>OY728137.1:638592274-639821996 GCA_963277665.1 Viscum album
CCTTCATCCATAGGTAAAAAGGACTACCACAAATTGTGTTTTCACTATATAAAGGAAATACCAGATATCAATATATGAGGTTTGAGTTGATTTCTTTGTACACAATGGATTCTCAATGAATTTTTTTAGAGAATATTATAGTACAAAACAAAGACTTCTAAAATTGACTAATTTAGACATTGTTTTATTATAGTGGTGAACTAGGATTGTAGAATTTGAAATTTTGAGCACCATTAGAGGGAGGAAAAATAAATTAGAGGTGGTCTCGAGGATATATTATTTACCATGGAAAGTAAAATAAAGATAGGGTCCTCAGAGTATATAATGATAAAGGTCATGGTTATAGTCAAAGGTAAGTTTATACAGCTCTTGTGATGGTGACATACATATATGTTAGGCTGATCTATGTAAAGGAAGTTGACATAAGTTTAGAAAGGGTTCCCATCATACATGTTGATATAGATTTTTATAATGAATACATTATTTTTTCTTTAACATTAATCTGAAACGCTACTAATGGGAGTAATTTGAAATATAGAATGATAACCACGGAATATATATATTATAATGACAATGAGAAAAACCATAAAAAATTATAATATATATTATTTTTAAAAGGGAGTGTGAGTGAAATAAATTGAAACTAATTTAATGTGAATTAAATAGGAATATCAGAAGAAATAATTTGATATATATAGGAAAAAGTATCAGTATTTTATAAAAAGTATTTTAATCCACCATTCAATCCTTTAGAGTTAATTTTTTTTGTTTCTCTTAGTCTTGGGTGATCAAATCATCACCATCCAAGCATTGAGATCCCTCAACTATTTGATTTGATACCTCTACATTATATTTACATACCTATTAAAATTTATTATTTAATATATATTTTTACTTTATCATTTAAATCTTCATGTGGAACTGGATTAGGGTTGGTATCTATTTCGTTTCTTTCATGTTATGAGTATTTATTTCTTTTCCATCAATTTGAATTAGGTTAACATTAATAAAAAATAATATTATGAAAGATTATAATTAAAAAGGGATGTATTACACATGAATTTTATACATATTTTATCTTAATTTATTATTTTTTATTAGTTGTAAAATCATAGTTATACTGTAATAAACTAATAATGTAAAATAATATAGAAAGGTTTATGAATAATTTATTGTAAAAATGTGATTAAATAATTTGTATTTTTTGTAATGTATAATCCTTCTTGACCTGAAGAGTGTTTTTTATAAATTATATTTTTTAGTGTAATCCATAATGTTATGAATTTTTTCATTAAAATACAAAATTATTATTAATATTCTATATAGAAAAAACTAAAAACAATTTATAAAAAAATTTATAGATTATATTTAAATTGGATGTCTAGATAATTATATACGAACTAATATAGAAATTGGATAGAGTTTTTTGAATTCTCGAAAAAATATAATTTATTATTTCGAGGAGGGATATGAAATTTCAGGTGGATAGTAAAAGATAGGAGGATTGTGAGTGACTTATATTTGTATATTGTTGGATTGAATAAGTAAATATAGAATAATATGATTTTGAAAAAAATGTATTTGTGGTATATTAATTAAATCTATAATATTGCAAGGATGAAATAAATGGATATAATAAATTATTTGAATAATAACTCATGGAATTATTGAATAATTTAGTGAGTAAATATAAATTATTATTGAGATTGTGATTTTATTAAAAAATGGGAAAACTTTTGTAATGAATCTAATATCACTTGGTTTGGGATATTGATTAGGGGAAATGGTGGATGGGTAGTGGTGATGGAATGGGTCAGTACATGTGTTGTTTAAAATATAATAGAATTAACCATTATGTTGGTATCTATGTGAGAATATAAAAAATATAATGATTTTATTATTATTTGAAAATGCACCATGCAAGATTAAAGTATCTTATAATAAAGCCAAATACATTATTTAGGATGTAATCTATAACATCCATATCAGTTAGGGTGGATAGTTGAATACCCCCTTTACCTTACTACCCCTTTATTAGTAGACTGTTTTTTATGGCCCATGATTTGTATGATCATGAAATTTGTTTGAGTTTCATGTGATGTCCTCATTAAAGTGGTGTTGACATGATGATTATTATATAGTGGAGTCCATGCATGTTAAGAGGAAAGAATAATGTATAATTTCATTAATTTTATGTTACTCAACTTCTAGGATTCTGATATGATAGATGTGGATATGGTGTTGTTATGATGTGATGATATGATATGTGGATTTTTTCCTAAATAGCAACAAGAAATATAAGACCTTATAAGGATTTTTGTAGTAGGGTTATAGAAAGAAGAACATCACATTGGATGGGAAGAGAGAACAATATGTTCAATGTTAGGTCATGGGAGATGAGAACTAATAGGGACGTGGTTGAGGGATGCTTATGAATATATACTTATTGTTATTATCTTACCATAAATAGATTTTATACTTGTTTATTTGTCCATTGGAAGGCTAGTATTAGTTTTTTGAAAAATTATGTTCATGTTGGGTAAACTATTTAATCAATGAGGAATTAATATAATTTTCCCCCATTATATTAAGTGGTTTCATGAGGATCTTGTTGAGTATATATGTCATCCCCATATATATATATATATATGTTAGGTTTTTAAGAGGGTTTTGGATGGAAGAACTGGACCGAGATATCTTATAGTTGGAATTTCTATTTGGAACTACGACATAAGTATTATTTTTTCATCATATATTGGAAATTCATTCTTTATGCAATGAAATACATTATTTTATATAATGTGATTTAATATGGGATTTAGATATGACTTTGTATCGATTAGTATATATCCTTTGACATATATTCCTTAACTTACACCATCAGGGTAATGTCTCCCATCGTATGTTTTATACCATTGGTTCTGGTCGCTAACATCATGCCTAATGAAGTTATAAAATGGGATTGGCCTTAATAGCACACACTGTGCTAGGTTTTAATTTAAAAGGTGGATTCATTCCCTAAATGATCTAAATTATTTTATAATATTTTATTTAGAGGTTTTTTTCCGCTAATAATAATGAAATGTGTAGTTCAAATTCATAGAATTCCATGTTTTAAAGATTTAACGGTGTTAAAAACATGAATCAAATTTCCCAAAAAGATCAACATACCACATATTAGAATAAAATACAATTAAAATAATCATAATCTAAATTTTAAAATATTGTATTAAATGACAGGTCAATATGTAGTGTGGAATTTTTTTGAATGACTAAAATGGTGATTTTAATAAAAATAGATTAAATATATCAGAAAAATAAATTATCATAAAAACGAAGATTTTTTAAAAATACTATAACAACAACTCTTGACTGAAATTTTACGATTATGAATAAATGGAATGAAAGTCCAAAAGGTTATGTGGCTTGAATGACATAGAAATTTGTTTATTTTTAGAAACTAAGTCAAAATAATTATATTATTATAACATCATAATTATCTTATCACTGATGAAAAATATAAGAAAATAATTATAAAATAATTTTGGATGTGAAAGAGTAAATGACACATAAATATAACATAAGGTGTCATAAAAAGGGTAGTATGTCTGCCTTTATAGACATGAACATGCTGAAAATCCTGATTCAAATAGCTAAAACATGTAAATGACATTAAATTACATTATCATCTTATTTAAAGAAATTATTTTATTATTTCATATATGGGAAGGAATATTGTGTTAATGAAAAATAAAATAAATATAAATTAATGAAAAACTGTTTAATATTTTAAAAATAAGTTAAATAAAATTCAGAAAAAAAGAAAATAGTTTTGGATATATATGAAATATTAATAAAATGGGGTTTCAATAATTTTTTATTTTAAATGATAGAATTGTCAATCAAAATATGGTATTGGAAGAGTATAAAATGTTTTTCTGAAAAAAATATATTTTAATAAATATTTTACCATTATATTTTTTAATAAAACTACTATGAATAATTTTTATATTATAATTTATTTTCCAATTATTAATTATATGATTAATTTGTACACATATTAATAAACAATGGAAATTGTTTGATGGATGAATTTTTTATCAATATTCTGTTAATATTTTTTAAGTTATTATATTGTGTAAACTATTATATGATAAATAAATGTAATGTTATTATGTAATCATGCCTGAAATATAGTATTATATGCTTATTTAGCCTTTAAATGGGTGGTTGGATCCAATATTATAAAAATTAAAAAGAAAATCTAAACATTAGATATAAAAAATGATGGTAATTAATTTTTTTCCATATCAATATTGTAGGAAGTAAAGAAATAACTTTCAATGGTCACTAAAATCCCATTAGTAACCCACAATTTATAGGTTGTATTGTATAATATTTCCAAACATTTCATTTTTTTTGCTGAATTTTTTTTGTGTCTCGCATGACTCTCCAATATTACAAAGGAAGGAGAGCTATTGGTCACATAAGTTGGTTAATAATTCACCTATTTTTGGAATGAGTATGGGAGGTCGACTTACCTCCAAGAAGGTATTATTATCTATACCATGAAAATTGTTTATATTTAAGTCATGTTCATTAAATCATTTCATGTTGATATATTAGTTACAATTTTTGGATATTGGTGGGAAGAGAATATAAATATTAAAATAATGTAATCCCAAGGATCATCATATATATTATTTGATCCAAATAATAGGCTACACTTTAGTTTAGTTCACTCGGGAAGGAACTCTATAATTTATGTCAATTTAAGGACACATTTGGATATTTTGAAAAGAAATGTTAAATATTTTGATTGGTGGATTTTTCCATAAATGTGTAATCTTATATATCATTGTAGAGGAAAATATAATCCATGTAGTTTATTTTCATTAAAAAAAATTCCCATACAATTTATGGTTATCTGATAATAACAATAGTGGTACCATTTATGTTTGAAAATAAATTACTATCAGTTTTATTTTAAGAATCATGAAACATTTCTATATAGTATAAAATCATTAATAGATGACTACTTTTCCAATGGTATATAAAAAAATGGTGTGGGATTTATAATAATGTGGAACTTTGTAGTCTATTTTGGAAGGTATGAAATTTGATAGTTTTCTTGGAAAACCTTGAGAAGGATATAAAATCATGATATTTGAGGAAACCAAGAATAATATATCAATGTAAGGAATTCCAGGATTCCATTACAATGATATTGACTAATTGTATTAATGTAATGAAATAATAGGATCATTAATCACGTTATTTTAGGACACCAATAGTAGGATCCTTACTCATTGAATATTATAAAACTATTAATAGTATCACAACTTACCAATTTTTTTAAAATTAAGACCATTGTATAAAATAATAACATTTATGAAACCATGAACATAATATAGAATTAAATAGTTAGTCAAAACCATGAGGAGGATCTTATCATGAGGAATTTATATTAGACTAGCATATGAGTTAATTTGACACACTATGTTTTTAGCATGTATTTTCCCTTATAATAACTTTTCTTTCTTCCATATCTTTGGATACATACAACAACAAACTAAATAAATTTTAATTTTTTCATTATGTATGAATATTATAAATGAAATAAAATATTTTATAAAAATAATAACAGAATCCCCATTAGAAAATTTACTTAAGGAATGAATCAAAAAGTATATAATCATACAAAAATTAGAGATTAACTTCTTCACGATCTTCTAAGAAGATCATATAATAAAGTATGACTATCGAAATAATATAACATATAAGAAATATAATAAAAATTATTAAAGTAAGAATAGAATATATTGTTATTGATTTTAGATATGTATGCAGGTCTATATATAGGAAAATAATGTCACAAATATTAATATAGTCATTGATTATATTGACATCAAATATATGGTTATTGGATATATGTATGTATAATTCCCTAGTATTAAACGTTACATAATATAAAATTATGTTAACAATTCACATTGATGATCTTTTCTGGTTTAGATTTATAGGGAATTAGGCCCTAACTATTATATTTCATCTCAAAAATTACAAAGTATACACTCCAACTCAGTATCAATTTTTTTAATATAATAAAAAACCTTAAAAGAAAACATTAATTCTATTATTGATATATAAATTCTGCAATTATTCGTTTCACTTACCCTCCTCTTTACCCAATGAAAAACAATTCAAATACATGGGATGAGCATTAAAATCTCAGTACGGGTTATAAGATAATGAAAGAAAACATTATTTAATAAATACATACAAAATATATGATCCTTAACTTACATCATGAAATCTTAAGATTTATTAATAACACATAGAAATCATAAATAATAAAATTAACTTATGGAATCCATATCATACATACATTATAGCTTTCATAGCTACGTAAAGCATTACATTGGAATACATATCACAATATATTGCCTATATCTATTAGGAGAAACATGAAAATTTACCTTTTTCATGATTCCCAATGTATTTCAGATCTATCTCGCCCTCAGACAACCTAGGATTATCATGGAACCACCCATATATGTAAACAATTACAATAAACCATGACATATTCTCAACCTATAAAACCAACATAATGGGAAGATAACATTTCAACATTTAAATCAATGTATCATTTAAAAATATTTAAAAAGTCAGTCCATTATCAAAACCTTTTTAACACCAATAAGATATAAAATATTATATGGTATTTATTTTCCGTTTAAAAATATTATGTTTTTTTATGGAAGCAAAATATAAATTAATTCTCTTTGTGGAAGAAAGGTCATTGTCACAATATACATTAAAAATAAACATTCCCATTCTCATTTAGTAAATTTAAATGTAGAGAAATACTCACTTTGAATTAAACAAATTTTCCAATGGGGTTTATACCTAGTATAATATAATATCATGTATAAATTAAAATATGCCTCAATGAAAAGAAATTGAGACTAAGTCCCTTACCATGGGTCCGACATGAGTCATTCGTTCTTTAATCTCTTGAATAATAAACTAAAGTTAATTTATTATTTCTTACGATCCTTTTTCAAATTTATTATTCCATATAATGCACTTGTTACCTTTCTATAACAATTAGTTAATTATTTGAGCTCATATCATAAATTTTTTCTTTTTTTAGAACATGAGTAAAAAATGAACATGTTAAAATTAAAAATTGTCCTAGTGCTCAAAATTATATTTTCTCCATAATGATATTAATAATTTAGATATCATATATATCATATATAAACTGTATATATGTATATATATATATGTATTTATAGTAGTACATAATATTTGGAGATAAGAATTTAAATTCACCATTAATGGGGACGGTAATTCATACGTACGCATGAAGGATACATTCGTTTCTATTTAATATTTAGTGGAATGATAAAATAATGATACATAGGTATATTATAATTCATGTACAATATCGTATATTATTTCTTTAACTCTATCATTTATATGTTTCATGTATGTAATGAATGAGTCATATCACTTTGAGGGGGTAGTATTCCACACTTCCTCAAATGAAATTATCATATTTACCCATTATTGAAATCATAACGTTATGATATAAATGAAAAATAATGAATCATATATAAAATATAAATGTAATATATATCAAATACAAATAAATTTCATCATAATAGTCACTTTGAGAGGCGGTAAGAGATAATTGAATAATCACCATTTCGTGAGGTAGAAGTTTGTCATCCACAGAAATACTATGTTTGTATCCATTATATAGAGGTGTGTGGAAGTGTTGTTAGAATCATTCTAATTACATAAACCTAGTATATTAAAGATATTAGTTTTGTTATTTAATAAAATAATAAGAAGATAACAGAGAGTTGAGAAGGAAAATAAATGAATAGATCTTGAGAGAATACATTAACTTCAAATAGGGTAACTTCTTTGGATTTGTGACTAAGGGCTGTCTTGAAATGCCTTCTACCCATGGAAAGGCTTATAACAGGAAGAGAGGGAAATTGGGTTCTTATTATGGAATTCGATCGATGATCAAAGGGTCTTTAGAGGTGTGAGTAATGGGTTAGAGGTGGTGTCATTTTATAAGAGGGAGGAGGGGCCCTTTAGGAATGTTTGAATGAGTTATTTTTTTATTAAAATAATATATATTTTTAAAATATCTAAACCTCATTAAAATAGAATAAAAGGATATTATTGTTCAAAATCAGTTCAACCAATAGTTTTTAGACAATTTTATGTAACAAAATTAACCTTTCATTTAGATTTAACCCTAAGACAACTAATTTATCTTTTTCCAAGTATTCTTATATATTAATTCTATATAGTAGATATAGTTACTATCAAATTACAAGCTAACAAAAATGGCTCATTAATGAAATTTTTAGCAACATATAGGGCGTCAGGATGAATATTATATTTTTAGGACCATTTTATCATTTAATAAATTATTAACTGATTTAAAAACATATTTATGTCAACTTTTATACTACTCCTATCATGAATTTTTAATAAATCCAAACCAACTTGATTGATTCAAAAAAACTTCATTAATTCAAATATAATAATTTTACTCATCTCTAAAATTCTTGGATGGCATAAAAAGTATCAAAATAAATTTATTTTAATATTTATAATCTTATTTATTTAAAACACTCACTAATGAGGTAATCATTAAATCATAATTGTGTTATAAATAAGTTTATTTATTTAATGTATAAAAATTATAAATAAAATTCCATGAATTTGGATTTTTTTATTTCTGATTAATATTTATAGTCAATGTTATCCATTATATAAAACATCTTTAAAAATATGTTAGTAAAAGGATTCATGTTTATGATGTTTTTATTTTTACTTTAAATAAATATTTATAAATGTCATTATCTTACCCAAGTGGTATTAAATGGCCAAACTTTTCACCCAAGGACTGTATTGGTCGGATATAACTCATAAAATATTGTGAGGACATGTTATAATGTAATTATATATTATTATAGTATTATTTTTACCATGATTTACCTAATTTACCATAAACCGTGGTAAATGAAAAACAAATGTTACTATTGACCCAAAATTATTTTCATCTTATTGAACCAAATTTTAATTATTGATGACAACCATATATGTAGTATTTATAAAATTAAATTCATATTAGTGTTAAATTATCATTTAAATAAAAAAGTCAGTTTTGAACTACTATGTAGTGTTTTTCACTGTTCATAAAAAATTGTACATTTTCCTAAAAAAAAAATTACCCAAAGATAATTTTGATATTCCAAATTCAAAAATTATTTCTATTTTAATAAATTCAGAACAACTATGTTTCATTAATTAATTTAAAATTAATTTCCATTGTCAAAACCAGAAAGCTTTTTTTAAGAAGTAAAAACTGCAAAAAGATTGACATGTGTTTATGTTCAATTTCATAGTGAAATTACTAAAAAGACCATTATTGGATTAAATGTTAATATTATAATCCAATTACACATTAAAACCATTTAAAATTATAATATCCCCTCATAAATATATAATATTAAAATACTTATATGACTTAAAATGCAGTATTTTTCACAATTCATTAAAAAGGAACATTATCAGAAAAATACCAAAATTTTACTCAAAGTAAATTTTGATGTCCAACATATAAATAAGAAGTTTTTTTTTCAAATATAACATCAAAATGTTTCAAAAAATAGGTTTAAAAGGGTTCTCTATCAAAAGGCGGTAGAACAACCTTCTAAAATATTATATTATTTATTCTTAAATTGGATTCATTCTCATTTTAATCCCCTAAATTTTATTGGATTAATGTAAAATATATTTTACAAACATATTTAATAATAACATGGTTAGTTCTGTTCATTACCACAAATAAAAATGTTAGGCGTTAACCACGATTAAAAATAATTATTTTATTTTATTTTTACAGTATGTCGCAGCATTGTGTTCAACGTTAGACTTTAGATAAAATCATTGATTCATGTTGGGTACGTCATCAAACATAGAATTAACTTTAAAGTAATATTTTTATTTATTTCAAAAATAATAATAAATATGAAAATGTTATACTTATTATTTATATAGGATGTTACATAATTCCCCTTTTGGGAAATTGCATCCTCGAAATTTTATACAATTATCAAATAAGTGGGGGTATTTATTCTTCATAACATTATTATATACCCATGTTGCCTTTTCATTCATATGGGCTTTTCAAAAAACCATTACCTGATGGATTACCCTATTCCGCAACACTTTCTCACTTTAGTTAAGAATCTAGTCTGGTTGTTTCTCACAAGAATGATTCTCTTCCAAATGAACTACCTCTGGACTCAAAATATGAGATGGATCCTGTGTATACATTCTAAAAATTAAAACATGAAAAACATTGTGTACCTAGGATAAACATGGAGGTAAATATAATTTTTATGAAACTGATCCATCATTCTCCAGGATATCATATGGTCCAATAAGCCTCTAACTCAGCTTTCCCTTTTTACCAAAACACATCACACATATCAGTAGAGAAACATTGGGAAAGACATGATCACCTAACTCAAATGAAATATCCTTCCTATGGATATCCACATTACTTTCCTGCTAGCTCTAAGCTATTCACATGTGCTTCTAAATCAATTGATCTATTTCTACCATCTGTTTTACCAATTCTAGTCCCATGATCATCCTTTAACCTAATTCATCCCAAAAAGATGGAGTTCGACACTACTTCCCATATAATGACACAAATAGATCCATCTGTATACTTGAATGAAAAATGTTATAATATGAAAATGTATCCAAAGAAAGATGTTGGTCCCAGCTTCCCTGGTAATCCATTAAATAAGCACATAGAATATCTTATAGATTATGGGTTGTTCATTCTGACTTTCCATTTGATTGTAGAAGAAATGATATACATAAATTAAATTTAATACCCAGTGACAATGAAAGGAATTTCCAAAAGTATTATGTGACCCTCAGATCATGATCTAAAATAATGGAGATGGGAACTCCATGTAACATGACTATCTCTTTAATATACAATTGATAATGTTGATCTTGAGACACAGTTTCTCGAATAAAATAAAAACCAATATAATTAGTTTATCAATTAAAAATCCTAGATTTAATTATTACCTCAAAAAATATTTGGCTATTTCATGATGAAATACGCGGAAAAATTTTCTCATTTCAACTCTGGCACATGGAAAGGATAAAGCATCTTATTCAGTAACTGCCTCTCTGCATGAACTTATTGAGAAATCTAATATATCTGGGTAATGTAGCAATATCTCTTTTCATTTCATCCCACCAATAATACCCCCAATGATATCTCTACATCTTAGTACTGTCAGGACGCACTAAAACAACGAACAATGAGATTTTCATTACAATGTTTTCATCAATTGTGAATCATGATAAACACATAATCTCTTTCCAAAACTCAAAACACAATCTCTATGAATATTAAACCCAGGTAACATACCCTTCAATAAAAATTCTACATTTTTCTACAACTGAGTGTCACCTTTATGTGGTTTTTTTACTCATTCTTCTAGGGGAAATTGTACTAAAACCTGAAACAAAATAGAGTAATTTCCCATACCAACAACTTCGGTGCGAATTTTCATTAAAACATTAATCAAAGTTTCTTGTTCCAAATGTAAGAACATTACTGTAGAAATACTTTTTTGACTCAAACATTCATGCACTATATTTACCTTTTCTAGATGGTAATGTATCGTGCAATAATAATCCATGATTAATTATATCCATCTTCACTATCTCATGTTTAATTCATTCTGAGTGAATAAATACATTAAATATTTGTGATCAGTATATATTTCAAATTTTACTCCGTAAAAAATATGCCTCCAAATTTTTTAGGAAAAAACTAGCTAATTCCAAATCATGTGTAGGGTAATTTAACTCATAGTGTTTCGACTAACGTCAACCATAAGAAATTACCTAATCATCCTATATAAAGAAACAACCAATTCCTTTCAAAGAAGCATCAATATATGTAACAAAGTCACCATCTCTGGAAGGTAATTCCGATACTCGAGAATTAACCAATTTTATTTTTAATTTCTTAAATCAATCCACTCATTTTTTTTCAAATGAACTAAACACCTTTTATAGATAACATATTATATGGGCTAAAAAACCAAGAAAATTATTCAACAAAAATATTCTAATAACCTTCTAAACCATGAAAACTAGATATCTCACTTATATTTTTAGGTATTATCCATTCTTCAACTACTTTTGTTTTAGAAGGATCAATAGTTATTCAATTTTTTAAAACAATGTAACCAAGGAATGAAATTTTTTGAAACTAGAACTAACGCATGTTTAATTTCCAATACAATTAAATTTCTCTTAAGGTTTTTAAGAAAACCCTTAATTGACATTCAGGATCTTCTTTACTTGGGGAGTATACAAAAATTTCATCAATAAACACAACCACAAAATTATCCATGAACTCATGGGAAATTCAATTCATAAGATCTATGAATACATAAAGTGGATTGATTAAACCAAAAGGAATAACTATAAATTCCTAATGGCCATATCTAGTATGAAATGTGGTCTTTTGAATGTGTGCTTCCTTTACATCAAACAGATGGCACCCCTTCCACAAGTCGGTCTTCAAAAAATATAATTCTCTCTAAAGATGAATAAACAAAACATCGATAAGAGGAAAATGATACTTGTTCTTAAATGAGATATTATTCAATGCTCTATAATCAATTAAAACATCTCATTGAACCATATTTCATTTTAACAAGCAAGACTGGAGCACCCCACATTTATATTCTTGGTCGAATGAATCCTTTATCTAACAACTCCTACAATTGCTTCTTTAACACTAAAAGTTCAATTTGAGACACTCGATAAAAGGGTTATGAAAATGGAATAGAATCATGATCCAAGTCAATAGTTTATTCAGCTTATCGATTAGGTATAACACTATGCAAATAATCTAGAAAAACATAAATGTACTCATTTACAACAAGCACGTCATTAATCTAAATTGTTCCTTTGTTTTAAACAATATGTGCACATTCACATTCATTTACCTCTTTTACTATTTACTCTACTTCATGATATGTTATCGAAATTAAGGGTTCATGATTATACATAAAATAAAATAATTACAGAAAATAATCATCTATAGATCTATTCTTAGTATTAGCATGATAAACATATTGAAAATCCATCCTTAAAATAACATAAAACTCTACTCGAGTAAAATCAATATGGTTTTCCATTGGATTCATTACGTACACACGGATATAAGGGTTCTTATAATTTCATCATTCTATAAGAATTTCCTCCCAGTGATTTTGCCCTATGTTCTTGATTCATATCTTGAGATGGAATACCTACTTTACTAGAAAATTTCTCAGAGATGAAAGAATGTGTATACCTTGAATCAAACAAAATGTTTTCATAATTTTAACAAACAAATATATTTCCTTATACTAAATCATTTGATGGCCTAAAATCTTCTAAAAAAGTTGTAATGAATTTCACCACACCTTTCTTATTGTCACCTAAATGATTTCCCTTTGTTGAGTTCTTCACCAGACACTCATTTTCATAATGACACATTTCATTGTATTTAAAAAAAATCACTATAAATATGATTTTTTATTAATATTACCCTGATATTTTTTAGTCCAAATATGAGTCCTACGTCTCATTTTACAATATTGTTCGCACTTACCAAAATTCATAAGACGCAGTGTGCTTTTTCCCCAATTTTCACAAATATTAAACTTAAGTTTCTTACAATAATACATTTTTTTGAAGAGTTCTTACCATTATTTTTCCACCTCTACCACTTATTATGTTGAATGTAAAAGAACACCTAATCATCACCAAAATCCATTTCCACCTTCTCCTTTCATTTGAAAAGTTTTCATAACTTATAAACTCACGAGTCAGTAATGATTTTCAATAATATGGATTTAATCCTGAGTAAAAATGATTTATTTTACTATCAAGATCTTCTATGATGTTTGGAGAATACCTTTCTAGTATAGTGAATTTTGTTTCATAATAAGTCAATGAGTCACCCTCCTACCTCAATTCCATGTATTGATTCTTTATCCATAGTTGAACCACCTTAGGAAAATATTTCTGCAAAAACTAACCTTTGAATTCATCCTATTCAAGAGCATGAATATCATCACAACCCCTGATATTTTTAACCATTGACCACCACTGATCGACATCACCTTAAAAATTGTAAATATCAATAAAAAAATTGTTATTTTATAAACACACCATGAAATTAAAAATCTTTTCAAGTGCTTTAATTCACCGTTCATCTAGCATAGGGTCAGGTGATCCACTGAATGATATGGTATGTTTCCCCATGAAATGATACACTAATGACATGTTCCTCGATAGTTAATATGGATAATTTCATGAAAGGATTCAACCAAAATTTATATCATTAATCATTTGTTCCATCATTGCAACAGACTATTCAGTTCTGATTCTGACCATCTCATTTTCCTTATTCCAACCATCACTGCAAAAAACTGTTCAGTTCTGAGGAATGAGTTTATCCTCATAGTTCCCAATCAATGATATTTTCACTATATTCATATTTTTTAATTACTTATAATGTATATATTTGTCCTTGGATGTATTTTATCATAATTATCATTAAATTAATTTATTTTAGATATAATTATATGGTGATCTCTTTTAATGTGAAGTGATTCAAATTTTACCAAAGCTCAAAGGGTTTGTTTTCAAATATACCTTTTTAATAAATATCTCATATAAATAAAAATTAATTAATTTATATTATATCATCTTTATCCCTAAACCCCAATGTGTTTTAAATTAGTCTATTTATTTCTATGATTTAATTGTATTCTCTCCCCCTTCATTCAAAAAATAAACCATAACATATATATAAGTGGAGTAAAAAATTTCTCTTATTTTTTGATAGGAATATTTCTCCACTATTTTCATTTTTACCATTTATCATTATTTATTATTCTATTATCTCATAACATCATGTAATATTTACTTTTTATTTCCCCAAAATATTGTGAAATGATATTTTTAAACATTTTACATATAATTTCATCCTCATGGTTTTTTCTTTAGTTTTTGTTATGATGATTCCATTCCATGAATTTATCAAGATCCATTTTAATTGATTTTCATTTTCTCAGGGGTTTTATATATTTATTATTTTATATACATATAATTTATCATATTAAAAACATGATTCATAGTATTATGTAATAATTTTATAACTCTAATTTTGTAATTCACTAATAAAGTGTATTTAGTTTAAAATAATCTAATGTTCATTTTGTTTCCTATATTATATACACTAATAAAAAAATAAATGTTATATTTATGGATTTATTATGATCAATTTTTTTGAAAACATTCATGGAAACCTTTTCATTTGAATATTTTAATGAATATAAGATATAAGTTTGAATGTTTTAATGATCATGTAGATCATATATGTATGCTTTCCAATTTTGTGAGAGGAAGGAACATAATTTAATACCCCATTAATTCATTTGTTGAGGCATTATATATCACGTGGTGATACGGTTTGAGGAGTGAACCAAAATTTAATAATGACTCTTTCAATAATGATTATGGGTTTTTGGAAAAACCTTGAACCCTTAAGGATCTCTTTAAGAAATGTTTATAATAATTTAGAGAGAACTCATATAACAAAGTGTCTATGTACACTATATATATAGATTTAAAGGGTGAACAAAAACAACTCAAGGGACTCTTTACACTATGTTAATCGGTCAGAGAGTGAACCCCTTGTCTCCAAGGGACTCTATAGACTATGTTAATAGAAATGTGTAGAGAGACAAAATCCACTAAGGTACTCTTTCTATTATGTTTATGGGAATGTTACATAAACTAAAACACATATGGGCCTCTTTCCACTATGATTATGTGAATGGGGATTGAACCCTAAAATTCCTTGGGACACTATCCACTATGTGATCATTTTCATGGAATAATGCCTTTCAAAAATTATTTATTTACATATATTATTTATATTTGACATTCATATTCCTTGGTTCACATGATTGGCCAAAATAACTATTAAAATGAATATTTATTTATAAATACTATTTTTGTGGATATTTTTTTTCTGTTTGTTCGTCTAAATTTATTATGTTCTCAAATATAATTTTTCATTTTATAGTCACTTATTATCATCAATTTATATATCATATGTTCACCCCTTATTTTACATCAAATATCCCCTTCTTTTGTTTGCATTTCAATGGTAAGGATGAAGAGTAATATATATTATTTTTCTTAGAGGTTTTCATCTGAGAATATTTTTTGTAAGATATGATGAATATTTTTTTAAAATTAGTTTATTATTTATCTAATCATTATGTAAAATAATACTATAGATTATTGAGTGTTATTTTTGAGGCATGTTCTTAAATTTTTATATAAATTATCTCATATATAAGTATGTCATGGTTGGAAATTATATAATTCAATCATAATGATGTTATGTTTTTAAGGATTATATTTTGAATAATAAGAAGATTGAACATAATACAACTTATGTATTACCAGACATAATTTTGGATTAACCTAATATATAAAATTTGAAATAAGGGTGTCATAATTTAATACATTGTTGGATTTATTTTCAATATAATGTTACTGATTAATCATGATATTATTGACTGATACAAGTGTAAATAATGTTGGTGTTTATAATGGTATGAAATTAGAATCATGATGTTGGTGTGTTTAATAATATGAAAAATATTGAGAAAATAGTATTTAAACATAGTTAATGAATTAATTTATGTATTAGAAAATATCCATGAAAGAAAAATCATATCCCCATTTTTTAGATATTGAGTTATTTTTAAATACAACTAATAATATAATGATTTCATTTATTGTATATAACACATCTCTGACATGTGTTTGTGGAAATAGATTTCTTTTCAATTATTTTATCCCACATTTATTTAAATTTTGTGTGATCTTTGTCATGGATGAAATCAACATAGATCTCATATTAATTTCTATGATAGAAAACACACATTTCATATGTCAAATCAATGTATAATGATCTATTAGTGTAAAGATAACTAATAAATATATATTGGAATTACATGCATTATATAGGTGTTAGATATTATTCATGAGGGATATGGAATAATAATTATTTAAGAGGAATCCAATATGGAAGATATATAAATTATGAATCAGTAAGTTGATGTTTTCTTATGACGGTTTCCTTGGACTTCACAAATATTTGAAAAAAATAACTATATAACTTTTAAATAATTCTATTAATATATTAAAAAATCATTATAACATGTAATGGATTGTTTTTTTGGAATTGAAGAAAAAATTTATTTAAAAATTTTAATAAGGGACATATATGCTTAGGTGATTCTCTATGTGGTGTAGTTGTCAACTTGTTTAATAGTAATGATTGATCAATGCATTGACAACACAATGATAATTTAGAATATAAATATTTTCAAAAAAACTTCATTAAATAACAATGTTTATAATGAAATAAGGAACGAAAATGAGTCATGATAAATTTCATGGAAATTGATAATAAATTTTAGGATTAATATAACCACTTTTAAATAAAAATATAGAAATAAATTATACTTTTCTATGTTAGAGGATATATAATTAATTGGAATTGTAATAATTTTTTTTTACAAATAACTATTTGAATTTTAAAAAATAAAATAAAAAACTTTAAAAGTTTTAGTATGATATTATATTATTATAAAGTATAAAGGAAAAATTAATATTACATAATATTATGACCACATAATGTTTAAGAAAAAATAATATTTCAATAAAATTAGTTTCCCAGTATATATTGATTTCTTATTTGAAAGAGAAATTGATCTATTTTAGATTTTAAATTATAAATATTATCATTTTTTTAAAACCATATATTAATATTAGACTAAGGTGAATTTTAGGTATTTTTTTGAATAGTTGATTTAAATTTAATTGTAAAAAATAATTTTTTTACCAATGATGTAAATTTTATGATATAATCCTCATATAAGAATATACTACATGATTATGATAAATTTTAATTACGAATTGATTAATTCACAGACTAAAAATATATATTATTAAAAACTATTTATAATTATTAAAAACAATGTTTAAAATATTATGATCATCGGTAGTATTTTCAAATAAAAAAACTCTTTTTTGTATTATATTTTGTTTAAATATTATTCTTTGTAAAATATTTTATTCAATATCCTTAAAAGCCACATAAAAATTATTATCATATATTAAAATACCTTTTTCTTGAAAAATTGAATACACTTATAATTTCACCCAATAAAAAATTTATTCTAAAAAATTATCTTTTCTATAAATGAGATTTTATATGTTATATGAAATAACGATAAAATATAATTGTTCATAAAAAATAATGATACATGGATTTTATATTTTTAATAAGTTGGTTGAAGATATATTATAAGGGAAAATTTATATTTATGTATAAATACCCATTTACTTGGTTAAGAACTAGTTACCATTATAATATAAAAAAGTAAAAAGGGTTAACTCATGGATTAATGAGAGAAAAAAAAGTCAAATATAAGTTTTTGTTTGATTTATTCAGGTGTGAAATGATAAATCCATATCTACAAATCTATCATTTTTAGTTTTATTCCATATTGACATGTGAAAATTTTATTCACTTTATATAATGATAAAATATTCATAAAAATTCCATTCATACATTATATAAAAGGGGCTTCTGACTCTCCCATCATGGAAAATATGAAATTTTTTATTCTTATTGAAACCATACAATAATTTCTTACCCTAGAATATATTTTCACTTCATGTTTATTTTCTGAATTATAAATTATTCTAACTCCATAATTTCTAAGAAGTCCTCCAAGTGAAATCAAATTCCTTTAAAATGAGTTAAAATTTAATTCTATTATTTTTCTTTTTTATCTTACCTTCCTAAATCAAATTATCTCAGTCATGTATAATGGTTTCTATATTTTATATCTACAGAAATTTATTTTTATTATTAAAAAATAACTAAACATATTTATTTTATACCATTAATATTAATGAATATTACAAATGAGCATGTATGGAATACTCCTTCTTAGATATCTCATTCTTTTCATATATATTAATTAATATTTATCAAAATCACTAAAAATTTTGTTCAAAACCAAAGAGTCATATCAATAAGATCCATATTATATTTTAATAATTTAATTTTTCTAATATAAATGACAATCATAATCATAACTGTTCATTTATTATGTAATTTCATGTTTTTGTCTCTCAAATGACCTACTTATAAAGCTATAAAATAACTTCATGGATGACTAAAACAACATTATTACTTTTAAAATTTTATATAAATAATTATGTAATTATTGAATCATGGTTTTGGAATTGGAATACTAATATTATACACATTAATTAGGTTACCGACATGTGTTCATTGAAACTAAATATAACACACAATCACAAATTTCATTTCAAGTGTAAAAACCCGACCCATATCACCACTAAGACAGTGGCCAGATTAATACGATACATGACATCAAGTTCGTCTCCCCGAATGCTTGAGGATACCAACAAGTTGCAAGGGCCTTTTTCATGTCCATGGGTGATACTATTCCCTCATAGGTAATATGTATTTTCATCTTGTAAGTAAACAATAACTAGTAATAAATATATGAAGCATATAAATTAATAAACAACAGAAAGAGAAATATAAATACTCTAACTGAATTAGAATCATGTGTGGAAGCTCAAAAAAATTTATATAGTGATGTATGTCTAAAATTAAAGTACAAAAAATATAACCCAAGAATACTATCAAGTGAAAAGAAAAGACACAAAGTGAAACAACTGCATCACGAGCAACACTCGGTCCTCTTCCCATGTCTCTATTCTAAGAAGTAACAAACAATAAAGCATCCGAAGAATCATTAATACCTTTGTTAATACCTACATGAGTATAATCTACTCGGTTGTCAACAATGACCGAGTAGGGTGTGAGATAAAATCCCAGTATGTCGACACCCACTGTGTTTAAACCGTTCCATTTTGGGCAGTAATAAAATTCATTGTGTCATTATTTAATAAATACAGATAATTAATTAATCACAAAAAAATTAATAACCTAAAATGGGTTCCCAATGTCACCAATCCCTAATCACATTCTTCAGCCTAAGACTGAAGTCTAAAAGTACCTGTAAGCTATAATGGACAATTAAAAGTATATATATAAACTGGGGAAGCAAGGTAAATAGAGAAAAGGTACATCCCCATGCTTGTCATTTAACATGGGGTCTAAGTTGTGTGTCAACTAGGTGTGCTTTATCATACCAGAAAAATATCACAAATCCAAAGATACTAAAATATACATGAATATAATCTTTCAGTGCATTATCATTAAAGGATCAAGTTGAGAGTTGGTGTTTGATCTAGTCTTGATGGTATTCTAATAGAACATTCTTCAATTTATTCAATACCACCGAGACCATCCATATAAGGACCCAGATTTTCCAAGTAATGTTTTTATGTATATGGAATATTATGAATCTGAAAAAATTTATGGCATGGGAATCTGAGGTCTGGTGTGCCCGAAATTAATTTTTAATCATTTTTATGGTACGTTCTGTAAATGCGTAGCCAGAATATTCTATCTTTTGAACTACTACTCAGATTAAAAATATGAGTATACCATTAAATATTCCACGCAATGATTTTCTTAAGGGAGACTTTAAATTGATAGTAGTTGGACTTGAGAATAAATAAATATTTTGACTTTTAAATGAATTGACTTAAATTTTTTTTATCTTTATAATTTCATTCTTTTCCACCGACAGACAAGTGGAGTATGAGACCCACAGTGAGTCAGGCCAATGAATGGTTTGACTGGCCATATCCTTAGTAAAAATGGCATAGGAAATTTAAGAAGCTTCTGAATTTATGATACCCCATTAACTCCCTACATCGTTACATACCCTCCCTAGGATTTATCTCTAACCCAGAGGGCACGAGAAGACATGAAAATCACATGATCCCCTTGGATTGTGTGTTTTTTGTGATCGCCAATTCTGATGTTGGCCACAAACTAATGCAGGGCCTACTGCAGTGAAAAACACGATCCTGGGAGGCTGCTGGTGCAGACAGTGCTGGAATACAGGCCATCGGTGTGCGACTATTGGCACGAAAAAATATTTTCCTCTAACATCGGTGCCAGTGGCGGTGCATAGTGGCGCGACAAAAGCATGCTGCGGCACCAGCAACATCTCCGGTGGAAGATAAATTGCCACTCCAGGCAGCAGTGAATCAGAGGAGGGGTGTGCCCCCTGCGGTGCACCCACGCTGTAGTAGGGATAAAACAATCGATTATCGTGGTGAGAGCAAAGGTCACCAGTTCTACTAGCAGTCGGTGGATGGGGTGAGTGCCAGGGGCATGCCCGGAGATATAGTCATGGACCATCAGTCATGGTGTAGAGGACATGTGTCGCCATGTGGCGTCGCTTTGGGTCAACCCCCATTGGTTGACCTGCTGACATGGTTATGTGCCACGTCAGCCCTACCCAGATGCATCATGTCTAGGTGTCCCTGGAAGTCCACCCCTCCAGGCGGGAGGCACCACCGAGTCATCCCAGTGGATAGACCCACCACCTAGTGGGCCGACTAGTAGACCAGTGGGCCGACATGCAGCATAGAGGCTGGAACCATGACCAAATCAGGTCAGGCCGGTCCAGTGGGCCAAGTTGACCCGGGTCGGGATGGACCCGAGTCAGGTCATGTTGACCGAGGTCAATCCCGGTCAGCCCATGCCAAACCTAGTCGGGCTGGTCCGACTCAGCCAGATTAGGCCCGGATTGAGTACTGACTTGTTACACAACACATGCCCTAACATCTAAAACGATTTTCAGTTTAAAAAATCCTCTATGACATTAGGATCCATAGGATGGGGAAATACCATTGGGATACTCCACTTGAGTTTTTGAGACTGTTGGTGTACAACAGGGTTGAGCAAATTATGAATCCAACCGGGCCCTCGGCACTGAAGCATAGATATCATGTAGACTGCCCATTTTATTGGCGATCATTTTGCGGCATTGGGACCCTCTTGGGGAGACGAATATTTTGGAATGCCTTGTGGTGACTTCTATGGATGTCAAGATGTAGCGAGTGGGTTGAGGAGCGGTTATACCAGGCACACTACATATGGTACCCTGCTACTATCTGATACCTGACGACTACTGACATTTTTTACATGGAGTGACTCGACGGCCACGATACACGATGGAAATGAGTACCTCAAAATGAAACAGTGGGGAGCAAACACAGTACATGATGGGGAGGAGAACCTTAGTAGGCCACTATGGGGGAGGGAGGCTCTTTGTAACCTGACAGGCCCATGGTATGCGATAGGGTGGAGTACCTCAAGAGTTCAAGGCTAGTTGGAAGAAGCTCTATGTGACCTGACAGGACCACAATACTCATTAGAGGAGGTTTACTCCAGCAGCAGAGGAGTTCGATGATGTGATAACCCTCTTACCCTTGACCTTATGTGAATCTCGGTAGAGATGACTTCCATTGTGTATGTTTGATTCATGCTTTTTGGATTCCTTTGTGGGACTCTAGGAGATCTACTGGGGTCTCATGGTCCCTTCTGAGTATCATTATACTCACCCCTACATGAGCTTTTGTAGGACATTGTTGTGTCTCGTATAGAAGACATACAATGTTGATCGAGGCTATGGGTGATATGACTGGGTGGTTCTTAGAAATAGTTATTTTTTGCATGACGTGATGCATGGACTATAGATCGCGAGTTGTACCTACCCTTCAGGATGGATCCGTGGTGGACGATCCATGAGCTATAATTCACTTTTTAGAGATTTTGTACTCTTTTAGTTTTACTTGTATTTTTTCTTGTTGGCCTTGTATTCTGTCCACCCTTTTCTTTCATCACTCTTTACTATAGTAGCTTACTTAGAAATTGCATTTGTTAAGTCACAATATGTGTGGTGGCCTCTTATTGTGTTCTACTCTTTGAGTTTGTACATGTTTAAAGGAAATTCCTTCTTGTTTTTTGGATAATCCTTTATAGTGATAGCAGCCTGCCCCAGGCCTATGGATGGCGGGCATGGAGTAGTCACGGAATGGGCCGTGGGGATGGGTTGTGAAAAAGTTTTATCAAATGAGTTTAGTTCTACCGAATAACTATGACTCTGATATTTTCTACATGCGAATAGTGTTAAGTGTTATTAGTGTGGTTTTTAGTTTTGGGAAATCTACTATTTGTGCTGAGAACAAAGTATCCATACACCAGGACCCTGAATTTTGATTTTCATCTCAGTAGACAAAAATGTTGATTGCGTGTTTTTTTGAATAGTTTTTCTGGTGATTTCTAATAAATGCCATCTCACCTAGTACAATGTTCTATCAGATTCACATCTTGATTTATCTCATGATTCCACCACAAAGATGACCATTCAGGATCCAGTTGCGTGAGGACAATATTCTCAGAGAGGAGGTGTCTTTATAGGGACCAGTTTTAGAGATGGCCCCACTAGGTGGTTCCCCAGTGCTACCACCACCTGATGGCCAGCCCCTACTACCAGTGGTTCCGGTAGACGATGTTAGTAGGATCATCACCATACCTGATTTTAAGAGGTGGAGACATCCCAGGTTCATGGGTGAGATAGACCCTCGATTCACTAAGGACTGACAAGAGGTTGTGACGTTGGTCTTCCGCTTAGTGAGGACACCACCCTATTAGATGGTGATCTTAGCATTGATCCATCTATAGGGATCATCTGGGAGATGGTGGAGCTTGACCATCCATGTTCAATATGAGGCATCCCTTACCTGGGATGTCTTCAAGAAGATTTTTCTGGAAAAGTTTTTTCCCACAACGTTGTGCTCTGTGCATATTCAGGAGCTTCTTCACCTTCAGGAGGGCCGCTTGACAGTGGTCACGTAATTGCTGAGGTTTAAAGTGATTTTTTGATACTTTATGGATATGGTGAGAGAAAATTTTTTCAGGGATCAGGAATTCGATCAGGGGATGAGGAGGGAGATCAGGGCTTCATTGGTGACTCTCAGCATCACCACTAAGGCATGAGTACAGGAGCAGGCCCATCTTTCAGAGATCTTTCTATCAGAGCAGGCACTGATAACTACAGTTGATAGGAGACCCCATGCCGCAGAGACTTTGTCAAGCATCAGGTACCAGGCGCATGGGACGAAGAGGGACATGTCATTCAAATGATGACTCCTAGACTTCGAGTCAGAAATACGTGGCTCCTAGTCCATAGGGAGTCAGCAGGGAGCCACTCAGTGTTACACATACAGTAGGAAGTGTCATATGGCTTGCCACTTCCCGAACTGTCATACGGATGACCAATAGGCAGTCGATGGACTACCGAAGCAGAGACATAGGTTCAAGCGAGGAGGTCTGTATGGTGGCAGATGTGGCATAGGAGCTGGTCGTGCAGTAGGTGGTTGGCGGTGTTATGAGGTTCTACCACCACCACCTCTAGGTGGTCCACCATGAGCACAGGGAGTAAGAGGACATGTCTGAGCTTTGGTCCATGCATCTAAGGCCTATGACCTTGGCCCTATGAAGATGATTAAATGTACGATCTATGTCTACTCCACCCTAGATGCATTCTTATAAAAATAGGTTCCAATCACTCTTTAATCGCCACAAACCTCATTCAGATCTGGGATATTTTGACAGAGATGTTGGGTCGATGCTTATGACTAGAGGCTCCTGTGGGAGTGGATTTGATGATTAAGCACTATTGTCGACAGTGTTAGCTTACTCTAGGAGGAGAGAGCTTCTACCGGTACCTCCTAGTAGCGGAGTCGAGGAATTACGACGTCATCCTGTATATGGACTAGTTATCCACATTCCATGCATAGATTGACTATATTATGCATAGTGTGTGGTGCGTCTACATGGATGGGACCATGTTTTCCTTCACTGACGATAAGGGAACCTTTGCAGCATAGGACGAACATTCAGAGAGGAGGCTGCAGTTGATCACCAATCAGTTGGCTAGCCTTACCCTCAGAGTAGTTGATTATGTCTGTATATGCAATCTTATAGTGGTGAACAAGTATGTCGATGCCTTCCCTGATGTTGTCCCAAGACTACCTCTATGTAGAGCTGTAGACTATTGCATTGACCTATACTTTAGGATAGCACCGATATCTACACCATCATATTGGATTACTCCCACGGAGCATCGTGAGTTGTGGGTAAATTTGAAGGACTTACAAGGAAAGGGGTTCATATGAACCACTGTTTCCCTATGGGCAACCCCAATTTTTTTCACCGAGAATGAAGACAATATTTTGAGACACTATGTGGAATATCGACACCAAAACCAGGTTACCATGAAGAACAACTATCCATATCTGAGAATTGATTATCTTTTCTATCAGCTAAAGGAAGCTAATTGGTTTTAAAAGATAGACCTCAGATCGGGCTATCATCAGCTCAAGGTACAAGATGAGGATGTGTAGAACATGGCCTTCAGATGTCAGTATGGCGACTATGTGTTCTTGGTTATGCCATTCAGCATGACAAATGCCCTTGCAGTGTTCATGGGACTCATGAAGAGGATCCTCCAGCAATACTTCGATCATTTCGTGGTGGTCTTCATTGATGACATATTGATATACTAAGTGATAGGAGAGGATCATTCCTATCAACTTCGGATAGTTATCGATACACTTAGAGAGAACCAGATTAATGGTAATCTCTCGTTGTGCCAGTTCTGGATATGAGAGGTCCACTTTCTGAGAAACATATGCTTGGAGGCTAGAGTTTCAATTGACTTAGTGAAGATAGATGATGTACATGATTGGGAGTCACCCAAGAGTGTGGCTAAGGTGAAGAGTTTCCTGGGGTTGGCTGGATACTGCTGGATATTTGTGCCTTATTTTTTTAAGAGTTGTGGCACACTTTTCAGTGTTGATGAAGAAGTGGAATCCCTTCATATGGATGGAGAGATGCCAGTAATGTTATCAAGAGTTGAGGTAACAACTGAAGAGGGCTCCAATGTAGAGGATACCTGATGAGGGTGTTGGGTATATAGTCTACTATGACATATCAGGGACCAAACATGGGTGTGTCATAATGCAGGAGCGAGCAGTGATCGCATAAGGCTCGCAAGAGCTGAGAAAACATAAGCATAAAAATGGTACCCATGTCCTCGAGTTATCACCATTGGTCTTCTCCCTACTGATATGGATTCATTACATTATGGGTGACCATTTTACGGTCTTCTCTGATCACAAGAGTCTCAGTTGAAACACCTCTCAAAAGAATATGAACCTGAGGAAACAGAGATGGATAGAGTTCTCCAGAACTATTACTTGGAGATTGTCTATACACCTTGGACGGGGAATGTGGTAGTAGATTCACTAAGTATGAGGTCTGTCATGCACTTTCTGAGTGGGGCGACATTATAATTATTCTCATTGCAAACATCCTTCATGGATGGAGATGGTGCCACTTATATCCAATCGATGGTTGCCACTCCATTACTTCTCCAGTGATTCAGGGAGGCGCAACATGGTGACTTATACTGTGAGGCTCGACGTGCCCATATATCGTTAGGGTAGGTACTTGATGGATTTTCCGAAGGTGGGGAGTACATCGTCCTCTTCATGGGACCTACAATGGTACCAGTGGCGTTACATGAGGAGGTGTTGAGTGAGTTCCATACACACCATATGACGGTACATCTTGGTGTAGAAAATATGTACCCGGACCTCGAGTGTTAGCATTCATGGCCAAGGATAAAGAAGGTTGTGGCAGAGTTTATCTTCTGATTCCTCACTTTTCAGCTAGTGAAGGTTGAGAATCTGGCTCCAATATACTTATCACAACAAATAGAGGTTCCAGAGTGGAAGTGGGATGGGATATCCATATACTTTGTAAAGGGATTACACATACGTCCAAGGGGAACGATTCAATCTGGGTGATTATTGGCCAACTATCCAACTCATACCACTTCCAACCTATCCAAGCTCAAGGATCAATAGAGGTATTAGGATGCCTCTACATACATGATATTGTGTGACTTCATGGGTTTCCATCGATGACCGTATCTGACTGTGAGGCTTGTTTCTTATCCCTGTTATAGAAGGGATTGAATAAGGCATTTGGGACCCAACTACGTCTGAGAACTAACTTCCATCCTCACACGGATGGTTAGATAGAGCAGACCATACAGATGTTGGTGGACATGTTTCGTTCATGCATCCAAGATTTTGGCCGTAGATGGTAGGAACATTTTCCCTAGGTGGAGTTTTCTTAAGACAACAGTTACAACTCCACCATCGGTATGACACTATTAGAGGCCTCGTACGATCGCCTTACTGATCACCTATATGCTGGATAGACCTAGGGGAGTCACCACTTATAGGCCCTGAGTTGGTACATGTTACCACTGGGAAGGTGCAGATCATCCAAGAGCGGAGGAATACTTCCCATAGTAGGCACAAGTCATTTGATGATAAGAGGCTGAGACCATTGGAGTTCCAGGAGGGGGACCACATATTAATGCGAGTCTCTCCTGGATTTGGACTATAGAGATTTGGTGGAGGTGGAAATTTACCAACGAGGTTTATCGTACCGTTTCTGATACGTCTGAGGATAGGATAGGTGACATACCTCCTAGAATATCCACTATAGTTGGAGAGTGTGCACAATATCTTCCACATATCCCAACTGAATAGATACGTGAATGACCCATGTCACATCATCGACCAATGAGAGGTGGACATGGATGATGGGGCGATATTTGTGGAGGTTCTAGTAGTGATAGAGGATCAACAAGATATGATCCTTCATGGGCGGTCAATACCCATGTTACACATTCGCTGGCAACATGAGAACCTCTAGGAGAGAACATTGTTGTGGGAGGATCATATTCATTCTCTGAACTCCAATTTGTTTCTTTATTTTATGATGTGGATATGGGGGACAAAAATCCCTAATGCAGGGAGAATTAAAACACCATGATTTTAAATGTAATTGTTTTATTTATATGGAATTATAAGAGTTGGTGAAAATTTATAGCGCGTGAATATGAGGTCTGGTGTGCTGGAAATTAACATCTGATCTTTTAATGGTCCATTCAGTAAACGCATAATCAGATTTTTCTAACATTTAAACTAGTGCTCGGATTCAAAAAATAATGGCACCATTCAATCCAAAACAATGTGATTATCTTATGGGAGACTTTACTTTGACCTTAGTCGGTCCCAAGAAGAAGTTACATATTGTGACTTTTAATAGAAATGAAATAAAACCATTTTTATCATTTCAATTTATTTCGTTTCCACCAACGGACAAGCAGAGTGTGGGACCCATGGTGAGTCAGTCTAATGAGTGGATTGACTTGTCAAATCCTAAGTAACGATGTCATTGGGGAATTAGGAATCTACCTAATTTATGATCCTCCATTAACTCCCTGCATCGTTATATACCCTCTCCCTCTCTAATAAATATTGATCTTGGGGAGGGGTATTATACAAGAATTGCCAAGCAACAAAATTCTGCTGGAGTGTCATAATGATGATCCCTTATAGGATAGAGCCTATCCCTGTTGGAGGTTTTGTGTGAAACTGAACCAACGAAACAAAGTTTCATGTTCGAGCAGTGGTGGTGGCATCTTGTTGGGGGGATTAAGAACAATGATACTCCCCCAACCGTGAGCTATCTCCGACGTTTCAAGGTAGGGGTTTTGTTGCTTTATTTTGGTTCACCCTGAATGTTTCTTACTAAAATGGAATGAATGGATAAACTCATTAATAGGTTGATCTTTTAAACAATATCCATATGTGGGTGGGTGTTTTACTCTTTTTTTTGGGAACGGGTTTTGAATTATTTCATGTAATCTAGTTGACCCTTTCCATTAAATTCCCTCAGATTTATCTCTAACGCGGAGGGCGTGGGCTAACAAGAACAAGGCCCGAGCCCCACAATTCATGTGTTGTTTTTGATCATCCATTTAGATGTTGGAAACAAACTAAATAAGGGATTACTGTGGTGAAGAACACAATTACAAGAGGCCATAGGCACAGACAAAGTAGGGAAGTGGGTGACCAGTGCATGACCGACAGCCTGGGGATCACCATACCACCAGAACCGATGCCGGCGGTGGCACACAGTGGCACGTCAGCGGCACGTGGTGGTGCTGGTCGCATGTCCGGCGGAAGACCAGCTGTCGCCATGTGCAGAAATAGAGAAGAGGTGGGACGCACCTCCGACGGCGTGCCTGCATGGGAGTAGGTCCATGGATCATGATGTCCATGGCGAGAGAAGAGACCACCGGTTCAACCGGTGGCTAGTGGATGGGGTGTGCGGCAGCAGTGCGCCGGGCGACAGAGCCGCGGACCGTCAACCACGACATGGAGGACCTGCAGTGCCACGTGGTGCCCTTTTGGGTCAACCCTCGAGGGTTGGCCTGCTAACCTGGACCCATGAAATGTAAGACATACCCAAACGCATCGCGTCTTGGTGTCCCTGGAAACCTGCACTGCCAGGCGGGCGACACCACTAGGTCAACCCAACTGCCCAACCCGAGGCCTAGCCAGGTTAGAACGGGTTGACCCAGGTTAGCCCATGATGAAAAGTATCGGGCCAATCTGACCGAGGAGGACCAAACCCAGACCCAGTACTGACTGGTTACAAAAAACAATCCCTAACTTCTAAACAAGATGTCCATTTGATGAAATCTTTAGAGCGTCAGGTTCCTTATGACGAGGCGGTCTTTTACGATAATCCACATGAGTTTTATCGAATGTTGGAGTATGGCCAGGTTGGGTCGATTATGTATCCAAATGGGCCCTCGACACTAAAAAGACCGTATGTTGATGATCATGCATCCAATTATCAAACTATTTTCTGATTTGGGACCCTCTTGAAGAGGTGGATATATTTACATACCTTGAGGTGACTTCTATGGATATCAAAATGCGGATCATGGATTGGGGATTAGTTTACTCAAGAGAACTATATACAGAACCCTGCGACATGCTGAGACCTAGATACTGTTGACTTCTCGACTCAGAGTTACTCAACGTCCACAATACACGATGTAGAGGAGTACCTCAGGAGGCCATAGTGGGGAGAGGCCATGGTACGCGATGGGGAGGAGTAACACAGTAGGACACTGTGGGGGTGGAAGGCCCTGTGTGATATAGAAAACCCACAGTACACGATGGGGAGGAGTACCTCAGAAGTTCAAAGATACCGGGAAGCAACATTGTGTAACCCAACATGCCCACTGTACTTGTTATAGGGGGATTTCTCCAGTAGATGAGGAGTTCGATGTCGTGGTAACCCTTCTATCCTTGACCTGATGTGATCCCTAGTGTAATATGGCTTGTGTTGTGTACTCTTGCTTCAGGATTTGTTGTTTTCCATTGTGGAAATCTAGGAGACTATTGTTGTCTCAGGGTCCTTAATGAGTATCTTTAAACTCACCCATTCATGGGCTTCACTTACACCTTGTTGTGTCTGGTGTAGACGATGTACATCGTTGATATATGCTGAGGGAGATTTGACTGGTTGGTGCTTATAGCTGGACCTTTTGGACGTGATGTGACAAAGGGACTAGAGAACATGGTTATACCTACCATTCTGGTAGGATCCGTGGTGGATGATCTAGGTGCTGCCTTTCACTTTTCAGCTATTTTTTACTTATTCAGTTGGACTTGAAATTTTTCTAGTTGGGCATGTATTCTAGACACCTTTACATTTAGCACTCGTTAATATTGAAATTTACATCACATTCTCTTTTGTTACGTCCTAGTCTGTGTGGTTTCCTATTGTTGTGCTCTATTCTGTGATTTTGTATAGGTTTAAAGGCAATTCCTTCCTCTTTTAGGGATATAACTTTATGTTGCTAGTCGCCCGCCCCTGGCCTATGGAAGGTGGGATTGTGTTAGTCATGGAACAACCCCTAGGGGATGGGTTCTGATAGTCCAGAGAAATATTTCAAAACACAAAGTATCGCTCGAGGCAAGGCTTTACCCTGAGTCTGTTCTGATGTCGTAAAAAGGGGGAAAGTATCATCTGAGGCTGGCTCCACCCCCATTTCCAATAGATACGTGTCGATGGGCCCTTTTGGAACCGGTGTCACTCGTAATTATTAGAAAGCTCGAGGATGTCTCAGTACGATAAAGCCAAATACATCACCCCTGGCATGTTGTGGTAACCATCAGAAATAGAGGGTCTTAGTGTGGCCTATAATACGAGACCCACTTCTTTTTACCACCCCGAGTTAATTAATGTTTTCATAGTAATAGATATGACATAATAATCATATGAAATTGTAGAATGAAAACTAAACATATACACTAGTTCATCACAAGGTATAAATTAAATATTGTAGTAGAACAATCCTAACCAATAATGATACCTCATCAACATAAGCAGATAAATTCACCTTTTAATAATTAAATAATTCAGCATAAAAAAACCATCCAACAATTCAACATTCATAATTAATTTAAATTAATTATTTAAATTAAATACAACAAAAAATTGGCTATACAAGACACGTAGTTAATTTAATTAAATGATTGGGCAGGCAGAATTAAAGTAATAAATAAATCAGAATAAATATATACCAAAGACCCAACAAATCAAGATTCATAATTATTCTAAAATAATTATTTAAAATAAACAAAAAAAATAGGTTGCACAACACATGGGGTTAAATGAATTAAATACCCAGGATAACAGAATTTATACCGACCACGCCGACACACCCAAAAGGGTGTCCGAACCCATTTCATTAATTTGTGAAATTTAATTTATAATAAGTAGGGACACAACAATTAAGAGGAACAATTTTATTAAATAATTTTATTGACTTTACAGATGGTTGGTAGTCACTGACTAATGACACAATGGTACGTTTTTATTAATCACAACTAAAATGGGATAAAGAGAGTAGACACCCTACCATATGGTCATAGATGATTGTATGATCCCTAGTAGTCCTTGATTTGACCTAAAATGGATGAAAACAGATGATTTTATAAAAACCCTAAAATATGGAAGAATCTATCCATGATGAACTGCACAAAGGATAGAAAATGAGATCGCATGATTTTCGGTGTGTGGGATAAGCCTTATGTAGAGGTTTGTAGTGCACCTAACAGCGATGAAAATGGACGAAGAATGGAGGCGTGAGGATCTTCCGAAGTTGGAAAGAGGTGGTGCGCTACATATAGAGGGGAGGCGCAACGTGAGAGGGAGGAGAAAAAGAGGGGAAATTAATAAATAAGGAAAGGGAATGGAAAAAACTAAAAAAATGAGATAAATAAATAAAATAATTAAAATATAATGGTTGAAGATATGAAATAAATAATTAAAATGTGTTTATCTCATTTTAATTAATTTTAATTTCACTCCAACCGTTTCTATTTTATTAAATATTTTATTCCCTCTTTAAATTATATTAATTTTCTTTACAAATGTTTTATTCTATTTTTAACTCTTTTAAATTATTTTTAGCCTAAAAATGTATCTGGGGTCAAATAGAAAAAAAATAACAAAAAGTATGATAAAATAATTAATTAATTTAATAGTCTCTCAGGAGCTGCAATAAGGAGTGCAATTGTGCGCCGAGGGTCACATTAAGAATTTAGAAATACTAATTTAAATGTTATACCCCTTAATTTTAGTTGAAGCTTTCAAATAATTGAAACTATTATAATTTTATATAACACATTAATGACACCATTAATATTTTAAAAATAGTATGCATTAAAAAATTAGCAGTTGTTAAATTAACATTGATTGCATGTCTGTATATAATTCAATCATTTGTTATATCTCCCAGTTGTTATTTACACCATGACCCAATTTATTAATTTTGAAACTGATTTTTCATTTGTTATCTTCATCACGAATAATAATATTAATAATAAAATTATTATTATTATTTATAATTATCCAAAAAATATCTAAAACCCAAATAAACTAGTTTCAGGTATGATTTGAAAAAAATTCTGATCCTCACAAATGTTATACCCTGCATATGGTAAACCCAACGTCCCAAAACTATTAGTATGCTCAAATTTCTTATTTGACACACTATTTGTGAGAAAAAAAAATTAGTATATAAAAAATGGAATAAATAAATAATTAAAAATAATGAGGGTATTATCATGAGTGAGGTATCTAGACCCCCAATGCAAATCTTGGTTATACCCTTAATAGGGTAAAACCGGCATTCAGGACCTAACAATGGTCTCAGATTTCTCATGCGATGCACCGTTTGGGAGTTATTTTCATTTTCTCAAAAATTAACACACATGTGAGTGAATAAAATAAATTTAATATTTTTATTCAATGAATTTAGAGAGTCTTCGGACCCCGAAAAATATGTTGACTCATTGTTTGACTCTATAAATATTTCATAGAATATTTCAATGTTCTAAGAAATAATTTCACCCTCATTTAATTTATTTACCTTTTAATTTTATTCTAACTAATTTATTAAAATTTATTTAAAAGGCACATCTTAGTTTCAACTACCGGAAAAAGGATTTGACGATCGATTTTAAAACCGACCTACCTAGTAAATGGAAAATTTTAATATCTTATTCTTTTTCATCAAGATCAAAACACAAAATATTATATCAAGGATCATAAATAAAAATTTAATATAATGATATTAGAAAAATATAAATAATAGTAAATAATCAACTCCAATACTATATATGATCTATGAATGATGATCTATGGGAGAAAAATGAAAATTATCACTATTATTAAAAATGTAATTTAAATCTCTCAATATTATTCACAGTCGATATTGAAAATAGATAATAACAAACCGATGTTGGTGGTCTACTATTTTGTTACCCTATTCATTTATCATTATTTTAGTTTTGCTCTAGTTGTTCTAGGAACAAGGTCTGTAATGTGGTGTAATATGAAATTTGTCTTACATGGGATTATTGGGAGTCACATGGTTTTGAATCATCATATAATAATAGTTGGTGTACGGAAAATAGATAAATGTATATATGTTTATAGTTAACATCCCATGGTTGAACACATGGAACATTTGTTTCAGGACTGGTGGTTTTTATGGGGGTTATCATTCTTGTTTATTATTTTATCTCCACCCTCATAATATTTTTATGGAACATATATGGGACTTATAATCATTTTTTATCCTTAGACATGTGTTTCACTATTTGTGACTGCTTGAACTGTTGTGCTTTGGTCACTTCTTTTAATGAGTTCTGAATATATATTGAAAACATGTTCTGAGTTTAACAAATCTTATGTCAGTTTTTTGGAGTGGATTTCAAAATCGGTTGTTGGTTAGAGTGAGTAACTCACGATGGCGGTGAATTGAGTTCTAAATCAAATTTATATAAAAAATGTGATCAAATAAAATATCCCAATTTAAAATAACATTAACCAGTTAATCATGAAAATAATTTGATTAATGAATTTTATTTAAAAATTTGCATCATGGATTTATTAGACACTTGTTAAAAAATATTGATATTCACATTATGCTTTGACATAAATGTACTCGTATAAACTATAATAAAAATAAAAATTTAGAATGACTCTCAATGTATATGTTTTTTTCATAGTTTAAAGACTGATAAAATTTATTGATTTTACATGGAAAAATAAAATAAAATCACATATTTTAATAAACAACGTGTTCAATATCAAGTATAGACATAATCTCTTCTACATGGAAATAAACCACCGACATGAATATAATATAATTATAATCCAATCCATGACTAGGATCAGGTATAAAATTACATAAAACATGCTATCTAGGATCATGTGCCTCTTCCAATGTTATACATGGGTCTAAAAACAGACAAATTCCACCAAAGGATATCATTGGAAAAAATTGTTGGTCTGCAGATGAAATGTGGTTGAATAGAATATTTAGTATTCACCTATTATTTTTCAAGAGACTATCTTTGTTAATAAGTAGTGAAAACAATACAATGATAAAAAATAAATGAAAATAGTATTTATAAGAAGCAATGAGATATAAAAAGTTAATTCTACTCAATATGTTTTGCATTGGATAATTAGATTCCTCAAATCTATCCTGGTGAGTAGCATGCATTTTTTCTCTGAATGTTATAGAAAAAAAGAGCATCGCAAGGTTCCCTATTCAGTTTTAATGAAATGATATTGATCATCAATGGGTTACAAAACTTATTTTTTGAATGATAATAGTTTTTTAGTGTTTAGGATCACATGTGATGATCCATGTAGTATTAGAAAAATTCATACTTCTTTATCATATGTTATCCATTTATCATTTTGTGCATTAGGGGGACTTATGAGAATATAGATCACTTCATCCACCCATTGAAAAAACATCATCAATATCTTATAGATCCTCATACTAGGATACATGTTTTTCTCTAATTTGTTACTATAATAGTTAATAATAAATCCAAAATTAACCCTCCACATTAATTTTCTTAATACATCATTTGAGAGAATATAATTAGAAACAAGTAGTACAATATTAGAGGAACTTCTGGAATCATGAAATATTTTGTGGACAGAAATTTATAGTGGTGAATTATCCTACCACTAAATATAGATGGGTGTGGGTTATTTTAACTAATGGTGAATCATGATAGAGGAATGTAATGTCTAGAGGTATGACCTGATGGTTGGTGAGAAATTCTAATGGTGACTCCAATTTGGTGGTGAGAAATTCTTGCACTGATTCTTGTCTGACGGTAGATCAACTATGTTGGTCAATCAAATCAGAAGTGAGAAATGTCTAGTAGGAGCTCTTGTATGGCGATTACACATTTTGGAGGTGACACATTTTAAATAACAATGTCTCAAGTCTAGCGGAAAGTCACTAAAATAATTGTCCAAAAATTATTTATATTTCCTAATTAACAAAAAATATAACCTAAAACATTAATTTCATTATAAACATAATAAACATGATTTGTGATCATTTAAGAAGAGAGATCCCAATAATATTCCACTTTTGATTATCAAAAATCATATCATTTTTATAAAACATGTATATGATAAACCTTGATATATAGAATTAAATTTGAAGTATTATATTATTCATAACATTTAAAATGAAAATTGTGTTATATAATGATATATGTTATGATATATATGGTATCTATGAAATTTGGAATCAAGGGATATAGTCAATACATGAAATTTATAATTAGGGAATTAAATCGTATAATTCCAATATCAGAATAGAAATGAACTAACAAAGACACATGTAATTATGATTTTCAAGGGTAATGAAATCCCATCCAAATAGAGATGGAATCAATGAAAAAACAAGGATTGTATCACATGATTAGTCTAAATAACTTAGGTAGAAAAGCTAAATTTTATTTCAAAGGAGAATTAATACTAAAGGAATATTTTGTAATAATGATATATATAATATCCTAAATTACTCATCGAATGAAATATTAGAGGGATATCATTGTATACGTTTGATTGGAATGGTAAATTCCATCAAACATTCACCAACATAATCCCATTTTAGAGTTATAATAAAGATAATGACATGAAATATTAAATACAAAGAGATAAAGAATAAAAGAGATAATTATCAATAAGAAGATAATTCATGATATTGTATCCCAAAAAGTAAACAAAATTCCCTATATAAGGCGAAAAGTAAACAATATTCCCCCTATAAGATGAATGTAAATCAATGTCATTCATAACATGAGTGGAAAAATCATCAGTGACCTTTCCATTTTTAGAGGAATGATGCACGGATCTAGATATTTATGGGTTTTGGTATAAATTTTTTGAACTTTAGACGATAGGAATGATATCTTACAATGGATGACAATATATATTGGATGAATTTTATTGGAGACATACAGCTGAGTTGGTAATGAGGTTGTATAGGGTCTGTAGAAGGTGAATATGTGAACTAATAAATGGGAATAGCCTCTAGAGAAACAATTATAGTTCCATATACATTATATGATGGATCTATATGGATGAAAAAATCAATAATAATTTTTACACTACAATTTATTTCACAAAATTAATCATTCTATTCCTCTATTAAAAATTGTGAGTAGAGGTGGAAAAATATTCAATTATCTAACCTGTTCAATGAATGTCTTAGTCACACAAAATAATCCTTATATTATTTAAAAAAATAACTAAATTTGAATTTAACTTATGTTGGGTTTAAAACATTGAAAGATAATTTTTAATGGGAATAATAATGGTTTTCCTATAACTTTTAGACTCATTAAAGAAATTCTCTTATCATTTATTATATGTTATCACCATAATAATGAATATATATCATATCATCCTTATGAGTAGTTTGATGATCTGTTAAAATAGTATGAATCCCTTCTTTGAATAAAAAACAAATCAACTATGAAGAAACTAAAACTATGTGAGTATGAGAAGAGTATATAAGTGAAACATAAGGAAAAGACACGAACCACTCCATCATAGAAACTGAAATGGTAGTAATAGAATACCTCATCTCCTCTATTATAGAAATAAGGGCCTTCAACTCACTGGACATTTGTTAGTTCTCAATTTCCACATTGAAAATAATGAAATTCAACATAGAATAAATATATTATATAACAGTCTTAGGGAGGTGTCTAATAAAATCATAAATCAGTTCAGTGACTGGTGGTTCTTGAGATTTAAAAATTCTACTAAAATATGAATCACATATACCACAAAAGACTCTATGTATTCATTGGAAACAATAATTAAAGGTATTGGGGAAGTAGTAGGTGGAGTTATAGAATCCTCCCAAGGATCTGATTTAGGAGTAGGTGAAACAAAAGTGGATATAATTAGAAAACCATTATGATAAATATTATCAAAATGGATACCATAGGATCTTTATCCACTATCACAATAATATAAGGTCCACCTTCCATTACTATACTTCTCCCATCATGATCACTTCCATCAAAATCAGGGTAATATGTATAGAAAAACTTGGATCTAGGAAAAGGTTCCCCCTTAGAGGACACCTCACCCCTACCAATGTAGGAACAACTTGATCTTCTCAATGATGTCCACAATCATCCTCAACATTCTTAGACAATGAATATTCAAAAATAATATGAGTATATCCTGGGAATTTCTCCCACTAATCATGTTTACCCACTTCCACGGTAACATGAGACAAAATAGAAGAAGAATATCTTATAAAACATATGGATTACTACCCATCAGAAAGTTCTATGGTTTGTAATATAGAAGATGCATAATCAATAAATGGGTGGCTCGAGACCAATCTATCTAAAGGCTCAAATCTGATTGAACCAAGTCTCTTCATAGACATAACCAAATCAAAAGAATCAGTAAATTATTTATGAGTAGACAGAATCCAATCTGAAACATCACCATGATCAGTTCCTCCACAATCACTACATATATCCTCATCATTGTCTCTATTTTCCCAATTTTAATATTCTTCATTATCCTTATATGAAACATCCACAACGTCCAAAAATTATTTATAAGAATGACTTTTAATTTTATCAAACACAAAACCTTTGTCTCATCATCATCATAGTTTCATTCATATAAATAATTTTATATGTAATTTAAAGAAACTAGAGGACTAGTGGAGCCAAAATATATAATAAGTATCCTTGAATTATCAAGGAAATTTATCAGTTTAATAGAGGAATCCACTTCTCCATCAAAAACTAAGCCTCTTATACCTATTAATCAGAATAAAATAGTTATTTATATTTCTCTATGGAAATATGTACTAGATTCATAGCTCTGATGGGTTCATTGAACAATATAAAATCTTTATGCATAATTTCATTTCCACTAAACCAATTATTCATTGAAGGTTTCCAGCTCATCATTATACTACTATAGATAACAATATTTAGTCATAAAACTCCACATCTCACTTCAACTTCTTTTTTTAATTAATAACAAACATAGATTCTGAAATTTCCAAAATCATCTTAGGATAAATCAAAGAATTGGATCTTGTAGAAAAAATATACATATATATCATATTTACTATGATGTATTTACACTGGTTGATTATATCCCCTCATTTTTAAGGAATTTAATTTACACATCCTAATATCTCATTACATTAATTTCCCCTTTCCAAGGACATAACATATGATGGATTGACAAAAAAATTGTATGACATTTCTTATAAAATATTTTAGTAGTAGGCCTTCTTTGTGTCATATCATCTGTAAGATCAAGAAATTCATCCTCATAAATAAACGATTCATTGTCCCTAGGTATTATACATTGATAGTATTTTTAAACTAATTAGAGTTGTATATTTGTAAAATTTCACAATATTTGTATGAAATTATAAACTCCTGCCCCTGATCCATTATTTTTATAAGGTATTTCTTCATGTGAAAAATAAACTTTTCATACATATAATATTGATATACCTACCAAAATTAGAATGATAAATCATTTTTTAGAGAACTTTTCTACCCATAATTGGTCTTGGTTCACACTTATCACTAATAAAGTACTATAAATCAACAACTCAACATCCACTTCTTTTTTAGAAACCACAGTGCGATTAAAATTATATGGGTTCCTTGAAATTGATGTCATAGGAAGAGAAGTTGATTTTATATGCGTTCTTATTGGTCAATAATTCCATTAAATACATAATTAAATTTTCAAATCATGGATAAGATATTTATATTCTTATAAGAATCTAATAAATAAAATGGTGTCGTGTAGTTGTGGAGGTAAGAGAATGATTCATGAGAGAATGAAGTAGATGGTGGATGGTTTTTTTGTAGGTACAATGGATGTTGCTGTTGAAAATGAGTCATTCCTTCAATGAATATTCCTAGAGGATGTGTAGGAAGAACATTCATTGCTTGAGGGAATGGTATGAGTGGCATGAGGGGTTTGTGTTCTTTAGAGATATGTATCCCCATTGGGCTTAAATACAAAGGTGAGTACCATATTTTCCAACTTGTGATGCGATTTAATTTTCTAGAACACTGATATAATAAGAAATGTAAAAGATGGTTTGCAATCAAGAGATGGAAATATATACATGGATACCACTGTCACATGTGGGGTTAAGGAAATTTTTTTTGGATGTGTCCTCTCAATTTGAAGGCTTTTCCAAACATAGAATTAGGGGATTTAGAAGAGTGGGAAAATCATAGAAGGGATATCAAGGTAGGTCTGTGATAACGTATTGATGAAAACATGAGTCAGTTTCACAAATTCGAACTGGTTTTAAGGATTGGAAGTGGAGTAGTTGAGTCATAATCCACAAGGTACGCAATAGGAGTTGAATTCTGCAGTAGGGAATATTCTTCATGGGAATTCCTTTGTTGAAATGTGCCAAATGGGATTTTTTATGGGTATGAAATCCTCTGAAAATTACCAACCCAATTAAATTGAGGGTAATAAAGTAGAATGTGATTATCAATTCAATGGAGTGAATCCTTAGTGGTTTCCCAAGGTGGACAAAAATATGAAATATAGAGATTATGTCACTCGTATGTGGGAAAAATAATTAGGTGGAATTTCAAAACATGTTATGGTTCATTGCATACATATAATAGGTTGGATAATGTTTTAGATGATGATAAAAAAAATGATAGTCAAACTCCCAAGAGCATTAACAATGAATAATTTAGTAGAACCATTAGAAATGAAGGAAAAAGAGAATAATTATGAGGGGGTCACCACTGCTCCACCAGAGATAAGGATGAGTATGGAATACTCCAACATCCCAAATACTATGTTTACTTGGATATCTTATAAGTATTCAAGGAGGATGGATGATGGTAAAAAATGGGGGAGGGCCACCAAGAACCCTTCCAGAGAGCACCTTATATTAGAGAAGATAATGATCATGGAGAGGTGCATCAAATTTCTCCGTCAAGATAACATGAAATGTTAATGGGATTCAGATGATAGTGGTATAGTATATGATTTTGGAAATGCTGAGGATTTATGATATGTGGTCAGTTCTAGTGATGTAATTTTAATGCCTTTTTCTGTATTTCTTCTCCGAACATTTCTTTTATTAATAAATTTGGGGCACTAGAAATACATGGGATTTCACCTTATTTATATAGGTGGTGACATTACAATGTGATTAAATAATACCATTTATATGGAATGACAGAGGACAACGTTCATTATAAATATGAAGGTAATGATAGAAATATGCAAGATAAAATAGCTTGAATATAGGGTATGATTTTGAGTGACTCTATATCAAATTTTAATTTTAATTTACCAATTAGGGATTCAATATAACAGAATTTAAGGATTAATGCTCCTGACCCCAATGGTGACTTAACAATGGTGACTCATCAATTGTGATATGATACATATCATTTTCTTTGGAAACTTTTTATCCAAATTATTGAGAATTTCTCTAACTATTTGATTAAGGATTTTTTTTCATTCAATATTAAGGCCAACATCCTAATTTATTCTTATATTTGGTATTCATAACCATCAATTTATATATAATATTAGGTTGACATAAAATTTTTTCTTCTTATTGTAAATATATTTTTCCTACATTTTTTTGAGAGTAAATCCATTACCAAAATCATATTAAATTTATCAACAATAAAAAAAATAATTTTCACAAGACACACTCTAATATATAGAATATTGAGATATGATAATCATTCCACATGATGTTTTATTAATAATTAAATATATATTAATACAGTCAATATTTTTTATTTATTAATAATGTTTTATTTATAATGTAGTGGGTGGAGTAATATTGAAATATAAGGATTATAGTTTGGGACTTGATTAATAGGGTTCCTTGGTCAAAATGAATTTTGGAAATCAATTTCATTGTGGGTATTATATATGCTTTAACTCTTCCCATTTATCTTGGTAGTTTTTGTTTCCTATCATCCTTGTCACATTGACATTATGGAACTGAATTAGATAATTCCCATCTATTTCACATATAACGAATTAGACCATTTATGTTTATTTTGGATTCATGATTTCCACTGCTATCATTCCAACAAGACTATTTATATTCATATGGATGTGTGATGCACTATGACCCCCTTTTCCAAATGTAAATTACATTCAAGTATCCAAGAAAAAATTATGTTCATATTTTTTAAAGTATTTTTTATATATTGATGGATGAATATCCCTTCATTTGTTACCTTCATTGAATTAATTTTCAAAAGCCTCAATGTTTCTCTTATTTGGTGAAATATTTTTTTCAAATATGGTTACATTGTTAATCATGTTTTTTTAAATTTTATTTGAGATAAATTTTTTTTCCAAGGGCATCTATTATTCTAATACATTGAACATAGATCTAAAAATTAGATGAATCATGTACCTGTACGATGAAATTGTGTTAGTGAAATTGAAATGTGAAGTAACATCAATACGATCATGTGTATTTGGTCCACATAATGAATGACTAACCAATCATGGGGTAGGAAATCACAGTGAAACTAGAATAAAATTATGCATCGATAATCATGTAAGGTTAATGAGCTATGGGGGTGCCAAATTTTGTTGGGAATCACAGAAGGATCATATATAACATCGTGGACATGATTGGGGTATAATTGGAGGAGGAATGATGGGAAATGGAGAGTGTGTCTCGTGGTAAATAGAAATTTAGTGATTTATAAACAACTAAATGAATTCACATGTGGTTCCTAGAGGAGTCATGTTGATTGAATGAATGAGTGTTTGTGTAGATTAATTTAAATATCTTAATTTTTTGTTTTTAGTATTCAGTTTTAAAAAATATTTTCATATGAACCGAAATGTTTTTCTAAATGTTTCACCTTTTTCTAGATACATTTTTTCTACAAACAAATTGTTTTATTAGTGATGAATATGTTATATTGTCCCTCGCACCCTACTATTCATTAGTTTCTTCTTTATCTAATCATTTCTAAAAATCATAAAAATTAGGGAAGAACATTTAACAAAATTAGTAGCCACTCATAATAAAATACGTAAATGTTAATGTATTTTAAAACATTTCACTCATTTAGTTTAAATTATATTAATCCTAGGTTATCCTATATTACATGATTATAGGTTAACTTAAACATCCCAACATAGTTTCTCATAGAAACTATTTAATAAATCTTTCCTGGTGGTTCATAAAGAGGATATGATAAACCAATCGATATCCTCATGGTGTTTTTAGAAAAGTGTGTAGTTATGAAACATTTCCATTCATGATGTTTGGTTGAGTTAATACATAACACAACAACATTATGGTTATTACCCACAGAGGTGAGTATTTCCGATAAAATATCTACATCCCAATTTCCAAACAATGATATGATTTCATATAAATCCAAAAAATATAATTCATTATAAATTTAAAATATTCTTCCAAAGATAGAATTATCTACAAAAGGCAACGATTACAATCCACTAGAAATGAATATGTTGACCTTTCCTTTAATCACTTGATATTCCATGACTCATTGCATTCAGTTCCATTAAATAAATTCAATGGTTCTAGAGTTCGAGTGTCTTTTTGAATATTAAGTATATAAACACAACATCAAAAAATAAAAAACATCATCTCTGTTTAAAAATACACATGGTTATCCTTGATCACATTTATTTTATAAAATTTAATTAAAATCGTTATATAATATATTAATATATCCTTATTAGTATTATTTAATCCTAAAATTTAAACTTTAAAACATTCAAGGGGATTTATTTTAATTTTTCCAATATGGAAAGGGTACCATCTGAATCACCGTCTGTTAAAGAATGCATTGATGTTATGCACCAATCTATATTTTTATAATCTAACCACGTCAATAAATAATTTTAGTATCTGAAATCAAAATTGAACATGTATAATTAACATCAATTAAATGTCATCCTTATTTGTGGATTTCATTTTTGTCTCTTATAACATATAATGGGTCTCTCATAACTCGTTTTTCTTGAGTTATAATATTTCCTCTTTTGTAAATGGTTAAAATATTTTTAAATTAATTTATGTGAATAATAAATCATAATAATTTAATGGGTATTATTTTTATATATTAAATATATGTTCAAATAAAACCACAATGGGTGGTGCTGAAAAATGATACACAATTCTTATGGATGAAATAGTGTGTAGAAACACTTAATTAATGCTTCCATTTCTCAATGAATATAAAAGAAAAAGATTAAATGATATTTATGATATCTCAGAATAAAATTCATATAATATATATGTTATTTATTCATATATTATATCCATTCCATTTTCTATTACTGGTGTTGATGAAAAAGGGAAGTCATCGATTTGGGGATGCAATAGTCCCTACAACACAATAACAATAATTTTTTCCACTGCTAATGGAGATGGGTACATAGAAATTATTTTATTAATAAAATAACATTTATATAAAATAAATATACTTATGTCATTTTTATGGGAAATAATCTATTTTAATGTTAATATTTATATAGAAAAATATTGAATAATGCAATACTTATGTTGGATACAGGATAATTTATTTGAGATTTCTTTAGATGTAATGAGTTAAGGTTACTCCAAGAGTCCATGGGATTAATTATGATAAACATAAATATGGTAAATATATTTCGGGTAGAGTTTCATGGGAAATCTAAATGGGATGTGTAACCAAGGAGGGGCAGAATTGATACTTTTTATATGTTAGGAAACATTTGGAAACACACATTACAATCCATCATATTAAATAAAATTACATGGAAAATGAATCCAAAATTTCATAATAATGGTGTTTGGGGATATCTTTGTTTTATAAATCATCATTCATGAATTAACGCATTTGTTTCAATCATATTTCATGTCTTGTACAATATGCTTTAACAAATATCAATCTCAATCTTTAACATTGTATCATTCTACCAAACTGTGTAATTTATTTTTAATTTGAAAGTAGAAGACAATACCTAAAACCATGATTGATTGACATTATTCTAAATTTTATATCACATTACAATACTTCAATTTATAAATATGGGTAATATCATTTTATATTAAAATATTATATATATATATATATTCGACAATTAACTTTTCATCATTTTGTGTGATTTAATATTATTTATTATTGATTACCAATTGAATTAATGTTAATATAATAATATATAATTTTAGAATATATATTAGTGTTAAAATTTAAATTAAATCACTTTGACTAATAAAATATATATTATATTAAATTAAATGAATTCAATAAAAATATTATTTTATAACTACAAAACAATATAAATTAAATCTAATAATGGTTTATTTTAGGTATAAAAATTAAGTCAATATATTTTACTAATATATACATGTTGAAACTAAATAAAAAATAAATTTGTTAATAGTTAATTTCTTAAATTGACAATTTCAAATATTAAATATATGCGTGTAAAAAATTATTTAGTGTGAAATGTTACTTGAGTTTATATAACAGTGAAAGAGCATTTATATTTTATAAATAGTTTTTTTGAAATGATTAATATTGGTAATTAAATATTTTTTATATAAAAAGTGATTCTTAATATTTTAATTCATTAATTTATTATAAAGTTGTGTTTTTTTAGAAAAATCAAATTTATCTTATATTCACCTAAAAATGAATTAGTTAAAAAATATCATAAAAATCATCTTCTACAGATATATATATTCTAAATTTAACAAAATTAATTTATATTTAATATATTTGGATTTTTAAATTTATTTATTTAACCTAAAATATATAATCAAAATTAATGTAACCTTTCATGTTTGAAGATAAAATTTTAGGACATTATATGTTATTAAAATTAGTCCATAAATTTTTTTATTTAACTGGAATAAATATATAAGCACATATATTTTAATATTTTATTGTATAAATTTATATTATTTGGAAAAATATAAAATAGTTAATAAAATAAATTATTGAAAACATATATTAATTTTATACTATATACACTTTAAAAAATAAAAATAATAAATTATTTATATTGTATAATTTTATTTTTACATATCCATTATTGTCAAAACAAGTATTTTAATTTTAAATAGATACATGTCAGATTTTAATAAATGTAATACTATTTAAAAGAAACACACATATATATTGTTTTAATAACATTTGTTCAGTACAAGTTATATAAATTTAAATTTACTATATGGGAATACATGGAATTAGTATACCTATTAGATATATGACCAAAAACCATATTTTAAAAGACCCTATTTCATTCTAATATATATATGTGTAATCTTGTTATTCCATTTATATTTCCCATTACCATATTTATAATTTATATCTCACTACATCATTTTCTTTTTTTTTTGTATTAATTATCATTGTTGGGTATTTATACTAATGGTAATTCTTAATGATGTGGGTTGTTCATGGGATTTTCTAGATTTGAAGATATTATAATTTTAAATTTATTATCTCATTATAAATTTTCAGTTTTACTGAGTGTAGACATCCATAATATGTAATAATAAATTGTATGTGATAGCTTTTTTCATATACCATAATTGTAATTTTATACAATAATTTCATAATGCGTCATTTTAATGATTCATATATTCTTTGGCCTAATATTTAATTGAATATAAATTTTTTCAAACCATATAATTTGTATTATAATTATATGGAAAACATTAATGGCTCCAAAATCCTGGGGAATAACAAATATATACTGACAAATATTACTATAAATTGATTGTTAATTTTTATAAATTTAGTGGGTATTTTGAAAGTAAATTTTATAAGAAGAATCATTATTTTAACAAGTGATGAGGAGTTGTTGGAAAGGGTTCAAATCCGTTGAATGCACCACCAATTTGAGAAGTTTTTATTGAATAAGATGAGTTAATTCATTCTAAAAATAATATTAATAGTGCTTCTAGTTATGATTAAACTAAGTATTGTCGACCTAATGGGTTGTTATAACATGATTGTAGTGGGAAACATTGTATTTGTAATGTTTTTGGAAATGGTTTTTTTGTATTATGTAGGATGAAAATATTGATTTTGTACCATCCTATAATAATTTAGGTTTATAGACCCATAAAATATGAAACCATGATGTTGTAAATGAGAATGCTTGATATTATATTCAGACTATGAAGAATCTACATCCAGTTAAGGTATCACCAGATGGAAGTGGAATAACTTGGTGATCCTAATGTTTCATTTATTTTTTAATGCTCTATAATGCTTGTGTAGAATCTCAATTTTCAGACACCTAATGAATAGATGAGTCAAATAACCTATAAGGGAATAATAAATATTTTTTAAATATGGAATATTATCATTCAAATTAATCTATAATTGTTTCATTTAAGTAAATTAGTTAGTACACAACAACATTGGACGAACAGAGTGCCATTTATGTCCTCCAAGACATAAAATGATAAGAAATTAATGAATAATATTTGAAACTGAAGACGAGGATAATAATGGGAAGCATTAAAATAGGGATACATAATTGAATGGAAATATTAAATATAATGATGAAGTATTCTCCTATGTCCAAATCAAAAAAAATTCTGAAAATAAACATTATTAATACCTCAGAAAAATATTATTACCAAATTATATGACAATGATAACTAGAAACCATGTATCATTTTCAATTCAATTTTAGATTATCTTATATAATGTTATTGGGATGATTGACTATGTAATGGAATCCTTTATTATGATTTAAATTACCTATATCGTATTAATGTATGATTGTTATGTTGGGATTGATGACCCAATAATGAAATTTTTAATCTTTTTGTATTAGGCTTATTATATTGGGATGATAAAAAATTAATACACGTGATATATTATATTTTCTAATGTTTAATGTGTGCACCTATCTTTTTTGTGGAACAATATATGCCTAGTCATTCCTTATCCCTGTCTATATGTGTTGAATTTTATTTTTTAGTATAAATTTATGTGAATATTTTTACTCTAATGGATTTCCATTTCATATTAAAAATATGATATTATTACAATTAATAAGATATGTGGGTGGTTGTGTCCATGTAATTTTTAAAAAAATATTAAATAAATAAATAAAATGGGTTTCATGAAAATCATTCACAATATATTTGTGGAAAATAGTAATCATGAATAAATTCACCATATATAAGATTAATATATGTCGTTTGTGAACATCATTGATGCAATATTTGATGCATATACATAATTTTTTTTTATTGTAATAAAATTATAATTAATTGATTCTAAATTACTTTATTTTCATACATTTTATCTTTTGTAATAAACCATGAATGTTGTTTTTCAGTTATAGTGATATCCTAATATCACATCCATTCATCAACATATTTTTTCCATTCAAGGACATCATTAGTAATAAAAATATTATCTAGAAAAACACAAATTACCACCCTTAGTATTGTTGATTTTTTTTCATTTCATGGATTATCTATTGAAGTAAACTTATTAAAATGTATGGAATGATCAATGTTGGAAACCATTATTCAAATATTAAGAAAATATTCAATATTTTTCACATATGTTTGGGGAATGTCCAAACTAAACTTTTAGTATGTGGATCCCAATAATTTTAGACTTCTATCTGCCCAATAGAACATAACGTGATTGTTTATTTTTCATATATTACAATATCTGATGGGGATAGTAAAAAATGTAATATTTATCTCCCATTAGTTTTAATTTTCTATTGTGGAGATATCACAACTGTGCAGGGATGGCTTAATGGGACCAATGTACAAGATGATGGTTACCTTTGAAATGTTCTCCATTATTGCATCAGAGTTGTTAATTAGTTACTTTTTTCATATCATCAAAAATAAAATAATCTATATGGATGATATGTGTAATGATATTATATTTCACTATATATTTTATATAATTAAACGTTTTGTTTGATATAATTTTCATACAAAAAACTAATGACAAATAAAAATACAATATATTTTTATAAGTGTTAAAAATTACTGATAAACAAGCTACTAAATAAGAGGGAAATACTTTTAGTAAATGATTTATAATATAAATATAAATAATTTATTATATTGTTTATTAAAATAAAATTTAATAAATTTCAAATTTTATAAAATATATAACTATACTATTTTTCAATGATGACTATATAATTCTAGTTTTATTATAGATTTATAGAAATTTTTAATATGTGCTGTTATTATTTATGAATTATATATTTATATATAATTAAAGTTTAATTATATTTCATTATATTATATAATTTTTATATTTCAAAATATTAAAACTCGGATTTATCAAAATGAAAATCCATTTTTCATTCATAATTAAAAAATTATATAAGGAAATTTTTTAATGTAGTTTTATATAGTGATTTCATTTTAAGTGAATTGTACACAACACCATATTATGAATACTTCATATTTAATGAATTTTTAAAAAATAAATTTATGATAAATTTTTATAAATCCATTTTCATTAACTATTATTAATTCCAATGGGTTGGTAAATCAAATTTTAATTTTTTTTTATTTACATTAGTGTGTGCCAGTAGAAATATAGTTACCCTCATAATGAAAGAGGAGTAACAAAAAAGATTATAACATAGATCAAAGGATTAAAAATGCTTAAAAAACTATTATAATGTATTGTTTATGGATAATTGACATTATAGCCTCCCCTAATACATTATTGTTCATTTTTGTAACATTTATACATGAATAATGATATATGTTTTTTCATGTATACAATATTTAAAAAATTGTTAATCTCACCTCATATAAAATGAAACATCCACCACCCCTTCAAGGAACTATGAAATTATTACTTCCTCTATAAAATACCTCTTTCAATAATATTGTAATACTAAATATAAATATTCATTTGGTTATAAGGAATTATTCCATTCCCAAAATTTTCACGGAATCGTCCATGGAAAACTCAATGTTATAAATGGGGATGGACCACAATTATCTGTGAAGGAATGAATGGTTGGTTTGTTCATCTAATTTACACATCTTTGAGTCATGATTTAATACTATTCACCAACAATCCCTTGGATTATTCATCCACTATCCCATCAGTATTCATATCATAAATTACTATTGAATTTGTAAATATCATTTATATTCATGTTTTTCCTTTTTACTAACAATGCTTGGTATATTATTTAGAATAAAAGGGACAATAAAAATCCAATCATATTTATTGAGTTATAATGTCTCTACTTCATATTTATCATTCACTTATATGGTATACCATTTCTATGTATTATAAGATCACTTTTTCAAATAATCCTCATTGATGAGTTCTCTAGCTTTAACAAATGCAAGTATGTTAAGAATAAATATAAGCCTCTTAAATGATATTATATAATCCATGTCCATTTTTTACACTTCCAACAATTTTTCCCTTAATATATTTAATTATAATCATGTTTTTATAACCTATATAACTAATAAATATCATTTCCCACTAGAATTTTTTCTCTTTTGTTTTAAATATTTGTCTTTTAAATAATATTAATTAAAAAGGTCTTCTTATATTTTACAAAGACACAATTATATTCTAATATAAAAAGGAAAATATCATTTATATCAAATTGTATTATACTTTTTCTGTTTTTTAAGAAATTGTTTAAAAATATTTCACATTTTGTTTTTGAATTTTTTTAGAAATGACCTATAACATTAACTTTTATGATAACATTAATAGTGTTTTCAAAAATATAATTTTCATTTTGTAAAAAATTTTTATTCCACTTCAAAAGTAATTACCCAAATGGTATTTTTTAATGATGTACCCAAAATATATATTTCAATATTTTTTATTATATAAATTAAAAACATTGAATAAAATGAATGAAATTCATAATTACTTTTTCACATTGAAGTGTTAATGTTATAAGGAAATTTTAATCTAAGTCAACATCTTATAATTATTTTCTTGATATCAATATATTATATAATAAAAACTCTTTCAACTGATAGATTATTACCATTATTATGGATATTATTATAAAAACTATTTCCTCTAGGGTTAATAATGAAAATGATGAAACGATAATGTTTTTCTATAATTAATTCTTATGCATGTACATAATATGATGTGGTGATTTTTCCAATAATTATATATCCCTCTAATGTATAAATTAATATTTTCTTATCATGAGATACCATATACTGTTTATGGTAAATTATCCTAAGAACACTATGTTATATGATAAATGGTACTGAGTGTATAGAGCACACTATTTTATTGGGAAAATATATATTAAGTGTGATTTTATTTATGGGATTAAAAAGTGAACATAATACAGTATGTGATTTTTTCCACTATATAATGATGGTCTACAGAGTGACCTTTAACTTATTCTAATAATGATATTTGTTATGTTGTCAATACAGTCATTTGATTCCACGATGATTGTTTGTTAGTTTATTGATAAGAATCCAACATGATATGAATCTTGGAATATGATCATTGTTTTATTGTGTATGAACTCAATACAATATGTATTTCTTCCTCGTTTATATTATTTTTTTTATTTATTCATTTTATGATGGAATATGATCTTTGAATATTATCTGATATTATTACATTTAATTTTCATTTCTTCTCATGCATTTTTACACTTAAATTTTACTATACAATGAAGGAATGTAGTATAAGTGGTATTTCTTGAAGGAAATCCTATGAAGAATTTTTTTTGGAGATATTGAAGATTGATTATGGATTAACAAGTTCATAGGATGGTGGAAATTTTTTTCATTTGATAAGAATGTCACAAGTTTTTAGTAGTAAATTGTTCTTATTTATATAAATTATTGAAATTACTATATAATATTATATAATTTTGTTGTATGTAATTTGAAAAACTATGTTATAAACTATCAAATAAAATGTTTTTAGGTATTGGGTTTCTATAGTTGATGTCATAAAACTATATAATTTATTTTTTCTGACTATGATAATATAATATTAATGAAAATACATGGAATATTTCTATATATAAGATAAAATCCTTCAATTTTTGAGAAATATAGAGTATTTTTTTCCTTGAAATTATATCCCTGTTAGGAAAACAAAAATTGGATTAATTCACAAGAATAGTTGTGACAAGAGGTCATTACCTGAAGTGGGATTCATATTCTTTAAATAATTTTTTTGTATCTTGGTAAAGACACCAGACATCACACCTATATATAAAAAACATATGGATATGATTTTTTAAAACATATAATCTTAATGAACCACTAAAATGTATTTATTTCTAGATTATTTTATTATGGGATGTCAAATGAAATAAAAAAATCAATGTATCACATGATGAATCTAGATTAATATAGGATAATCCATTAGAGATAAGAGTTGAACTAAAATAATAATAGGTTAACATTATAATATTATAATGTATGAAAACATGCGGGAAAATTTTATGAAGAATAATTATGATAATAATCAGATAATGTTAGTTTTTAAAAACTAACGTTATCCCCTTTTAGATTTAGTAAGATATGGAAATAAAATAAATATTGGTTGTTTTATACAAGGATTTGATAGAATCAATGAAAAACATATAAAAATTTGCTTTCATGTGAGAAACCTTGTCACTCTTCCAAACAACATATCACTAAATTTTATTATCGATGTGAGTATATTCTAAGACCAAAAAAACACCTAATTGGTTATGGAAAGAGTATTATTCAATATAATGTGGAATGATTATGAATTAATGACTATTCAATACCCAACATGTTAGAAATGTGGAATGAAATATAGGGAAATTTATTTAATGTTATTGTTAAATGCTAAAAATATGGTGATAATGACCATCAAAATAAAAATAATAAATAAATAATAGAAACTACAAAATATTTTAGTTCAATTACATTGAAATTGGAACTATAATAATTAATTCCCCAATCCAAGTCTTAATGAGAAAAGTATCCATCAAAAGCCACTTAAACCACTCGAATAAGAAAATTACTATGCAATGACTTCTATTAAAGTAGAAATTTATTTTTCATTATAGAATGTCATTTAGATTATGTTAGGTATGTATTATATTTTTTTGACATTAAATCATTAATAAAATTAGTGTGTGGTATAGTTTTTATAGACATATTATGATAATCTATTTCAATGTTTAGGGAAAGTTTCTTCTTATTGATATATCTATTCATTACTTATTATAATTATATTATGAAAATATTCTCTATTTTTTAAAATGGATCATATAATATTATGTTTAGGGTAACATCACTTAATATCCTTAATCAATCCATGTCCAACTACCAATGTATGGTTTATTAGGATCTTCCATTGAAAATACTAACCATTGTGTGAGTTTGAAAATTATGGGGACATAATTTGTTTCATGTAAGGGTGTGTAAATTATAAGGACGTATGCTTTAATTTTATATTTTTAATAAACAAATATTTTTCAATAATTTATCTATATGAATTACCTATATAAAATTAAACAAATGAATATAATTTTTTTATAAATATTAAATTTGATTGTTATTCTTGTTGTTGAGTTTTCAATTATGAAATGGAGTTAGAAAATTGTGATATATATATATATATATATCAAAAATTCATTCAGGTTTTAAACAATATCTATTTTAATTCCCTAAATATATTATTAAAAAATGATATTTATGTTATTCTTAAATTATTATTTATAAATTATTGTTATATTAGTTTTTTACATTATTTATGAATCGTAACAACAACTATTTAAGGAAGTTATTTTCAAAACATAAATTTTTCAGAAAATGTTTTTAATATCTTTTAAAGGTTATAATTATATATTTAACAACCAAAATATAAAATAGATTTCAATTCTTTGATTCATCATGATAATATTAGGTTTCAATTATTTTTTTTATATTTTCCAAAAAATATTTATTTTTTGGTGTATTGAACAAAACCCAAATATTATGAAAAACACATATTTTATGAAATATTCATAATTTCTATGTATAAAAAATGTTTATAGAAAAATTTCAGGACCTTTTATCCATAAAATATATAAAATTTTATATTTTTAAATACAATAATTAATCTACATAAACTATATTTTTTCTTTAGTATCATAAGAGAAAAAAATTTATATTAAAAAAATATTAAGTATTTTATTATAATTAATTAATCTCAAATTACAATTATATTTATTATTATTTTTAAATTAATATTACTCATTTATTTTAAATAATAAACATATTAATTCCATAAGATTTTACAACATTGATAATTTTGTCCTAAACATAATATTTCTATATAAAAATAAACATTTTCATAAAAGGTTTTTATGTGTTTGTGAAAAAAAATTAAAATTAAATTTCATATCTCATATAATTATTATTTCATAACATTATATTCATATTTTATTCTATAATGTTAAAAATATTTTTTAAGGCTAATTCTAAATTTTCAACAATATTATATTTTGACGGTAAACAATCATTTTTCATAGTAAGGGTAAATAAGGGTTAAAAAACTTTTCCTAGTGAAAAAAGGCTAGGACATGTTAGAATCTTGTGGTCTAACATAAAATTAAATTATGATAGATATCATATCCTCCCCACTCTAATATTGATAAATTTTATGCTTTTATAATTAAATAATGTAACGAAGATGTTGTAATGTAGGTGGTATTTAGAAATAGTCAATTATTACCACGTTTGGAAGAGCAAATCCACAACACATTAAATGAAATTCATAAATTAGATTCTACATTAAATCCCTACCAAATTCCATTATTGTATAATCATACTTCAATTTCATAATCTTATGGACATAATTAATTGGCTTAATCCTACCATTTATGTGTAATTTTCTAAGATAATTTCAATGCTCTTACTTAGGATAGAACACAATAGACTATGTTGGAATATTATTGAAGAGTTGCTATATCAAAAACTCTTCATTGAGGAATTATGTTAAATTATGAAAAAATATTCAATTTATTTTTCTAAATACTTTCACTTATATATATAATAAAATATGTTATTATTTAACACAGAAACAACACAACAATTCATGATATCTATTTAGATGGACTATGATTGATATCATCTCTACAAAATAAGGGTTATTTATAAATCAATATCCCTTAATTATTTCTGATTTTTATCCATGATATTAATATTTTATTTGATATAATATAACGTATTTAAATCATGTTGGATCATTTTTAAATTGTTTTAATTGATGAGTTAAATTCCTTCTTCAAAATACCACTATGATACGATTTATTATTATCCTATAAAAATGGAGGTTTACATCCATTTATATGGTATACTATTCCCAATAATTATTTACCTTAATTTTTCTAATAATATTATTTATTTATTATTCCATTCATTATTCTCCATATCTCATATGAAAAAAATATATTTTTCATTTCCTCAAGATGTGGGTTTTCAATAAATATATTAATATTGTTTTATCTATTGCACAATCAAATGTATATCATTCACTGTAATATTCTTTATTATAAACTTTTATATCACATTAAAGTATCCATTATTGACGTTTATTTCAAAATACATATTTTCATGAGATTTCTATTCCCATTTTTGAAATGAATTTTTATTATGACCCATAACATTTATTGTTATAAAATTATAAAAAATTTTATAAAAATACTTTTTTCTATATAATATTATGATATTAAAATTTAGTTACCCATAATGTATTTATATATCATTATTTACCTCTTATTTAAACTATACTATTTTTCTATTTAATAACATTAAATCGTGTTATGAGATGACTCTAGTTTCTAATATTTACTTCTGTTGTGTTATATGAAGTTTTCTAGTTATAATTTTATTTCATATATGTAAATTTACTCTAACAATTACTATGATATTATTTATTTATAACATCAACATTTTTTATTTGAGTGGGTAATGATATTGTATTTATGAAATCCTTATAAAATTAATATTATTGTTATGTTAAAAATTCTTTTAATGAAACTAAGAATGTGTTTCTAATGCATGGTGCCATAAATATATATACTTATAATGTATTGGGTAATGTTTTAATATCTTGAGATACCATTTACGTTGAATGAGTAGTTTTCCTAAGCATAGTATGCTATATGACTAGTGGGCCTCAAATTTCATATAACTTTAATCCAATGTACAATGAATTATATCTAATATTATTCCATGTATGGAACTAAGGTGTTGGCCTAATAGTCTATGGGTAATTGTCTACTAGGTGATGATATATTTGGGTATGAACCTCGAATTATCCAAATTATGTCATGTATTTTTTGTGGTCAGAATATTATGATTATAATAACCTTTTATATCAGTCTCTTTATGAAAAATAATAATGTTATGATTCTTATCTTTTGATCCTTATTTTATTTTTAATTATTTCTATTTATTATATTTATGATCCTTGATTATATTGTTATACCCATATTATTATTTTATTTTAACATGTGTTACTAAATTTTTTTAACTTCTACTTACCCATATTATGTGATTGAGATGGAACCTTCATATGATTCTATTTCACAAGGTTATGAAAGAATGTAATAAATGTGGTATCTTGAAAACAATATATGTTTTATATTTTTTATGGGGGATTTTGATGACTTGTTAAACTTTAAACAATAATTTTTATATTGTATAAAATATTAATTAGTAAATAATTACCTTTGTTTTTAAAAATTAATGGATCTTTATTTCGTAGATATAACAAATATAGTTAAACTTTTAAATCATTGACATTGTAGGTAATATAAAATACTATTAAACATCAGGAATAATATGTGATTAACTATTGGGTCACTATTGTTGGGATGAAAAACATATGTAGTGAATTATTGAATTAGGATGAGATAACATTAGAGAAAACCATAAGGATATGTCTCTGTATAGGACACCATTTTATTATTTTTGTACAAACAATAATGTGTTATTTTCATAGAAATTTAATCCTAGTCTGCATATCATTTAGGGGATGTAAGATCAAGAAAAAATATAGTTTGGGGTAAAATTACCAAAGAGACGATAGAGTAAAAACATTACATATACATGGTTCAAAGACTTTTCGATATCACATTACATAATCATGACTTATGTGAAGAAATATATATTCATTCAATTTTAGGATCGTTTAACATTTAGGGATTTGGAGAATTACTCCATAACTCATTCATAAAAACCTATAAAAGATAAAGTAGACACCTATGATCAACATTCATTTTCCATTATATTTCACTTTTAATTTAATTCAATAATTTTATATTTGGGAAAACTCAATGACATCCGAATTGAATTATTCCTTTCAATAACAAATCTGGGAACCCTATAAGATCATTTTAAAAAATATGTTTTGAGAAAAAATTAATAGTAAGGGATATAAATTGAAAGAAACTAATATTTCATTGATTAGTATTAAAACCTATGAAAATAATATAATAACATAACACTTTTCACTTTTAATAAGTATTAAATATTTTCCAATGAAAATAATCTCATTTCATAACATTTATAAAACCAAATGATTAACATAAAACTGATAGAAAAACTATAAAATAAATAACTATACCATGGGACATAATTTCACTTTTCACACATATAAATGGAATTACCATGTTGTAGATTTCCATACATGACACTCTTAGAAATTATATATCCATACAACTGACTTCTATAACCAATACATTTGATGTTATAAAATAACTATCCATCCGTGGTTTAAAAATTTATCACCAATCACTATTTTATCATGTTTTCAACAATCAATTGTAGATACACCATTATATATTCATAACTCATAAAATATTGTAATTTTCCTCATTTTACTCAAAAAAATCATTTGAAATCAGAAAATAAATTCTTTCATGACAATTAAAATAACCCATCTATTTTCAAAATAATTTTATTTACAAAAATACATAGACTAGGGAATATTAAATGTATTTTTCTTTTAAACAAATCAATGAATATAGGTCAATCTACATACGAAAAAAATTTCATCACGATGTAAAAGTTTTCATCGCCACATACATTAAAAAGACCATTCTTTTTTTCCTTTTCCAAAAAATTCTCTATAAATCATATAAATTAATTCCATTTGAAATCCTTTGGTGGAAATTGAAAATATATTTAAAATTTCCATTAAAATCCTATTAAATATTTATAATAAATATATAAAATAATATCTAGAATATTGACATGAATTAAAAATATTGATAATCAAATATATAAACATTCAAGGTATCACATAAAACTTTTAACATTTAAATCATAATCTAATTGAAATTATAACATTCAAAAAACCAAAAATAACAATATTATGGACCGAATACATATTTGAAATTTCATAGTATCATTATATAAACCATATTAAATAATGAAGGTGTATATCATCAATAAATGGCTCAATGAGATGAGATTGAGACAAGATACACCACCTTGAGTCTAAAACATCTTGTATAGTCTTTATCTTGGTTAATAATAATCACTAGAAAAATATTTACTTTTTTAGAAAAAAATTCATATTTATTTATCCTTTTATATAACATATTATAATTTTTTAAAAATTATACAGTTATTAATGTTAATGTCATATGTTTTGTTGATATTCAATTTTTTAGTCCCAAATGAAATCGATACAGTCACTATAGTTAATGCGGTCATTAGTACATCATGCATGGAATAATATTGAAAACATACTAATAACCATTATAAATAAATTATAATTTCAAAGAGACTAATTACTTATAGATATGACTAGTTAAATATGTTACAATCATGGAGGGGGGGAGATGTATATATGCTTGAGTAACATTTTTATTTTTCAATGATCATTATGAATAGAAGGTATGTATTATTAAATATTTCCATAATTTTCATAATATAAAAAATATCATATTAATTATTTAAACCAAAATTTATATATTATTCATTCGATGTGGCGATCAAAAATGGATCGCATCGCTTCATGGAGGTGATAGTTCACACAAATTCATTAATGACATTATCATTTTTATATACATAGAAAGTAAGATTGTAAGTGATATATTATTCTATTATAATTTTAAAAATATCAATATTTTCATATATGAAAATTAATTCCAATATTATAACAGTTTCTTAGATATGGTAATGGAAATCAAATTATATCCTTTTGTGGAGGTGATAGTTTACATGTATGTACAAATGATTAATTATATTATTATTTTATGAAAGAGGATATAAATATAGGAGATGATACTAAAAAAATATCATTATATATAATATACCAGATTTATTATTTTATCATGGTTGAAAATAATTTGATTGTAGTAGAAGATAAAATAAGATAGAAACACATAAATATAAACGATACTTCTTCTCCATGCGATTACCGTTTATTATCACCATAACACCTATAAAGATGCTGTTGTACATAATCTATGTCCTATATAATGTGGTCACATATTATATAAATTGATTTAGGTAGAGATTGTATGAATAAAATTTGTTTTATGTATGAATAAATGGTAAGAATTAGTTCCCTTTTATAAGGAAGGGGAAATGCACTCTTTGAATTCATTAATGAATTAATATAATATAAACTAAATTTCTATAATAAATGGAAAAAACATAGTTATTTTTAAAACATGATGTTTTGGGACATAAATCCATTTATATAATGTATATTATAAATGTTTTGATTATTTTTTTAATCCTTATCATTTTGTTTTAACCTTTATTTTCCTTTTTTTCTCGTACCATATTACTAAGTAATTTAATCTTTTAGGGTTAATATAATTATCATAACATACCAAAATACATATAAATTAGTCATTTATGAAAATTTAGGTCTTATACCAACAATTTTGACAATGGTTGGAATTTTGTTTTGAATTTAATTTCATTTAATATAATATTGTTTGTTTTAAAATACCATTTATGTTAATTTTGGCACTATTTAGTATTTGACATTTTAAGAATATCATAACAGCTTAATGTATTCAAAGAAACTATATTAAATCATCCATAACATATCGAAGTAATCTATAATTCTTTTATGACATCAATTATTTAATTTTTTTTATTTCAATATTTTTAATATAGTATATTTGATTCTTCCATTATTGAAGTAATTACTGAATCAACATTCTATCAACATTTAATTTAATTATTATTTATCCAAAAAATTATAATAAAATCATAAAAAAATTTATTTAAACATTTTATCTTTATCAATACAATTTACGATTGAATTTATCACTTATATAACACCACCTTAAAAATATTTCACCTATTAGAAATAATGGGGTGACAAAACAGACTTTCCTTTTAATATAATATTATAAATGTATTAAAAGAATCAGAGAGGGTCTGAGGGCTGAATAAATTGACCCAGGTCCCAGGTATGATTTTTGTTGACAAAAATGTCTTCAAATGATATTTGGAAATGATTAAAGGTAAATTTAATGTATTTAATAATAATATTTTTACCCTTAATCAGCCCAATTACCATAACCATGGTAATAATAATGACTTATAATGTTACTCTACATATTTTTAAAAATTAATGTTTATTCTATTAAAAAATAAATATCATAGTTATTAAAACTGTTTATTTTCATATTTAAAAGTACTATTAAAAAAAGAGTTAAAATTTAGTTTAGCACAATTCATGTAGATGTGCCGTGAAAGCCAAATAATGTAAAAATTTTGTATGATCAATACGTTTTTATTTCTAATTTCAACCAAAAATAAATTTTAATTACTTAAATTGGATTAAATGATGAAGAAATGATTTAATTGTACTTAAACATCCTTCTAATATATAATTAAATATTTTAAATAAATTTGATTAAAAAAATTCTAATAAAATGCTGTGATTTTCTCACTATTCATTAAAAAATGAATCATTCCATAAAAATATAAAAAATTAAACCAATAAAATTTTTAATAAACAAAATTTAATTAAATAGTATTAATTTTGAAGTAGAAATAATAATTTTTCCACAATCCATAATTTAAAAAAACAAACCATCAAAAGGTGTCAAATAAGTCTTCTTAGAAAAATATTTCTTATATCGATAAAATTAGATTTGTTCTTATATAATGTCTAAAAAATACATAATTTGAATCCTAATCATTATATTTAATATATTACATATATATATATATATCATTAATTTAATTCAACATGGGTTATTTTTTATTTATTGGAATAAAATACACTTTTTCACATTTAACAAGTTCTTGAGAAAAACTTTTTCATTTATTTTACAAAAGTCTTTGACAGTAATTTATAATTTATTTTTTCCGGAAATCATTATATATTTACCTTTCAACCATATTTTGATTATTTTTCTAATATTATTAAATCACTCTATTCTATGGAATATTTATCAATATTGATATTTATGTAATATTACTTTGTTGTTTATATATGTTCGATGTGGTATTTTATGTACACTAATGAGCATTGTGTTTCCATTAAAAACTATGGATGTTTCACCTAGTGCATGAAAAAGAGGAATAATCTCAAATAGATCTCTAAACATCAATATGATTTTTTTGGTTAATCATATAACCTTTATGAAATACTATAAAGGATTTAAATCAATGTTATTTATATGATTGTGTTAGGATTTATGAGATAACTCGTTATAATGTATCATGTATTTAATTAACAAAGATATAAATAGATATAAGTGTGATATTTGTTAAAGTAAAATAACTATAGATTAACCTGATATTATCATTAATTAGGTTATTTTCATCATATAATTTTATATGGATACATATGAAAATAATAATATATTGTTAATTTTTTACCACTCATTCTAAAACCTTTTAGTTTTAGAAATTGGTAAATCTTGAAGTATCTATGGGTTTGATGGAAAATATGATGATTACCTCAAAAAAAACTCATCATCTACAGAGATGAAGTGAAAAATCATGATATTATTCCATACCAATTATTATGAAATATAATTAAAAATTTCAATAGAGACGATGTACCAAAAAGTGGTATGAAGTTTAAGATGGAGTCTTATAGAAGTTAAAGTGAACATGATATTAATTTAATGATGATCATTTCCCTATATGTCATAAATTTAGTCAGAATTAATGGGGATATAACCAAAAATTTACTAATAGATGTTAATATTTTTGAGATAATGGATTTCAAATAATATATTGGAAGTGAAATATAGAATCTACAAATAGATATTACATCTATTGAATAAAAATTGATCATTATGTCAATCAATTACCCTATATAAGTCATATCAGGACCCACATCATCAAGACGTGGGAAGGAATAAGAATCTACCATACCATACATTCTTCAAGTTGAATGATAGACAATGACCCATATGTACTGCCTTTGATAGGACCTGAAGTGGCGATTAGAACCAAGTGTATATAATCTAATGTAACACGGAATTAATTACCATTTTTATATAACATGATCAAGAGATAAGTTGGTAACTACCTAGATAATAAAAATAAAAAATGTAAAAGTAAATACAAAATCCATTCCCACATTCATGTTCAGTGGTAAGGTGGATACTAGCTACAACATAACTCCAAAGTAAAGTAGTAAAAGAAAAGTGATTATCCAGCAGCAACAACAAACCCTAACACCTGACCTAGTAATGTCCAACCTCTACCTCCATGACCTCCCTGAAATATGAAAATACTTTTATATATGTGTGGTGGGTATACAAGTTTACCCAATAAGATAATATAAAGATACCCCAGCACAATTGGTGGAAGCATACAAATTCCCTTGTGAGAAAAAAAAAATTGAACCCCAATGCACTTACCAATGAATACTAACCAGCCCAGCCTCACCAAGGGACTCTCAACAAACAATGAAAGTCATATAAAGTAATAGTATAAGCACATAGATATTTGGGTACCCCACACAATTTAAAGTAGGTTAGCTGATCACCTCTAAAAGATAACATATTGACACTACCACTCTTCCCACATGCATTCCAACTGCACCAACTAGCCTATTGAAACCTCGGCTTCAACCACACACAATCCCACCCTCAGACCTCTAGACCACAACAACCACACCACTCACCCGAAGACACATGGGCCTCATCTCGATGAGATTTGGGAACATAGTCCGGGCCAAAAAAACATAGGCCTCTCTTCCGCAATAGATTCCCACCGTATGAGTCTTGGACTCGGGTAAGACTCATTCCATTATATCCTACACAAATATTCTAAAGTGTTAAGAACCCAGAAGAGGGTTTGAGTAAGAAAGACAAAAACCATCCATCCATCCACTAACCAGGATGTTGGTTAAAGCACACTCTGCCCCTGAAATGGAGGTGTTCGTCATATAGTTCTCAAAAAGGTGGGGTTCCTATAAAAATACAAAGGAAAAACAATCTATACATTTAGATATGAAAAAACTCATCCCAACCTATTAGTTCTCGAATAACAAACAACTCATATAGAACGATGGTTGTTGGTATCCCTATATGCTCAACAAAACAATATACAATGCCAAAGAATAACCTGGACCTGCTTTTTCATTTAACAGGTTTCCATTTATTATTTATGGGATTCACTTTAGGGTATTCCAACATTACTGGGGAACTACCAAGCACAACATCTACAACCTCATCAAAAGTAAATGATTCTAGTTCAGTAAAAACACATCAACCAACCTACATCCTACTATCTTTCCTTATAACTATATCCTAAAATCCTTTTATCACAACCCAATACCATATCCCCACTACCCAAAACATTCCCCAATGTTTTCCCACATCACAATGAATCCATATCCACACAAAAATCCCACTACACAAAAACACTCTGTGACAACAAAAAAATAAAGGCAATGTAGCTGCCTAAATGTTTATCAATTCCACAATGAATCAATCTCTCATACTGATATTATATCACACTTCTCATTCATCTTCTCATGTTTATAGCCCAAATTAACTGTTATCTACCTGCAGTACTTTTGTACACACATACCACACTTTTCCCATGGAACCAAATCCTTTGTACAACCTCGTACCCACAACTATAATCCCAATAACAACACCATTGAACTCACATAATGTCAGCCGATTCAATAAAAAACCTCACTCATCCACACCTAAAAACATGATATATATATATATATTCATATTTAAGAAATATAGGTTCTTTATATCCAATTATGTATATCCAAGTTGATCATGTGATATTCTTTATCATGGTTCATTCATTTACTTATCCAAGTTTACATGATTAATTTGATCTCGTGTTCTAGATATTTATACAAGCATCTCAATATAAAAGAATATCACCTATGAGAAAACAAAGACCATCAACCGCCATGATTTTCATAAGGATTAACATCTACAATTAGATACCAATGATAATAATTAAAAGATTCAATCCATGTCAAACCACTCTATGGACATTATTTTATTGACCCTAGTTCTCTTTTGCTCAATTTAGTGCACATATATTTCTTATTTCTTTGAAACGCTTTTAGATGTTCCTATGAATGATTCATTATAAAACCCACCCTACATGATGTAGAAATAACGAGATGATAGACCAAATACCTACTTTGATGATAAAGGGATTTATGTTACTCCTTCCTCCAGTAATAGGTGTAGTACGAGCCATAGGGAATTACACTATGAATGTTAAGCATGAGAGTTCTGCAATAGGAACAGGACTCATCTATAGAGGAAGGCTCTAGACACACCAAATCAAATTAATGATATTAAGTATATATGGAATATTGTATTATTAACAGGAAGGATCATAAAAATTAGGGCGATGATTTCAATGTACATGAAAATTGGATCGTGGTTTGACCATGTGGCTACGAGGTTACAAGGATGGTTGAACATCACAAGATATGGAAAATTTAATAATTCCCCTCAGAAATTGTGGAGGTAGACCAGTGCATTTCTATGAGTTTATTGTCTTCTGTTTCACAAATAAAACATGTAATTGGGGCGAAACTAGAAAATAACAGGAAACTAGAAATGAGTAAACTATGGGTGAGTCACTGACGATGAGATACCGAATGGTTACCATCTAATTCTAAGCTTCCAATGGGTGAGATACTAATGCAATGACCTATAGATGTCTTGACCTACAGACGTCCAGACCTAACAACACCCTAAACCACTGATGCTATGACCTACTGATACCCTGACGTACCCACATTGTGTCATACCAACACCCTTAACTTCTGACATCATATCATACTAAGCCATGACCTACCAATACTTACGACCTTGACACACCAATGGGGATGCCCCTGGCTCACTGATTCCAACACACTAACATGTCGATGCACTATCAGGCCGATGCACTAATGAAAAAAATGCAAATTTGGAATGCTTTTCAACTGAGCCAGTGACAACTCCCAAAACACCAAAAACAATGGATTTTCATAAAGGAAGGGCCTAGAGAAATCTATGTCATTAGATTAGATACCTCTCACCCATTCACATCCCAGATGATTTCAAAATGATTCCAAAAAAAGAGGTCTGAACAACCATCCCTTAAGATACCCATCAGGAGTGAAAAACTTTATTTGATTATTAAAGGTGTATTGGAATCCTCAACATCCAAGAAAACCTCACAATAATATATCTCTTGAACAACTGTATAAACACTTCAAATCCATTTCCTCATGTAGCTTCACAACACCAAAAGCCACAACATCCAGATACATTTATTAGGGAGATCCTACCCCCATGTTATGATATTATCCACTTTGATAAACTCTGTCTATATATAACTGGTTTAAACTCATCCTTATTAATGCATGGTGATTAGGTTTCGTGTTCTCCCCCCAAAAATCAGGAAATTTCACATAGTAATAGGATATGAAAATGACATATCATAAAACAAGCGAGGTCAATCATTTCATCAAAATCAAGGTAAAAAAGATATACTTACAAGAAAAACTCAGAACAACTCTGGGAACTAGCCATGCGTTTGTGCCTCTCACTCCAAAGTACACTCCTCAAGGCCAACACGACTCTATAACACACAAACCAAAGGAATGTTCCATCCAAACATCACATTATCTTCATGATCCTCAATTCTTACTTGTCACTCCATGAACATTGTGTCATCCTCAACATCCAATTCTCATTAATCTAGGGCATGGTAGCCATCATGTAGATACCGATGGAGATAAGATATATGGATGGTTTTGTGGATATTCTCTAACCGTAGTGGCCACACAAGCTGATATTCCTCCTCAAAAACTCATCCCAACACATCAAAAGGTCTGTTAATCCTTGGAGAAAGCTTTATCCCACTTCCAAACCACCATTTTCCACATCAGGAGTAGAATATTGGGAATACATGGTCCCCATCCTCACACTCCAAAGGCCTACTCTTATGATTGGAATAAAGATTTTTTCAATCCTGGTCCACCTTTATCCTCTCAGACACATGGTGATCAATCTCAGTTTTTCTCTTCACTACCCCAAGTCATAGAAGGGATATTTATCATACCTCTATCGAGAAAACGTGTGTGCAAAACAGTCTTCCATACAAGGATTCAAAGGGTGTGATTCTAATGGTAGAGTGATCCCCATTATTTTAATAAAAATATACTAGAGTAATGTGTTGTACCCATAGTCCTATGAATCCCAAGACACTTTCCTATAGTATATCATAATATTTTTGGATGGTCCACTCAATTTTCCAATACCATTAAGGTTGTAATGTATTGCTAAGTCATAACTGGGTTACAAAATAATGCTTCAATACCCTCTAGACGCACAATGTTAAATGTGTATCCTAATATGAGGCAATGGATCTTGGAATCCATCTAGCCACATCACATCACCTACATATTGTTTTGCTAATTTATCCACTGAAATCGAAACCTTAATCACCATGATGTGAGGTGACTTCATCAAACAGTCCACTACTACCAAAATAGAAACTCATTCACCCTTATCTCTAGGTAGTCAATGGATAAATCCCTCGGGAAGTCTCCCCAAATCAAATCGAGAATATCCAAGGGCTGGAACAGACCATTAAAAACACAATGCTTAACCTTAACCTTCTAAAACACTAGGTACTTTTCCACAAACCCCGACACTACCTGCATTATCCCAGGAGACCAAAATTTTTCTCTTGGGCCTCAATAAATATTATAGTATCCTAGATGTACCTCTAAGGGTGAGATATGGAACACATGGAGAACTCCCTAATGTATTTCCACTTGGAAAAAACAGCTTCTATAGGAAGAAAATATGATTCAAGCTATCCTCTAGCCATACTCTTGAAGCATAACCATGGAAAATGCGACTACGAATCACCTCAGCCACTAAGACTCCCAATAGAGACTCCTCTACCTACTGCACCAAAGAAAATTTCAGTGTTAGTTAAAATAGATATCCTCTTCCACATTCCTTTATAACATCCATGTGAAAAGCGGTTAACTCATCTATTACCTTCCAAGCATCTATGGATCCTAGAACTACCTCCTTCATTAACTTCCTTCTACATGAATTAGCTACCATGTTTTCATTATTCATTGTGTAAAAAGTATCAATGTCATAATCAGTAAGGACTCCATCCACCTTTGATGTTGCATGTTCAGGTCTCACTGGGATAAGTTATTCCATAGGCTATTTTGATCCCTACAGACCAAAAAGAACTCTCTGATGAGGTAATTCATCCACAAAATCAATGAGAAAATGACTTATGCAAACTCTATATCATCGGTGGCATAATTACGTTCATGATGAAGTTATTTTCTGGGGCTTTATGATATTACTCAATATTGTGGGATCAGCACATAACCAAGTGTAAGATGGAAGAATCACATAACACCTCAAACATCAAACATTATTTTTGAAATCTAATCATGAGAGAACTAACCCACATCCCCTTCATATAGCTGAATGCTTCTTGACACTACTCACTCCACACGATGCCCATGATTTTTATTGTCAAAGATTTCATTGGAGTTGAAACTCGAGAAAAGTCAGCTATGAATCGCTTGTAATAGAATGAGAGTCTTAGAAAACTATGAACCTCAGGAAAGTCATTGTGCGTTTTCCAATAAAAAAAATCTTCAAACTTTGATGTGTCCACCACTATCCCTTGATGACACACCACATGTCTAGGGAACTGCACCTCTCACACCGAGTATATACACTTAGAAAACTTGTCGTACAACTGGTGGTCTCAAGGGACCTCCAAGATAGTCCTCAAATGTCAGTATTCATCCTCCTCTAACCTTTAGTAGATTTGGATGTCATCGATGAACATTATGACGATCCAGTATAGGTAATAAAAGAAAATTGGGTTCATGATCCCCATGAACATGGTAGGTGAATTTGTGACACCGAAGGGAATGACCATGTTCTCAAAGTCCCCATACTTGAACCTGAAAAAAATATTCAGGATGTCACCATATATTACCATATTCGGGTGATATCTGGACTACTGGTTGATCTAGAAGAACCAACCTTCCCCCCTTCAACTGGTCGAAATGACTGTCGATCCTTGGTAGGGGTAACAATTCTTGGCCATCACCTTATTCAGCCTCCTGTAGTCTATGCACAATCTAAAAACACTATGCACCTTTTCAAAATAAACAATGGATCACATCATGGTGACACAATTGGATGGATAAAAACTTCTTATTCAGGTCTTCAACCTAAATCAGAAACTCCCACAACTCATAAGGTTCCATCTGATAGGGATCCATATAAATTAGACGAGGAACAGTTTGCAGGTCCCTCCCAAAATCAACATTATGTCGAGGGGGTTGGGTCACAACCTCTTTGGGAAAGATATACAAGAATTCAATAAAACCTATAAAAATTTCCACCATCTCTTTTTCTACTGATTATACTGATAACTTAGCAAACAACGAATGATAAGTATACACATGGTTTCCGCCATTTTGACCACTCCACATACTAATGAAATCTACGTACTGACTACCCACATCTGAGAACACAACTCTTCTTATGATGAAATAAATAACACCATGCATATAAAGTTATAGGTTGGTACCTAGGCTGATATTGTATGTATTCATCTTTAGTTGAAGAAGATACCCACTAGACTGATGCGGCCCTATTATTAGTCATAATTCTCCAATAACATCAAACAGACTGGTTTGACATTGGACTGGCATGGTAATAACCATAATAATTGGATGACTCTAGATGCCTATTCACGGAGAAAGGGATAGAACAGGTAAAAAAGGAGTGTTTAGATCATTAATAAATAATTCAAACACAAGAGTACTAAACAAACTGATCATACCACGAAAAACCTATGTCTTTATTGGAATCGCTACCTCTACATTGTGAAACTTCCCATGCCCAGCTTCTCTTCCTCTCTGTTGTCAACCGCTACCTTGACCATGCCATGGTAGAGGTCCCTAATAATTGCCATGTGGTTAGACTCTACCATCATATTCTAAACTCGGTGGAGCAGGAGCTCGCTGCTCCTACTGCTGGAAGGGAATAACCGACAGATATTGCTATAGAGGTGGGTGATGAGCCTGGACACCCGTATTGTACGCTTCTCTAATGGGGCATTAGTTTTATTGATTTTAATGACCTATAATGATAAATAATCATGGTCCTGGTCCCATAAGGTAAGGGATATGACCATGAGATTGATACTATAGCTGATGAGGCCTACTCCACACTGACCGAAACCTGGTAGGTCCTAACGCGAAATCCCTAATACTAAAGTCTCTCCCCATTGATGAACTGAGTAGAATCCCCTCCCGTGGAGAACCTCTTAGAATTTGTATCATTTCCACTTCTTCAGCAATCTTCTAAAACTCTAGGTACATCAGTATTGGGAAAGGAATAATGGCATACTAAAGAGAAGGTTAGAATTCTTGCTCTATGTGTCTTACTATGGACCCCTCATCTTAGTAGAGATCCATTTCTATGTGTAAGAGATCCTTGAACATGATCAATTTTTCCCTTACTGAAAGACTCACTTATTGGAGGGAGAGTATCTCCTACCACTTCCTAGACTTCATAGATGTAGAATTCAATTCTGCCTTGAACACCCCCTCAGTGTCTTCCCATGAAATCATAGCTTCATTCCTCTCACTGAGGTAATGAATCCAACACTTATGTGTTACTCCCCTCACCTGGATCACCACAATATAAACCCAATTCATTGTCATACTCTACATTAATCTTTAAGTGATCACCTACTCTTCTATGCAACCATCCATTCCTGTGTATAATATGTTACCCTCATACTTCCCCAGAGTTGGTGGTTTAAAGGCACAAATATTCTCATACCACTGGTCATCCTCCTCCTCTCAATCGACCCTCTGCTGATCTATCGGGTCAAACCACTAAGCCTCAATTTCTTATACAACATGGGGAAAAAGTATAGTTTCCATATGTGAATAAAAAAATGATAAAAATAACTTTTAATCCTGATTAGTGTGGAAACATTCTTTTAAAATCATTTTAACTCATTAATTTTTTTTATTTTTCGAAACACCCAATTAAAACAAGATCACATGTCATTACGTTTCATGTACCCTTCCTAGGGGCTCTACCCTAAAATCGGTTTAGTCTCACATAGTCGTTCAGTAGTCCCGGAGTCCTTGCATCAGATATCATGGGCTCTAAATTCGCAAGTCCTATCTTTTCTTCCCTGGTCTATCTCATGCACATTTATTTCCTATCACCACCAGCCTGTCATCCAAAAAAATCCGTACTCTGCGTAACTCCAAACACCATACAATCTGTCAAACTCCCAAACATCCACATCTGATACCACAATGTCAGTACTTGCCTTCTTGACGATGAGGGAAGGAAATAAAAACTACATGACCCTTCCTCCGTCATTTTGAAGGAGATAAAATGACCCCCCCCCCCAAGTATAGCCTTTAATAGGCCGTGAAATTATGACTAGAACAAAGGATTTAGACTCTACCGAAATATGGAATGCATTACCCTTTTAATAGAACATGGTTGGGAGAAAAGGAAACAAATTTAAAGTAAATCCAAATACCAAAAGTAAAATTAATACCAAAATACATTCCCCCATGGACGTTCAATGTTAATGATAATACAATGTACGAAAAAACATCCAAATAAGGTATCAAAAGAAAAGAGACTATTTAGGAAAAGCAATAAACCCCAGCACCCAAGATCTTAATGTCTTGCACAGTTCTCCAAGTCCTCCCAAATACCTAAAAAATTATTATACAAATACGATGAGTATACAAGTATACTATGTATGAATATATAATGATATACATGAAATAGAATGGGAAACATAGTAATTCCCATATTAGAAACTAATATTTGATCCTCATGGAATCTACCAAGGTATACTGACTAAACCAGCCTCAAAATGTCACTATCACCAAATAACACAAGTTAAGTAATGTATTATTATAACCACATCAATATATGTGTACCCCGAAACACTTTCCCACTAGTTAACGGCTCACCCCTAATGGTTAACGTCTTGATCCTACCAATATTTCTAGAAAAAGTTCTACATTCACAACTCACCCAAAAAAACCTAGGCCTCCACCACACACAATAATTCCTACATACACGTGGACCTCATCTACCACACCACTGACACAATGAAGATTGAGATTCATCTGAAAGAAACATGAGAAAAATTTATAGCCCACAAACACGTAGGCCTATCATCTACAACAGACCCTTGTTTGATGAATCTTGGACTATGGTAATCCTCAAGCGATTACAAAATTCACTGATATACTTGATAAATAATAATCTGGAAGAGGGTGTGAGGGAAAAACAATGCAATCACCCCCTAGGATATTCGGAAATACACTATTCCTTGTGAAATAGTGGTGTTGGGGAATTTGTGCTAAACCATGGTGGGGTTCATATAGAAATATCAAGGAACTACAATTGAAACATATAGATAAAAATCAGTAAGACCAACATATGGGTTCCTGAACAACAACAAACTAATATAAAACAACAACTACTTCTATCCCTGTATGTGTCACCACAAAATAACCACTACCAAATAATTTCCTTACCCTAAATTTTCATTTAGTCACATATCTTTCATTGTTTAAGTGTTTCACTTTATGTTACTCTAGAACTATTGTATAACTTCCAACCACAACATCTATGACCAACATAGAAGGAGAAGAGTCTGGTTAACCAAACACACAGTAAGAAACCTACTATCAACTATCATTCTCCAAAACTATATCATACAATCCTTCTCTAACAACCCAGTACCACATCCCAACAGACCAAACAATTCCCCAATGTTGTCCCAATGCACAATGAGTAAATATCCATACACCAGTACCATAACATATTGTTTCGTAGTTACCACAACACAATAAAGGTAGATTAACTTCCCACATGTTTATCCATTCCAAAATCAATCAATCTCTCAAATTGAAATTCTATCACACCACTCCTATATATTTTCAAGCACAAATCCCTCAATAACAAATATCAACCCACATACCCATTGTACACATTCACCACGCTCTTTCCATGTAACCAACTACTTATTACAACCTCGTACCTAAATCGTGCTCCCAATAGTAGTGCCACATAGGTCACAAAATGTCACAGGATTCAATAAAACATAACAATAAGCCACAAATAACAAACATAATGTATATATATTCAGATTTAACAAATTGTGATTCTTAAATTCAACCTAATTATAAGTATGGTGATCACATGATATGCTTGATTGTGGTTCATTTATTTATTTATCCAAGTGTATGTGATGAACATGATTTCATGTTCTAGAAATTTATTCGAGCATCTCAATCAGAACATAACATCACTTGTATTCTAACAAAGACTAACAATGACCATGATGTTTAGAATGCTTAATAGCCACAATTAGATCACAATGATAACTACTAAAATATGTCATCAACATCAAACCACTATATTCTCATTACTTTATTTACTGGTGTTATCTTATGATTAAATTAGTCATTATCTATTTATTGTTTCTAAGAAAGGATTCCAGAAATTCCTCGCAAGGATTCATTAGCATACCCACACAACATGATGTACAAATAAAAGAAAATCATGTGAAAATCCCTACCTGGTTGATCAAGGGAACAAAGTTACTCCTTAAGTCAAGAATAGGGATAACACGAGGAGCAGTGAAGAACTCCATGAAAACTAAGCAGGAGAGTCAGTGCATAGGTACATGACTCGTCTAAGGATGAAGGCTCTAGACGCATCATGGGAAATGAAAAGGAAGAAGGAATGAAGATATCTCAGTTTATGTAGTGGGGAGATCCTAAAAATCAGGGATACAATTTCAATGTACTTGAAAATGGGATCGTGGTTTGTCCACACGTCTTGGTGGTTACAAGGATTGTGATACGTTACAAGATATGGGGAAATTAATAATTCCCCTTAGTAATAGTGGTGAAAAACCATCACATGACTTGGATTTTATTGGTTACCATTTCATGGAGAAAACATGTATCATGGGAGAAACAGGAAAACAAGACAAACATTAAATGATTCACTGATGAGTGAGTCACCAACACTGAGATATTGTTTTGTAGCCTACCAACACTGAGCTATAGATAAGTGAGCACCGATGCGATGATCTATCGACGTCCTGGCCTACAGAAATCCTAACCTACTGATTCCCTAACCTACCGATGCCCTGACCTGTCGACTTCCTGAACAGCTGACACCCTGACCTACAGATGTAGGATCAAAATAATGATGTAGATTCTCAATATACAAGGGGGGGGGGGGGGTGAATTGTATACTTTAAAAATTCCTTTGTAACCTTTAAATTTGGTTATGGATAACTACTTTTTCCTTATATAAGGAAAGAGATAAGTTTAACAAAGTTAAACTAAGAAAATTCACAACACCTCTAACACCAAATGAAAACTTGGAATGAAGTTATAAACTTCAAGTCCTATGTACTTGCTTAATCATGGAAAGATATTCTGAATGTAGATTCCGGAAATATGGATCCAGAAATTGAAACTTAACTAAAGATTATAATATGATTTTCTACCTTAAAGCATATAGAATCTAAATGAAACAGAGTACATGTAAGGAAGTATATGAAAGTTATACCTTCCTTACAATAAAATATGTAGTGGAAAACAAACATGTAGTAAAACTACAAGTAGCAAGATATATGTCTTTTAACCCAAAGAGAAGGGTATCCAACAACCTTGGATAAATGTCCCATGATTTATACTTTCAAGAAAGTCGGTCTTACCCACACTAGGGTAAGCCCTCGATACGATGATCGGAGTCTCTGTGTTGCTGTCGCCGCATGTCCTCAACTTCTAGGTAGTTGAAAACCCTTCTCTTCCTCAGCAAGGAATCCCTCGAACTTCAAGGTAGTTAGCACCTCTATCTTCTTATCACCGGAAGTCCTCGAATGTATTCACCAAAATTCGGAGTCGCATGAAGAAAAAACTGAACGAGCAGTTCAGTACACACAAGGCATGAAATGCTTTCTCTCTCTATAAATCACCTTAGTAGCATGTGGTCTCTAGATCGATCAACTTCTATGTCATTGTAAGATCTTTCAATTGAGCTCTTATTTATAGGAAAGGTCAGCCTTCTTTCCAGTGGTCATATTTTCCATATAAATTGGAGGGACCTGCACACGTGTAACTTAACCAACAGTTAGTTTATAACAGAATAGACGACATCGTTTTATAACAAAACAAATGTAATAGAATGCATGACAACTTTCTAAGTCTAACACAAAAGTTCGGAGTGAAGGTTCAGAGTGTAAACAGAATGTCAACGAGTAGAAAAATTATAAAAGTGTAAGCAAAATGAAAGTTCAGAGTAATGATTCAAAGTCTAAATAAATTTGGAGTGTATAAAGCAAAGATGATAAGTTTCTATTTAATATGTGAATTCAGAATTAGAATTCGGAATGACAATTCGTCATCAGAATTTGTAATGGGAATTTATAATCAAGATTCGTCATTAGATTTTGGTGTCGAAATTCATGAGAGTTCGTATCCAGAATTCATGGTGGAACTTTATTAATGTTCGTATCCAGTATTCGGAGTCGAACTTCATTACAGTTCTCATCTAGAATTCGGAGCCTAAAACAGAATGCTTCATATCAAAGATTTAATCAATTCTGAGAATATAGAAATTAAACCGATTCTTATAATTAAGAAATATATGGATATAGATATTGAAAATACTATAAGGATAATTTTTCTTACAAAAACGATCTTCCTTATAAAAGAAACTTTCCTTATAAAATCAATTTTCCTTATAAAAGTGATTTTCCTTTAAAAAGTGATTTTCCTTAAAGATAAGGTGTTTGTGATTTTTTCAAAACAAGAAGGAATGGAAAAGTCATAAGGAAAGCCTTATTGACTCAACAACAGACTCCCTGACCTATAGATTCCATGACCTACTAATGTCCTTACTGACCATTGTCCTCCGATAACGATGACCTAACCTGCCAACACGGATGCCCTTGACTAACCAATGTCGATGTGGTTGACTCAAAAATGCCGATGCACTGACATGCCACACACTGACATGTTGAAGTACTATCATGCCGATGCACTAATATGCCGATGAAAAAATCGAAATTTGGAAAACTGTTGAAGTGAGCGACCATCATCTCCCGAATACCTCGAACACTAGATTTTCACCAAGGAAGGGCTTGGAGAAATTTGAGTCATGAATGTCGTAGTGAGAAAAACAGGAACCAAAAATTTCTTTCACCATGGGTCTATGAATTGCCTATGTGAGTAAATATATTACTGTAGAAAGTGAATTTTTAGTATATTTTTGTATCACTTATCTAATTATTTTAATAGCCTATATATATATATCTCTCAAATTATAAATAATAAATTTTGTTCTGAAATTATATATCCATATTAGATGATTCATCATTAATGTTTGTTGAATGTTAAATTATATGGGTTCATGGAATTATCCTACTCTCCAAATTTCCATGGAAGCATCTAAGACAAACTCAATGTTCATAATAATTTTATTGAGTGCACAACTATGTGGGAATATGTATATAGGTTTCAACATCAGTCACCCTTAATTGAAGAATTCTTTGATACTATGCATCTATATTCAATTTTATAGTGTTACTAATTCCCCATTGAATTATGATAATATAAATAATTATCGAAGATGGAAACATCACATAAATTTTTAATCCTTTTGTCTTTACAGTACGATTTTTGACTACTCTAAATTATAATTTTTCTCCATAAATCAATATGATTTCAGGATTTATTAATTTTCTCCTAGAGTATATTAATTAATTTTTCATTTTATTCAAATCTCAACACTAGGATCTTACCTTTTAAAAAATAAATTAATCTTGAGTTCTCTTCATTTATGTAATTTATAATGGTTTATAAAGAATTAAAATCCTATAAAATCATGGTGAATAATCCATTTCCATGGATTCCAATACCTTAAACTAGTTTCCATTAATATATGAAATACTAATAGTTTTTATTTATTTTTTCATTCATTTTTATCATTACAGATTTTTTATAAATAATTTTTTATATTGATTTCTTGATATTGGTTTTGAATAATATAATAAAATTTGGTTTCTTCCATTTAAAAATAAATGAGTTTTCTTACACTCTAATATTCTACATGATAAATTATTATGTCACCTTAATGTCTTTATTTTGGAATTTTATTTTGTGAATGTTTTAAATAATATATCTTCACAATTTTGAAAATGTTTTTTAAAATTACAATTAACATTATATTTTAAAATGATGTTAAAATTACATCAACAAAAACTTATACATATTTGAAACCATTTTCCCATTTCATTTTCGAATGGAATTACCGTCATTGAATTTATGATACATTATTTATAACTAATTTATATTATATTATTTAACAACTAATGATGTAAACTAATGGTATCGAATTAATCAAATTATTAAGAACTTATTTTATGTACCATCTAATATGTTCATATTGTTAGGATTATTTCATCTATATTAAAACCTTATAATTATTCACATGATATTATATTATGGTACCATTTCTATTCATTAATTGGATGGTTATGGTAATGATTCATAGAAATAACTATAAATATATTTCATTCTCAGGTTAATAATTATTTTTGATGAGACTATAATTAGTTTTTTATGTGGAATACTTATTCATATACATAATATGATGTGATGGGTGCACCAAGATTTATATATCATTGTAATTAAATTAGTAATTTTTTCAAATACTGAAATAACATGTATAGTGTATGACTAGTTAGCCTATAAACAATATTTTTGGTAATGGGTGGACATGGATTTATGTACTCCTTCAATGAATTTGTAAAAACTGATTATCTAATGGAATATTTTATATTGTATTAAAGAGAAACCCTAATAAACTATGGGAATTTTATCACAATATTATGATGTACTTGTTAGTAAAATGTGTTTGATTCCAATAATTTCATGTTTGTTGTTGTGTTAAAAATAGTATATTCCCTTGATTATTTGATATTAGATTATTTATGAAAAAGTATCATTAGATGTTTCGTGGATTATGATAAATGTATTGTTTGGTATATTTTATTTATTTTTTATTTAGGTTCAATTTTCCTATTCCCATATCCTTATGTTCATTTTGTTCTCACATACGATCTTTTATTTTTATTACTTATTCTTACCCATACCGTGGGATTGAGCTCATCCCATATAAGGTTTCCATTTCTATATGTAACTAAATATATTAATACTTGTTGAATTTTGAGTTGATTATGTTTTTTGGTTTATATTGTAAGATATTTTTTGTGTTATAAAGATTTAACTGGTTCTTAGTATATTGGAAAATATCCATTTAAAAATAATTAAATGGGAATTTATTAGTTAGAGTATCATGTTTTCAAAAATTATTCCAAAAAAAATAGACATTTAGCTTATCGAGATTCATATTCATTCTTGAAAAATGTAAAAATTAAGGAAATAATAATTTTTTCAGGATATTTTCAATGTAGTAATTATCAAATAATGGTATTGTTATTTTTGAGATTTGGATAAGAGTACATTTGGGAGAATACATGGGATATTGCTCTGTGTAAGATAAAAAAATTAATTTTGGATGAGTATAAATTATATATGGTTTTCCAAAATATTAATTTCTTATATGGATAGATGAGAGTAGATACAAGATCTCAAATAGATTTACATTGGGGCAATAACCTTTAAATGGATATTTGGTTTTTAAAATAAAATGTGTCTAGTGCATGATTAAGGGTCCCGACTATTGGAAAGTATATAAAATCCCAAGGGATATTCTTTTTCTAATAATATTATATTTACAAACCAGTATGAATGATATATTTCATGATTTTTTTTTGAATTTAGGAAAATATTTAATGGAAAACTCAATTAGTTATATCCTAGGGTGAACAAATAATGATATATGGGGAACTATAGTGATATTAGTTGAAATAAAATAAATATACTATAAAATGATAATACTGAAACGTATGAAGTCATGAGGTTAAATTTTATTATGTATATTTTTTTAAAAATATTATAATATGAATTTTTTCCCACTCATGTTTTACCCTTTCAGTTTTATCAATGGACGGAACCTGAGGGAACCAAGTGTGTTAGGGACAATATGAATATTACATCAACGAAGAACCTACCAGAATGGGAATAGTATTGCTAGTCCTTATCATTATTCCAATGAAACACTCAAAAAATGTGATTAAATATGTGAACCCAGTCTACATCCAGAACAAACTAAATAAAATAATAATGGACTATCAGGTGTGTACGAGTGATATTGATATTGAATAAAAGAATATTTAATTCCCTATATATATAAAATGTGTAATGAATCATGAAGGAAATTTCTTTATTTGGATGGGTATATGCTAAAATTTTAATGTTGAAGGATACTAAATTCAAACGTGTAAGGGAAAGAGTGTAGCATGGAAAATAAATTTCATCAAATTCTATGATATTAGATGTTCTGAAAATCAATTCCCCAATATGAGGTTATAAGTTGAAAATAGGCACCAAAAACCACTTTTAGTATGGGAACTAGTAAAAACCTTTGAAATGACTTCTGATGAAGTGAAAAGAATCTTTTAATTCTATATTTTTATGTCTCTTATGTCATGCAAAATATAGCATTCATGATATTAAGGATAATTAAATACATTTGGTCTTATAATTCTTATTAAATGGTACAATAATCTCCTTTAAGGTTTTTGGAGAGTTATTTCCAATGGATTTTACACTTCATCAATTATTATGATTTTGTTATGAATACATTACGTTAGTTAATAGAGGTATAATCTCAAATTATGTTTTGGTAAACCTCATTTTGTACTCTCATTCAACCCATGATCATTTAGTAGTATACGGTTAATTCAGAGATTGCTATGGAAATTACTCTAATTCTTTGAGTTTTAACGTCTTGAGGATGTAATATATATAAGGAGAGGAAATGTATCGACCTTAGATTTCAATGTATATATTCCTCACATAAATATTATTTTGGTTGTCTTAATCCACATGAGAAAATGATCTAAAATGAGTCAAAATATATATTTTATAAATAATAATTTTTTTATTTTTTTACTACTGATTTGATTAGTGAGTGGGGATTGGATTGACATAGTTATTAAATATATCTATTTTTATTATTCATTTTCATTATTAAGATCTAATTACTGTATTAATTATAAATTTTATTTTTAAATTACGACTTATTTTTTTCTCTCAAAATGGTTTTCTAATAATATTTAATATATATTATGAATATGAAACACATTTATTTAAAGATTAACCATTCTATGAAATTTGTTCTTTATTATTTTTAGTGATATTATTTAATTGTTAAATTTAAAAAAAATTAAACCTAAATTTCACAAAATGGAAATAATGTTTGATTCAACATGAAAATATAATCTTTCGTCAGATTTTTTATAATTTATATAAAGATTATGTATAACTAAATAGTATATAACATCATTTTATGTGTTCCACGTATTTTATAAAATATCCATAATAGAAATGAATCATAAATATTTAAAAACACAATTTTAATGAATAAATATTTATTTAAAATGTAATGTTATTTATTTAAATATAGAATAATGAATCTATAAAAAAAATACAATTTATGCGTTTTGGGTCATATGTAACTTTAAATTCATATAATAAACAATTTAGAAATTTCCATATAATTTGGTATTAATATGGTGTAATTTTGTTTTTAATAAATTTTAAGGTCATATAAATATTTATAAAATTAAGAATTAACTAATTAAGGAAAGGTAAATCAACAACATTGAAAATTTTATCCTAATAATTATTTTTATACATAAAAATAAACTTTATCTAAAAGGTAATTTTTTTATTTGTACAACAATATTAAAATTATATTTACTCATAAATATAATATTAAATAAATTATATAATATTATATTTTCAAATTATAATAAAAAATAAAAATTTTGTAGTCTGATTTGGATTTTGGACATTAAAATTTGTTTTTGACGGCAAACATGGAGTTACCACAACAAGGTTAAAAAAGGATAAAAGGGTTTAACGTATTAACGAAAATTATAAATAATTTTTTAAAATTATACCTTTGAATTTTTGAGTAAGGTTTTTTCATATCACCTCCCCCACTACATTATTTATCATTTTTTTATCCTTAATCATGAAAAAATGTAAGGAAATATTTGTCATGAATCGAGTTTCTAATTTTTTTTTCATTCTCAACATTTGTAATAGAGGACTTCCATGGCCCCAAAAATGAACAAAAAAATTTATTTTTATTCTAAAATCCAACCATTTTTCATTATTATAAATTATAAATCACCTATATAATATTATAGTCATAAATAATTATCTTAATCCCTCTATTTTCAAGAAATCATTGATTAAAAGATCAAAATTCTCAATGATGTTAGAGAACATTTGACTATGAAAGAATACATGGAAAGGGTTCCCATATAAATATGCATTTATTAAGAAGTGAATTGATATTATACACCAATATTCATTTTAATTTTGTAACAACTTCTCCTATGAGTTATAAGATCATAAAATATTGTTAAACATGAAAATATCACATCCATTAATGGTCTTTATTTCTGTGGAAAATGATTTTTCTATTATCCAAAATTTAATATTGTTAATAATCTAATATTATTTCATGATGAATAATGTTTCTCTCTAAGATTATTATATCGTTTCATTTGGAAATATATATTTTTATATTAGGATAACACTTTATTCACATTTTCAATATTGATGAGTTAACATCCTTCTAGAAAATGAAAATATATTGAGAATTATTACATTCCTCAAAAATGTAATATTATCATATATGTCCTTTTTTCACCTTCCATATAATATTTACTATGAATATTATGAAAAAACGTAAATTTTTATTTTATATTTCATTCATAATTCTCCTTATAAAATATTTAATATAATTTTTTTTTGTTCTCCGGATTTGGGGTTTCAAAAAAGGGTTAAAAATGGTATCATCCATTCCATAAAAAAGGATATTTATTGAATCCAAATGTCCTCAAGATAAATTTTCATGTCACATTAATATCATTATTATTTATGCTTCTATTTAAATTAATTTATTTTCAGAATATTTATCATCAACTTTATCAAAACCAAAACATGAAATTGAACCACAACATAGTATTTTATATAAATGTTAAAAGTGTTTTCATAAAGACTAATACAATATTTGATCCATATTTCCTTTTAATTTACAAATTACATTATCATAATTGGATTTATATTTTTATTGTTTTCCCCTAGTTTATAATATAATATATTCATTTTTTTAAATAAACTCATTGTATTAATTGAACCTACTTCATAATCACTTCTTTTGTATTTCAATCTGACCTATTTTAAATCTTATGATGTTTTTATATCTGTAAACATCATAAAATCATTATATTAACATGTATTAATGATACCAACCACATTATTTAAATGGATATCTTAATAATTTGGTTTCAAAGAATTATTATATGAACCATTTCTTTCATGGGTTAAAAATGATTTTTATGAAACTATACTTTATTTTAAATATTGAACAATAATTCATGTACTAAGTAAAATATTGTTGGTTTCAATAGAATTATACATCACACAAATTCATTGGTTAATATTTTCATCTCAGGAGATATCATATATCATTAAAGGGTGGTTATCCTAATCACATTATATTATGTGATGGGTGGACCTATAATTATATCTCTCTCTAATTCCTTCGGTATAGATTTATATCACATAATATGTTTTGTATAATATTATGGATTTAATTTAATCCACTATGATACATTTTACTCCTTATACAAAAATTAATGAGGAGAGAAATATGACTTATTCTAATGACAATGTGAATTATGTTTTGTTTATAATCATATTATGAAATTATCTTTTGATATTAGAACCATTATGAAAAATAGTCATCTTATTATTCATATCATATGATCTATTTTCATTGTGTATGAATTTTTTATTTTATTCTCAGGTACCTTATTTATATTATCATTCCCATATGTCTATATTATGATCACTTGTGATCTTTTAAGATTATCACTTTTTCTAACCATTTTTGATTGTTTGTTGTCACCCCTTATTATGTTTGCATTTCCTGATGTTATAATGAAATGTAATGTATGTGTTATTTATAGAAGATTATCAATTGAAGAAAATTTGTGGGATATATAGAATATTGATTATTTTTTATCCATTTTATGGTATTTTTTTCAAAATTTCCTTCATATAGGAATTGTATGGGTTTTTGTTTGTAAAGAGTCATTATTTTTTCAAATTAATTCAATGATATTATACCCTACGATTATGTGGTTTAATTTGGTTTGTAAATGAATGTTTACCATCGTGAAATAATATATTTTTTTATAATTGAATTTATATAATTCGGGAAAGATGTTGAAGGAAAACAATATTTATAACATGAAACACTAGAATAATGTGGTGGGAAAATCCTTTGACTAGATCACCACCAACTTTAGTGTTATAATATTTGTATTATTACATAGTTACATTGATGTTAAAGACTATAAAAATTTCCATTATCATGTCATGAATATATATTTCATATGCAGAGTTCCACCGAAAAACCTAAATAGTCATCTACCTCATCGGTGGTGATAATACCTTTTCATAGAGGAACATGAAAAAAATATAGATTTCCTAATATGATACACTTAATGAACGATCAGATATTAGTATATGGTTTATATCATGTATGTCCTATTGACATTAGTTTTAAGTAATAAATTTATTGTATTGTGTTTCCTTATGTGACCTTCATGCATATGGGGATACATATACATGATTTAATTTTTTCTTTTTAAATATATTGATTTATGTATTGGGTGAATATATTTTTTTAACTTTTTTTTAGAGGATTCAAATTTTTTATTAAATTTTTATTTAATATTTTAGGTGGTATTACCTTATATGAATATGAATATTCCATGACGAAAGACACATGTTATTTAAATTCCACATGATCTCATATTTTTTACATGTTATGATTGATAAACATTATCAAATCTGAGGTTCTAAAACAATTTAACATACACTAATTGGACTTGGGACCTAAAAATTGAGACATACAATGTTGTTTAGTGAAATAATTTTTATAAAATATCTTATAATTTTTTGGTTCATATCAAGCTCATTCAAAATTAATACATATTGAAAAATATTTATATAAATTTTATCTGGATTCAAAATAATGTATAAATATTTATATTCTTATATATGAAATATCAATGTCATTAATTTAACTACTATTGAATTCAATAAAAATAATTTTAGTTACCATGATTTTTCTTGGCCATCACTTACAATAATTTAGATAATATTTTTCATTGAATTATAATCTAATAGGGAATGATATAATATAGTAAATATTATGTATTTATTATAATCCATAGGAATTGAATCCAAAAAAACACTCTCTTAAAGATATACATAAATGAGAAAACATATTCCATAATTGCATCTATAACATGGGATTTACCCTTGGGGTGGTATAAAGTAAGATCCATTCTAGGCCCTAGGCTGGGATCATTATAGGTGGACATTTATAATGAAAAATAATTCCATTATAAAATTTTTATTCAACCCAGATAATATAATTCACTATATAAATATTTCCATAATATCTCAAAATGGGTTATCTTCCATAAACCCTAGATATATGATATAATGTGCGATTAACATGATATTTTTATCTTGAAATCATGTTCATTTTGAAGTGATCACCATAAAACATATGGTGTATATGTGATCATCCGTAATGATAAATTGGATAAATTGATATGAAACATTATTTTGAACATTTATCCATTATATATTTATCAAAATAAAATTAACGATTTCTTTACTATCCATGGATTTTGTGAATTCATTGGATTCATTTTAAATGTTATAGATGTAATTACTTTCGTAGAGCATAATTCCTAAAAAATGTATTCATCATTGATAGATTTTTTTAGAATGAATTGGGTTTGGATATTCTCATTGACCCATAAAATTATTGTACCTTTAATTTCCCTTTCAGTATTACCCATTATTTATTCATTATAAATCATCATGTATAATAGTTTGATTAAACGGGAATGATATATTGGATGTGTAATTATCACGAATACAAACAACATTTCGAATTGTGAAAATAGAGACCAATTCATGAGAGTCACTATATAGATTATGATTAGTTTTTAGATGGTGTCTTTGTGTGATATGAAGGAGATCATGAAAATTTAAGAAATAAGAGGTAATGAAATTTTATTTTTTTAATTATTAATATTAGTGTATGGCTGAAAATCCATAGAACATGGAAGGCGTAAAATCAAAAAGGTGAAAAAAATAAAATTGATGAAGTTGGTAGTGATTAAAGATTGAATGAATATGATATTAGTGATTATAGTTAATTTCTAATGGATATGATGATCTGGTTCCCAAAGATACAATCACATGATGTTTGTAGATGCGAAACATGTATGTATCTGACTGGATGAGATTTCTATGTTTCTTAAGTCTGTAAAATACCAAATGAGAAATACAATATGTATACACATCATGTTTCCACATGATTCCTCACTTATCCTAAACATGTAGAATATTAATTGGGGGTTTTCGATCCTCACATGACTATGCCTTCACATAATATATGATGAGTGATTTTTCTAGAAATGTACAAAAATTTATCTTCCAAGGACATTCCATATACAGAATACCCTTAAATGGCCTAGTCTAGGATCATACATAATGAGTACACCCATTTGTCCCAAGAACAATGTACAGTAGAATACACAAAATCTAGGACACCATCAACATGTCATGATCACAGGGGAAAATGAGAATACTACTCTCAATGCTTTACATTCCATTTTTCCACTATACATAGTCCATTTTTTTCAGATTCAATTATATGAATATATTATTTTTTCAAGTTGTATTAGGGAACTCATTTAACCCATATTGATTGTTTTTGAATAGAAAACCTAATGGTATAGATATAATTTTTATAAATGTTGATAATTAATGATATTTAGGTACTTTTGTTTCCTAAAATGAAAACTAGGATTTGGAATGATGATCAGAGTAGACATATTATTAGGAACATTAATTATAGAATTCTAGTAATTGGGAGGATCACCTATCCTCCATGTAGTTTTATTTACTCCCATTACTGCATGGGTTTTATGATCTCCAGATCACGCATTAGGATGATACTTTATTAATTGTAAAAAAGGAATGAACATGACAAATAGTGTTATAAACACCACATCTTATATATAGAAGATGTCCTTTATTCATGGATATTGATACTTATAAATTTTACATATTATACTTATTATGGAGTAAATTCAACTTTGGAATTGGTTACTCAATTATACAAATTTTTTAATCAATGATGTGGGGGTCCCCCGCTATAATTTTTATGATGTTTCATCAATTATTATGTAGGGTATTTTATGTTATTTAGTTACTTTGTGAGGATGGTTATTCTATTTATGTTTTACAGAGTTAGGCTCTAAATATGTATCCTGATCTCTTTTATTAAGTAAAATTCTCGGATATATTTATAATTTTAGAATTTTGAGTTTATGTGTCTTTTAATTTAATAAATGAGGATTTCATTAAATAATAATTTTTATCTATATATTCTACTTATGTAGGAATTACAGTCACACATGTTATGTTATGTGAATACAACTTATAGTCCTTAGGTGACCTTTGTTATCATGTTATTCATGGATTAAGAGATTTTTTGTTCTTAATGGTGGTTGATATTGGATGATCCTATTCTTTGATATTTAAAATGCTTATTCTTAATTTCTATTCAACGTTCATTTTCATTATTCTAATATGTGTTTTTTGACCTTGTATGTCCACCTTTTATTTCTATTCATTCAACTGATTCATACACTATGGGTGGTTAGTATATTTCACTTATATTTCAAATATTTACATTGGATTCATTGTCTATATTTCATTTCTATATGTTATATATATATGTGTGTGTTTGTGTGTGTGTGTGTGTTTTAGGGGATTATTTGGTTAAAAAATACCATGTTCACTGATATTCATACACATTTATAGTAATTAGTCTCTTTTCCATAGGTTTTGGGATTTGGGATGAATGTAGTTCTTATTATCAAACCATATTATGTGTATTTGGGTTGGTTCATGTCAGAGTCATGTAAGTATTCGTTTACCATAACAATGGTGTTTTTAGTTTTCCATTATGTGAGGATTTTTTCAGAATCCATGAAAATGGTGTAAAGGGGTCTTAAAATATTATGTCATGTCATAAATCAAAAATGTAGTGTGATAAATGATGTATCTATTTACCTGTATTTAGAACACCTAAATTTCCTACTCAGAATTAAAATAGGATCATGGTTCGAGAACATGTACATTGTTCTTGACTCATAAACCATTAAACCATAAATATTTTTCTAATTTTTAAAATATCTATAAATAATAATTTATTAAAAAATTAAATTTTTGATTATCTAATTTTTATATATAGACAACTATTATGTTTGTGAATGTATGGTCTTAATATGCATATGATAGTTGTCAGGCCTCATATCACTGAGTATTCGATGGAAGAGGGTAACAATTATATACTGGAACATGAGATTCTCGCACAAAGAATGAAGGTATTAATACCTCAACCCATTATTAATTGATAATACCTACCACCCATTGTGCAAGTGGATATATCCACAATATACCATGTAATAAATGATTCTATTTGTATATGATTTTTATTTTCATTGGCTAAGTGCACATAAATAGTTTTAATGGGAAATAACAAGGTTTCAAGGTCAACATAACCCTGATGAAGTTGATGATTTTATTGAGTTGCTGAATCAAGTGTACTTCTTAATCCATATACCAATAAATGAAACGGAACTACTGTCCTACAACATTCTTGATATTATAGTAATATTTTTGTGGTCCTTGATCATCTAATCTAATGAAAAGCTGTATCTTCCATTAGATGAATTTTTTAAAATTTTTATGTAGAGTATTTCTTAGATACATTGATGAATATATTCAATTATGATTTTGTGTATCTACAATATGGTATAATCACTATATCAATTTGTGACTCACAGTTCACTGACCTCATAATGTACTCTCTTGACCTCACATGGGATGAATTCCATCACTTATGGATGTTCAAATGATATTTTCATACATAGATCTGATCGAATTTTTTTCTCCTCTACATCCCCAAATGTGATTGAGTCATATTGAACACTCATGTGATCTATATATTTTTAACATGGGGTAGAAGTGTTTTTTTTTCTGGTGGTGGTTATCAGGAAATATATTCATCAACTATTAGAAAATAATGATAAAAATTAGGGTCATGAGATTGAATACCTAAACATGCATATTTCTAAACCCATGAAATAGGTAAAAACATTCATTAAATGGATCTAAATAGGTAAGATAATGGATTTTCTATTTTTATGGATGATATGATCACTAAATGAGTTAACATACTGTAGTGGGAATGGAATTGGTATGTAGTCCTTCACATTTGGTGCTATAATGTGAATATGTAAATACAAAGATGAATAGAAATTTGTTCAGGGATTATTTTATAATATATAAGGTTGATGATAACCTAGAGGAGTATCTTAAGGTGAATAATTTTATGATCTACGTTCACCACTAAAACCCCTAGGTTGAATATTCCTATATTAAGGTTTTTTATCAAGGGTCTTGATTAATTTTACATTATATTGGGAAATTAATAAACATCCCGTACAATATTTTTAGGTATGATCTATGACTTGAAAATTTTGGAATCTATACAAATAGCTACAAGAATAATCCATTACATTATTCCAATTTCTATAGATAGATAGATTGAAATTCTAATAGACCCTCTATTTCAAATGATGCAGTTAGTGGATCCTATATGAAATGATTGAATTCATTCCCACATCATCTGATAATGAAAACATTAAGTATGTGGATATTTATATTCAAAGGATGTTATATATTATGGGATGGTGTGATGTCCTAGTCCCTAATGGAACTTTGGAGGCTCCCTGATCCCGATTGACTAAACATCCTCAATCACATATCCCCAAATTCTAGTGGCTACATAATAGTATTGAGGGCCTAATGAATTTCTATAGAGAGACTATTCCCTCATTAACATAGTGAAATAAATCAGATAACAAATATAATACAATAGAAGATAAATAGAGGTAGAAATATAAGTTAATGGAATGTTCATCAGAAGGAGGAAAATCGAAAATACCATAAATATCAAGTTTAACATATAATAACTGATGATGAAATATGTAAATGTCACTATAAATATGTAAAACATGGATACAAAGTAAAAATGTTACATGGAAAGAAAAATATAACAAAATTTAAATACAGAAATTTTCCCAAGCATCAAAAGATATAGCCCATTCACATAATACCAACTATATACTAACACAACAAGAAACCAATTATCAGAATTAGTACACTTACTATTATCAACACCATGATACATGGATTCATCCCCGGGTACAAAACACTCCAGAAGAGGGTGTGAGATAAATCTCAGTGGTCCACCACCAACAGGGTGTATAGCATCTATCCCATGTAATTGAAATATAATAGTGTGTAGGTATTCATATATAAATTAGTACAATGTGACAAAATATCCATGTTCCCACATTATCCCATGGTTGATGTCCAGATATTTGACCAGGTCATCAATTAATTATGTTCCAGTTTATATAAACAAGTCACCTGATGCATATCAATAATTGAAGTCAACTCGTGACAGTATAAACATTGAATGTTCCAATATGTTACAATACAACCATAGTTAAAAATTAATATTAAGTATTTCCATGGTAATAAAAATTCATAACAAGAACAATAATTAATCAAAGTAAAAATGGTAGAGAAGAAGTGGATGGTCCCAAGTATGTAACCATGGTGTCTCATGTAATATTTTAACCAAGGTGTGTATTCAATCTATCTTTTGTTAATAAAGAATGGATCCAATAGTTTTATTCTAGTCATCCAAAGGTATCCAATGATTATTTTTTTAGATAGGACTTCCCCAAGGAAAATCACATCTTTGAATCATAACGAAAACCTCGATTACCCCAGGAATTCCCCTGGGAATCCAAGAGCTGACATGAGTCAATCCTTCCTATAAATATTCCAATGTATATCTTCATAAATAGTCACCTTACAATTAATTCATTAAAATTAATTTTTTTATGTTAACTACATAGTTAATGAATTCACATGGTTCAATCTGTTACTTTCCTTAGTTTGATAAGGAAAGGTTACATTCATCATTCTCTGTTAATCCCATGACAGTCAACTCAATTAATAATGGTCACTCTACATCATCCCCAATCATGGAATGGTGTGATACAAATGTGAAACTAAATATTCATTTACAGTTAATGCAGACAATTCATAAATAGAATTAATATTTCTTTAATATCATTTGAATCAATTGTATTCGTTTATAATCATATTTTAATAGGGTCAATTGGATGTAAAATGGTAGAAGTTATTCACAATTTTGCAATTCAAGAGGACTTTAATATAAGGAGGTGAACCATAACTATGGTCAAACTCGAGAACACTTGAATTATGGATCAAAATTGTTAAAACAATGATACTCAATTGTAGAATATCCCCAAATATGTGGTGTTGGGAGATTTGGACGTAACCACCAACAACCAGTCATAATTTTTTAAAGAGAATAACCATAAAATTCTAATCAATATAAGCCAATAAATTCAATAAATGAAACATGGTGAATGGGTAGATAGCACAAAAAAATTAAAAAATCAATGAACATGAGGTATGAGTTATATACCACCCTCATCGTAGTCATTTAATATCACATTACAGCATCGAAATCTAATTTTTTTCAAATAATTTAGATAAAAAAACATCTATAATCCAAAACCAAGATAAATATGTTGAGAGAAAAAGAATAAAGGAATGGATTAATTTTTTTTGACTATATACAATTATGAATCCACCATGAAAACCCAAATCATTATCATATATTATATGAATGTTATCTTTCAATCCCTAGTTTAGGCCATCCCAGATCATTAAAATGCGAGGTAAGTAGGTTACATTCATTATAACTCAAAACTAGGTAGAAGAATGTGGATAATTAGTTCATTAATGGATAAATGGTTATTTTTCCCTTAAATTGGAATGTTCATGGTTTTCCCAACTGTTTTCTAAATAGTGTGCCATCCATGAATGGGTACATATAGATGTGGAAAAAACACAAGGTTTGGCAACAAAATTTGGGAAACTAGGCACCAAACATGAATAATGGATCTTTCCAAAAAATACAGAACATCCACACAATTTAATCTAACCGTGTGTCATACCCACATGGTTTACTATAAGTAATGTGACATACCTTCTTTTCCAAAAAATATATGTGGTCTGGGATCTGAACAAGACCCAAACACCCCTAAGACCTTCGTGAACTCATTAGGAATCTAGAAATGGTCCATAAATAAGACATAGAGAAACATTTTGAGCATCCATACCTTAGTTAGAAAACTGTGGTCTTATAGTCTTCCAATTTTAAAGGAACTCGTACTTGATTTCGAATTCCATAGGTGGTGAAACATTTCTTAATAATAACAATGGCCACTAAACTCTTGAATCATCCTCCTTTGAAACAACCTGGACCCAATTAGCCACTCGAACAGTGCTAGACGTGTCGAGTATTACTACCTTAGGCACACCTCCACGAATGAAAAAGGATAGATACTAGCAGCAAGGGTCTTATAGGTATAGTGGGGAGGCTATACCCTCTCAGAAGATAATAATAATGGTACTGGTCCAAGTATAACAATAAAGATGCAACGGAAAAAATGACTCACCAGACTCGAACTAGCCCCGCAGAGCAGAAGCACATTCAATATCTAAAACATAAAAATCAATAAATATAAACAACATCAGTGAAAAAAACACTACAACATGTTGATCACTTATAACTACTACTGAATAGTAAAACATGCATCTAAAGAAGGTCATACATATCCAAACATAAAAACGCGCCAATTTCTAACCAACTATAGCTACATAACAAATAAGAATGCTAATACTGTAAGGAAAAAAACAATATAAACTCCAGATTTGAAGACCTGAAGGTCCATACCATATCCATTCAATAGTTAATGCAGCCCAGATCTTGAAGCTGACCTCTTTCCTGCACGTAAATCCATAAAGTCTCAATGTGTCCTGAAGGGACCGTGTAGGGTGTGAGATGAATCTCAGTAGGATACCAACCAATGGTGATTACCTAATATAATTGTTTAATAAGACAAGCATTTATAAAGAAAACAGTAAACAATACGATGAAAAAAATAAACACCAACTCCACTGGTGCTATGCGGCCATCATTGAGTGTCACCTTCTTCGGTAAATGTCGGAATCTCTGTTGTGTTACTCAGCACCATGTTCCCTCTTACACTGTGTGTCTTAAGTACTGACATCCAGAAGGCACACCAAATAAGTAAATCTGAAAAACACTGATGCATGTCCCCAAATAAATAACTGGACAGACATTGATATATGCCCTCAATTAAATAGCCTAAGGGACATCAATACCTGCCCAAAAAATCAAGTAACTGGTGGGATAGTGATATCCACCCTCAAATAAGTAACTAAAGGGAGAGATATATCTACCCTAAAAACACGGACAACCTCATCCCCTATCCTGACAGCCTTAACACTATCCCCTGGAGGCTCCTCACCTCCCACGTGGCTTTCTACGATAGGCACCCCCCCCCAAAGTACCTAAACTGCATCTACGGGGGCCTATACCCACATGAGTGGTAAAAACCACCAAATCATAGAGTATATATGTGTGCACACTACTCATAGTTCTGTGTGAGTGGTAATCACCAAAATAGCACCTAAGCCCCAACACATCTGACACCTCGTGTCCCTGCGACCATGCTGCTCAAGTCTGATGGGCTCGATATCCTTGTAACATGATCCATGCACAACCTCACAGTTGTACTACCTCTAGCCGATGCCCATGATGCCCAATCTCATGGTGAAAACCACCCAATATAACCACGGTCCAAGACCAACCTACGATCAGAATCACTCAACAGTTCTGAGCACTACACGAATGTTCCAGTATATGCCATTCAGTAATAACATATATAACAAAATTAAATAGAACACATGAATATGCAAAATTATCTAAACAACTGAATTTCACTATGCATGTGATGTCCCATTCCAAAACTGTTACTTTTATAGTCTCCAAAAATTCATATACAGGATTAAATATCTAAACCTAAGAGTTTACACCAATACAATTCATGTATTATCAATTGGAAAAACCCGGACAAAATTCCACATTTGAGCAGCAGCCTCTCGACCGGCCCTGCTCAATCAAGATAGGACAAAGGGAATACTCTAAGGTATCCCATAGTTCAAATAATCAATTTAAATAAGTAGTAGAAGATAAATTAGGGTATCTATCAAAATAACTGAAAATGTGATATAGGTCGTGCTACCCAAATGACCATGAAAACACCAAAAAGAGGTTTGCACCACCTACCTCATACTAGTACAATGTTACTCCTCACATAACAACATCCAATTAGGTCTAAAATGCGGTAGATATACAAAATAATCAAAACTTTTCATTCCCCAAATACTCATTCTAAAACATAAATCAAGAAAAATTGATCAATTGGAATCAAGGCCTTACTAAAGGGGTTCTAACACATCAAACGATGTTCAAAATGGGGTTCGAACAATGATCCAGGAAGTATTTGATGGTCCGGCCGACCCTCACGGCGTGAGCCACAAGAGGGTGAAAGAAATATCAAGAATGGGAAATCCTGAGTTATATGGAACATAAAAAAACAATAAATTTATGTGGCCTCATGGTTACCCCACACGGTTAGGTAAACCATGCGCCAACCATGTGGTTTCCCCTGTCTCACCTAGGGACATGGCACGACTTGCCCGCACGGTTTGACAAACCGTGTGCCGCACGTGAAGAGCCCACTGTCGTGAGTGCACAGTTTCCTGGTATGGTTGCACGGTTTGATTAGACCTTGTGCCAACCGTACGCCCCTATACAACCTCCATAACATTAAATGTTTTCTTTCAAGATTCTCCATTTTTTCTCTAAACAATCCAAAATTCAAACAGGTTCAGGATTTTGACCCATTCTAAAATCCTGGGTTCTTACAATCTCCCCACCTTAACATAGCTCATCCCCAAGATATCAAACAAAACCCAAAGATGGAACCAAACATATCGCCCTGATCAATGCAACCAGGACTTCTCCGATCAAAATGTTTCGGATAAATTTCTCAAGGGTCTCCCCACCTTAGGGATCGCCTACCTTGTTCTCAACCCAAAAAAAGTCATAACAATAAAAGGTTCGCAAACCTGTTTCCAGACTCAAGGTATTCTTGTGACGCATCATCACCCTTGTGCCTCATTGGAACCCATGTGACAATTTTGAAATCCAACATATCTTGCACCCCATCAGTGTCCGCCTCCACGAGGTCTTGCATCCCATAGATGCTCAAAATAAACATGGTGCCAGAAACCTCAAGGAACCCGCATCCTCGATGCACCGATTCCCATGGAACATCATGTAAACTGCATCCTCTATGCCTAGATTCCCATGTAACCTCAAGTTACCCACATTCTCGATCCCTTGATTCCCATGGCACCTCATGTAACCAACATCCTAGATGCCCCGATGCCCATGGAACCCCAATTAACTCACATCCTCGATGCCTAGATTCCCATGGCACCTCAAGTAACCCACATCCTCAATTCCTTTGATTCTACATATCTCATACATATATATAAATATATCACTCACCTGATATGGCACCAATAGCACTGACTAGAATCTAGTTCTTCCACTTAGATACTGTGAATCACTTTCCCTCAAAATAGACATGCCTCTATAGGTCATGCTAGAAGAGAATAAGGAAATCATGGCCACATCCATCGTGGACCACTAACTGTCATTGGTTCACCAACTTACTCAGCCTCTGGTAGCTCTATAGCGTGCACCCGGCCAATAGGATGGCTGCCTAATGCCTGACCTCTCTATAGTGCTACTTCGTTCACCAGCCACTGAACCCTCTGCTGGATCCCGATGAATCTATCACATCCTCCGCTTGCAACTAAACTTCGGTTACCCTCTCTCGGTACCAAACCTGAACCAACTAAAGATGCCACCATTTGTCTTGGTCGCTTCCCGCCTGCTGTCTGAGAAGGCTGCCTATAGAACCACTACAAATGCCCGACCTATCCACATGTCTGACACTCATTTGGAGGTCTATCGCATAGGGTCTGAACATGTCCGGGATATCCACACTAAAAAAACACATGAAGAACTAATACGAGGTGTTCTAGCTGAGTCCTTGGCCTGACCACCCTGCTGGAACTCTTTTTGTCCTCACTTCCGGCTATCTGAATCATCACCTGAGGCCGCCACCCGACTGACCTAGGGCCTATCCCTCTAATTTCCCCCCCACTATTAGCACCTGATTCACTGCCTCTATGAAAGAACCTAGTCGTAAGATATTTACCTGGATCCGAATGGTGTGGCGTAATCCGTACTCAAAACATATCACCCTAGCCATGTCATCGCTTACCATACTGGGAGCAAAACATGTCAACTCAATGAAATTAGCTTCATAGTCCAAGACGGACTTGTCTCCGTACTGAATACTCAAGAACTCTCGATCACTCTCTTCACTCAGTGTCTCTGGGTAAAAGTGCTTGATGAACCTATTCTCGAAGTCTTCCCATTCCAGTCCCTCGTGCCTACGAGCCTGAACTGGAAAATCCCACCAGCGCTTTCCCAGTCCTCACAGTATGTACGCCACCTGCTTGACCATCCACCCTGAAGGCATCTCAAGCTACTCAAATATCATATGCATGCTCTCTATCCAGTTCTCTGCCGCCTACGGACCACACTCACCCTAAAAAAGTGCTAGGTGCTGCGATTAGAAATCCACATCAGATATGCCATAGATGGATCTGTACCTAGCGCGCCTCTGTCGATCCCCTACAACACACGTACAAAGCTTCCTCAGAGTTACTCGTCAGGCCATGGCCCGAACGCTGCAAAACCTGGTTGTTATCCTACCTGCACTGCATCCTGAACCTGATCATGTCCATATGCCTGTACTTTCAGCTCATTCTCTACCTGCACCGGATCCTGAACGTGACCATGCACCTGCGACAATGTATCATTTCCTATCTGACGCTCCATCTGAGTCACCCTAAGAGGAACCCTATGAATACCATAAATGGTTATACAACCCATATATATAAATATATATATATATAACCATATATATTTAACACAAATAAGAAACTTGTAAAAGGTAGCACACAACTACCAACCTTACTCCCCCCCACTTCAACAATGCCCCATGGCATCCCGGACTCATGGCCTCCTTAACCACCCCTAATATTGGTTAATATCAAAAGTACATTGATCCATGCCCGTCCGGACAAACAACTTTTCCTCAAACTGACGACCGAGTCACCCAATCCTGGTGATCAAAATAACCACAACCATAGTATTTTCTTGCTCTTACAAAATCCGGACCCAATTACACGACAACATGCAATTCTAAAAATATACAAAGCATGGAATAACACATTGCAATCAACATGAAATTCTATCAGGAATTTCACCTATTCACATTTCAAAGAAAACATAGCATGGAAATTTATATTATTCACATCGAATTACCACATCACAAAACATACATACAATTATGAAATTGAAATACTTCTAAAATGTTCCCATCAAAATCCAATCAACAAACCTTGCCATACCAGGTCAAGGTCTAATTTTCATTTACTGCACCGGGTCAAGGGTTACATTTCCCAGTCCATAACATCACACAAAAAGTGAGCCACCGAGGTGCAAATCATATTAACTGTAATTTGAGAAAAAGAAAAAAAACAATTCTCCCCAATGGAAACATGGTCCATCCCTCATACCTAGGGCTTCAGGCACCCATGAACAAGCTAGAAACCGAATACCAATTAAAAACTTATCCCCAATCTACCACATCCCAAAAAGTAAAACCCACATAAATAAAAGACAACCCTCAATCTCATTACTATCCAGAAAAAACTCCTACTAAATCCCTATCAATAACTCCTCTGATACCACTTTGTAATGATTCACACCAGATCAGCCACCCGAACAGTGCTAAATGGTTTGTGTGATACTACCTTAGGCACACCTCCTTGAATGACAAAGGTTGCCGACTAGAAGCGAGGGTATTATAGGATGTGTGGGGAGGATATACCCTCTCAGGGGATAATAATAATGGTACTGGTTCAATTATAACAATTAAGATGCAGCGAAAAAAATGACTCAGCAGACTAGAACCAGATCTGCAGAGTGGAAGCACATTCAATATCAATAAACTGTGGAAGAAATAAATATAAACATCATTATAAGTAATAAACACAACAACATGCTAATAACTTGTACCTACTACTGAACAATAAAACATGCATCCAGAGTAGGTCAAACATATTTGACCATAAAATGGCGCCAATGGATATCTAACACTAGCTACATAACAAATAAGCATGCTAATAAAAGAAGGAAACAAAACAATATAAACTCCATCTTGGAAAGACCTCATGGTCTATACAATCTCCATGGAACAACTAATTTCCCTAGCTCCTGAAGTTGTCCTCTTTCCTGCACGTTAATCCATAAAGTCTGCACACATCCCAAAGGGCCAATGCTGGGTGTTAGACGAATCTTAGTAGGATACCACCGAATAGTGCGTGCCTAATATAAGTGTTTATCCAGGTATAAATTTATAAGGAAAACAATAAACAGTATGATGCACAAATAAACACCAACTCCACTGGTGCTCAGTGGCCACCATTGAGTGTCACCTACTTCGGCCAATACCAGAATCTCGGTCCTGTAATACTTCACCATGTGCCCCCGGACAGCACATTTCTCATGTATCGACGTCCCCAAGGCACACCTAAGAAGTAACCCGGAAGAACAGTGATGCCTATCCTCAAATAAATAACTGGAGGGAAAGCGATCTTTCCCCCCCAAAAAAGCTGAATGGACAACGATACCTATCCTCAAATAATATATCTGGAGGTACGACGATATCCACCCTCAAATAAGTAATCAGAGGGATAGTGATACCCGCACTCAAATCACGGAGAGCCTCAACCCCCAACCTGAAGCCTCAAAGCTATACCCTGGAGGCTCCTCACCTTCCACGTGGATTCCTATGGAATGCACCCCCAACCAAAGTACCTAAACCACATCTATGGGGGCCTCTACCCATAGGGGAGGTCAAAACCACCTCATAATGGAGTATCTCTGTGTGCACACTACTCAATGTTCTGGTTGAGCAGAAATCAACAAAATAGAACCTAAGCCACCACACATCTGACACCTCGTGTACCTACGACCATGCCACTAAAGTATGATTGCCTCACTATCCATGTATCCCGAGCCATGCCCAACCTGATAGTTGTACTACCTCAAGCAAACATCCATGATGCCCGATCATGTGATCAAAACAACCCAATGTAACCCTAGGCCAAGCCCAACCTGCAAACAGAATCACTCAATTGTACAAATCACATCCTGAAGGTTCTAGTACATAAAATTAGGCAATTTAATATATAACACAATTAACTAGAACACATAAACAGGAAAACCCATCTAAATAGATGAATTTCACTAGTAATGTGTTGTCCCATACCAGCACTGAAGTTTCTATGGTTTCCAACAATTCATATCAAGGTTCATATAACTAAAAATAACAGTTTAAACCATTACAATTCAAGTATTATCATATTGGCAACCCCGAACAAAATTCACCATGTGAGCAATGACCTTTCACCCATCCTAGATCAGTCATGATAGGACAAAGGGCATACACAAAGGTATCCCATAGGTCTAATAAGAATTTAAATATGTAGTAGAAGATAATTTAATTTCTCTATCAATGTACACGGAAACACTCTGAAGTTTTTCCTACACAAATGAACAAAATGACAACAAAAGTGGTATGAAACACCTAACTCGTACTATAATGATGTTACTCCTTCGATAATAACCTCCAATTAGGTTTAAAACACAGTAGATCTAAAAAGAATCAAAACCGTTCAAATCCCAAGAACTCATTCTAGAACAGAAATAAAAAATGGATTAAGAAGAATTAAGTCCTTACCGAGGGGGTTCTAACGCATAAAACATTGTTCGAAATGGAGTTCAGAAGAATATCTAGAAATGATTCGAAGGTCCAGCTAGCCCTCCCCACATGAGCCACAAGAGGGATGAAGAAAGATGGTTAATGGTAAATCCCATGTGGCCCATAAAATAAAAAACCCTAACATTAAGTGGCTGCATGGTTACACCACACGATTTGTCAAACCATGTTCCAACTGTGTGGTTTCCACTGTCTCACCCCAGGACATTTCACAACTTGCCCGCACAGTCTGACAAACCATGCCTCGCCTGTGCAGAGCCCACTGTCAAAGGTGCACGATTTCCAGGGTTGGCCGCACGTTTTGTTAAGACCGTGCGCCAACCGTGGGCCCCTGTACAACCTCTAAAACTTTAAATGTTTTTCCTAGATTCTCCCAGTTTTCTATGAACAATCTAAAATTCAATCAATTTCCAGATTTTGACCCGTTCTAAAAACCCGGGTTCTTACATCCTGATCCCAGGTAACATCCTATCACAAAACCATTCTATTTTAGAGTTCTTACTAGAGGGAAAACCCAACCTCAAATATCCTTCATTCTCATATTTATGATGTGTATAGGATACTCCTCAATAGAAGCATCAATATAACTCTCAACATCCCCGAGATCAATAATTAGGATTTGGGTTAACCTAAGAACATTGATTCTATGAAACATGTAAGACGTTGTGCATAGAACTTTACCTCCTAGGCAGTAATAACCTATAGGATACTAGCCTAATGCTTTCTAATATCTCATACAACCCTACATAAATCATATGAAACTTACCTTACCTCTGTAACAATATATGCCCACTCATTGGCAATACCCATACAAAAACAAAATCCTTATCCTTTCACCCTGAGTACATTAATGATGATTAGCATAAGAGTTTTTTTATAGACTGAGTAGTAGTCATATAATTTTTGATTAGTTGAACCTGCTCTTAATTATCCTATAGAAGATGAAGAACTAGTAGGGGTTCCTCACCTACCATTAGGGAGAACATGGGTTAATAACATGGCCTATCATATTATTCATCTAATGTATCCATCTGGGTTACATCGTGAAATCTATTGTTATAAGTGAACCTCGTACGAGGTATATGATTCTCCAATGACCCGTCGAAATCAAGGACACATGCTCATGAATAACCTCTAGAAATTATATCATTCATTCCATCTGTCAATCGGCCCAAGGGTGAAAATTTGTTTTAAACAACACATATTAACCCAAATCCTTCTCGAGAACCTACCATAATAGTTACATGAAATGAGAATCCCTATCTAAATCAATAATATGTGGGACCCCATGTATTCTTACGATCTCACTGACACACTATTTTTCTAGCTCATCAATAGAAAACTTCTTCTGAATCAGAATTAAGGGATCTATTTTCCTTAGTTGATCAATAACTACCCTTACAATGTTGCTCCCCCTTAAATAAATAGGATATATGTCTACCAAATCGAAAGAAATATATTCTCAACTCCATTCCAACACTAGTAGTAGTTGTAACAATCATGTAGGTTTCCAGATATCTTCATTCACCTATTGACAAGCTGTACATGTTGTGATAAATCTTACCATATGAATTCTCATCTCCGGCCACCAATATTGTATTTTCACATCTCGATACATTTTGGAGAATCATGGATGAACCACCAACTGAGAAGTGTGGGACTCTTACATCAACTCCCCTCTTATACCAACAGGAACCATGACATAACCATGAATACACATGATTACATCTGTGTCTATAGACCAATGCAACATTGGGTAATAACCAGATATATTCTCATAGAGAACCAAGGTCATAGGATATTAAAATTTCCATTACATAACCTTCCAAAAGAGTTAATAGGTACCTCTCAAGGATGAGAGGTAAGACTTCTTGTGACTATGATGAATCTTTATAAATAGATAATAAAATAGTTCTATTTACATCCATTTGTCACTATCTTCCCATACGGCCAATGCGTATGTTATATTACTAAATGTATCAGTGACTATGTTTCCATTTTCATGCATATAGGCTACCTCACAATCAAATAAATGTAGATATTCGGCCCATATACAATGACTTATATTCATGTATCACTGTGAAAATATATATTTGAGTATTGTGTTGTCAATGTACAAAAGAAATCTCTCACCCCATAGATATTGTCTCTAGCAACAAAAGCATAGAAAACTACCACTAGATCAACGTGATGTGTCATGAAATTTACCCCATGAGGCCTCAGCTATTGAGATCTATACACAACAACCATGACCTACAACATATAGAAAAATCCATGATTAATTTCTGATACATCACAGAAGACGATATAACTTATTCATGGCTCTGGTAGAGTTTAAATAGGTTCTACGATCAATATCCCCGTTAGCTCATAAATGATTTTCTCACACTCTTCCAACCAGTAAAACATAAAACCCTTTTTTTATAAGACTAGTATGTGGTGAATAAAGTCATGAGAAGTCCTATATGAAACACTTTTAATATCCATCTAGCCTAAATAAACATTTTATATCATATATGCTCTTTGTTTTTTCCCATAAAGCCACCCCACACACCTTCTCTACCTCAACAGAGACTCGTTGTTCTATTATAATATGACCCATGAAGTGAACTTTCTCAATCCAAAAGTGTCACTTTGCAATCATGGAAAAAATCATATGACCACTCAATGTACTCAAAAATATATCATGTTTCACTGTATGATCACAATGTCTTTGAGAATATATCAGGATGTTGTCCAGAAATACTATGATAATAGAATTCATATAGGGGTGGAACACCGAAATAATCATAACCCTGAAAACAGTTTCTGTATTCATAAGACCAAAAGACATAATGATGTACTTATACAGAGAAGACCTACTATGAAATAATGTATCAGGAATGTATTATGGTTTCACAAACACATGATGATAGTATGATATCCAGTCAATCATAGAAAATACACTCGCTGCTTAGAGCTAGTCAAAGAGACCATAAATTCGAGGCAGTGGATATCGGTTCTTGATAGTATAATGGTTCTACTATCTATAATCCTTGCATAGATGAAATTTCACATATGAAATTTAAAAAATAATTATCAGAAAACTCTAAGAGGAAGTACTCATACATCGTAAACATTTGGCATCCATGTCCTCAAACTACCTCTTGAGCTTCTAGATCATAGTAGGTGACATTATATATAGAGTAATGGACATTGAAGATGCTCAATGAATAATTTCACTTATAACCTCTACCTATCTCTCAAGTGGTAAGCCATAAAATTCATCAAGAAAGATATCTATGAAAAAATCTACTACCATAGGGAATTCACCTTAGTGTAAACCTTGATCCTCTTAGAATAGATTGAAAATATGGTCGATCTCCCCCTTATCCAATGTTGATCTAGTCCGTTTATTCTAGAATAGACTTCCCACTGGTAGTTAAGTAGATAAATGTGGCCATATGGTGATGTAAATAATATACATTGATGATAAGATTATACAATGACGTGATATAGAACCAACCAATCCCTCCCAAGAATGAAACAAAATCGCTTCATCTTGAGAACAATGTGGTCCCACAATAAAGGGTAACTGAATACATCATGGGGAAAGTCCATAATCTAGTGTAATCCCTCAAACAATACTCCTGATGATATATCGAGAGGGAATAACACCAAAAAAATGTATTACTATTCCATGTACTTCTATGGTAGATTAGGAGATGAAAGAGTATGAAGAATGTTTATCAACTAATAAGGATACTGAAGTGAAAGATACTATAATAATTCATCATATTGTACATGGTCCTGCATTCCAATCCCTTGTTTTCTTCTCTCATACATGAATTTGTAATGATCCACGGAACCGTGAAATTTCATTACTACCATGATCAAAACTACATTTCTTGCACATCTTATGACCAGGGGTCTGGCTACCATGAATACGACCTCCTCCTTGACATGTCCTGGTGGTTTTATTCTAACCCCTCTCTTAACGCGGCATAAAATAACCAACCACTAAGGGTGGAGCAGGTGTGGATTATCTTCTACTAGAATAATATCCAATAATAAGATGAAAACACTTAATATTCCACATATTGTTGCAAGGATGAAAATTTAGTGAATCCCTATCACACTAAGGATTTAGATGCCCAATATGTCTACACTCGTGACACACTACATCATTACATACATGGGTACCATGGATTCCACTTCCCTAATGAGAAACCTAGATGGATCATTATCTTCTTTTAGAAAAACTAATTGCCTCAAACAACATTGGTCCTCTATGTCATATACTATTTCGATTCCTCGGGTTGTGTTTAGTGATTAGAGGCTGATTTATTTTCTCATAGAAATGGGGCATGTGAAACAATATCACATGAGTAAGAATGGTCTAATCAACCCCATCCCGAAATCCTCTAGAACACAAAAGCTCATGAGAAGAGGGAAGTAGTGAAAATAGAAATAACTCAGTGAAACATGTTAAATGCTCAATAATTTAAAATAAACCCTACTTGAGATGCATGGAATATTTGGATATATCTAGTCATATCATCTGATGGAATAACTTATCATTGATGTATATATAGAAATCAACCCATAACATGGCATGATGGTGACCAGCCGGGGTGATCACATCCTTCCCGCACAAGGTTGAATCACACAACTTGTTAGTATAATGTTTTAACCTAAACTCTGGGGGAATATCTAGATGATAAAATTTAGATAGGATGGCCTCTAGATAAGACTAACCACAATGTAGACCCCTATCCCTTGAAAATGTGGGAGGATTCCATAGTTGGAACTCCGGACTCAGATCATCCAATGCGGGTGCAACTAATAGAGAACTAGGCCTAGAAAACACTAGACAAAGAAAACTATCATGAAGTTTAGAAAAATTTCATAACAAAGGTATAATATGTGGATAATCACATGTAACTATTAAATGTAAGACTGGAAGCTTAGGTCTCACCATGTTATGATTATGATCATTGTGACCCTCCTAGCACACAACATCAGGACATCATGGTGGAATTTTAATTCAACTTCCCATGGAAATTCATCGAGAAAAGAGTTATGAAAATGATATAAACACTAAATAATTATTAATGTAAGAATGGACTCACTACCAAAGGAATACTACCCCAACAACCTAAATAGAAGGCTAGGTATAAGTATGCCCATAGTTATTAGTCTTAGGTATTTTAATATATGAAGTGTCAATTGTAAATTTCTTCATAATATATTGGGAAATTTTCATTTCATTTTATATTTAATTACCATTTTCATTCCTCTTCCATTCATAATAATGAAATGGTCGGATCAGTATATGTAACCATTTAACTTTTATATTTTCATTTTCATAGAACATGGGTTCATGTTCATTTAGAATAAACCTCCATTCCAAGTGAATCTGGGTCCATACAACTTATTACTAAAAATAACACTAATTTAAAATTTTAATTATGTGCTTGATTTGGTAAATTGCACATTGTGAACCCATGAGGGCCAATAAAACTAGATGAATTTATATAGGAAATAACACAATCACATCCTAAAATATGTACAACATAAATTAAAATAACGGATCACACAAATTTCATAAGAATATAAACCAATGAACATAGTCAAATGAAACTAAATGGCATTGAAACATGCCAGCAATGTAAATTCTAGATGCATATGATGGTGCATTTAAAAATTCCCCATTACCTCATGTCATCAAGCCAGTGATGAAATGAAATTATATATCATAATAATAATCAACAACAACACCCAACATGTGAATCACCCCATAGTGAAAGGATATTAACAATAATGGGAAAAGCCACAACCTTAATTTGAATTTTGAAAACATAGATTTTTCCTTGAACATGGTTCGGTGATACCCAATCATGGATTATAAACACATTAAAAGAATTACTAATATACTTATTTTTATCTCTAAATATTTATTCAATAATAGAACAACTCTTATACCACATTCTAACATCCCAGATGTAGATTTCGTTTATGAGGTGCCTTGAGTCTGGTTGGCCACATGACCTCAAGTAAATCTCCCCAAATTCTAGAGGATGGCTTCTATAAATGAGGGTCTAAGGTATTCCTAGGTGTAGTGTTTTCCCTCTTTACCATAATGAAACATAGGGGAAAAAATATTTCATACAGTATAAGATAAATAGATGAAGAAATATATGTAAATAGAATGCATAATAGAAGAAGCAAAATCAATAAAAATAGAAATATCTGGAATAACATATGACAACTAATGTTGATATATGTCACATCACAATCAATATTGAAAACATGGATACAATGTTACATAGATACATGGAAAAAATATAGAGAATTTTAAATATATAAACTATCCCATGCATCCCAAGCTACAACTTATTCATCAACTACCAGCTCAATACTAACATAACAATCATTCAAGTGTGTGAAGTGGTGCACTACCCTTTATCATCACCTAGATAAATGTAACCGTCATAGGGTACAAATGGATCCTAGAGAGGGTGTGCGATAAATATTATGGGACTCCAAAAACATTTTCTATATCATTTGGAACATGTAATGGAAAGGTAAATGTGTACATGCATGCATATAAAAAGTGAAGTGACACACTATTACTAAATAACCATGTACCTACTTTATCCCACTGATGTTGCCTAAATGTGTAACTGGTTCATCAATTTATTACGTTATAATTTATATAAAAAATCAACATGAGTCATATATAGAAATGACATAACCATTTTATAATAGAAATGTTAATGATTTTAGGATGTAACAAGGAAACCATTAATGATAAATAATATGATGTGGATCCAAGGTAGTCACTATGGAAACCTAGATCTAATTTTCCACTATCTCTGTAGTATCTGAGTCTATATAATGTGTTATAGTGTAATCCATGGAACTTCATTGAATTATTTTTGAAGATAATGTTTCTAACCATGTCCTTGGAATTCATCCAATGTAAAACGGGATATAAATAGTGAATGAACCCATGAATGTAACCAAGGAAGCTCATGTCAAGTTGGATCCAAGGTGTTTATCCGAGTGATCATGTATTAATAATTATGGGATCCTATGGTGTAATACTAGGAATCAAGAGGTAATAAAGGATTAGGTTTCCAGGTAGGTCTCCCAAAAAGAAACCGACAACATTGAATCAGAACGAAGTCATCGATTACCCAATGTAATCCCACATGAATCCAAGATCTAACATGAGTCATGATATCCTATAATTATTTCATTGTCTATGTACATAACCATTCACCTTACAATTAATTTGGCCATATATTAACTATTCCATGAACAAATTCACTCGGTTCAGGCCATTCATTTCATTAGATGACAATGCCAAATGGCATGAATCCTTTTCTATTAAAATCATTTAATTCTACTCAATTAATATGGATCACTTTGATTAATTCCATAAAAAAATTATAGGTGTTATACAGACATGAAACCAATCTATTATTTACATTTAATAGGTCCAAGTCATATACTTTAGTATGATTTCCTAAATTTCATTAAATCCAATTACCTACATTTCAATACTTACCTTATGTGGGTGACGTGAAAGTGACACGATAAATTCAAATGAAAATTTATTTATTCAATATTCTTTTAACATAATGATCCAAAATTTTAGTGTGTTAAAGCATGAGTACAACCAAATTATTTCTCAAATGTGTTAAAAAACTAAAACTCAATTATGGAATACAACCATAAATGGGGTTTTGTTATTTGTGGAAATAACAACTGAAAAAAACATAATTTATTGAGATAGCATAACAATATATTTCTAATGATTATAAGGATGGAATACAAACTCAATATATATTACTAAATGAAATCATCGAGCCCTAGATGACAATTCAAGAATCAATGAACTTGTGGTATTAGTTATAGACCACCAACCATGTACTCGTACAACTATCCCCATCATGAATTAACCCTTAATTTGGAGTAGATTAGAGAAGGTCTGAAAAATTGTCATCAAATCCTAATCCTAGATAACTATTCTAATAAAAAGATCAATGTAGAACAACCTAATAAGAGTTAATTAATTAATGTTGTGCATCCATCATGAAAAACTGAAGCTCAATTGGATCCTTGATGAAAGAGATATTTCAGTCCATAGTTTAGGATTCCAAAGAGAACCAAAATGGTAGAGAATGGGTTTTTCTAATTGGAACCTGAAATAAAGAATATATATAATGATAATTAGATTATTAATGGAAAATTATTCATTGTTTGTGAAATTGGAATGTGTGCGGTTTATTAACATTGTTTGAGAAACAATGGCACAACCATGTTGAATTACTCTACCAAAAATATAGAGCCTCTACCTAGTTTACTCTAACCTTGTGGCCAACCTGTGTGGTTTATAGTAAACCATGAGACATGAGTTTTTATACCAAAAAGATAGGTTATTTTATCTAGGAAAGCCCGAGAAAGCCTTGTGAACTTCATGAACTCATTTGGAATCCAAAAAATGTCCTTAAATAAGAGTTGAAAAAAAATTAATTGATCCATTCCTGAGTAAAAAACTGAGATCTTATTGGTTGATCCATAGTACTCCATTCATCTCATGAAAATGAATTCTCAGTATATTCCTAGATTTACATCTAATAACAGAGAGTGGTGTGCTTCAAAAAAATTGATATATTTTTTCCATGTTTGTTTATAGGATCTATCAATCACTATCTACAAGGTCTTTATAAGAGAGGTTTCCGCCATCACTCCTCAGTTGGTCAGTTTGTATTTATGTATAATGGAAATTATATATGACCATCATATAAGAATAATAGTTGTGTATATGGACATGTTTTTGGAGTATATATATTAATTTCAACCCTATACTATAATAAAGTTTTTTATCAATAAAAAAAAGACAACTTGAAAATATTATGCATCTTATTGGCTAGAATCAACTGAGATCCTAGAGTTGAAAATCATGTTATTAAACCTCATGGAGAATGTTTTCAAATTCCGTAATGTCTCCTTGTTGGAATATCTTTTGTAATTTTCTATGAAATCATTGGGGATATTGAGTGTCCAAATTGAATATGTTTTTAGAATCTAGTGGTCTTTATTAATAAATTACCTCATACATTGATGGATGAAATTTTCATCTAAATAAAAATAGGGTTGTGTTTCTCAATGATTAATATTGGGTATTTCAATCACCAAATTTAGTAAAACATGAAATATATCCTGTATAAAACCTCTTTATATATCCACAGTTGTTATTATTTTATAGTGATTCACATCAACATAAAAATTTCATTGAATGTGTCTAGAAGCCTCATGAACTAGACTGTTCCACCATACCTGATTATCATAGTGGTTATCTTCTTTGATAGAAACCTCATCTATACATTATTTATTGATGTGGAAATTGATGCTTTATGGATTGAATTATAATTTCATTATGATATCCATATCCAATTCAAGATCTAAAAATAATTATATTTGATGGGACCACTGCATGGGGCATTCCATTTGAGGGGGCAGAGTATCATGTGGCCAAACAATTATTGAGAAACTGATTCTTTGGGATCATCCAAAGAGATACATTTAGGTTTGGAAATTATTAGGTTTAGCAATACAATATTGAATATTTTTAGAAGAACAAATATAATATATCTCATAACACCAAATTCCTTATATTTGAATCCCCTCATTTTGTCTAAATGATTCCAGAGAGTTTTCAAGGGGATGAAGTACATGATTAGTAGTGATCAATTTTGATTCCATATAATGGATACAACCCTAGTATCCATGATTGGAGGTTAACTTATCACGTTTTCACTATATACATGGAATTCCATTGTGATGGGCCAAATATTTTTGTAGTATTTAATAAATAGATAAATTCATTTATCTATCATCTAAACTGAGAACAAAAGATAATACATATTTTTTTTTCAGTACACCATTATTCTCCTTTTTAATATTTGTATATATCAATCATTATACACATCATAGTATCATTGGGAAGGGAAATTAAGAAATGGGTTATTTAATAGTATCATTATTGCATTGCATACAACAGACACTGAATAAGTTTAAAAAAAATGGAAGGAAAATAATTATGATAAAATAATTCCACATAAATAATCATATTAAATATAATATAAAATATATATATATATATATATATAAATTAAAACAAACTAATAGACAAGAATAAATATCTTAATAATAACAGAATACATTATTTCTGAATAATGAACATATCAGCAATGTCATGGGATAATAAATCTAAAAAAACTGTCAAGACCTTGTGCCTAGAAATATACATTAAAGGTTAAGGCCATCGATAAATACCTAAAATATTAGTATTATAACACATACTACAACATAGAGGGGTTTTTTAATTCAATTCCCCACCCATTATGTTGTGTGTTCAATGCATTCCTCATATTAATAAGTAATATAACATAACCTATATTTTTAAAAAATATGTAATCATCTATATTAAAATAACATGATTGTGGAATATGAATACATTCCCATGTTAGTCAGATCAGACATCATCAAAATAAATATTTTATATATTATCATAATGGTATACCTACATTACATCATAAATTTAATCATTGGAAGATGACATAGATTAATATTCTCTCTAATACCCAGTGGAAAATTTCTTATAGAAATTACCCTTTCCAAACTGAAAAAACATATTTAAAATCAAAATATCTCTAAAATATTAAGAAATAATATATCTTTTAAAATAACCTTATAATCATTTAAATTAATTATTAATGAAAATAATAATTTTGATCGATGAAAATTATGTTCATGTTGTATAAGATAAAAACAACACACCCTATACACCTTTACAGAATGGTATAAAATTTTTTAATTCATAAAATGAAATAAATATTACATTTATAGAATTACTTATTAAGTAAAAGTGTTAAATTTTTTATTAAACCATTAAAGAATAGTAAAAATATTATATTATATTTTTTATGGGATGTATTAGCATGGGTGAAATATTATCATGACCAAGTAGAAAAGCAAGGTCAGATTTACCTCAATACATTATATATGTATCATGAGAACATAAAGAGAGTTAAATTAAAGGATAACATGATATTAAAATAAATAACAAGTGTTAATTAAAAAAATTGTTTTAGATAAAATCATTTAATTAGTACCCCAATATGGACATAAATACAAAAAATCTTGATTAATGAAGAGGTTATGGAATAAACCATTTCTTTAAGTTTGATTTCATTAATATGTGTCAAAACCTCCTCAATAATAATTATTTTTTTTATAAATATATTGTAGAAAATTATCCACTTATATCATAAAATATCTAAATTAGTAATTACATTTCGTCACATATTTCATAATAATTCAATATTATATCACTATTTCTGAAGATAATTACATCATTTTATTATATGTTTTGGTTTGGTTGTTTCTATCCTTGTTCTTTGATCAGATTTATTCATCCACAAAATGTTAATAATTATATAAATATAATATATGTTAATTATATATTTATTTATAGAAATCTATTTATGTTATAAAAAAAATTAAATACACCATTCATAGAGATGATATACCATACTTACTTATAAACACTATTTACATTTTTTGGTGAATAAATTGAAGAAATGGTAAATAATAATTAACAACAAAAAATAATTATTATAAAATTTTTATCAGATATTTTATTTTTCTCTATTTTATATAACTATCCACGAAAACTTTTAAAGGAAAATATGATCATATCTCATCATGAAGGTGGTAGTCTATATGTATGCATGAGAGATGTTATCATTTTACATAAAATTTGTTGATAAGTAGGAATATAAGGTATTTAAATTATATAAAATTCTTATTTCAAAAATAGAATATATATTAATTATTTTTTTCTTTATTAACATTTATGTGATGTGGGGATAAAAACAGAATTACATCGCTATGTGGAAGTGGTAAGAGGTATTTATACATGAGAAATATTTTAACATTTTATTAGATTGAAAATAGAAAAAAAAAATTAGAAACATATCTGTAATAAAATATTAATATATTTGTAATACTGTAGTTATTTTCTTATCATGGTTACAATACATTTTAAGGAATTAGAATAATAAATAAACTTGATGGACTTGGTAATGTTGATTTCTAACACTTTAGTTAAATTCCATTAGATCTCAGTTTAATATGAAAAGGGTATGATATTTATAATTACTATAATATTTAAAATTTTATAATTGTGTATATAAGTGAAATTCTAACCATTTTACATGCAATATGGATCAATGTGCTGTGAATATTATTAAGAATGGGTGCCTTTTTATTAGTGAATAGAGGGGTGTACTGGGAATTTTAAAAAATGAAATTACTATACATACTTTTTTATGTTCAAATGTATCCAATATTCCATAATTATAATATAGGATTCTTTTTACAAAAAATTCAATCATTCTACAAAACACATTGATGTTATAATTTTTTTTCAACCTTATTATCTAGTTCTATCCCTCGTTAAACCACTTGACCATTACTACAGTATAATGTTTTTCCATCTATTAAGGGACATAAATGTTACCATATGAGAAAATAGATCAATTGTAGACAATGGATTATGTTTAAAATCATATCAAATTCATCTATATTTCAATAAATTTTTTATCAATTTGATATAATGTTATATAATATTATTTACTATAAAATAGAATTAATTTAATCATTATCCATATTCATTTAGTTAGACATTAAATAAATTAATACATAGATTGGATTTATATTTAATCTCTTTAAACCACCAAAATATTTCATAGTGATCTTGAAATTTTGGGGGATTGAATAAATCAGCCAGATATTATAATTTTTAATTGTGTTAAAATTACTTTATTTTTATTTATTTTTATTAAATAAATATTAAATTATCATTAAATGGAATTTAAGGTAACTATATTATCACTATGAAAAATAGTATATTACGATAATTATTATAAATTTAGTATTCAAAAATTAACCATTAATATTCTTTCACTACATGATATTTTTTTATGTGAACACATATGATATTTATAACACTAAGATAGTGACATTTTGTAACATTAATTGATTTAAATATTATATATGTAAATTTAATGGAATACTAACCATTTAATGAATAATTTTCTTTATTACATTTATATATTTCCAAATCAAAATTCTCTAATATGAATTGGATGAAAAATTATGAATATCTCATTAATTTTTATCCATGATTAACTTGATTTACCCTTCATTGAGTAGATAAAATTTACCATGGTTATGATTCACATTTACCAAATGGATCCATTTTACAAAATTTAATCATATTAAATACAAATATTGTATAATGTTTCTTAAATTGAATACATATATGAATAACAAATTTACTTTATAAATAAGATCTCAAAACACGATTGAAATTTTAGTGTAGAAAAATACATTTTTAGAACACCACTTGATTAATTAATATAAAATGCCAAGAAAATTAGTAAATTATTAATAAAAAACATATTGACAATAAAATATATAATTTTCATAAAACTAATTCATCAATATTTAATTATATATTACCTATTACTATAAAAATACATTGCAATATAAAAATAGGTTTCATAAAAATGCCTTTCAAAATTTAAAAATGTTTTCCCAAAATGTTCAAACATTAAATTGAATAAAATAAATACAATTGTATTTTTTAAAAATATAATAGAACTTATTATATTATTATGTAATTATAAAACATTAGTGAATATTTAAATTTTTTTCCAGAAAAATGGTATTTTCAAAATTTCTGAAAAATACATTTTCTCTAAAAATTATGAAATTTTCACCCCATGATAAATATTATATGTTCATTTCAAAAATTATATTATTTTAATTATATAAAATTTAATTATTTTTCCTAAAGGAAAAACAATATTCATTGAATAAAAATAATTTTGAAAAAATTATTTCTAAAGCATAAAATAACCTAACTGAAAATTGGCTCTTATTTCGTAAGAATTAATTAATTCGTTTATATTGTCTTGGTCATTTATATATATATATTTTATAAGCTATATAATACTATTATTAAAAACCATTCAATGACCATGTTGTATCTTTTTCTCTGAGTAATATTCTAATAGTATATTGTGGTTCTCTTAAACTCGATGTTGGGTATCCTATACACTATCAAAAAAAGTTTTTTATAAATCTTGTGGAGTTAAAAGGCATAAGAAGAAAGATTAAAATACATGATATTTTTTGGTAATTATGGAGTTGGTTATAGTCTTGTGATGATGAAAATACTTGCATCTATTTTTTATAGGTCTTAAATATTTGGACATCGTGAGAAGAAATACAGGACCCTTGATTTCGTATTGGAAATGGTAGTATTCAACATAAATAATTGATGAAATCATCTTCATGAAGTGGAATTAAAAGTTTTAATTAACCATATGTTTATAAAGATATTATTCACCTAGAAAAATATTAACCCATCATAGAGATGTTTGTTAGAGTTCTCATATAACTTTGGCATCACTACTTTTATTACTTTCTGAATGTATTTTTTTGTAGTTTATATCCATACAGAGATGTCTCAGACACTGTATGTTGGGAGAGAAATATTTGATCTTAGTACAAATATATTTATACAGAGTGGAAATGGTACATATTGATTATAATATATTGAGGTTAGTGTACCTTATATTTCTTTAGCTTGTTAGTGAGATTATAAAGACACACGTTTTTTAACTGGGCAAAAGTAAATTTTTTGACCCTTTTAATTTATTACATTGTTTTGTTTTAAAAACAAGAATTAGAAAAAAGTTTTGAAAGTTGGGTTATTTTAATGTGATGATAATGGGAATGGATGATGGGTTTGGTATTTTTCCATACGGATGGATGAGTTTTGATAATGTTGAACAACGTAGTGAAATTCTTATGGGATACACATGGTTAGTCATGACTGTGTGGGTATGCTATACATAATAAATCATGTGTCAAGTTGTGGATGCCTGGTCAGTGCATAGACTATCAGACCATGCTAGTCAAACCATAAAATCTTCCCAATTTTGATTTTGGGGATCAATTAATATAATTAAATTAATAGTTGAAATGAATTCAATTAAATGAGATATTGGGGTTTTTTTTATTAAATTATATTTGAGAGAATCTGATTAAATGATGTTGAGTTGAATAAGTTTTTTAATTCCACTTAGATGAATAGAATTAAATTTATTTGAAATGATGATTATCTATAGTGATTATTTAATTAAATTTAGATGAGATGAATTTAATTAAATTACTTATAAATAAGGAATTGGGGTTACCAAAGAAGGGTAACATTTATTGGTAATATTAAATATTATGTATATGAGGAGTTGCGATTTCATCAAATTAAATTATAGTTTTAGTATAATTTCATAATTCATTTCAAAATAGGGGATTATTATTGAATTAAATTGATGTTGAGAGAATTTAACTGAATATTTTGTATGTGTTGGAGTTTTCAATTTAATTAAATTGTGATCAGATAATTTAATTAAATAACATGAATTGGAGAAGTAATTTAATAAAATGTAGTTGATATGAAATTAATTATATGATGATTAATAAGGGGTCATGGGATTTTAATTAAATAATGTTGAGATAATTTATTTAAATAAAAATGAGTTGGAAAAATTATTTAATTAAATTCGGTTAGAAATGAATTTAATTAAATGTGGTATTAAATTTGAAGTTGGATTTTTATCTAATTAAGTTCGTAGATAAGATGAATTTAATTTTTTGATGAATAATTAGGTATAGGGGGTTATTTAATTAAATTGTAATGAGTGAATTTAATTAAATAATTATTTGTTAGAGAATTTATTTAATTAAATTCATTGTAGAAGAATTTAATTAAAAAATGTATTAAATGTGGAGCTCGAGTTTTATCTAATTAAATTCATCGATAAATTGAATTTATTTACTTTAAGAATACTTAGGGTATTATTTAATTAAATTGTATCCATAGAATTTAATTAAATAATTAGGTCTCAAATATTTTATTTAAATAAATTCATTGTAGAAGAATATAATGTTGTGTAATTCAAGTGTTTTCAGTTTTATCAAAGAAGAATTTTATTAAATGATAATAATAATTATTTTTATTATTATGATGGTTTCATTTAATTTAAATTAGTATGAGTAATTAATTTAATGATGTGATTAAGATAATTTTATTTAATTAAATAAAATTAAATTGAATTTAATTAAATGATTTAAAATTGGGGGGTTTAATTTAATTAAATTAATAGTTAATAAATTTTTAATTAATCGACGCCAAATAGGGATTTTCATTTACATAAATGGGTGGTTGAAGGAATTTAATTAAATTGAACGAGTCAGATAGTTCATTTGATTAAATTTTCTTGACGATAATTTAGTTAAATAATGTGTATATGGGAGTTTAGAGTTTATCAAAGGGGTATAAAATTAAAGGTTAATAATAACAATATTGTGATTTTTATTAGTATTATATTAATATTTATATTATTATATTATAATTATATTTTATTTGAGGAATAAAATAAGTGGAGGGAACACCTCTCCCTCCTAAAAAAGGGTACGTGATGCACCAATGGTGCAAAATCCACGTGTGGCACACTACCCTCTTCTCCCAGATCCCTCTCGACATACCATACCATGGTGGTTCTGTAACGAAAGTTGTCCATCTCGTTGATGTAAGTCCTTCTCTGCATGTTTCGTTTTTCTCATCATCTATCTTGGCACTCCTTCGCCTGGGCTCCATTAGCCTAAAAACCTAATGTTTGGTATTAATTCAATTTCATCATTTATTCTGATTCTAGGTGGTGCATATGATATCTCAAGACCCATTGGTCTATATTCTGAAAACCACCGCCAAAGGCATTGAGGTTTTTCTTGATTATGTCCACCTATATCATTTTCAGGTAACTCGGTAAACACGATAATTGATTTTTCACCCCTTGAATTAGACTCTTAGGGTTGGATAGTGTTGTGGTCAATGATTTGTGAGTGCGTTATTCCATGCCAAACTAATTATTATTGTCGTATCATGGTTTTTAAGTGCCATGATAAATTTATAAGAGTGAGTGCAATTCTTTTGAGATGCATATACACGAGCGGGTCCTTATTTGAGTTAGGAATCTTTGGATTGGAAAAATTCATTGAGTTAGGTTTCTTAACATTGCCTAATTATTAAAATGATGTTTTTTATATTTATTTATTTTGATAAATGTGAGAGAAATGTGGGATTAAATAATCTATTGAAATAACGGGATAATTTATTATTAGTTAATTATATTCTATGAGGTTGTAAAATAGATATTGAATAAAGAAATTGATTGTGAGTGATTATATTGGTTAAGTTGAGATAATTAATTGTGAATTAATTATGTTCTTTGTGATTATAATTAATTGAAGTATAATTATGAGTAATTATTTTGGTTAACTTGAGATTATTAATTATGAATTAATTATGTGCCTACATATGATAGTTATTCAAAGAATTAATTATGAGAAATTAAATTGGTTATGTTGAAATAACTAATTATGAATTAATTATGTCCTACAAATGATAATTAATTGTCTGATTAATAAAGGGTGATTTATATAGGTTGAGATAATAAATTATGAATTAATTATGTTCTATGGGAAGATAATTAATTGAGAAATTAATAATGAGATATTAATTTTGTTTAGTTGAAATAATTAACAATGAAATAATTTTTTTCCTTGAGTTGATAATTAATAAATGGATTCTTTGAGAGTAATTTTTTTGGTTATGTTGAGATAATTAATTCTTAATTAATTATGGTATTTGAGATGATAATTAATAGGGGAATTAATTGTGATATATTTATTGTCTTAAGTTGAAAACATAAATAATGAATTAATTATATAATTTAAGATGTTAATTAATATGTGGTTTAATTATGAGACACTAATTTTTTGAAGATGAAATTATTAATTATTAATTAATTATGTGCTTTGAGATGATAATTAATCTGGGGATTAAATATGAGATATAAAATTGTCTGTGTAGAGATATTTAATTTTGAATTAATTATGTGCTTTGAGAATTGTATTTAAGATATTTAATCATGGGTTTAATAATTAGATATTAAATTTGATAATTTGAGATAATTAATTGCAAATTAATTATATGCTTTGAGAATTTTAATTGAGATAATTAATCGATGGATTAAATATAATATATTAAATTTTCTAAGTAGCGATAATTAATTATGTATTAATTAGGTGCTTTGAGAATTTTAATGTGATAATTAATCATGGAAAAAATTATGAGATATAAAGTATTCTAGGGTGAGATAATTAATTGTGAATTAATTTTTTCTTTAAAATTGTAATTGAGATAACTAATTATGGGAATAATTATGATATATATCAAATTGGTCATGTTGGGATAATCAATTTTGAACTAATTACATGCTTTGATATTAAAATATATAAAATTTATCGAGTGGTTAATTATGAGATATTTATGTGGATAAGTTGAGATAATTATTTTTAAATTAATTATATTCCTTTGATATGATGATATAGATATTTAATCGTGGATTATACTATGGATAACAGGCATTTATAATGATATAATTAATTCTAGAAAAGATAATTGTGAGTTTGAATTGTGTAGTTGAATAATTTATTGATGAATTATTTAAAGGGATTTGTGTACTGATATAATTGATGATTTAACTAATTGATTTTAGTATGGCCATTGAGATGAATGATATACCCTTGCCTCATGTTTTTTAGTTGAATTTAAAGAGCATATTAATGTCTTAATTGAAATAGTTATGATTATTTTGCTTAAGCATAAATGTGAATAATCTGGCTCATATGTAAATAAAATTGGATAATGAAATGCATGATATGTTAAATTTATAATGAATTATATGTTATGAATAGTTAGGTCATGTATAGGAAGGGGAGAAAAGGGGCCATGAGAGACCTTGGAGAGAAATAATATGTTAGTTTCTGTGATGATAATCTAGAGACTTTGAGGGCTTGTGGAGTTGAGCTTGGGGATAAGCAGTATATGCAACTGTTGGTGATGGATATCTATGTGCTAAGTCCCAATCCATCAAAAATTATTTCGCAAAAGGGTATGAGTGTCTATGGTATGATGACCATGTAAGATTCAATGTTTATTTCCATAAGTTCATGAGAGCTCTTTGAGTTTGGACTAGGGGAAGGACCGTGAGCACTTCCACTAGTAATGAAGTTCTATGCATTATGTCTTAGTCTAACCAGAAATAGTATCTATGGTATATGTCTATTTGGAATTGGTACGTGCATGGTATATATAGGAGGATTATATGAATATATGTCAATATATATACATTGTTATTATAAATATACATAATTGACATGATCAAACATACCAGCTGCAAGCTGAAGAAGATATCGCTATTAGGTTTCCCTTAGGAACCAGGACCGGTTATTGGTTATTTATTCAATTATGTTATTGCTTCGATATACTATCATGCCTAATAATTTTATTTCATTGTATATACTGAATTAGACATTGGTGGTCTCGTCATACTTAAATTTATATATCACTCCCTATTCAGGCCTCCATTGCACTAGGGTATGCGAGTAAACAATTATTGTTTGTAGGTCCATGAAATTTTTCAATTTTTTTATTATACGTGGGAGTTATGAGAAGAGGACCGAGAAAAATATTGGGATGATTATGGAGATCACCCTGGGGTCGTGAGTGTTTTAAAACATTTCATTATAGATATGTATAGCATTCTTTTTTTTCCTTCAGATATACATCAACATGAAATGCATTCATTGTGTAAACTAGAATTGTCCTTTTATTATAATTTAGTTGAATAATGTTTTATAATTACATATCTTGTTGTATGAGATTATTATTTTTTACCATTGATCACTCATAAAATAAGGTTATTGTCTCCCCAATGACTATCTAAAGAACCACGCTGCTAGTCGGCAGTTTTTGGCATACGGGGTGATGCACTTGAGGTCATGTGGAGACCGGTCCAACTACTGGTTTGAGGCTAATCCAGGTCTGTACATTACAAATTGGAATCAGAGTAATGGTATTCATTCATTTTCCTTTATATATCTATTCTGGGATGGTATATAATGAACTAAGAATGTGTCGACGCTTGGTTAATAGTTGTTATTAGGACTGATCCCCTCATGCATATGAAATGACCAAGTTTATGGGGTTGGGAATTGATGTCGATACTATTTGTTATTAGATTTTATTTCATTTTACATTGAATTAGTGTTGTAATTTTTCTGCTTTTATATTTTGAGAATATTTAAAAAAATTCATGGAATGAAACTGTTAGAAAATTTCTATACTTTCATCATTTTAGGAACCTAGAAATTCTCATCCATGCATATATAATGCCATGTTATTACCTTAGTAGGATATATGCTAATTTTTCAGGTGTCCCTTGGTTAAAATTTTATGTGTTTATATACATTGGCATGCCCGTTTATATTGAATTTTCCGTTGATAAATGTAACATTCTTGGGGGTTTATATTTCATGCTTCTAATTTGTTAGCATGTTTTAATATTGTTCTAGAATTTTGTGTCATAATAGGATGTTGTGTTACGCTTTATAAAAACATGGTAGAGATATTTTCATATGTTAATTGCGTCAAGAGTGTAACATTAGTTTTTTTTCATTCATAACATGACCTATTTTAGCTGTAATATGAATGTGAACCTTATATATTGGAAAAGGGTAACCCTTGATTTTGAACAATTAAAAGATGGCTTATAAAATTAAAAATATTAATGTAATTTTGATGTGATAAATAAGATCTAAATGCGAGAGATAAGGTTTATGGTCACCTTAATTATGTTTTTGGTTTTTGGGAATGCAACACGATCTTTCAAGGAAGATATAATGACTTGGGTGGGTTGGATATTGTAGTAGTATCTTCTGATGGATTCTGGGGATGTGATTTTTTTAATCTTGGTTAATAATAATGTCTCGTGTTTTGGGATCATGAAAAAATATGAGTGTTTTTCAACTTTTTTATTTACATCATTGTTTGGAATTAAATCCCTGAATCGGAATGATGTTTTAGGAGTTGATTTCTTTTAATGTGTAGATAATGGGCTTGGGTAAAGGCACAAGGACATTCTTATATGGCCTGATGAGTTTTTGGAGAATTGGACTAGGTAGTGAAATTCACTTGGTCAACACATGTATAGTATGAATTGTTAGGCTCATCTATTCTTAATAATGCAGGTGTCTATTAGTGGATGCACGGTACGTGCACAATCTCTCAGGCCATGGAAGCCAGACCATACAGTCTACCCAGTTTTTAGTTTCAGGATAAATTAATTAATTAAATTAATGGTTGAATGTAATGTAATTCAATGATATATTGGTTGGGGTTAATTAAAATAATGTAGGGAGAAACTAATTAAACGACATTGAGATAGAGAAGTTATCATATTAAAATAAGATGAAAATAATTAAATTTAATTTAAATGATGATGAGAATGAGTCATTATTTAATTAAATAGAGAGGATTGGACATTAATTAAATGTCAAAAAACCAAGGGGTTTGGAGTTATCAATGAAGGGTAATATTAAATAGTAATATTAAATTATGTGAAGATGACGATTTAGGGTTTCTTTTAATTAAATACATGCCTAATAATAATTTAATTAGTTGTTTCAAAATGTGGGATTATTATTTAATTAAATTGATGTTGAGAGAATTTAACTAAATAATGTTGATGAGTTAGAGTTTTTCATATAATTAAATAGTGTTGAGAGAATTCAATTAAATAACATAAATTGGAGAAATTAATGAATTAAATTCAATTAGAAAAAATTTAATTAAATGATGACTAATGAGGAGTTGAGGATTTTTAATTAAATTATGTCGATAGAATTTAATTAGAAAATAATGAGTAGAAAAAAATATTTTATTTAATTTAGTGAAAAATGAATTTAATTAAAGTGTGTGTTATAGTGTAGGAGGGGTTTTATCTATTTAAATTAAATGTTATGATGAATTTAAATATTTAATGGAAAATGGGAATTTTATTTAATAAAATTGAATTAGGAGAATTTAATTACATAATGAAGTGTTAGAGAATTTATTTAATTAAATTCTTGTGAGAATATTTTAATTAAATAATGTGTTAAAATTTAATTTCGTGTGATATCTTATTAAATTCATGGTTTTGATAAATTTAATTATTTAATAAAAATGGGGTTTTATTTAATTAATCTATTTTTGGATAATTAAATAAAATAATAATGTGTTAGAAAATTTATTTAATTAAATTATTTTAATAAAAACTTAATGATGTGTAATTGGGGTGTTTTCTTTTTTATCAAAGAATTATCTTATTAAATTATAATGACAGTAATGGATATTATTAAGACAATTTCATTTAATTAAATTGATGTGAGGAATTTAATTAAATTTGATCATATGTATAATTTTATTTAATTAAACTATAATAAATAGAATTAAATAAAATTATGTGAAATGCGAGTTTTATTTTATTAAATTCAAGGCTAGGAAAAAATAATTAATTGATTAAAAATAAGGGTTTTAATTTTTTTAATATAAATGATGAGTGATTTTAATTAAAAATATCATTTGGAAAATTCATATAATTAAATTAAGTTGAGGAGAATTTATTAAAAGAATGTGTAAATTTTAGCTTGGGGTTTATCAAAGGGGTATAATGTCAAAGGGTATAATATTAAAGGTAAATATAAATAATATGATGTTAATTAATAATAATATTATTATTCTTTTAATTTTTATATTTTTTAATTACTATTTAAAATTATTTAAGGGAGAAAATAAAAGGGGGGTTTATCTCCCCCTCCTCCTACATGAGGTGTGAGACACCCATGGTGCAACATCCATGGTTGGTGGACTATCCACCTCTCTCGGATCCCTCTCCACGCAAAGGATATCGCAGGTGTTCCCTCACTAATGTTGATTATCTCATCGATGTAATTCCTTCTCCAAATGTTTTTTTCGTTGCATCAGTAGTCTTGTCTCTCCATCGTATGGGTCCCATTGGGATGATACCCTATGTTCTGGGATTGATTTGATTTCATCATTTCTTCTGATTCTACATGGTGTAGATGATGTCTCCTGAACAATTGGTCTGTATTTCGATAACCACCACCGAATGTGTTGTTTTTAGGCATGATTCAGTCCTCGACATCATTTTTGGGAAAGGATATAATCCCAATAATTAATTTCTCATCCCTTGAATTAGATTATTATAGTTTTATAATTTTAAGGTTTATGTTTTGGGTGTGATTCGGTCCATGCCACTCTAATTATGGGTGTTTGTTCAGGGTTGTTCTGTGTGATGATTTATTTACGAGTGCACATGCACTTTTGTTGATTTCAGTGTAAGCATGTAGGTTGTGGTTCGAGTTAGGATTCATTGTCTTGGACAAATTCATCGAGGTAGGGTTCTCAACATTTCCAAATTAATAATATGCAGTTTTGATTATTTAATTAATTTGATAAATTTGAAATTATTATGGGTTAAATTCAATATTGGGGGAATAAGATAATTGGTATTCATTATATTACTTATGGTTGTAAAATATAAAATTATTCAAAATATTAATTATGAGTACTCAATTTATTTATGTTGAGACAATTAATTACGAATTAATTATGTTCTTTTAGATAATAATTAATAAACGGAATAATTAGAAGTAATTAATTTGTTTAATTTGAGATAATTAATTATGAATTAATTATGATCTTTGAGATGATTATTAATTTAATAATTAACAATGAGATATTAATTTAGTTTAGTTTCAATAAATTGTTATGATTTAGTTGTGTGCATTGAGATGATAATTAATCATGGGAATAGTTATGAGTAATTAATTTGATTAAGTTGATATAATTATTTATAAATTAATTTGGTTATTTGAGATGATAATTAGTCAAGTAATTAATTATGAGATATTAATTTAGTTATGTTTAAATCCTTAATTATCAATTAGTTAAGTTCTTTGAGATTATTATTAATCGATGGATTAATTTTGAGTGATTAGTTTGTTTAAGTTTAGATAATTAATTATGAATTAATTATGTTCTTTGAGATGATAATTTATAGAGGAATTAATTATAAGATATTAATTTGATTAAGCTGAAATTTTTAAGTATATATTTATTAGGTTTTTTGACATGATAGTTAATCAATAGATTAATTATGTTATTATAAAATTACTATGTTGAGAAAATAAATTATTTATTATTTATGTGCATTGATAATGGTAATTAGTATAATTAATCGAGGGATTGATAATGAGATATTATCTTGTCTATGATGAGATTAATAATAGTAAATTAATTATGTTCTTTGATAATTGTAATTTAGATGTTTAATTGGGGGGATTAATTATGAGATATTAAATTGGATAAGTAGAGATAATTATTTGTGAATTAATTATATACTTTCAGGATTGTAATTCAGATAATTAGTTGGGGGATTAATTATTAGATATAATATTTTTTATGTTGTGATAATTAAGTGTAAATTATTTTTGTTCATTGAAAATTGTAATTGAGATAATTCATCGGGGATTAATTATGATATTTATTAAATTTTATTAGTAGAGATAATTAATTGGAGATTATTTATATGATTTGATATTGTAATATATATAATTAATCAGGGAATAAATTTTGAGATATTGAATTGGGTATGTTGAGAAAATAAATTTTGAATTATTATGTGTTTTAGATATTATAAACAAGTTATTTAATTGTGGAATAGATGATGGATAGTTGATATTTATAATGAGAGAATTAATTCATGATAATTTAATTATGTGTTTTGATTTTTTTTGGATTAATTAATCATTGAATTTATTATTGGGATTCATATTTCTAGTTTATTTTTGATTTTACTATTGGATTTTCATATGTTCAATGTTACGAATGAGTGACCCTTTCCTTATATTTTCGATTTCAATGTGAGTCCCATGTTAATGTTTTAATTGAAATACTTAATATGGGTTTCTATAAGTTTAAATGTGAATATATTGTCTTATGTTTAATTGAAATGGGATAATAAAATGCATGAGAGGCTAAATGTTTCATGAAAAATATTTTGTGAAAGGTTACCCCTTGTATATGTTGTGGATCCAAGTGACTGTGAGATCCCTTTGGGAGAAAAAAATATGTTAGTTTTTTTACTGATCATCTAGGGGCCATGAGAGCTCATGGAGTTGAGCCAATGGATAGAGTGTGGGAACTACTCTTGGTGATGGATTTTTGTGTGTTACATCCCGATCCATCCCACATAATTTCCCAAAAGGTAATGAGATCAAGGGTTAGGAATTCTATGTGAGAATACATGTTGATTTATATGAGTCCTTGATATCTCTTGATGATTTGACTAGGAGAAAGACCATGAGCGATTCCTCTTGTCATTAATGTCTAAGAATTACCTCTTCTCCTGACCAGAAATAGTATCCATGTTTTATGTATATTTGGAATTTCTATATTCTTGGTTTATATAAGATGATGCAAATAATATCTATCCTTCTATTTATAAATACACACTATTATATATATATATATACATTATTGAAATGATTAGACATACTAGTCTTTGGCAGAAGTACATATCGTCATTAGGGTCTCTTAGAAACCTTGATGGATGTTGTTTATTTATTCATTGATTTTATTGCATCTATATACTTTCATGATGTTTAACATTATTACCTTTTCTAGATTGATCTACACAATTTTGGTCTTTTCCTACTGAGATTTATACATCACATCCTATTTGGAATGCTATTGCACTGGTGTACCTGAGTAAACATTCCTTATTTGGAGGACTATATACGTTTTCATGGAAATTTTATTATACTTGGAATTTTTGATAAAAGGAATGTGCACGATCTCTGAATGGTTGTGGAGATCTCCCTTGGTTATTGAGTATTTTTCTTTATTTATGTACTTAGATGTATAAAATGTTATTTTGTAAACTGATTTCATATATATATATATCAATAACATGCTTGAATTGTGTAGGATATCATTATCCTTTTCTATTATTTAGATTACTATTTGTTTTATATCTTCTTCCATTGTTTCCAGAGATTATAATTTGATACCGTTATGCACTACGAATATGATGGAATAGTCTTCCCCCAACCAATCCAAAGATCCCCACGACTATTCGACATCCTATGGCATATGGGGAGACACATGTGATGTCATGATGTGATCAGTCCAGCTACCGGTTCAAGGGTAACCATGTTGAGATTTTATATAAAGATAGTTGGGAGACATTGATTTATGTGTTCTGTGTGATCAGACATTATTAGCAGCTGCATAAGAATGATTTTCATCAGGTGGGAAGGTCATATTTATGTTTCAACAGTAATATGGGTTCTTGTTATATTGATTGAGTATTTATTTCGAGAGATCAACATTTATCATATATTTTTATATCACGGTGTGAAATTTTTGGTCTATATCCTGGTAAATATGTTTTTATGTTTTCGTATAAATTTGGGGGTTCCCTATTTATTTTCCAATGTCTCACCTATCAAAAACGTTGTTTATCATCATCATCCAATAGGTTTGTTACAATTTCATTTGGCTAAAAAATTGAATTTCTATGACATATCAATGGGCCTCATTATGGGACATAAATGGTCAATGATATATCATGAGTCAATTTTCGAAAACATTAATTGAATCACCATATAGGATGAAATTATAGCTTTTCTATATTAGATTTTGTAGGATATACATGGATTAATTTATATATATGAGCTTATATAGGTTCATGGGATACATTTAATGATCATTCATTACTGAGATAATTGACTACAATCTTCATTATGGAGGAATGAACCTGAGACATTCAAAAATAAGTTATTGATAAGAAAAATATTTCACCCATAGATATATGTGATAATTGAGTAAATAATTTGGTTTTATTGTGGATATAACATGGGATCTTATGGAAATAATTATAGAGTTTGTAGGATCTCTTATGTGTGTATATGTTTTATTTAAAAAGTTATTATCTTTCCCCAATAATATTTTTACATATAATAACACTATACAAAAAGATTGTTGGTCACCCCAATAGTGTATGGAGGATGGGGATACAAAAGTAACGTGGATAGAGATATCATGGTAGATAATAGAGATTGTAAAAGAGATCCAAGAGTTGTTTATGATAGTTCATATCCATTATATTCTATTCATATAATGATAATGGGGTTTTTGTACTATGTTGAGGGTGTCATTTTCCATATAAGGACTCTAAATTATGTATTTTATAAAAACAATTTGGGGGCTAGGCCATTATTTAAGGTCATAGGGCTACAATAGATCTTTTTGAGGGTGGGTGAAGTCATATAACTCTTATTTTTTAACCCTTAATTAGATTTCGTTCATAATGTATTTTATTGCTTTCAACTGAGGGAATACATGATTTACCTTTTGTAAGTCATGAAATAAGGCATACTAGGAATCTAGGAAAATTAATCCTTTTCTATGTACCCAACATAGATTGAGTACTAACCTAATAGATCCCTTTGTCATTGGGTGATTCCACTTGTTCTGGATATATGTTTTTAAGGGAACAATCAATAATGAGCCTTGGATAATGAGAGACAAATGGGGGCTTATTACCCTAAACATTTACTTTATGTTGTTAATTTTGGTATATGTTGGATAGGATGTAGCAATCCAGATTATTAGTGGAAAATACTTTTAGAATATTGATGTTAATATTTCATAATTGGACCATGGATTATTATTCGAATTAGAATGTTGAATAATTGAATATAATATATTATATATAATAGTTTTTGGTTCCCACCCATGTGATCGAGAAGAAGTCTATCACATCATAAAAAATCCACATATGGTTGCACAAACATTAGTTTTTTTCATCAAAATTGGATATTTACTATAGGGGTGGTATAAAGTGGGTTAACATAAAACCCATTAATTCAAAACTATAGTATGTGGATTTATTTAATGTAATCTAAATAATTATATAAATTATTATGTAACAACATGAGATTTTTGGAAGTTTTTTTTCCTTATAAATTAAAATTTCATCAAAATATCTTTTTTCATGAAACCTTAACACACCCCTTTTATATTCATATTTTTATGTAATTTTACATATTTTTAAATGTAATTTTAATCCAAATTCTAATGAATTTTAATTCTATATGCTTTTGGATGGAGAATCCTTACTCTCATTGTGATAGTGACGGAAAATAGTTTCTCTTCTCGTCCTCCCTCTAATCTCTTCGAAGGATTCGCTCAATCCTAAATGGGAATGTGCCTTCAAATTCAACTGAGGCCCCTTGAAGAAAATGATCAAATCTATGGATGATAAGAAACCCTCCGTGTTGAAGAAGAAGGGTCTATTTTTTGCAGAGGCTCTCTCTGGTTCCACATATCTAATCACGGAAGATTCATCAAGACCCTCCAATGTCACATGTCCCAAGAATGAGGTTTTTTCTATTGTGGAAGATCTAGATTCCCTTCAACAATAAATCAGTTTATGAAAATTCTTGATCCTCAAACTCATTATCTACACAAAGGGGGATAGGACCTGGTCATATTCAGATATCCTAAACATGATATCTCATTTCTGGGGTAGTCATTATTGGAGGATAATCTCTATTGGGCGAGGCTATTTTCAATATCATTCTTCATCATAAGTATGTGATGCCCTTGGCCTAGATTGTAGGATATTTGCAACTAAAACCTAGGGTTCATAGACATTCTAAATTGTATGTCAAGTTTAATCCCTACAACCTCATGTAATCTAATGCTCAGAACTAGGTAAGGTTTCCTTGTATAAACATGGTATATTGGCACCCAAGGAACATGAATGACCCCATCTATTGTGCAGGAACTCCAATCACAATGGAATAAAGGACCATTGAGGTTTGAATGAGTTTTTTCTCGAATCATGGATGATGTTAATATGGATGTGAAGCTCCCTGATTGTATCGCATTCCATGCAAATGGTAATTGGTCAGAGGTGAAGGTGGAATAATGTAATAAACCACAACCCTTCTATGAGGTGTGGAAGATGGTGGGTAATTCTGTTTACAATTGCAGGATGTTACAAAACTTGTTTATTGCTCCCAAGGATGTGGAATGGACTTATGCCAATAAGAAGAGGAGAACAAAAATTGTGTTTGTTGAGAAGAATGATTCTATCAAATATAAGGGTTGGCCATAACATCTCCCTCTGCAGACTCAGTTTGATTCTTTTCAGGCGGTTGATTAGATTATTAATGGAATACAAACCATTGAAACAAAAATTTGAAGACATGTCTGAGGATGAGGATTCAAAAAATAAAACATTAGTTAGTCCACCCCCATGATGGGCCCTGTAATGAATCCCCTATCTGATCAGATGATCAAGGAATATGTAGCCATAGATTCTAATATTTTCGAAGGACATCTATAATATAGTTCTTAAATGTCATAAAGTAATTGAAGAAGTGTCTATTTTCAGGATCTATCTAATGACATCCATGATTTGGACTTTTAAATTAGGGATGTCTCAAACTCCAATGAATATCATCTTAAAAATATTTCTCACATAGATTTCTCCACTACTCTAGATAGTACCTCGGTTGCTGATGATCAGACTCATGAAAGGGTGGATGTGTCTACAGTGATGTCTCCCAAGGGATTGGTTTTTGGAAAATCTCCAAAATCATAAGTGGAACTCGATCATGGGAGTGCTCATACTTTTATTTCTACATAGGAAGGAAAGCATCCCAATGGGAAGACCTAGGTGCATGATGTATCAGGTAAATCAAACCATGATACCTCAATCAGAAAGCACTTTAACAATCTAGATATACAATCTGTTAGACATGCTAGTGAGGACCCCATTGGGAAAATCCATGGGAGTGGCTACTCTGAAAAAATGGGACCTCCTGATTCAATAAAAATTCATGTGAGTAGATCAGAGCATGATAAAATTAGGAATAATTCCATTGATTGTAGCATCATTTTAAACCTAAAAAAAAGGCAGATATGGTTATTTATGATGTGACAGATAAATTCAAGGGTGATTCAACCAGAAATAATGGCATAAAAGACTTATTGATGTGCTCTCTAATCCCCAAGAATAAGGGAAGAATTCCTCCCAATAAGAAGTAGGTAAAAAATTGAGGGGCCAAAACCCCGACATCAGTTTTATATATTAAGAATCTATATTGGAATTTTCAGGGTATAGGAAATCTGGAAACCTATAGATTCATCTGGTTATTTATCTAGCAGCATAAACCAGTTCATATATGTGTATCTAAGGCTAATAAATATTCTCTTCTAATATTTATAACATAGAAGGGTTGGGGTATCACTTAATTGACACAGATAGGTTCCCAATGGACCTTAAGATCCCTTTTGTGATAGCTCATCACTTTGTGACCCGCAACACCATGGTTATATCAAGTTATAAACATGTCACTTGTTCTATCACCTACTTTTTCCCTCATTTAGCATACCCCTTTATCAATGCTCATAATAACTATTAGTATCACATAATTTTTTTAAAGGATATTAAATCTCTAAACTCTATCATCACCAGTCCTTGCACTATCATGGAGGACATCCACTCAATTTTGAATCTAAAAGAGAAGATGGGAGCAACCAACAATCACATATCTTTTACGGATTTAATATAATGTATTCATTAGAATGAATTCATTAAGATAAACTTGTTTATTGAAAAATATACCTGGTATAGGAAAAATATGAATTGTTTTGTTGCCGTCAGTATTCACATGTCTTTTGTCAATAGGTATTCTCTTGACACATGGGGTTCCATATCATGCTCAACCTCTACTAGGCTTAACTATTAACACCATCCTATCTTAGTTGATCTTACTGAGAAATAATACAAGCCCCCCTTCCTCTTCATGCTCAATAATGCTTGGGTTTCTCATTTACAATGCAAGGAAATTGTTCATAGTACATGGGTTTATGTGAATTGTATGGATAGTTATTTTTCCTGTATCCTGAAACACAAGATTCTAAAGGGGAACATGACAATGTTTAGAAAGGCTCAGTTTATCTCCCATGACATTGATATATTTGATCTAGAGGATTCCCATAAAAAATTTCAAGAGCTTAACACCTGTAGTGACTTATCAGATGGGATTTCTGTTGAAGTTGATTTGGCCCTTAAACTAAACAATATTCCTAACCTAAAAGATTCCTTGAAAAGAGACTCCTTTAAGGGAAAATGGTTAAAGGATGGAGATAGGAAGTCAAATTTTTTTAACACTCTTTAGAGAATCAGGAATGATTCATCTACCCTTTCCTTGATTAATAATGTGGGTTTCTTCATTTATAATAGGTTGGATCCCTTAAAGCATGTCATATCCAACTTTAAGAACATATTCAATGGACCTCATTCCACTATTGTTCCAATGGATGGTGTTATTACCAGGATGGTGAATCAAAATGGAAATTAAATTCTTATTTCAGTCCCCCTTGAGCCTGTGATTAAGTAGGATATCTTTAGTCTAAAATCTAAAATCTCTCCTAGTCCAGATGTATTTGGTAATTTCTTATCTCAATATTTTTGTGATATCATTCAGTAAGATGTTTTCTTTCTTTTCACCCATTTATTTAGTGGTGGATCCCTCACTAAGGGTATGAATTACCAATTTCAAGCTCAAAACCCAATAGTTTTGAATGCTAATGAAATTCATCTATTCAGGCCCATTTCATTGGCTAACACAATGTTTAAAATCATTTGAAAAATTCATTCCAAAAAGCTATATTCTATTAATTTGAAGATTGTTTCATCAAATCAATTTCGCTTCATCAATAGGATATCAACTCAGGATTGTCTAATAACTCCTTCAATGTGTGTTAATCTCCTCAAAATATCTATCAGAGGGGGTAATATCACACTTAAATTGGATGTCAAAAACAAATTATGCATGGTACTGGAGTTTCATCTAAACAATCATCACCATGTATGGTTTTGCTGATTCTTTATTCAATTGGGTTAAAATCATTCTATGCTCTGTACACATTTCTATTTTTATTAATGGATCACCAGAAGGCTATTTTTACATTTCAAGGGGTTTCAGAAATGGTGATCCTTTATCAGCAATCCTTCTCTCCATCTCTAAGGATTATCTTAGTAGGATTCATGGTATCATGGCTAGTAATAGAAAAGTTGAAGTCCATCCATGCGAGAAAGGGATGGTTTCTCCCCCTCGTCTCTTATTTGTTGATGATATTATTATATTCACTAAAGGCTACACAAACAATCTCTGGAATATAAAGAGAGTCCTTTTGAACTATGAAATTTTGTGATGGAGGGAGGTTTATTAGAGTAAGTACTTTGTTCAATTTAGAAAGAATTTCTCTCTAAATAGAAAAAATGACTTCATCATAGAAATGAGAATTTGATATGGATATATTCCCTTCACTTATATCGGGGTTCCCATGTTCTGGGTATGTCCGGATGTATTTTATTTCTCCATCATTATTAGAATGATTAGAAGAGATCTTTCTTCTTGTAAGGGAAAATCATTATCAATGGATGGTACGGTTTTTCTTGGAAAGTTCACTATCACCTCTAAATTTGGGTATTATTTTATAGTGTATAAATTTCTAATCACTTTAATAAAGAGGATCAATAATTCTATCAATAATTTTAGATGGATTGGTATCATTTTTGATTGATTATTGGAAAAACTCTAATGGAATTTTGTTTTTAAGACATATGATGTTGGTGGTTTGGGTATCAATAATTTCAAGGGATTCAATTATTCTTTACAGGATTCATTTATTTAGAGATTAGGAATGGGAACTCTAAGGATATTCTTATTACTCGAACTAGGTTCATTTATATGCTAAAATCAGAAAACATCATTTATTTCAATACATTGTTGTGTCCCGCGTTGAATAACATTTTATAGATCATGGATATTTATACACAAGGGCTTGTTTCATGGAATTCCTCAATTCATTTTTGGAAATGTAATTGGTCTAGGAATCATTTGATTGATTTGGATCTAGAGGGGGGATGAAATTTTAATTTTGATTTATCAATCAATCTCTAACTTTATTGTATGGAAAATCTCCCAAATCACCTTACTTTAATTGAAATATGATTTCTTTACTTCTAGGGGTAAATTCTTGGAAAGAGAGACTTCTATCAATGGAATTTTCACCTATAAAGGGTTTTGTAATCACACTTTTAGTAGTTAATCTGAATTTAAATGGACTTGAAACCATCATAGGATATTTTTTCGACCATCATAATATATTCATAGATGGAGGATGGACAACAAAAAAATACAAATGGATGATTTCATGGAAACTTGTGGCATCTCCCTTTGCTCTATCTGTGTTTTGTGTCATCTGCACAAGGAAGACATGAATCCCTTATTCGTCATTTTTGTAGTGGGATCAACAATGTGGAGGTAAATTTCAGAAATTTTCAAAGTGATTCAACCACAATACACCTAAATATGATAATTTTTGATGATTTTGACTGCCTTTAATCTGTCTCCATTGATCCAAAACATATTTCCAATTGCTGTAGAATAATTCATTCATTTCATATGGACGACAAGAAACAAGGAAGACAAGAGCTACATCCCTTTCAAGTTGGTGATGCATTATCAGCTATTTTAAGAACTATTCATGAAGCTTAAATACCAAAAGTTTTATTATGCTCTAACTCCATTGATGATATATTTTTTCTCAAACAGATAATGATGAAAATAAAATTCCATCCTTCTCTTGGCAAGATGGATGTCTTTTGGGATGCCTCTTTTAATGGGTTCATTTAAGTGAATATAAATGGGGCTTCAAGCGGAAACTCAAGTCCCTCTTATCATGTTGTGGTTTTAGATATTATCGAGTATATTCTCTTGGTTGTATTTATGGTTCAAGTAGGTTTCAACTACTCTTAGAGCAGAAATGCTTGTTGTTATTGTGGAGGTTGAACACACAAAACATCGGGGTTGGAACAAGATTTGGCTCGAATTTGACTCCACAAATGTTGTGTTATCCATCCGAACTAGGTATTTACATCTTTCATGAATATTCACCAATTTTTGGATTCGATGACATCACTAACTTTACTCAATATATCACCTTTTCACACATGTTTATAGAGATGAATGTTCTTTGGAAGACAATCCTGCTATTAAAGGTGTAAATGTTAATCTTTATCAATTGGTGGATTTGGTGCCAGATGATAACCTTCCTCTTTATAGGAAGGTTATTTGTTAATATTCTTCTTTCAGACTTGTGTATGGTTTTATTTTTCTAATAAAGTGGTATTTATTTTCTAACCAATATCTCAGTTTTCCATAAAAAAATTTGTATATTAAATTATGGGTAATTATTAAACTAGTATTTAAACAAATTTAAAATCAGTTTTAATGATTAGTTTTTATTATGAATAAACTGTAGAAATTTAACAAACATGTTTTATAAGTTTTTAATGAATTAATCATTTATAAAAATGTTTGTCCAACATTGTTCTCCCTCAAACTATGGTAATACTAAACAAATAGGCATCTCACAAGGGTCCACCTTTCTATAGAATCCCTAGGATGATATTTAATAGTCCAATGATGATCTAATGCCCAATTGGGGGCCATGATCATGTGGTGTGTGGCCTTCATGGAAATCCACCCCAATGTTTGTTTCTAAGCCCCCTTGGGCTATGCAGGTAAGGTGTGGTCCATTTACATGTGTGATGTGTTTTTTTAAACCCTACCTTGCTGAAGGATTCTAAGAAGAATGCATGATCTATTTTTCATTATACAAGCATGATGATCTTTTTAACTTCTGATGTGGTTAATAAAAATATTTTACTACTGACCATATCGAAAATAGTGATGTAAAACTCCACTTCTAGGTGTCACTTCCTCAGACGCACATTATATTGCTATCTGGCATCATCCTAGAAATTGGATTCCACTTCTACACCATAGGGCTACTATGGATAACCATAAAAAAGATAAAATGTGAGCTCATACTCACTTTTGAGGACCCCCAAATTACCATGTATATCCAATTTACCCTATGAAAAGAATGTTTACACCCACATTCAAAGGATCTGACACATTTCATGATAACAGAGCTCCTGACAACCAATGTTAAGGAAATATGGGTTGAGAAATATTTATTCTGTTGATCCTGAACATATAATAGCACAAAAGATGTTCTAATAAACCACCATGGACCAATGCCACACATCAATACCCAGACACCATAATGCTACATCAGTCTATTATCTTTTGTGGTAAAATTGAGATTTTCAATATCTATGGGGGTATATTTTAATATCTATATTAAAACCATGGATTTAGTTTTATGAATATATAATGATATTTTTAAAGATGGAAGAGTATTCAACTATCTATAATATAAGGATTTATTTATTATCTAATATAGTAGACTCCAATATAGATAAATTGGCTAATGAAGCTTCTACATTTTATCTTTTTAATTTTATATTTCATCTTATTTAAATTTAATTTTTTCAATATTATTCACTGAATTCATGAATTCCAAATTAGAAAAAGTGTTTTTACCAAATTATACACTATTATTATTTTTAATTTTATAATTATTATTCTCCTTATAATTCATTTTATTGTTCCTTTTCTTTTATTTAATTCCCATTCTCCCTACATCCATTCTATTCTATTTTATTTTATTCTTTCTATATATTCATACTAGATCATCTAAATTTATTTGTTTTTTTTTATTTATGTTTTTTATACTTATCTCATCTGCAATAATTTTATTATTTTATTAAATCTCCTATTTCCAGAAAGTGTTATATTACCATTAGAAGTGAAGGAAAAACCTATGATGTGGATAGGGGAAATAAGGTATTAATTATTTTTTTATTGGTGTTTATTTCCTATCTGTGGTATACAAATGTGACATGCACTGGTGTTGAGATTTTCCACCATTAAATTAAACCCAATTATATTTCAATTATTTTAATTATAACATTTTACCAATTTGACAATGATCATAACATGTTCTAATTTTATGCTAGAGCTGATAATTGGATGAAATGACAGATGATGGAGCCAGGTCATGTATGATTTCATACTCTTAATTGAGGTGTGACATCGATCGGTATAATAGGAGGATGTGAAAAATCTATTTTTCAATGGATTCATCCTAAAAATTCAATGATTTAATATTATATAATAATGGAATATTAATTAATTCACATATCAATCATCAATAATACAAATAAATAAAAATATTGATACAACTCCACACTAATCCTATGACTGCATTCATTCATTCTAGTTTGGATCTTTTTCACATGGAACTGTTATTTTGAAATTTATTTTATTTTATTTTTTGGGAAAATAATAAATCTCTTAAATTATCATGTCATTAATATAATAATAAAAATGTGAAATAATAGTACTTATGTGAATTAGATTAAGTAGGTAGATAACTGTGATGTGTTTTTTGTAATAACACCCTATTCAGCTATTGTGATATAGTAGGTAAAAATTAGATATTTTATATTTCCACACTATGTTATAGATATGTTGTCATGACCGCCACCCACCAAATATGCCGCTCCTGAGCTGGCAATGGTGAATGGAAGATAATGACCCCCGAGTCCCGCCTCTAGTAGGCCCCGGGGTGGCGACTAGCACCAAGGGTATGATTTTTCTCAAATATGGGAGGCAATACCCTTTTTTATTATTTACGGTTGTGAAATAGGACAATTAAACTACCATAAAGAAAAAGAAAAAGTGTATAGAAATAAACCCAAACCAAGCCCACATGCATGTTTAAACAAATTTATAACAAGGTATAAGTACAAGAAAGCTCAATGTATAATACCAAAAGAAAACAAAGGTATAGCAAAAACTCCAACTGTCCAACTAGTAGGGTCCCACACGACCCTGGTAGTCCTCATGGAAACCTGAAAGTAAACGTAGGGTGAGAATACAAGTATAATCAGTAGGGAAACCTAAATCTCTCATGTACACGTGAGGAGACATCCTAATGTCCCTGTGAGAACAACAGAAGAATCATACTAACGAATTCTATCCACCCAACCTCACTAGCCACACTCACCAAAACACAAGCACAACAGGTATTAGTATATAAGAAACAATAGTATTGGGTACCCCACTCCATTTCCCTTTAGTTAACTGCTCTTCCTAAGGATGAATGTCCTGACGCTTCCACACTCTCCCCACCCGCACACACATGGGCCTCACAACCACGTATCCCGCCCGCACACACCTGGGCCTCACAACCACGTATCCTGCCCGCACACACCTGGGCCTCACAACCATGTATCCCGCCCACACACACCTGGCCCTCATCCGGTAGATTCTTGGGAAACAGTAGAACCTGCCCAAAGAGTCTTGGGCTAAAACCATCCTAATCGAAACCTACCCGAAGTGTCTTAGGTGTAAGGTCGCCTCAAGCCATCACAGCCTAGGGGAGAAGGAGAAGGAAAGATCTAGTAACTAAGGGTAAAACACCCTCTTCCATGAAATGGGAGTGTTCGGCACTAAGTGATCAACATGGGTGGGGTGCAATAAAACACAAAAGATAGAGAAATGTATATATATACCAACCACACATCCCAACTTATGGATTCTAAAAAGAAAAACCGAGCACGTGCCTCGGCATTTCTACTACGAAGCATGCATTCAACAAACAACCCAACCCCCTTAAGGTTTTCACATTTCAGTAGAAAAAGTTATTTAGTTCCTTAACTACTGGGAAACTATCCACAACTAAACACACCAAATGTTCATAAAACATATCCCTGCCATCCACAAATCAAGTTAGGAAAACACAATTAACACGACCAAGTCCCTCTTATAAACCATCCAATCCCTTTGATTATTATTTCTGTTTCATTACCACACCCCACCATTCATTAACTCTTAAACTTTTGTTTATTAATCACAACCCATAACCCGTTCTCCTTAAAACCCAACACTGCTACCCCGCTGCCAACCGCCATAACCACAACGGCACCGAAACCCGCACATCATTTCTTTAATACCATTTATTGCAGCCCTGCTGCCCATTACCATCATAACATTTACACCAACCCACAACCAAGTCAATCGTAGTCCCACTGCTCACCCGATCCACAACAACCCACAAAAACACCCCAATACGTTCCACGTAACCAATCCATCACCCACAAGTTCATTATTCCATTTTGTTTAACCGGGGTGATCACACAAGGGTTCCAAATTTTCATTTAATCAATCAAATTTACATGATTATTCAAATTACACATTCCACATGGTTTCTACCCATAAGAAAATCCAGGAGAGGGAAAAGTTTAATTGTGTGAGAAAAGGCCCCCAACGACTGTGATTTTCCGTAGGCAGAAGCTCATTCAATTCAAAACATAATATCACGGGATATAAAGTAACAGCAATCACAACTTCCCATCCCCGTTATATAATCCAGTTATTATATTTATTAAAATAGATTCAAAGTTGTTTCACGTAAACAAGAAGACACCCACCCCGCATGATGCACAAAATTAGTGAGGAAAAGGTAAGATCCCTACCTCAACAAGTTCTTGATCGCAACGCTCCCCCAGATCAACCATAGAAGACGTCTGTCAGCGTCCGTCACTTCTGTCGGGTCCCGGAAAAACCTCCTCAGGCGGAAGTTGGAAAGGAAGGGCTGAAGGAAAGTCAACGGACCTTGGCTCGGATGCTCCGCCTCGTCATTACGATCCCGTGTCTGCTGACAGATTGTAAATCAGAGCTCGGACGAAGAAGTTATTGAAGGATGAGCCTTCAAGTCTCTTAAGAGAGCTCTGCTCAGAGAAGAAGGGAGGAGAGGTGTGTGTTGAAAGGAGGAGGGGACCCATCCTTTTATAGGCGTGAAAAGCAAAAGTACATGGCGTGTACTTATAGTACACGGCGTGTACTCGGCCATTTTCACACGGTCTCCACGCGGCCTCCAACACGGTTCCGCGACCGTTGACTGGTCAACACACGGTTTGAGGGTAACGCATACGCGGGGAAGGACTACACGGCGTGTAGTTTAGACACATGGCGTGTACTCATCTATTGCACATGGCAACGACACAGCTCAAACATGGTACACGACCATTGACTGGTAACGCGTACGCGGGGAAGGACTACATGGCATGTAGAACTGGAAACACGGCGTGCACCCATTACTCCATAGAGCAAGGACACGGCTCCAACACAGGGTGTACCCGGAAAGGGAGTACACGAGGTGTACCCAAACTACACGGCGTGTTGTTTCAAAATTCTGGAAAGTGTAAGGAATGTCCATTTTACCCTCCAGAACACTTCTTGACCTTATTTTTGACAAAGGAATGGGTCGGAGAGGTCCGGGCCATTACATCAGATACCTCTTAAAACATTCTCGTCCCCAAGAATTCAAAAACCAACCCAGAAGAACCCAACAAGATACCTCTTAGGGTTCTCATTATAACAGGAACCCAACCAAAAACCCTAATCATATGTGTTAGGAATTCCTTCTCATATTTTGAGATATTATCCGATTTAGGCGGCACAAACTCGCCTGCATGGGTTTAATCGCATCCACATTAATGCGTCTCGATTAAGGGTCAGGTTTTTCCCTTTCCCACACATCCGGACATGTTACACATTATCAGGGAACAAAGAAACAAAAGGTCTCACAATTGACAAGACAAGTATTCCATATAACAAGGGTACATAGTACAACATCCACACAAAGCTCAGAAGTACAAGGGAAAGACACAATTCAAAACAACTCTGGGTACTGAGTGTGCATCTGGGTCTCCCACTCCCATGTGCTCTCCTCGAGGCTGCCTTGCCTCCATAACACACGAACCAAGGGAATGGTTTATCCACGAAGTACCTTCTCTCTACGATCTTCGATTCTGACCGGTCGTTCCTCGAAGGTCGCATTGTCTCCCATATCTAACTCTCCCGAGTCGATAACGTGATAGTCATCGTGTAAGTGCCGACGAAGCTAGGAGATGTGGAAGACGTCATGAACTTTCTCCAACTGAGGTGGCAGGGCCAGCTGATATGCCACCTCGCCGACTCGCCTCAGCACCTCAAAAGGCCTGCTGAACCTGGGTGAGAGCTTTCCCCCCTTCCTAAACCACTATTTCCCCCGTCGAGGGGAAAACATCAAGAATAGATGATCTCCCACCTCTAACTCCAAGGACCGCCTCTGATGATCAGCATAATACTTCTGTCGGTCCTGAGACGCCTTCATCCTCTCACGTACAAGATGGACTTTCTCTGTGGTGCTCTGCACTACCTCTGGCCCAAGAGCACCTCTCTCACCAACCACTGCCCCGCAAATGGTTGAACGACATGGCCTTTTATACAAAGCCTCAAACGGTTCCATGCCAATAGTAGATTGAAATCTGTTGATGTAGGAAAACTCTACTAATGGAAAGTATCGTACCCATGATCCTCCAAAATCTAGAACGCATTCCCACAGCATGTCCTCAAACATCTGGATAGTCCGCTCCATCTGCCCATCAGTCTGGGGGTGGAAATTAATGCTAAGGCGTAGTTGGGTGCCAAAAGCATGATGTATCCCCCTCCAGACTTCTGAGGTAAACCGAGTATCCTGATCTGAGACAATAGTCCTCGGAACTCCATGAAAACGCACCACCTCGTATTCGTACCTCTGTGCTAAGGTACTCACTCGTCCCGACTCCTTGATTGCTAAGAAGTGAGCTGATTTCGTCAGAGGATCCACCACTACCCAGATAGCATCATAACCACCCTGAGCTCTGGGTAGTCCTGTGACGAAGTCCATTGAGATGTCATCCCACTTCCACTCTGGGACATCTAAAGGATTCAACAAACCACCGGGAACATGGTGTTCAGCTTTCAATTACTGACACACAAGGCACTTAGCCACAAACTCCGCCACTTCCCGTTGCACCCCGGGCCACCAAAACTGATCCCTCAGGCCTCGGTACATTTTTTAAACTCATGGATGTACCGCCTAGGCTGAGCTATGGAACTCATGGAGAAATCCCTCACGCATCGCCTCCGGAACAACCAAAATTCCATGGAAAAACATCTGATGTCGGCTATCCTCTGACCATTTTTCTGGAGCTTTCCCCTGATCGACTCGATCCCGCATCACTTCCGCCTCGGAGTCCCCCCACTAAGACTCTTCCACCTACTGCAACAAGGAGGACTACACTGTCATATGAAACAAACAGCCTCTAACGCCTTCTACCCTAGAATCCAAGTGCAAGGCAACCAACACTCCCATTACCTTCCAAGTATCAGCAGATTCCTGAACTACTTCTTGATGCGACTTCCTGCTCAGGGAATCAGCCACAACGTTGCCCTTACCTTCAGTGTATGAGATCTCAAAGTCATAGTTTTGGAGAATCTTGACCCATCTCTGCTTCCGTATGTTTAGGTCACGCTAGGAGAAGATATAACTCAGGATCTTGTGATTTGAGAAAACTACAAAGCATTCCACAAAGAGGTAATGTCGCCATAACTTCAGTGTGAACACTACTTCTGCAAGCTCAAGGTCATGGGTGGCATAGTTACACTCATAAGGGCACAACTACCTAGACCAATAACAAATCACACCCTTCTTTTGAATCAGCACTCACCCCAGACCAAGGCCAGAAGCATCAAAAAACACTTCATATAACAACCCTTCCTCTGGAAACCTGAGTACGGGAGCACTGACCAACTTGTCCTTTAGGTAGTCAAATTCTTTCTGGCACTACTCGCTCCATAGGAAGACCTGGTTCTTCCTCGTCAAAGCTGTCAAAGGAGTAGCAACTCGAGAGAAGTCCGAAACGATCCTCTGATAGTAACTTACTAACCCCAATAAACGACAAACTTCTGCCACGCTCTTGGGTGCTGCCCAAGAAACAACTGCCTCCACCTTCAATGGGTCCACTGACACTCCATACTGAGACACCACATGCCCATGTAAGTGTAATTCTTGTGTCAAGAACATACACTTCGACAAATTCCCATAATGATGGTGGTGTCGAAGGACTTACAAGACTGTCCTGAGATGCTCAACGTGTTCCTCCTCTGATCTTGAGTAGATCAGGATGTCATCGATAAACACAACGACGAACCGGTCCAAAAACTCTCGGAAGACAAATATCATAAGTCCCATGAACACATCTGGTGCATTCGTAACTCCAAATGGAATCACCATAAAATGGAAGTGCCCATACCTGCACCTGAAGGTCGAATTCGAGATGTCACTATCCTTCACCCTCAGCTGATGATATACCGATCCTAGATCAATCTTGGAAAACCAACTTTCTCCCCTCAGCTCGTCGAAGAGATCACCTATCCTTTGGAGGGGGTAACAGTTCCTGACCATAACCTGGTTCATCCTTCGGTAGTCTATGCATAGCCTGAGACCACCATCTGCCTTCTTCATGAAAAAACTAGAGCACCCCATGGCGACACGCTGGTTCGAACAAAACCCTTCTCCATCAGATCGTCAATCTGAATCCGCAACTCCCACAACTCCGAAGGTTCCATCCGAAAAGGGGCCATCGAAATCAGACGGGCACAGAATGTAAGTCTATCCCAAACTCAACGTCACGTCGGGGGGGGGGGAGAGTTACAAACTCCTTAGTAAAAACATTGAGGAACTCCCCAACAGCCTCTAGGACATCCATCATCTCTGTATCAGCCAGAACCACCGATAACCCGCCTAACAAAGAAAGGATAGGCTCCACACGCTGGCTTCCCACCTGATAGCTACTCTTGCAGATAAAAGATACACACTACCCATCCACGTCGGAGAACACGACTCTCCTCCTGAAGCAGTCGATAGAAGAACTAACAGAAAACAACCAGTCGATGCCTAGAATGTCATTGTATGGATGAATCTGTAATATAAGAAGGTCCCCACTAGATCGAAGTGGTCCCAATGTCAGCCCACATCCCCAGCAAACACAAGATACACTGGTTTGGCCCCCAACTGGTGTACTCACTACCAGTGGCACGAAAAGTCTCTCTACATCTAGTCCCAAAGCATGGGCTAGACTAGGTGTAACAAAAGAGTGTGAGGCTCCCGAATCGAACAAAGCAGAAACAAGAGTGTTGAACAAACAGACCGTACCTTGTACCACCTCTGGTCCCACTGGAGATGCCAACTCTGCTGCGTGCAACTGTCCACACCCAGCTCTTCTGCCTCTATGATGTCTTCCACCTCCCCAGCCACGCCCTGGTCGAGGTCCCTGAGGAGCACCCTAAGGTCGGCCTCCTCCCGCAAAGTCTTCCCTCGGAGGGGCATGGTCCTCCTGCTGCTGGATGGGACTCGCCGGAAACTGGTGCTGCTTAGGTGGGCGCTGGACCTATCCACCTCCACCGTACTGACCTCGGGTCAGGCACAGACTCTGAACGTGCCCAAAATCTCCATAAGAAAAACACCTAGGTCCTGGGCTCGTGAAAAAGGGATGAGGACCCGAAGATATGAACTGGAACTGCTGGGGCCTGCTCCCCACTGGCCTGAACCTGGAAGGTCCCATCGCAGGAGCCCTGCTGCTGATTGTCTTCCCCTTCGACGAGCCTGGCTGGATCCCCTATCGGGGTGCACCTCCCAGCGAGTGCATCCTCTCTATAACCTCTCCCTTTTTCTGCACTGCCAAGAACGTTGGAAGGGTGAAGGGGGTGACAACATACTAGAGCGAAGGATGAAGCACCTCCTCCAAACGTCTCACCCGAGACTCCTCATCCGGAAAGTGATCCGGAGAAAAGAGCATGAGATCCTTGAACTTTATCCCCATATCTCGTACCGACATACTTCCCTACTGAAGGGAGAGTAACTCCTTCTGCATATCCGCCTTGATCATGGAAGAAAGGAATTCCTCTCGGAATTCCTTCTCAAAGTCAACCCATGGAAGCTCTTCCTCTATCCTCTCTCCGAGGTAGAGCATCCACCACTGTCGCGCCGCACATCTCTGCTAACTGACTACTAGGGGGACCTAGTACTCCCTCAGAGCAAAAATTAAGGTAAAAGAAATCCCTAGCTCCTCGACCCACCCTCCGTCTCTGTATCTGAAGTACTACCCTCGTACTTCTTGAGGGTCTGCCGCTGGAAAGAACAAAGAGTCTTCTACCACTGGCTATCTTCCTCCTCTCAGTCAATCCTCAACTGATCGACCGCCTGAACCTTCTAGGCCTCGGCCGTCTGAGCCACCCAGGGACGATGTCTTGGTTCCATAGCTGTACATTAAACAAGGATCGCCTAAGCCCAAGTAGTATGAAAAAACTCAAGGTTTCATTTTATGATTTTCTTTCATTTTCTTTCCCAGAACACCCAAATAAAGTAAAACACAATCATGATGATGCATGTACCTTCCCTAGGGTCTCAACCTTGCAATCAATGTAGTCTCACTTGGTCGTTAGGTAGCCTGAGAGTCCTTGAATCGGATCACGGGGGGCCCTAAGTTCACGTGTCCTAGCCGGTCTTCCCTGGCCTATGTCACGCACCAAGATTAACTAACACTGTTTGCCTACCATCCCATGCAATCCTCACTGTTCCTAACTCCAGAATCCATCCTATCTCTCGACCATCAGCCTCTGATACCATTCTATCACGACCACCTCCCACCAAAGATGCCCATCCTGAGATAGAAATGGTGAACGGGAGATAATGACCCCCGAGTCCCACCTCGAGTAGGCCCCGAGGTGGAGACTAGCACCAAGGGTTTGAGTTTTCACAAATATGGGAGGCATTACCCTTTTTTATTATTTAGGATCGGGAAATAGGACTAGTCAACCACCAAAAGGAAAAAGAACAAGTGTATTGAAATAAACCCAATCCAAGACCACATGCATGTTTAAAAAAAATTTATAACAACGTACAAGTACAAGAAAGCTCAAAGTACAATACCAAATGAAAACAAAGGTAAATCAACCACTCCAAATGTCCAACAAGTAGGGTCCTGCACGGCCCTGGTATTCCTCCTGGAAACCTGAAAGTAAACGTAGGGTGAGCATACAAGTATACTTAGTAGGGAAACCTAAAGCTCTGGTGCACAAGTGATGGGACATCCTAATGTCCCTATGAGAACAACAGAAGAAACATATCAAGGAATTCTATCACCCAACCTCACCATCCACACTCACCAAAACACAAGCACAACATGTAGTAGTATATAAGAAACAAGAGTATTGGGTACCCACCACCATTTCCCTTTAGTTAACTGCTCTTCCTAATGATGAAAGTCCTGACGCTGCCACACTCTCCCCACCCGCACACACCTGGCCCTCACAACCAAGTATCCCACCCGCACACATCTGGGCCTCAAAACCACGTATCTCGCCCACACACACCTGGGCCTCACAACCACGTATCCCTCCCGCACACACTTGGGCCTCATCTCGAAGATTCTTGGGAAACAGTAGAACCTGCCTGAAGAGTCTTGGGCTAAAACCACCCCAATCGAAACCTACCCGAAGAGTCTTAGGTGTAAGGTCACCTCAAGCCATCACATCCTAGGGGAGAAGGAGCAGGAAGGAGCTAGTAACTCAGGGAAAAACACCCTCTCCCATGAAATGGGAGTGTTCAGAACTAAGTGCTCAACATGGGTGGGGTTCGATAAAACACAAAAGATATAGATATGTATATATACACCATCAACACAACCTAACCTATGGCTTCTAAAAAGAGAAACTGAGCATGTGCCTCGGAACTGCTACTACGAAGCATGCATACAACAAACAACCCAACCCCCTTTAGGTTTTCACATTTTAGTAGAAAAAGTTATTTACTTCCTTAACTACTGGGCAACTATCCACAACTAACCACAACAAACGTTCGTAAAACATATCCCTGCCATCAACAAATCATGTTAGGAAAACACAAGCAACACAACCAAGTCCCTCTTATCAACCAACTAACCCCTTTGATTATTATTTCCATTTAATTACCACGCCCCACCATTCATTAACTCTTCCACTTTTATTTATTAATCACAACCCATAACTTGTTCACATTAAAACCCAACCCTGCATCCCCTCTGCCAACTGCCATAACCACAACCGCACCGAGACCCGCACATCATCCCTTTAATACAATTTATTGCAGCCCCGCTACCCATCACCATCATAACATTTACACCAACCCACAACCAAGTCAACCATAGTCCCGCTGCTCACTCAATCCACAACAACCTACAAAAACACCCCCAACACATGCCACGTAACCAAGACAACACCCACATGTTCATTATTCCATTTTTTTTAATTTGGGTGATCACACAAGGGTTCCATATTTTCATTTAATCAGTCAACATTACGTGATTATTCAAATTCCACATTCCACAAGGTTTCCGCCAATATGATAATCTAGAAGGAGAGGGAAAAATTTAATTGCGTGAGAAAAGGCCTCCAACGACTGTGATTTTCTGTAGGCAGAAGATCATTCAATTCACAACATAGTATCACAGGATATAAAGTAACAGTAATCACAACTTCCCATCCCCTTTATACAAGCCAGTTATAATCTTTATTAAAAGAGATTCAAAATTGTTTCACATAAACAAGAAGACACCCACCCCGCATGATGCACAAAATTAGAGACACAAAGGTAACATCCCTACCTCAATAGGTTCTTGATCTCAATAATCACCCAGATCAACCTTAGAAGACGTCTGTCGGCGTCTGTCACTTCTGTCGGGTCCTGAAAAAACCTACTCAGGAGGAAGTCGGAAAGGAAGGGCCGAAGGAAAGACAACGGACCCAGGCTCAAAAGCTCCGCCTCATCGTTAAGATCCCGTGGCTGCTGACAGATCGTAAATCGGAGCTCGGACGAATTAGTTATGGAAGTAAGAGCCTTCGAGTCCCTTAAGAGAGCTCTTGTGAGAGAAGAGTGGAGGAGAGCTGTGAGTTGAAAGGAGGAGGGGACCTTTCCTTTTATATGCGTGAATAGAAAAAGTACACGGCATTTACTTATGGTACACGGCATGTACTCGGCAATTTTGACACGGTCTCCATGTGGCCTCCAACATGGTTTTGCGGCCATTGACTGGTCAACACACGGTTTGAGGATAACACATACGTGGGGAAGGACTACACGACTTGTAGTTTAGACACACGGCGTGTACTAATTTATTGAACACTGCAAGGACATGGCTCCAACACGGTACACAACCATTGACTAGTAACGTGTATGCAGGGAAGGACTACACAGTGTGTCGAACTGGACACACGATGTGCACCCATTACTCCACATAGCAATGACGCAGCTCCAACATGAGGTGTACACGGAAAGGGAGTACACGACATGTACCCAAACTACACGGTGTGTAGTTTAAAAATTCTGGAAAGTGTAGGAAAAGTCCATTTTACCCTCCAGAACACTTCTTGACCTTCTTTTTGACAAAGGAATGGGCCGGAGAGGTCCCGGCCATTACATATGCTTTCATAAAGTCACAATTTCTGGGGAGTTAATTAGTTTTGTCTTACCTTCTTCTATATTCATATAGTAGATTGTTTATTTTTTTTCTTTTTATAAAAAATTATTATATTTGTTTAACATAATACAATCTTGTTGGGAATATTAAGGATGGGTATACTAAACACATGTGTAGATTAACTAAGATTTAGGGGACTATTTGTGATAAATCATTGGTGAAATAAAACAGTGAAACCATATTACAACTATAGAGAAGAATTTAATGTGAAATTGAATATGTTATTAAGTTTCTAGAGATACTATAACGTGAGGAGGAAATGGAGGATGTGACACCCGATTAGCCCAAATTTAATAAAATAATTCCAAAAGGTGAGTCCAAACGTTAGGAATATAAAAAACCAAACCATATGAATATCCAAACAATTATGAACTATAGTGGACTCATGAGGAGAAATACTTGCCAACTAATTTATATATATGTGATATCAGCATGATCTGGATGACTTTTTAAAATAGTTTGAGATATAAAATGATAATATAATTTCGTAAAAAGTATTTGATCTACTACCATTTCATATATCTCTAAATATGGAAGTGGAGGAATTAACTGAAATAGTATAATTTGATGAAAAAAAATATGTTTTATCCCAACTACATTCTACTATCCTTAGAGATTGAATTCTGAATGACACTTAACCCTAAAAAGTGATTGAACTGAAAAAAATTTAGGGAGATGATGCCATCTTAAATTATTTTTCATTTTATTTTTTTACTCATTATTTAACCATCACTTATTACTATCATATATTTTTAGATTCAATCAATCCATATTTTACCATTATAGAAGACAAAGAAAAAATAGTTATTACTACAATGAAATACAAGATTCCTATTGATATTTATGAACATTAATTTGGGTAATACCATGAATAGGTCCATATTACAGATCCCAAGGACTCTAAGATATATGTTCTTATCATTCAGTGTGTGAATGTGTATTTTTTTAGTTTTTTATGTGAAATTACAATCTTACATTCCCTTTGATTACTGAATCCATACATACCATTTTTATTAGTCATTAGACAAGAAATATGAGGTTGAACTAGTATAAAATAAAAAGTATGATACATATGATATCCTAACCAACTATTAAATAATTAATTAATTGAAAATGGAAAAAATTATACTCTATCCATGTATCATTCCATACCAACAATTAATATAGGGATGCTGGGAAAATCCACTTGTGTTGGTCTAAATACAATATGTTCGACCCTTTCATAGACTATGGATAACATTTAAAACAACTATTCTATTGGTATTAAGAATCCTAGGCCCCAAACGGGATATTATAGTAACTATTATATTTATATTCAATCTATTAAATTCACTTCCAATATTTTTAATTAGTTCAGCATGCATCCGCACACCCACATTATTTTTTCAGGGTAAATAATAAGCTCCAAATGTTGTAATGATAAAATATCTCATGAAGGTCCATGATGGTACAAGGAAGACCCAAAATAATGGTGGAGGAGGAATTTATCATCATTTTAAAAGAGAGTTTAATTATAATGTTTATATTTTAAAATAAATACATTTTCATCTAATACAATTTTTGGGATTTAAACATGAAATTGAATTACAAAATTTAAATTTATTCCCTACTTGAATTATCTAACTGACATGAGTTTGATACGAATCAAGTGATACCCTATTTAAATTTATATTACAATGGGAAATAATGATTCAGTTAAATTAATTAATTATTGATGTGGGGTATAATTATTGAAATGATGACTCCTGATTTTAGAAAACTAATTAAATCAATTAAATTAAACTTCACTACTATATTTCACAAATTAAATTTCTAAAAATTATTTTCATTTTTTTGATATTTTTTATCAATCTAGGGTTGATTATCTGATTTCATATTTCCTATTCTTAAGAAGATTTATATATCATATACTTCTAATTTATCATTAGCATATTTCATGAGTGATCATGGGACATGGATCCTACTAAACCTTCATTTGAACATTTCAGAGCTCTGGCTATTCAAAATCACATTTAAAATGATTGTGGAATATTTTGATAAGTACCTAGTCCTTGATATAACCTTTTACATTAGTCCTTATTAAAACCATATATACAATTAGTGACCATATTATGAATGATCTTTGTTTCAATCCATTTTTATCCATTCATATAGTCCTCATAGTGTTTTTAATAAAATTTAATATTTTTGTGTGGGAGTGATGTGAGTCATGGTGAAAGGGATGGTTTATATTATAAAATAATTGAGTTGTAACACCCCTTGGTTATTAAATGAAATTTTAATGCATGAATCTTTGTTTTAGGTATATATTTATATCTATACTTTAAACATAATTATTTGACTTCTATGTTTTGAATTTCCAAAAAATGATGATCTATAATTGTGATCAGTATGTTTTTTGGAGTCTGAAAAATCCATGTTGATTTTTGGGGAATACTAACATACCCTTTTAAATAGTTATATGACCCTTGTTAATAGTAAATTGTGTTATAACTTTTTTCATAAGGCATTGGGATAATGGCATATTCATTCATTATTCAAGGTGTTATAAAATGATTTATAGTCTCTAAATTTGTTTTTCTTAACAAACTATTATTTTAATTAAAAATTAAATTAATAATATTGGGAAAATTATTTTCAAAAATTGGAGTTCATTTTCAAATTATAAACAATTAAAAATTGTTGGGGTGAATCTTTGGTTTGTTTTTGAAATTCATGAATTTGTAATGAATAGTGAAAAATAATAAAATAACATATATTCAAATAATCAATTAGATACACTATTTTTGACCTAATAAATTATTTAATTCCACTTTTTTTTAAAATCACATGATCTATTAACAATTTTTATCCCATGAATTATGATTATTCGTAGACTTTGACAAAAATATTAAACTAATGATTAAAATAATCTAAAATCCCACCTCTCTTCCACTGTAAATAACTCCCTCATTCCTCTCTTCCTCACACGCATATCAATCCTTGAACATTGTTTATGTTCTACCAAATACCCTCACCAAGTCTCATTCTCTCATCCACAACCTTATGATCTCCACCAAATGCCTTATAGAGGATCTCACATAGAAGAGGTCAAGAGGTAAGAATCCTCTACCTTTTTCATATGTTTTCCTTCAAATTCCATTATTTTCATATAATATGTTTTGCATCACATATCTAGGTAGTATGAAATATCTGGAATCTTATTTTTTTTTTGTTATCATGTTCATGTAAAATATTAATCACCTTCCTTTCTCTCTTATCCCCCTTTTTCAAAAAATTAAATAATTATACGCGATGTGTCAATTTACCAAAATCATGTAGGATGTGTTGGAAATATCATTTAAATCATTCAAATATAATCATTAAACCCTATTATTTGATGAAACATATTTTTATGTGTATATTGTAACTTATTTTTTGTTCTATAATGAAATTAAATTATATAATGAAATGAGTTCATGATTATCAAGCAACCACAAAAAAATGATCCAAACAAACATCATTAATGATTTATCTAATGATACATAATCATATGTTAAAAAATAATTTATCGTATAATTATATATTAGGGAAACATATGAGTACCATTTCATTCTTGTTCTTTAATTTCATTTACGTGCGACTTGAAAATCAAACACAAACCGGCCATGAAAATCTGGTAAAGAATGCACCCAAAACAATGAAAGATACAAAATAATAATAATTAAATGGTGAGATTATGTTATGAAATGACAAAATAAGGTAGTATATACATGAATATTATTCTTGAAGATATTAATAACAATATTTTAACCATTATAAAATAGATTTAAACTAATTTTGTGTATGAACAACCCATGGTAAGGGAATTAATATCCCAATTTCAATTCTTTGGGTTAACATAATACATCATTATTTTTTGTATTAAAATTTTTTGCATGATTATTTTTATTATATTTGTTGAGTAATGTCAAAATACCATGTATATACATATTTTATACAATCAATTAAGTATAACATCTATTATATGATATTAATGAAAAATGATCCTTTTAAAAAATTCTTATAAAATAATGTTCCATGAAATTCAAAAACAATGTTTTTATAAAATTATTCATGTTATGTGATAGTGTAATTGTTCTTTAGAATTTTGTATGATTATGTGTGGGACCTATATAATTCTCCAATGCATTGGGTAATTGTATGACGACAAACATCCATATGGTTACTCCAACAGTAACTAGGATGGCTACACAAATTTTATGGTATCCATTTGGGATGACACATATAAGGTAGATGATAGGGGTTCATGATTTTTTATGTAATTCCCCAAGATACATTTATGGTACTATTTATTTTCTATATTTGTTCATGGAAATTTCATGGAAGTATCAAGTATCACAATGTATGTTTTATTAGTAAAGATTATGGTTTTTTTGAAAATGATTTCATACGTTGAAAGTATTTATTGAATAATGATTCTTTACTTCTTTTTAAATCCCTTATAGATATTTTTGTGTTCATCACTTTTTTTGAAATTATTTTTATAGTTTATATAAATTTTTAAGAAGACTATGGTCTCCATGTTAAATTTTATGGATATTTGTTATTTAAACTGTGTTTTCTTTTAAAAGTCCAATATTTTTGATAAAATGGATACTACATTTTTGGTTTCTTCTATATATTAATGTGTAAGGTTATGTATGTATTATATCCCAATTATCTAAAATTATAAACTTTAAATGATCTTCAATATGAAAGGAATGTAGTTCTTACCTAAAATTCAATATTATGTAATGTAATATGGTCGGGTCCTTATAGTTGGTATCATATGATGGATTGGATAACGTTATGGGTTAGGATGATGTTAATAGAACACCATAAATTATTATTTTTACATTATGGTTTATTTAAAATGAACTATAATTTTAGTATTAAAATGTTTCTTAGACTAATATATGTTTGTTCAAAATGTTTTTCTGGAGAAGAGATAGGGAAACTGAAGATGAGAGTCATCAATATAACAACGTCCTTCCGAATATATAGCCCATAATGGTAGGGATTGGAGATGAGAAGTTTGAAATAGTAATTTCTCAGATAAAGCATGCAATAAATGGTGGTAGAGTCCATGGATGAGAACAAGTAGAGGTACCATAGTGGAACATGAGGATAGTGGAACATCTTATGAGACCACACCATCCTACATTCAATGGATATTTTCACCCAGTAGTGGATGAAGGGTTAATTAAGGACCTTGAAAAGATATTCAATGTTATGGGATATTTAGATAATCAAATGGTAGGTCTTTGCATTTATAAGTTTGAAGGTGAAGCTGATCAGTGGTGGTCGATGGCCAAAAATTCTTAGGATATTGTGGATATTGATGTCTTAGAGTGGGATGAATTTCAATTTCCCTTCCAGGAAAATTATTTTCTAAGGTGGTGTGACAAGGGATGTAGAATAAATTAAAATAATTTAAGTAAAATGACGATGATTCAGTGGGTGTGTAGGAGGAAAAATTCACCTGACAGGAATGGGATGCTCAAAATCTTTTTATAGACCTTGATAATAACGCAAGCATTTTTAATCAGGATAAAATGAAATACCTCGAAGGTAATTGTCATCTTATGAATTAAAATGTTACGATAACCTTGTATTATGTACCAAATAGGTAATGATGGAGTTTTTTAATGATCACATTCACTTTAAAAATAAGGAAAATGATTAGTCTGGAAAGAATGTGATGGGTAAAAATCCAACAATGAAATCTAATGGTAAGAAATTGTAATTTCCAGTTTGTTAACAATGTGGAAAAAGTAACCTAGGGTAATGCTTTACCAAAACGGGGAAGTGTTTTCAATGTGATATGTTTGGATATATGTCCATATACAGTAATAAAAATTGTCTTGAAAGTAACCATAATAAGAAAACTATTAAGTGTTTTAAATGTGTAGATATTGGTCATTATGGAAATTCATTTTCATAGAGAGATCCAAATGATGCAATGAATCATGACTATAAGAATATTGGCATAGTGAGATCATTTTTGACTATGTCAGTAGATGTTGGGCCATCCAATGAACATGTATCAGGTTCCTTGTTTTTTACTCAGATTTTTTAATGTTTTGTTTGATACAAGGTCTACACATTCATTTATTTCTCAGTAATTTTTAGGGGAATTTTAAATATCACCACAACAAATGAGACTTGAACTTATTGTTAAAAAACTATGGGAAATATTTTATAAAAGTGTAATTATAGTAATCATTTTATTATGGCATGTGGAAATACCCTAGCTGCACACCTTGTTTTTTATTACTTAGTATATTTTGATGTCATTCTGGGGATAGATTGGGTTTTTAATCATCATGTTATGATTAACTATAAGGATAAAAAAGTATTCTTTCATAAATTTATTCAGTTTTTATACATGAACATACCCATACAATTTATAACATATCATGAAGCTGAGATACTTTTGAAAAATGGAAATCAATGTTATCTTTCTCATATTGATGAAAATAATTGAACTTCCCATATTAGTTTTGTATTCCAAGTAAATGAATACCTTGATGTTTTTCTCAGGTTTTGTTGTTTAGAAAAAGAAAGATGGTTCCATGAGACATTGCATTGATTATATATCCTTCAATAAAATAACTATTGAAATCAATTATCATTTTCTTCATATCAATTACTTGTTTGATATGCTCAAGGTATTTCATTCATTTCGCAAAATTTTCACGAGATCTGAATACCATCAATTGATTGTGAAGGAGGATGACAACCGTAAAATAACTTTTCATATGAGATATGGGCATTATGATTTTTTTTCTTTCGTTTGGGTTAACTATTTCACCTACTTCATTCATGAATCTTGCTAATAGAACATTTCGTGAGTTCTTCAATAAATTGGTTATTTTGTTTATCAATGACAATTTTCTATTTTCTAAGAGTAAATAAGAGCATGAAAAACATTTATGGGTAGTTTTTAAAACCTTAAATGCAAAAAACTATATAGAAAATTTAGTAAGTGTGATTTTTGGTGGCACCAAATTTCTTTTTTTATGAAAATTATACATAAGAATGGAATAACCATTGATAAATCCAAAATAAATGTGGTAGATGAATGTCTATGACATAAAAATACTATAGATATTTGTAGTTTTATTGTATTAGGAGGTTTTTACTAATGTTTTGTTAAAAAAAATTCGTGGTTATATAGCCCGATAACTAAATTAACAAAAAACGTGTTTAAATTTGTTTGTATAGAATAATGTGATGGTTTTTTTCGTAAACCATAGAACAGATTGGTGAATGATCTATTTTTTATCTTTCCTTACCAAAATGGTGAGTTATTCATTTACAGTGAGTCTTTATTGAAGGGAATTGGTTGTGTTCAGATGCAGAATGATCAAGTAGTTTCTTATGCATCAAGAAAACTAAAACCACATGATTTAAATTATCCCATATATGATTTGGAATTAGCTGCTTTGGTTTTCACATTGAAAATTTTGAGGAATTATATATTTTTATCCAAATGTGAAATTATATACTGACCATAAAATTATTAAGTATATATTAACATAGAAGGAATTAAACATGTTCTATAGAATATGGCATTATTTGATAAAATATTATAATTTTATGATCAATTTTAATTCATGAAAATCAACCAATGTGGTTGATTCCTTGATTATAAAAAATCATGCATCATTAACCATGTAATATTTGGAACATGATCCCTTGATTAAGGATTTTATTAATTTTCTCTTTGAATTTGTTGGTGGGGAAAATACATCTGTTTTGTTTCGGGTTTTATTTTAGTCATTGCTATCAGATATAATTAATAAAGTGCAGAAGAAAGACTCTGAGCTATAGAAAAAATTAGAATTAGTTAAAATGGATATGTTTCTTGAATTTTAGATTGATAATGGTTGTGTTTAATTATTTGGTAAAATTTTGTGTGTACCTTTTGATTCCCAGCTGATGAAATAATTGTTTTTCAAATCAAATAGTTCATCATTATAATTTCATCCTGGCAGCACTAAGGTGTAAATAGAACATCATAAGTATTACGGGGGGGGATGAAAATGAATATTGCATAATTTACTATGAAATTTTTGACATGTCAGTAGGTTAAAGAGGAGTGTACATTACCAAAGTGGATTCTTCATCCATTTCTATTGCCCGAGTTGATTTATGGGAATATATACATAGAATTCGTGGTGGGATTACCTAATACGTCATGAGTTAATAATGAGACTTGGGTTATTTTCAATTGGTAGACTAAATCTTCACTTTTTCTTTCTATTAGGGATGCAATGCCTTTGAATCAACATTATCTTCTATACCTCTACGATATTGGCAGGATTCATGGTGTTCTTCTTTCCATTGTAAATGGTCAGGATCTCAGGTTCACATAAAACTTTCTGAAAGGCCATCAGAATTCTTTGGGCACAAAATCCAATTTAAGTACATCTATTCATCCTCAATCATATGGGAAGCCATAAGGAATGATTCAAAAATTGGATTATATTATTAGAGCTTGTAAAATGGACTACCAGGTAAGTTGGGATTAATATATTTCATTCAATCATTTTATTAATAATAACTGTTTTCATTCTAGTATATAGATGAAAACTTTGGATGCACTGTGTGAGAAGAGATGTATAAATCTAGATTTTTAGGATGAATTTGGAGAAAGTAAGTTTATGGGAACATAATTAGTAGGGGAAGTGTCTTAGAAAGAAAATATGGTCCCGTAAAACATGAGGATATCTCATACCATGAATAAATATTATGGAGCCAACAGGAGGAAAGGAATTACATTTTATGTTGGGGATTATGTTCTTCTTAGAGTATCACCTTGTAAAACATGAGGATATCTCCATGTTCTAGACTTTTCATATTTCATTGTTGAGAAGGTATGTTCCAGATTCATCTCATATCATTAGTTGTGATGTGGTTCAATTACATGAGAAATGTTATTATTAGTAGAAACCATTTCATATTATTAATCAAAGGTAACAAGTATTTTAGAATAATTTCATCCACAAGGTAATGGTTTTGTTATAGAAACAATATGGTTGAAAAATCAACATGGGAATATGAAATTTATTTGCCGAAAAGGTACACTAATTTTTAAAAAAGTAAACAAAATTTTAAGGATGGAATTTGTAGAAGGTGGGGATTATTTAAATCCCCATGTATTTAAAAAAATAAAATGAATTAAATTTTTGTTATGTTTATTGTTTTAAATTTCCTTTAAAATAAATTTTTAACTTCTATGTTTAGAATTAAAAAAATAGTCAAATGAAATTGTTATCATTATGTTATTTTTAGTCTGATGAAACCAACTTGATTTTTGGGGAATACTGACATACCCTTAAGAATAGTTATATAATATGTCATGACCCGTCCCCTAGGGCCCGTATCATGACTACCACAAGCCCACCTTCTATAGGCCTAGGGTTGGCGACTACCACCAAAGGCCTAAATCCCTAAACTGGAAAGGCATTTCCTTTATAACTGTAAACAAACACATCAGAGAACACAACTAGAAGTAAAGAAATAAGTAAAAAATTATAAAAAAGTGGTAATATAATGTAAAAGGGGCTATAAATACAAGCCCAAAAAGAATGTACAAGTACAACTGAAATCAAGTACAACGGAAAAAAATTTAAGCGGAAAATCTGGCATCCTTTGAGTTCCTAAATGAAGGGTGTGTATAGATATCCTCCTCAGCACTCACATTTGTTCGTCTCCTTTGTGTACCTTCACATCGAGTGGTCCACCTCTAGGTACCATCAAGTCCTACTACTCACTGCCTCAGTCAGTATTTTTTGTCATATGCAACCATCACAATGAGGTGTGGGCATAGCCCATGCAGGGGTGAGTATAATGATACTTAGTAGGGACCCCGAGATCCTCATGGTCTCACAAAATCCAACAAGGATAAACCACAAATACGAAATCAATGGATAACCATAACTTAGGGATATTCCCATACATATACCTAAGATATCTAGTAACCCATCTCAATCATGTCGAAACATAAAATTCATTGACTTAGCTCAACCAATATTTTATTTTAGGGGATGTATCAATCTGAACCCTCAGCTGTGGGAGAACTCCTTCTCTATAAAGTACAGTTGGCCAGACAAGTCACACAGAGGTGCTTCCCACTAACATGGACTGCTGAGGTACTGCTCAGGTCGAGTATCGTGGGTCTGTCATGTTCACATAGAGGCACTCCCCACTGTGGGTCTGTTGTGCTCACACAGAGCCGCTCCCCTTCGTAGCCTACTGAGGTACACCACATGTTGAGTATCGTGGGTCTGTCATGCTCAAACAAAGGCACTACCGACAGTGGGTTTGCTTCTCTCACACAGAGGCGCTCCCCATTGGGCTAGTCGAATCACTCTGAGTCGAATTGATCAGTAGTCGTCAAGTCTCATCTAGCTACTAGGTTCCCACATAAATTCATTCTCATCTCTGGAAGATCAGCTCCACAAGATAGTGGCTGATACTCCAACTTTCAAAAATTCCCATGTAGAAGTATCTCAATGGTCATCCATGTCAAAGAGGTCTTAGCGCAACTAACAGTGCGTCAATCAGACACCCGATTTGTGAGTTATTTGAATTTTAGTCCCCTGGGTCCCAGTTGGATTCATGTACAATCCAACCTGACTGTATCTCAACTATACCTCGAAATCTAGTTGTGGTATTCTCGAAGGGATGGTATCACTCTAATAAAACCAGTGCCACTAACGGTTCGTGAAATGGCTGCTCGTGGCCAATGATATGCCCCAAGAAGGTAAAACGGTCAGTAGTGGGCCTAGGTCCGGTCCAACCTGGTCGGACCGACTTGGCCCAACCCAGACTGGGCCAACCTAGTCTGGATCGACCCGGTCATCCCGCTATGTTTGTCCTAGTCAGTTGGGCCATGACTCAAGGACAACGAGGGCGGTTCAACCTGGGGAGAGCACGACAGGGGCCAAGTTGGCCAAGGGGGCACCGGCAGGGTGTCGGGCATGCCGCGGGGGCACCGACAGGGAGTCAGGCCGAGGGCGGGGGCCACGGGCAGGCATGTTGTGTGCCGGGAATGGCGTCGGGAGGCCGAGGGCAGGCGGGCCATGCACCGGGCAGAGCGCAGGGAGGTCGTGGGCAGGTGGGCCACAGGCTGGACAGGGCACTGGGAGGGCACGGGTGCACCAGTAGGGTGCCGCTCAGGCTGGCGGTGTTGGGAAAGAAGCTTTAGTGTTCCGCAGGGGAGCGACATGATTCGTAGAGGCCACGGGTATTGTGGCCTTCATCGTTGTCGCCTTCGTTGTCGTCACCTCATCACCTTGCTGTAGGGACATCACAAAAGATCGGTGGAGGGAGTCGTGCCATGTTAGTTTGGCACACACCCTCAATGTTTAGAGTTGATAGCAATTGGTTCGTAAGTATGAAGCACAACAATTACTCATTCATTGTTTTTGAGAGAAAGGAAGAACATAGGTAAAGATCATACTTATTCAAATATAATCCCATGCCTTTCTCATATTTGGTTGGTGTTTGCGAAAAATCACGGACTTCGTTCGTTGATGGAGTCGCGGAAGAAGACATAGAGGATCATCATTCACTGTGTCCTTGAATAATGTCCAAACCCGAGTTGCATTGGCTCATTAATGACACTCCTCGTCGATAGGTGTCTAAGAAAGAAGTCGAAGAAGGTCATAATTTTCCGTTCTTTGTTGGAGAGAGCGTAATCCTCCAAGTGTTGGGCGTCACTTCACTTTTCTAGCGTTTCAACGCTTGGTGAAGCCTACCCCAATCCTTCTCCCATGCTCTTTAATTATCAGGGAGGGGGAGAGGTATGTAACCATCGTTAATTTATGATGGTTCATTTATTAAGAACATTTCTAACTTCCAACGATGTGTTTACTTTATTTAAAAAGTTGGTCATGTTAATTAAATAGCGTTTGGGAAATTTAAAAGGTTCGTTGACATAATTATTGGGAGGATTCAAAGAGGTTGTCCCCACAAAGCCTGCATAATAAAAAATAAATGATAGGATTTAATTTTATGTTTAAAAATAAAATTAATTTATAGAATTTAATTTTTGTTGACACATAAAATTAAATTGGAAGCATTTATTTTTACGTTGACACATGAAATTAATTGAGGGAGTTGAGAGGTTTTGATCATGGGTGGAACTCACATTGTAACCTCTCACGGGAAGTTATGTTTGGGTGGGCCCCACCACCATTTCCTCTCATGGGAGGTTATGGTGCGGCGGTCCCACCTCCTACTCCCATGTGGAGGTTTTAACCAACAATCACTGACATGGAAACATAACATAAAATAGAGTTTAGTACACTTTATATTATTTTACTTATTAAAATCCAAAAAATAACATTTATTCTCGACCAACTACCTTCAAATTGAAAGTCTTCTTAAGCGATTAATGGCACTGCGAGTTCAACAGTGCCCTCAGATTTCAATTCCGAGCACCGATTTAAAAGCTACAAAATTCCGCTCGAGAATTTATTGAAGGTACCCGAAAAAAGGTTTGGGAAAATATATTCAGTCACCCTTGACTCGTGCCAGTATAGGTTAGTATTTTACTATTTGAAACATGCCCAAAAAAACCCCAATGGTACTGTCTAAATTTCAATCCAAGTAACCATTAAGATGTGATTTATTTTACAATAAAATAATTTTCACTTATTTATTTTATTTGTTTCCAAAAAATAACTTTCTCTGGTGGCCCACACTGGCCAATGATAGTTTCTGCTTAAACTAATCATACACGCATGAGTTCATCAAAGGTCTTGGATTTTTAATTCAAGTTACTATTTTTTATTTATGAGCATTTGAAAAATAAAATAATTTATTTAATGATTTTATTTACAATTATGCCATTTTTTGGTTTCCTCATAGGATGCCCGTGTCGACTAATCTAAAGTTGCGACAAGGGTAAACCTGACATCCAGAGTGTAAATGTTCCCATGGATTTTATTATCCAAGTTACCATTTAAGTGTTATTCCACATTTCTAGGAAAACTACTTACACGTGTTAACTTATGCTTTACAAAAACTTTGACGGATCATTGTAGGCACTCTAGGCCTCAGAATCGCTCGCCATCAGATTTTGCAGACCCGTAAAATTCCCATTTAAATAAAAACATTGCATGGATATTCTGGGTCTTTACATTCTCTCCACCTAAGGTCTCTATATCCACATTATCCATAACTCACACTAAAGAAATAAGTGGGGGTACTGTGCACGCATCTGAGCCTCCCGATCCCATGTGTTCTCCATGAGGTTTTCATGCTGCCAGCGAACACACACCAGAGGTATAGAGCATCCCCAAAGGACCTGATCATGTCGATCCTCAATATCAAATGGAACCTCTGTGAATGTCTCCCCATCATTGATGTCCATCTCTCCATGGTCAATGATGTGGGATGGGTCGTGCACGTATCTCATCAGCTGAGATACATGGAAGACGTCGTGCGCCCAGTGTAACTGAGGTTGAAGAGCCAGGTGGTAGGCCACCTCACTTACTCTTCTGAGAATGAGGAAAGGTCTGTGGAATCTTGGAGATAACTTGTCATCTTGGCCAAATCTCCATAGATCTCATTGAGGTGAGACTCATAGAAAGACGTGGTCGCCATCCTCAAACTCAAGAGGTCTCTGTCTCCTATCAGCATACAAATTATGTCTACTCTTTGGAGTCATCATCCACTCCAGGATGATCTTCACATTCTCTATGGTTTCCCATACCATCTCTGGTCCCAGTACTGCGATGTCCCCTAGTACTCTCCAGTGAAACAGTTATCTGCAAGTTTGACCATAAAAGTCCAAAAAAGGTGTCATCCCGATGGTGGAATGAAAGCTGTTATTATATGAAAACTACACTAAAGTAAATGATCATCCCAGCATTTACCGATGTCGAGGACACAAGCACGTAACATGTCCTCGAGGGTCTGAATGGTCCGCTCAGTCTGACCATCTGTCTGAGGATGGAAGGTGGTGCTCAAGCGAAGTTGTGTCCCAAAAGCCTCATGAAACCCCTTCCATATCCTAGAAGTAAACAATTTGTCATGGTCAAAGACAATATAAGAGGCTACTCAATTTAAACGCACAATATCCAACACAAAGAGGCTTCTTAATCTCTCTACTGAACGCTTCTCTCTGATCAGTAGGAAGTGGGGCGACTTGGTGATTTGATCGACGATCACACAATTCGAGTCATGACACATGGATGTACATGGAATACCCATCACAAAGTCCATGTATATATCATCTCACTTCAACTCTACGACCACTAAATGTTGTACCAAGCCTACTGGTACCTCGTGCTCTGCCTTCACTTGCTGACCAGTGAGGCATCGAGAGACAAACATTGTTGTCGCCTTCTTCTTACCTGGAAACTAGTGCTCTCACTAATAGTCCTGATACATCATCGCCACATTGGGATGTACCACTAGAGGGGATGTGTGTAAATCCATCAACACTTCCTCCTAAAGTGCTACTAGTACCACAGTAATTCCTCTGAAAAGAATTTCATGTTTCCCACCTTCAGAAAATCCATTAGGAGCCTGCCCTGTGGATACTGAGCATGTCACATCTCATAGTCATTGTCTCCTCATTGTTCCTCCCTATCTCACTGATGAAGTGGGGGAGTGACTATAAGATACAATAGAAAGGATGATCTATCTCTATCGACAAAGGATATCTGTAAAGTATCTAGCTTCTCTATCTCCTCACATAGTAGTTGTATAACCGATATATTGTGGAGTGCATCTGTTACAATGTTCCTCTTTTCGGGAGTATAGACTATCTCAAAATCATATTCCTAGAAGAACTTAAGCCAAAGTCATTGTCTCAGGATCGGGTCCTTCTGAGAGAAGATATACCAGAGACTCTTGTGATCAGAATACATGGTATAATTCTATCCCATTAGATAGTGTCACCGCATATGAAAGGTGAAGACCACTACAGATAAATCAAGGTCTTTGGTAGAGTAGTTCTACTCTTGATGTATCCACTTCCGAGAACCATACTTCCTCATTGCTCTCTCCTACATTAGGACACAACCAAGTCTGGTCCCTAATGTGTCACAGTAAACTGCGTACCCTACGCCTTCCTCTGGAAGACTCAAGATGGGGGCACTATTCAGCCTCTCCCTCACCTCTTGAAAGCTCTGCTAGCATCTCTCCATCCAGAAGAAGGGTTCCCCCTACATTGTCAAGGATGATAGTGGTGAAACAACTCTAGATAATTCTGGAATGAACCTCTGGTAGTATCCAACCAAGAAAGACGTCCCACCCCCTTTGGGAAGGGGGGTAATCCTTGAAACATTTTTTGAAAATATGTCCCCAGGTTTTGTCACTCCTATTTGGAAATGAATACTGAAAACTCATGCTGCCACGAGGGTAAGGTTGGTCAACTCAAGAGTGATCGGCTGCTCCCTCATATGCATGAATTTATCATGTGCTGCATGGGTTCCCTTTTCCCCAACCAAGGAAAACCTCATCACAACATTGTAGATAAACCACATCCTCTTTTCCTAATACAGTCAATCTGAGTGTAAACTGTGGCTGTAAATTCAAAACCCAAACTAATGTCACAAGGCCTCGATACTACCACCAAGTGGCTCCAAGCGAAATTCTAGCCTCAAGGGTCAGATCACACTGTTTGCGTATGTGTCATTATCGAGTCTACACCCAAAGGTATCTCCAGACATGAGGTTCATATCAACAGTTTAACTAGAAAATCTAGGTCTTGGACAAGATTCATGGAAGGAAGGAATGATTGGTAACTATTTCTATTGTAACGGTATCTATTAATAGACACAGACCATACATTGATCATTCCAAGAGCCGTTAGGTCACACTCCTTGACTGGATGCAGCTACTCTCTTCCATTGTCCTTAAGCTCTCTATGCCTGGTGGGCTCCACATAATGGGGTGGTTGTAACATGTCTAAATGGACACCACTTCAAGTTACTCTCCTAGCTCTCCTTCTATGTCTACTACCCTGCAGATTCTTCTCCCCTTAACACTTCCTCTTCCCAAATCATTTTTACATGCTCATGTCTCTGAGATGGTGCTAGTTTCTAGGTTTAACACTACTAACATTCACTGGCTGTATCCGCTCATCCAAATAACATTCAACCAAAAATGATCTCTATAGCATCCTAACATATGTAGTAATGCATAAAATAATTTTTCTGTCTTAGATGTCTTTTATTCACACCTCACTCAAATTTTCGAGCCCTGAAGCACTGATTGTACTATATTCCTCAAGTACAAGGAAATATTTGCATTCCCTGATAAATACTCAGCTACTAACAGGTCGTCCTATTGATGTTGTAAAGTTTCTGGGGAACTCTCTTCCACCTCCTCAAGAAAGATATCAGCAGCCTATGATTCGAGCTCACCTAGGAACCTTAGGGGTATCTGATGCTGAAACACGTGTAAAGAAATAAGCCTAAAAGTGTCCTCTACCTGTAATTCCAGTTGAAAATGCTGACCAACAAGCAGTGATATAGCTGACACAATACCTGGAGGTACTATATCAATTATTGGTCCACGTACTGAGGCCTCATCACTACATAGTCCATCCTCATGGTCACTCATTGAAAAATACTAGTAGCTAAGATCACCATCTACTCTAATGATGTCTCAATTAGGAGGAAAACTCTAGCAATCACCTCCAGTCAGTCCACTACTGCCTGGGAATCTATCCCAACCTGTAACCTCGGAGACCTCTGCTACTAGAACTTGTACAATGCGCTCAATCTGTGTGCACCATCCGCCAGTTCGGATGGTGGTATCTGGTACTCAATGGGTGGTGGTCCTGCTGGTACACCACCTGAAGGTGCAACATAGAAAGAGTGCCCTAAACCGGAGCCTCGTCTCTCAGTGGACATCATTGTGTACTCTCTCAGAACTCTAACGGGTTATCTGTATGCAGGCATCTGGAATAGATTCGACATAGTCAAGAGTTATACCGGGTGAGATGACCTGGTTGAGCTAACTTATAGAAAACTTTTGAAAAGACACGCACAATCTGTGTTTTTGTGCACTGAGTCGGAGATCAATAGTCAACGTCCTTGTGTATGGATACGTCATCTACCGCACTAACACAGGACTCCCTAAACCAATAACCTCACTCAGTACCCTTATCATTATTTCATAAAATAAAACAAAGATCAGAGCCAAATGTTATACGGTAGAACCATCTACTTTGATACCAATTTGTCACGACCCGTCCCCTAGGGCCCGCATCGGGACTAACCCAAGCCCTCATTCCATTGGCCAGGGGTTGGCGACTAGATCCAAAGGCGTAAATCCCTAAACTGTGAAAGAATTGCCTATATAACATTAAAAAACTCATCAGATAACACAACTGGAAGCAAAACACTATGTAATATTGTATACAAAAACAACTTCTTAAATTAAAAGTGGCTAGAAATACAATCCCAATAGGAAAGTACAAGTAAAACTGAAAGAAAATACAAGTGAGGAAAATTGAAGCAGTTATTGGGTCGTCCTCCGGTTTTCGACCTAAAGGGTAGGTACAAATGTCCTCCTCATCACTCATTTCCATTTGTCTCCTCCATATACCATCACATCGAGTGGTCCACTTCCGGGTACCGTATAGTCTTGCTACTCTCTGCCACAGTCAGCGCTGTTTGTCGACTCCAACCCACATAATGAGGTGCGGGCATAACTCGTGTAGGGGTGAGTATAACGATACTAATTAGGGACCCCGAGCCCTCAAGGTGTCAAAAAATCCAACAAGGCTAAACCAAAAAGTATGAAATCAACAGATAACCATTACTTTGGAATATTCCCATACATATACCTAATTTTTATAGTAACTCATCTGAATCATGTTGAAAAAAAAAGTCATTAACTCAGCTCAACCGTGATTTTATTCTAGGGGTAGTATCAATCTGAACCATCAACTGTTGGATAACTCCTTCTCTATCAAGTACAGTGGGACAGCCACGTCACATAGAGGTGGTTCCCACTAACTTGGACTGCTGAGGTAATCTTCATGTCGTGTACCATGGGTCTGCTGTGCTCACACAGGGGTGCTACCCACAGTGGGTTTGTTGCACTAACACAAAGGTTCTCCCCCTGGTAGCCTACTATGGTACTCCACGTGTCAATTACCATTGGTATTCCATGATCACAAAGAGGCACTCTCCACCGTGGGTCTGCTGTTCTCACACAGAGGTGCTCCCCACTGGACTAGTTAACTCACTCCGAGTCGAATCGATTAGCAGTCGTCAGGTCTCATCCAGCTACTAGGTTCCCGCACAAATGCATTCTCGTCTCTAGAAGATCCTTTCCACAAGCTACTGGTCGATACTCCAACTGTCATGAAGTCCCACGTAGAAGTATCTCAAACATCCGCCATGTCAAAGAGTTCTATGTTCAACTGACGGCACGTCAGTCAGACGCCCGGTATGTGAGTTAATAGCCTTTTTGTCCCGAGGGCCTAGTTGGATTCGTGTACGATCCAACCTGATCGTATCTAAACTATACCCCGAACTCCATTGGGGTATTCTCAAAGGGACCATTTCACTCTAGGAAAACCAGAACCGCTGATGGTTTGTCCAACGGATGTCCAGTGCCAATGATATGGCCCAAAAAGGTAAAAGGGTGATAGTGGGCCTGGGTCTGGTCCGACCTGGTTGGACAAACTCGGGCCAACCAAGACTGGGACAACCGAGTCTGGGTCGACCCATTCCTCCCACTAAGTTAGGTCTGGTCCACTGGGCCCAGCTAAATGGACTATCAGAGTGGTTCGGCCTGGAGGTCGCCACCTAGGCAGCTCCTCCCGATGGCCGGAGCTGGTTTGGCCAGCACTACGAGGGGTGCGGCTCGAGTGACTCAGGACAAGCGACTCTGCCCAGGAGGTCGGGCCGTTCGGGAGTCCAGCGGCTGGCCATGTAGAGTGTGGGTAGGCCGCGGGTGCGCCAAGTAGGGCGCAACCAGTGTGGGGTAGGCCGCTGGGGCCGCGGGCAGGGCGTGACAGCGGCCGGGTAGGGCACCAGGCAGGGCGCGACAACAGCCAGGAAGGGTGCGGGGTCACCGTCAGGGCACCGTGTTGTGGAAGGGGGCCGCGGGAAGGCGGCCCACAGGTCGGGAAGGGCACTAGGAGGCCGACGGTAGGCGGGTTGCATGCCGGGCATGGTGCTAGGAGGCCGCTCACTAGCGGGTCGGACGTCGGGCAGGGCACCGGGAGGACAAGGGTGCCCCGGCAAGGCGTCGCTCAGGCCGGAGGTGTTCGGCATGTAGCTTTGGTGTGCTGCGGCGAGTGGTGTGATTCGTAGAGGTCACTGGTCCCACGACCTTCATCATTACCACCTTCTTCGTCGTCGCCTCATCGCCTTGCCATAGAGACATCACAAAAGATTGGCGGAGGGAGTCAGGCCATGTTAGTTTGGCATGCACCCTCCGCATTTAGAGGTTATAGACATTTTCTGTAAGTTTGAAGCACAAAAATTCATCGTTCTTCATTTTTTGAGAGAAAGGAAGAAAATTGGTAAAGATTATACATAGTCAAAAGTAAACCCCTACCTTGCTCATAGTTGGTTGATGTTGGTGCAAAAAGGTAGACGTCGTTCGTTGACAAAGTCGCGGAAGATGATGTAGAGGATGGTCATTTTTCGAGTATGCCAAGCACTTCCAAACCCAAGTGGCGTCTGGTCATTGACAATGCTCTGCGTCGGTAGGTGTCCGAGGAAGAAGTCGAAGAAGGTCAGCGTTCTTCATTCTTCATTAGAGAAGGTGTAATCATCAAAGTGTTGGGTGTCGCTTCACTTTGCATGTGTTTTGTCACTTGGTGAAGCCATCCCAAGTACTCCTCCCAAGGTCCCTATATATAAGAGAGAGTGAGAGGTATCTAACCATCATGGAATTTATGACAGTTCATTTATTAGGAACCTTTTTGAATTCCAATGATGCGTTTATTAATTTAAAAAGTGGTGTCAAGTTAATAAAATAGTGTTGGCGCGATTTAAAAGGTGTGTTGGATTAATTATTGGGAGGATTACAAGGGGCTTCCCCCATATATTCTTCATAAAAAAGATAGGATTTAATTTTATGTTGACACAAAAAAATAATTGAAAGCATTTAATTTTTGTTGACACATAAAATTAAATTGAAAGCATTTAGTTTTACATTGACACATGAAATTAATTGAGGGAGTTGAGAGGTTTTGATCTTAGGTGGTCCCCACGTCGTATCCTCTCATAGGAGGTTATGTTCGGGTGGGCCCCACCACCATAAACTCCAATGGGAGTTTGGGGTGTGGGGTCCCACCTCCAACTCCCAAGTGGAGGTTTCAACCAACAATCACTCACAAGGCAGCATAAAATAAAATAATGTGTTGTACACTTTATTTTATTATCATTTTTAAAAAAGACAAAAACTAACTTTTAATTTCAACCAACTGACGTCAATGTGAATGTATTATTAAGAGAATACTGGCATTGGTAGTTTAATGGTGCCCTCAGATTTCAATTTCGAGCAGCAGTTCAAATGTTACAAAATGTCATTCGTGCTTTTACTAAACATACCAGAAATAAAGTTTGGAGAAATATTATCAGTTACCCTCAACTGGGACCGGTCATAGTTAGGCTTTTCCTAGGTGTAACATGCCCCAATGAACCCAAAGGTAGTCTCGGATTTTCAATTAGAGTAACAATTTAGATTTTATGAATTTTAAAATAATATAATTGTTTCTTAATTATTTTATTTGAGGCCAAAAACTAAATTTCTTTAGAGGCCCGCGCCGGCCCCAGTTAGTATCTTCTAAAAAAACCATTCACTCACGAGTTCAGTAATGGTCTGAAATTTTTAATCTGTGCTACCATTTGTTATTTATGAGAATTTTAAAAATACAATATTATATTTAATTACCTTATTTACAATTATACCATTTTAGGTTTTCTCACAGGAGGCTCGTGCCAACTAATCTTATGTCGCCCCAAGGGTTAACCTGCTATCCTGACTGCAACAGTTCACTCATATTTCTAATTCGAGTTACCTTTTAAGAGTTATTCTATTTATTAGGAAAACTAATTCCACGCATTATCTTAAGCTTAACAAAAACTTCAACGGATCATTGCGGGCACTCCGGGTCTCAGAATCACGCACCATCTGTTTTCACAGACCCGTAAAATTATCATTTAAATAAAAAAAATATAGGGAAATTCCAGGACTTTAGATAATATTACCCTAATGAATTGAAAATTGTACTATTATATTATTTTTTAAGGAATTTAGTTAATGGAATTTTCATTAATTTTTCATGTTGATATAAAAAGAGTTATAGTTTTTTAATTGTTATTTTTTGATTTAAGTCTGATTTTTTTTATAAAAAAATAATAATATATTAAAAATTATTTTTTAAAAATGGTTTTTTTGGAATTATACACATCTAAATATTGTTAAGTTGATGTTTTTTGATATTTTCAAAATTCTGGAATTTTTAATGAATAATGAAATATGGTAACATATCATAAATTCTAATTATTAGTAAAACACACTATTTTTGAAATCATGGATGATGTAATCCAGCATTTATTGTACTCGCATTCCCTATTAACTATTATGATCAATATAAATATGTCTATTAGGAGTCATGGAATAAATATTAAACTAAAGAATAAATGTTGTAAAATTCCACCTCCTCTCCACTATAAATACCTCTCTCAATCCCCTCTTCCTCATACACCTCTCATGCCTTGAGAATTCTATATGTTCTACTAAATATTATCCTTCAAGGAAAATCCCCCCACCAAAGACCTATTTCTCTAAACCAAAGTCCAAAATCAAAGGCCATAAAGAGGATCTCAAGGAGAAAATATCCATAGGTAAAAATCCTCTTCCTTTTCATGTGTTTTCTTTCCAATTATATTCTTTTATTATACTCTCTATCCCTATGATTATCCATAACTTATGAAATATAACAATTCATATATATTATTTATGTTATCATGTTCATGTAAATGATTCATCATCTTCCTTCATCTCATCTCCCTCATGTTATAAAAATAAGAACACCTTCCTTGAGGTGTCGATTTACAGAAATCGTGGATGATGTGTTTGTAATATCATTTAGATCCTTCATTGATGATAATAAAACCATTTTATTGGTTGAAAAAAATTTATTGTTAATTTTGTAACCAATTTTATGTTCTTTAATTAATTTATATTTACGATATTCAATTATATAATGAAACAAGTTCATAATTATCGAGGAACAACAGAAAAAGACATAAACAAAGATCATTAATGTTTTATCTAATGATCCACCATCATATATAATAAAACATTATTTATGGTATAATTATATATTGTAGAAACATATTAATACCATTTCATTCCACTTATGGAATTTCATTTCCCTACTAATGAAAATCAAATAAAAACTCATCATGAAAATCATGTAAGGAATGAACCCAAAACAATGGATGGAATAAAATAATAATAATTAAAAGGAGAAATGACTTTATGTAATTACCATATAAGGTGTTATAAACATTAAAATGTATCATTAAGATATAATCAAAAAATGTATCCCTTATACAGGAGGTTTAAATGAGTTTTATCTAAGAAAAACCTGAGGTAAGGGAATTCGTAACCCAATTTCCATTTTTTGGGTTAACATTCAACTTCATAATTTAGGTCCTATTAAAATTATTTTTTGTATTATATTTAATTATATATTGTTTAATTGGGTATGAAAATATTAAATTCACTGTATTATGTCTCACGTAAGTTATATGATATTAATAAAGGGCCTTTATTTAAAATAACTCTTTTAAAATTATGTTTTACTAAATTCAGAATAATTTTTTTATACAATTATTCATGTTTTATTATTGTGTTATTGTTCTTGGGTATTTTTATGATGATTTATGGTGCCAATTTTTGCCTCCAATTCATTGGGTATGTGTATGTTGGAGGTCATTTGTATGGTTACCTCATGTGTAACTACGATGGTGAAAATAATAGTTTGGTATCCATGAGAGTTAAAAATTATAAGGTAGCTGAGAGGGTTTCAAGATTATGTATGTAATGTCCCTAGATAAATTTATGGATAAATTTATGTTCAATATATTTTTCTTAAGTTTCATGGTAATATCATTTTTCACAAATCATGTTTATGTTTAACAGTTATGTTTTTTAAATGATTTCATAAATTACAAGTATTTATAGACTAATATTTTCATTCATTCTTTATATACCTTATTAATATTTTTTCTCTCATCACAGGTATTTAAATTATTTTAACAGGATATAAGGATGTGTATGAAAAAGGGGTTGGACAAGTTAAATGATATAAACATATTTTAAATAAAACATTTTTTATTCTAAAAGTATTATATTTTGGAAGAAATGTATATCGATTTTATGGTATTTGATCTATATGACTGTGGAATATTATTGATTATTTATATCTGAATTCTATAAAACACTAAACATGAAAATATCCTCAATATGAAATAATGTGAGGTCTTGAATAAAATTCAATATTGTGTAATTTAATAAGGTTGGGTCCTTATAAGTGTGGGGGTATTATATTAGATATTGTGAAATGGGAATGTTTTATTGATTCATTTACATTTCATTACAGTTTTTCAATCATGAGATAAAAATTTAAAATTATACAAAAAAATCGGTTAGGACATAGGCGTATAGAAAATCACAATCACCAATTAGATGGTTTTAAATGTATGTGGTTAGGTGGCGGTTCTAGGATACATTAAATATATAAAATTAGAAAAAAAATCCAAAATAGGAATAAAGTAATATAAAAAATTCAGGGTTAAAATAATAAATTATTATATATTTTAATGTGACCATTTCATAATGTTTGGTAGAGTGATAGTTGTCAAAAATTTAGAGGGGAAAATATCATTTCACATTAATTTTATATAACCTTTAATACATTATATATTTACCACATATTTGAGAATAAAATTTTCACACCAATTACTACAAACAATAAGCCTCAAATTCATTTAAATCATTATTGCAACACATTTTGATTTCATGTGTCTTTTTCCATTAATATTTGGATAAATTAGTTCCTTAACAAGATTATGTATAAGGATAATGCTCTCATTATATCATAATTCTACAATAATTTCGTCATGATTTGTGTGAGAAAAGATTAAAAGGAGTGGTATATCATGATTTATAATGTATAATAATAATTTAATGGTGACTTTGAGATAATGAAATGATTATTTCCACAAATTTTCATTAGGAAAAGTTGCAATACATGAGTTGATTGTTTATTTGAAAATTGAAAATTTAAATTCGATATTTTATATTAATTTTTGATTGTTTGGTTTTAAATTTATAACATAAAATTTGAATTATGGTATCTTTGGTGTCCTTTGAATTTATTGTCGGTTTTTTAATGTTGATGTAATTTAAAGTTTAACTATGGGGGTATTTTATATAATAAATTTTCATGAATATTTTTATACAACATCCAATAATTTTAAAAGGGGTTTTTATAAAAATTCACCAAAATCTAATTGATTAATTAAATATTTGGAAATTGTAAATTTTGAATTAAACTGGATATAAAAGTGGTTCTTAAATATTAATTTTTCTAATAATAATTTGTTACATGTTAACTAAATTATTTTAAATATTTTGAATGAAATTATTAGTTGTAAAAAATTTAGTCCAACTTAGCCTTCCATCATCCAATGGGAATGAAAACCACAATGGTAGCCTACGAGGGGCTATCAAGCCATTCACGCTCATGTGAGGGATAACACCAGTTGACAAGGATTTGAGACGACACTGGTGACTAGTCTCGTATGGGAAATAGTCCATAAAAGAATCTATAATCGTTGTTGTGCATATTCCTATTTGGGTGATGAAAGTGACACACAACCCATGTACGTATGTGATGTTTATTTCGGATTACAAACCGGCGAAGAATTATATGCCATATGCATAATTATTTTTTTAATTTACACTTTAGTGGATCATTGTTATCTTCTGATGTGGGAATCCAATCAATTATTTGTATTCATCATAACCAAAACAATTTCTTCCCACTCCACTTCAACATTCCTCTTCTATAGACATGTCCTATGTTAATCATAAATTTCATCTACAAAGTCAGTTTCCAAAATTGCACTATGATATCAAAATGGATGACCTTCAAGAAGCTCGACCTTAAGCTAATCCCCTATGTCGATGACCATGGACCACCTTGAGACACCTTTTTAGCATCGAATGACCTCATATATAGCCAATTTAAAAAATATGACTTCATTGCATATAATGAAGATCCCTATATACACTATGAAGGTATAATGGATTAATGATGATCTCTACTACCGATACATCACCTAAAACACCAGCTATATAATTCCACAAAGACCCAATAGAACAATACTAGACATCAACTCCTACACACCACAATGTCAGACTAGTCCTCCTTATACTGTGAGAAAAATAAACCTTTTTTATCCATGAGGGTTTGGTTGAATATCATTTGTCAAACCATGGAGTCATATTTATAAGGAAATGAGATATTTTTTTTATGAAGGAAAAAAAATCTCTCCATTTATAAATATAATTATTTTTTTCGTCTCAAAAGACATGACATCAACCAGGATGAATAGTTTGATTAAGTTACTTCATTTTTCTGTAATTGTTTTAATTTTCTTCTTCAATTTTTTTTGATATTTGTTTCTTTTAATATTTTTTATAGAAATCTTGCACGTTTATTATTAACATGTAATTCAACATAGTTATCAATTATTGTCATTATTATTATTATAAATTTCTTCTTATTCATTAATATCTTCATCTTCATATTTTATTTTATAATCATTCTACCAACTTCTCCTCTCTTTTATTTTGTTTTATTCTTTATATCTCTTCCATATTATTCTTTTAACCTTTTAATTTCATATTATAGTATCATTATTTATTTTTTTATTTTATTCTCTTCTTTATATAAACCAAGTGATATTGTATTATAGATAAGGAGGGGTTGACCTGACACTTGACGTTTTTGATGTTTTATGTTCATTAATTTTTTTCATAATTTTTTATCATGTGTTTTTAGAAGATGCGAGTGATGTGAATAGGTGTGTAGTGTTTCCATGAAGTTATTCAAATCAATTATATTTATATTATTTAATTATTATATTTTCAATCCTTTATAATGATTATAATTACATTACTTTGATTATTTGATCCAATCAATGGGTGAAATGAAATACGATTGAGTATTTGAAGATCCCACACACTCTATTGAGTTTTTCTCTCAACCTTGAATATATGAGTATGTGGAACATTAAATTTTCAAAGATTATTTCCTAGGAATTCAATGATTTCACATATTATAATTAAATGGGATGTAATTCATGAATGAGATTTCATAATTGTTTTATTAAACTAAAAATTAAATAAATAATAATCAATAATGGTTGAATAAAAATTTTGATTCTAGGACCCTGTTTTTTCTTTCAAATTTATTTATGTGTTGATTTTCATGGTAATATAGACTTTGATTTTTAAAAAAATTATAAACCTAAATTTATAATTTATTTCTTGTATTAATAATAAACAAAAAAATCAGTAATTAGGAAAAATTGACTAAGTAGTTAGATTAATATGAAGCTCCTCAAGCGAGACGACTATTGTCAGCTACAATACTATTGCACAAAATAATTATAAAAACATTTTTTTCACACTCTATGATAGGTGTGATGCCAAAAAATGTAAATAAATCAATTAATATTTTATGATCACAATAATATATATATATATATATATATATATGTGATCAATAAACCCTCTAGAAAATATAAACAATGATACTATGAAATTGATATTTCTTACAAATAGAGGATATGTAATTAATATCATTGTTCACTCTCGGTAAAATTATTATTGTTTTATAAATTTAAAGGTCTTATTTAAAATAATTATTGAACTAATATATTATATTTACATTTATGAAAAATAATATTTTTATTATATAATTTATAAACATGTATAAAATGTATAAGATGAATAAATGTATTAAAAATAAATTTTTTTATAAAAGAGTTGTTTTCTATATATATTTTATTTGGATTTTGATGAAAAATTTTAAAACTTAATAATATGATTTTCATTCAAAATTATATCTTTTGATTCATTAATTATGTATTTTCTTAGCAAATATTTGTGATATTGTTTTATATAACTAATTAATAGGTGAATAGTAGAAGTATATTGTTTTTAATAACACCCTATTGATTTAAAATTTCAACTGACATAAATATTACATAAAATTTGAAAAATATTTTCATTATAAAATATAATTAAATATATTTAATGTGTAAAATTATTCATTTAAATATAATATGTCTAATTTATAAAACCGCCATCTATAATTTTGGGAACTAATGAAATACATTTATCATAAAACATTTTTTATTGTGTCATATTGTAATTTAGTTTCATAAATTATAAGAATTAAATAAAAAAATACACCTAATATTTTATATAATTTTTTTAATATTTATTAATATAATTATTTTCATTTGTGGTCATAAAATGTATAATATACTAATAAATTATCATTAATATGATAATGGTAAAAATATTATTTTTGTAGAATTGTTTTATTAACAGTTAGTAAGATTTATCTAATAAAATATATCAACACCCTCTATGAAATGGATTGCAAATAATTTTTAAATACGTATATAAATAAATTATCCCTCATTCAATTGGTAATCATTTATAAAGAGAAAAAGGTTAACTTAATGGTAAAAGTAATACTTTTCTTAAAAATTGTACTTATATATATTAAATTTATTCATTTAAAATATAATTTACCAAATATAGAAATTTAATTAAATTAAATGGGTAATAATTTTTTAGTCACACACATATTTTTTAATAGGGTTTATCATATTTATTATAATATAATAAATCACAAAGTATAAAATAAATCACCATTTTAAAAACCAAAATAGTATATTTCTATAACAATGTTGTGGAACTGTTGAATATTATTTAAAACAACCTAAAAAATGAGAGGTAGAGTATTGATTGAACATATAACACCCAAAAATTCAACATTTACCACTTTTGAATTCACTGAATCATGGATAAGGTCTTTCAATTATTGAAAAATATTAGCTACTCACATATATTACATTTTCTCAACTTATAAAAGGTGATCACATACACCCTTTCAACTCTCAACATTAAATTACAAATTTCCAAGAACACATTCCCTGATTTTTCCTCCCATTATTCTACTTCTCATCAGAAAATTCCTAGATCTATAGATGTTTTCATAATCCCTTCATTCACATGGAGGCTTTCCTAAGAAAGCACAAGGTCCCAACTTGAGTATCACTTAATCCCTGACTATTTTTAATTATTATTTATATTCTAAACCTACAATAAAAATATAAATATAATGAAATAATTATTATTATTATTTTAATTTTATATTTTATCAAATAATGAAATAATTTTTATTCCTTCCCATAAACTTAGAGAAAATAAAATAATGTCGAACACTGACAGATGAATACAACCTCCTCAATAGAGTATATTTTTTATATTTTCAGACATATTTAAAATATTTATCCAATCTAATTAAAATATTTTAAAAAAGAAAATAATAATAATTAATATAATTTTTTAATGTTTATTTACATTATAAGAATCCATAACCATACTCATCACTTTATTTATAACATGTTTATAGTTTGGTCGGTTTAACTACCTACATAGAAAAAATTATAATAATCTATCATTTATATTGATGAGAAAATGAATAAAAATATTAATATAATAATGTATTATTATAATAATTTGGTTTTTTTACAAAAAAAATATATTATATAATGAAATTGTTTTTAAAATTACATAATCAATCCTTAAATTTATCGAAATAATTCAATGTTTATTCAATTTGTGACATAGAATAATTGAATAATATATTGAATAATATTAGAAATTCATAAGTAAATATATGTTTTAAATTCAATGAACATTAATAATCATTTAATGGTAATTTCGTTAAATAAATGATACCTAAATATACATCCAAATTAATAAATTCTAGGAGTAATGTTTTGAAATTTCAAAAACATGTTATAACTAACTAATATTTTAAAAAACTTACATTTAAATTATATATATTATATTTATATATAAGAATAATGTTACAAAATTGAATTTTATAACTTTTATGTTTGTCTTAAAAGATATTATAAATAAATTTATTAAGTAGATAGACAAGGTTTGTGTTTTTTCATCTTAATTTTTCTTCATTGATATATTTTCAATACTCAACAACTGAATCATTTATTGGGTGTATTCATTGGACATGGATTTATATTGTAAAACTAATTGTTAAATATAATGAATTAAGGAAAAATCTCATATTTTATCTCACAAGGGATTTTTATCCTAATTACTCAAATGTTACAAAGGCTATTTATCTCAATTTTTAATTCCAATTGACATGTTAAATATTTTGTATCGTAATTTCATTTATATGGTGTAATAAATGCCTTATTCAAATCAATTATAATGAATTTTAATCATTTTGTGATATTTGAATGCCTATTTCATGGAAACCATTTTTTATTCTTTTGAATATTACAATATATTAATTGTAATATTTTCAACTTCGATCACAATTTCATATAAGAAATTTTTATAAAATAAACAACCCATATCTAGCATGTTTTTGGACTTTATTTATAAAAAACAACACATTTCTCCTATAATGATTATTTTTGGGGTTTTTATGCAATATAAGTATTTCCTTTCCCCACATGTCCCATACTTATCCATTGTAAGGAAAATTTTCCAACTACTTCTTTTTAGTTATGAATCCTTCACTTATGTGACTATATGAATTGAATTCTTTTATGTATTTTTAAAATATATGAAAAAAAATTTTAGATAATAATCTATTTATTTTTTGATATTCAAATGTTTTAAAGACTGTTTTAAAATTTTATGTAAGGTTTATGTTTTTCAATGTATGAAAAAATATATTTTTAATGTTAACTATGTGAATACATGATGCATCCATTAATGAAAAAATTAATATCTAAATTTTAATTTTTTATAAAATAAGTTTCTATTATATAATTTTTATAAACTATATCTATTTAAATATATATTTTTTCATAATTATTATCATTGTTTTTTATTTTAGGACATATATTCATAATGAATCTAAATAAATGTTTTACCTCTATGTCTACATCCTTGAATATTTTGTATAACGGATATTGATACTATAGACCCAAAATCATGAATTTGGTGCTAAAAACATATACATTACTCAATATAATGATACCAACTGTAGATTCTAGGACATCACCATACCAAAATTTGATTATTTCAAGAAATTATTTTATTAAAAAACATCCAAATGATATTTTATATTTTGATTTTATAGAATTATGAAATACTAATGAACAAGATTTTTTCAAATAGTAGACACATGATCCAAAGTTAAAAAATAATTACATTATAATAATTCATCCATTTCTCAAATAAGTTATTGACACATGAAATTATATTAAATTTATTATATGTGATATGTTTCATTATAACCTAGGAAGATATAATCATAAGAAGTGTGTGCTCGTATTCTTAATATGTGTAAACATATATTTAATAAATCATAGATCATAACTAAATATAATATGATATTAAATAATATTGATAATATAAAAAATAATAATAATTCCATAATAGAATGAAAATAAAATCTTAATATATCCATGTATAATAATATGAAATAAAAGTTCACATAGATAAAATTATTAGATCCATAGAGAAGAATTGAATAACAAAAGACATAAAATTTCATTGCCTGGTCCAATACAACATGATCAAAGACATAAGGATCCTACTATCTAGGCCTTCTGTCTCAAAAATATATCTTCTAGGAAGGTAGATTTTAAAATAACAAGCTAGATTATCTTGTGACACCTACTAATGAATAAAGGTTACATATAATAATAAAACACACTATTAAATAAATAATTATTATTAATTAATCATACAATTTAATAAATAATCTATATAATACTTAAAAAGTACTCGTTTATAGTCTTTTTTTCAAAAAAATGTATGAATTTTTAATATTTCCACAATCAATAAATGGTATAATATTCCATATAAGAATCCACCATACTACTATATTTTATATAAATAGGAGTATTTTTATTTGGAAAATTTCACAATAAAAATTTTATGGAATCTATGTGAACAACATTCAATCCATGTAGGGAAATATATCGTGTCCATATGGTAATGGAATTTGATGATATTGATGCAGCTAATGAAAATTGATTTGGAATGGAAAAAGGAAAAGAAGGAATTCCAGGAGTCTAATCCCAAAAAATAATATATTATGAGAGGATATATAATATAATCAATGACTTATATATACATCATTAATTGAAATAAAGTTGTGAATACAAATCAAAAAGCACTATGGAAAATTTTTGATACAAGAACACTTATAGTAATAGTAAAGTAAGAATAAAAAGATAATTAGTGAGAAATATTATACTAGAAATATAATTAAATTAGTGATATTAATTATACTATATGAAAATATTATAATTTATTATTTATAAACTATAAAACATGGATTAAAATATCAAAAAATTATAAATAACTAGAAATGGGGATGACCAACTCATATGGATTTATAACTTTTCTAATAAAAGTTATTTAATGGAAGTGATTTTAAATGAGTCATTAGATATTGTAAATAAATATATTTCTATTATAAAAAATCATAATGTTGAAAATAAATACCCCATTAAATGTAAGAGAAGGTGTATAATAAGAAAATCCCAAGGGTGGAAATTTAGTTAAAAAATCATTACTGTAATTAATTAATTCCACTAAATCCCTTGAATCATTATTATATATAAAATTTATACATTAATAATATATTTAATTGATATTTTTAAAAAAATAATCATTGATATATTTAATTTGTAATTCTTTACTACAAATACATAATTTAGTTTTTAATTTTTTCAATTGTAGGTGTCAATAATATTGACTGTTTTGAACTAATATTTAGTAGAGGAGTTTTTGTTAATTGTTATTGAATATTTCACCATTACCACATTATAAAAGGTACTTTAATTTATTTTTTACAATTTTTTATAATCTTATTATTTCATTACATTAGTGTTTCTATGATTTTATTTAATAATGTAACCTGAGATGAGTATGATTCATTGATCATTCATAAATGAATATTAATATATTAAATAACTAGTTTAAAATTCATGGTTCCATTAAATAACCCAAAAAATAATATATTAATATTTATTCCATATATTATCAATAAATAAGATCTAATTTTCATCTATGGTTTTTCATTATAACATTTATCATGTAGGTGGTTAGACCGATCACAATATGAACAAAATAAAATTATACGATGATCATTATAATGTAAGTAGTTTTGTATCAATAAAATCAATTTTATAGAAGAATACTAATTATATATATTATATTTTCATATTAATTATCATATTACAGGGGTTTCAATGATTATTAAATAATCAACAAGAAAAATTATATATGTTACTTTGTGGAAGAGGTATTCCTCACAACACATAGATTAGGTCTTAATTTCTCAAAGAATGTAATAGAATGAAGGTGGATTATAATTTTTATTTTAAAAATAAAATGTTTATTATATATGTCAAATTTATTCTTCAATGTTACCAATATAGTCATTTAATAGTTGTAGTGGTTACAACTAGAATACATCGCTTTGTGGTGGAAGTATTCTAAAAAATGCATAAATATCAAATTCATTTTTCTTATGGATAATTGAATAAATAGTTAATAGTTATTCTCTTTGAATAATATTTTTTTAGAAAATATTGAAATAATTATATTGGAATTAAGAAATTATATTTGGGAAGGTAATAATTAAAAAATGTTTTTTATAAAATTAATCAAATTAAGGACACATGTTATACAATAGAATACACCTTATAAATAGAGATATTAAGATTATCTATTGTGAATATGGGACAATGAAAAATGATGTGGTTTCTATAGATATTGAAATGGTATATTTTATGGATTATATCGATTATTTTGTGGTCTTGATGGGGTAGTGAGAGACCCCTTTTATAAGTTGGTAGAATTTATTTTTCAAAAATATTTCAACAAAATATAATTAGTTAACATGATTGAAATGTTATAGATATACCAGAATTGAAAAAAATATAATATGGGATCATATATGTTTTGGAATTAATCAATAATTTATTAGAGCATATTATTTAAATATTTTTTTAAATCCCTTAATCTATGTTTTTTAAATTATATAAATAATTATTTTACAATGGTAACATTTTTTTACGTAACTAAATTAATTTAAATAAAAAAAATCATTATTAGATAAATTTTACCTTTTAATTCCATATTTTTAATCCATTTTATCATATAATATTTCCACTTGTATGAAAAAATTTTTTTTACATTATCATATGTATCATGTGAAAACATATTTTCATAAAAAGTGTATTTTTATGATTATATTTAATATACAGGATACAACGTTCTATTTTTTTGAACGATATAAAAATTATTGTTATGAAAATAAATTTTTCACGTCATTAAATGAAAAAAATACATATTTTATGAAAAATTATGTAAAATAAATAATCAAGAATAAATATTATAGGAAAATATTTTTTATGTCCATAAATATTAATCATTATTTTGAAAAATTCAGAATGGTACAAAAAAGTTTATCATTTTACTAATTAAAGACATGTTATATAAATTTTATATTTTTATAAACATATATTTATTTATATATATATAATCTCAAAATATTTTTAGTTTTTGTAAAAATATCATTTTCATAAGTTGCTTAAAAACATAACATTTCAGAAAAATTTATAAAAATTATTCTATAAAGGGTCGATATTATAAAAAAATTAATTAACTTTAGAATAATTATCATTTATTTATTTGAGACTGTATACTATATAGGTAACATAAATATATAATGAAAATATTTTTTATCAGAAAATAACTTTCTTCAAGAATACAAACTATTCATTTTATTATTTCATATTAATTAAAATCATATCACTATCAATATATTATTAATATTAAAATATATTTAGTTTCATAAAATAAATTTCAAAAAAGAAAATTTTTAGAAAGAATACATTTCAAGAAAAAATATATGCCCTATTAATTATTTAGTAGATCAAATTGAATTATTATTAGTTATTTAGTTTTAATAATGATCATTTTTCATTATGTATTTTATAATTCAGTTAGTTTTTTGACCCTTTAATTCAGTGGCTATATATTAATGGTAATATTATATTCTATATTTTGATATGGTAAAATATTCCATGTGATACAGGCTATCAATCAAATTATATTTTAAAGGAAAATATAATTCTATATCTCAAGGTGTCGCATTCTCATTGATTTAAATAAAATACATCTAACAAATTTTAGTTTTCACTAATAAAAAAAATAATTAAGGGGTTCTAAAAACAATTATTACCTCAATATATATTTTCAAATTATGTAGATTTTATTATATTCTAGGTATGAATTAGAAAAAAACATTCACTATAAATCATTTAAATAGATCGATTTATTATTACATTGAGTGTTCATGATATCTTCCATCTTTTTCCAAACATAAAAAATATTATAGTTCCTTTAAGAAAATACCCATGGTGATTCTTTAAAAAAATTGTACTTGAAGAAAATTTAATTTTATTTATATTATAATATTGATCACTTGAACTTCCACGATATTCTAAACAAATATTATTCGGTTTATTTTATAATTCATTAATGATTATTTTTTTTCATAATTCATGATAGTTGATTTGACATAACCACAAGATCTATCACATAAATTTTTATACCATGAGATACCTTCTTGGAAAATTCTCTACAATGTCTATTTTATCCATTTTAAACATATATCCTTTAAAAATAAAAAATTACTAAAACAAAATGGAATTAATACTGAGGGTAGAACAATATCACAGATTATATTTAATGATAATTTAAAAAAAATGTTCCTAAAGACATATTAAAAATCGATATTATTACATTATATTTCAGTTTGATCTAATGAACTATATGTTTAATATTGTTTTCTTCCAGGTCGGTTCTACAATATTTCATAATGTATTAATTTAACATAGTCCATCTATAATGGTGGATTGTAAAAAGGATTTTATTTACCAAACAATATCCCTCATGTGTGTATCAATAGCTGTAAATTCTTAAACTATATCATCATGAACTATAATGAATCTGTATTTAGTACTGAAGAGGACATTGTAAGGTCCATTACCCAAAAATTCATCTACACCACATATACATCCCTTATCTAGTATCCCGATAGGGACATAATTTCAAGGATTCCCATATAATCTTTATTTTACAAAACGCCAGTTTTTCCATAAATATATAGGATTATCCTATAAATATATCCCCAGGTATTTCATTAATGTTATCTTATATTTAACCTCAAAATATTCAATATTACCTCAAATGACTAAAATATAAAATGTATACAATTGAAATTATAATAAAACCAAACCTATCAACCCTTATTAATATTTTCATCCTCAACCCATATAATCAAAATATCTAATAATATATACACTATAATCTATTATTAACTATGATTAACGTGACCAATGGTCCCAAATCTAGTGATGGAAACACATACATTACATACTATACTGATTTCGAATATATATTCCCTGAAAAATTATTCGTTAATTAAATGACATAATGAAAATATTTCATTACATATAATTCCAACAATCTATTATTATTATAGATTATGATAATAATTTCAAAAAAAACCCAATCAATTTTAACCTAATATTAATCTTTCCTATTATAACTAATACTAATTAACGAATAAAATGTCTTTAATATCTAATTATAATTCTTCACAAAAGCTTGCCTATTAGACATATCAAGTGTAATGAATTTCACTATATCATTACAAACTAAAAACAAAATAAGGCTATGGTAAAAATATAACTAATGGAAAACATAAGTAATAGAAATAAAATATCATAATTGAGAATAATATTTTCCAAATAATATGACAAGATAGATAACCAAAATGAAATCCATAATAGAGTGAAATAAAATTAATTATATATATAGGAATAAAAATGGAAATGGGATGACCAGATGGATAAAAATTATGGTTCCATAGTTATTTAATAAATAATTATCTAAAAATACTTCCTCACACTATTTAAAGACATATTTATCATAGCCATCATGATCATACCATCAAGTTCTTGTGTCTATGAAATATTTTATCTAGGAAGGTGTAAACAAAAAAGTCCAAATCATGGTTGTATAATAAAACCTATACGTGTGTTGTTTCAATATATAAAATAGGGTCCCTCTAATAATAAGTTATTTCTAATTTATTCATCCTATTATAGAATTAATAAGGTAGAAAATATATAAACATATTCCTTAAAAAAATAAAATTACCTATTAAAATTAAAATTATATTAATTTTTAATATTTCCCCAATCAATAATTGGAATTTCCCTCTATGTAAAGATCCCTAAAACTGTGACAATATATTGAATAACAAATATTATTAATTAAATAATTTTTCCAATCAATCAATTAATTTCATCTGGGTGAACACCCTCTAGTAATTTGATGATATATTGAGTGTTTATAGAAAAAAAATTGATAAAAAAATGTTCTTATTGAGGAGGTTGAATTGGAATGAAAAATAAAATGATACACTTGTACATGTTTATAACTCAAAAATAGAAAATATATGAGTGTAATTAGACAATAATCTATGATAAATATATATACTACTAAATGAAAAAAAATATTGAATATGATTCATATCTCAATGGAGATAAATTTACATAAAATAATCCTCAATATAAAGGTAACATACGACATAAAGAACATGATATGGATAATGTGAAATTAATATATTGAAATGAATTAAATTAATTAAACATGATGAAAATTATTAATGAATATACCATACAATAGAAAATATGGAGTGCAACATCAAACATGTCTGGTGGGGAAATAATATAGAGAAAAATAATACTTACAACATTAGAGAAATTCATAAAAAAATCAATTTAATGTTAAAATATAAACATAACATTAAGTTCCCTGATTAATAAGATGACCATGATACAAAATATTATTGTGGGTAATAGATAAATGGAAATATTTAAAACATGTAGTCTAAAACGAGGCATGTATCAAGGGGAAAATGTTGTGAAAATAATGACTTACCATTATTCATGAATTCCACAGAGAAACCTAAATATAATATATAAAAAATTACTATCATTAAATGTTTCTTATAAAATTATTCTTATTATTAATGTTTTATAAAATTCCTTTATAATCATTCTATGAAATTGTATTAATTTTTATTATATATGTTTTATATTTATTGTTAGTAATATTGATCTTCTTGAAATAGTATCATAATAACATTATTATTACTAATATTTAAGCTAAATGTCACCCTTATAAGAACATAAAATCTAGATGAATTAATATCTTATAATTATTCATAATGATATAATTTCATTTTTAATTTTTTTGTATTATTTATTGACGATGAATTTGATGATGAGAATGTTTACGTGATTACAGTTGAACGAAAATTTTTATCTAAATTATTGATTTTAAAATTAATTTTAATAGGATATAACAAAAAATGGAAATAATTTTATTATTATTTATATTATATATTATCAGTAATAAAGTTATCATATGCATCCATGATATTTTCTATAGAATTTCTAAAAATGATGGTTATACCAACCAAAACTTGAACATACCATAATTAATGGGTTTTCTAATTTGAAAGGGGTTTATTTTAAACCAATATAATTATTAATGAAGAATAATTATATTATTTGGTTAAATGTATGTTGGTTTGTGTTTCTTTAATAGAGTTTAAGAAATAAATATGAAATAAGGTGAAAATCTGATACATTACATCAAGGAGGCTGTAGTCCACATAACACACAATTATCCTTTCCATTTTTTAAGAATGTGAGTTAAAAAAGTGGATTTTAATTTTCCATTCATAATTATATTTGTATTAATTATATATAATTTATTATTAAATTTATCCCTTAAAAACTACAAATATAAGAAGTTGAGAAAAATAAATGATGTCACACTATATAGGTGGTAGTCTGCACAATGCACGAATGATCATTTCAATTTTATTAATGGGAAATAGAATTGGGGGTAAATAGTTATTACATTATAAAAAAATTAATACTATAAATATAGATTTCATTATATATAAGATAGATAAAAATATTTTTGAATGTGACAATGAATATAAAAGATGTTACCATAAATATACTAATGTGGAGGACTTGGGTATTCATAAGGAATTTTTCCAAAAGAATTTTTATGAAGATAATATATTTGCAAAATATGCCTACTGAAATGGAATATGACATGAGGGTAAGGAAAAAATAACAATATTTCAAAGGAAACCGAATGTTTTAAATTTCCTCGATGGGGTGATGACATGACCCTTTTAAAAGTGGTGATAGTTAAATTTTATTTAATATTTAAACTTAATAAAAAGATATCACAAGTTTTTCATGTAATGAAGACTCAAAATGGAATATAATGGATTGTGGATTATATATAGTCTTAAAAACTACAACAATTTATTTTCAGTTGATTTTTAAACATGTTTATCTACATTACGAATTGAATTTTCACATTTAATTTATTTTATTTTTCCAACATAATATATATTTACATATGTAAACAATTATTTATGCCTAAAAAAATATTTCATATTATAAGATATTCCTTACCTTCTTAATAAAAATATTTAATCTTTTTTAGCTAATATATTAATGTGCAAGAAAACTCAATTTCAACACTGTTACATGATTAAAATGGGTGTAACAGGAAAACATATCAATATATTAGATTTAAATGGTATAAATTTATCTATTATAATATTTGTACATGTTATTATTATTTAAATAATGAACAATACCAAATTAATATTTAATTAATTGAAAATTCAGAATCCATTTTTATTTGAAAATATTATGCATGTATTTTAAAAATTAATCCATGGTTTTCCAAATTCGCAATGGTACATATATTTTTTTTACTCATTACACACATATTATATCAATTAAAAAGTAATAGAAACTATATGGTCTCATTTAAATTATTATAAGGTAAAAAAAAATTCAATTACGGTTCAGACTATGTTTATTCAGTATTCACCTAAAAATAAACTTTTTTAGGAAACATACAGTAATTAAAACAAAGAAATTTTTTTCAAAAATATAAAATATGTCTATTTAATGAAATTTAATTTTTAAAATTTCGTAATGTAACAATTAAATAAAAAAATCAATATAAAAAAATGTATTATGAATAAAAAATGTTTATTTAAAATTAATAACTATTCTAATATATATGTCTTAATAGTTACAAAAAAATTATTATTAATATATTAATAATATAAACAATATATTTCATCTATAACATATTTATTTTCAAGTAGAAAGAACATAAAGAATACATTAATAGAGATAATTATTTTTAATTTACAAATCAATGTTATTAGATATATTGACTGATAAATTTAAATTATATTCACCCCCTTAACGTACTAATAGCATTTTTTATACTGATATATATACATATATTAATTAAGTCATATCTATTTTCAGTCACCAATTCTGTTGATACATTTTGATGTTTATATAATGCTTTATTGTTCATTTTGGTTTAATATTGCATTTTATGTATTTTATCACAAAAATTAATGTATTTATAAAATATATAAATTTAGATATCTAGGTATTATATTGAATAGTTATATTATTCAAATGATTACATCTACCAACTTTATTAGTATAGATTATACAATGTTCTTTTCTGTTATTGGAGTGATCCATTACTTCCAGCACTTTCTTAAAATATACTATTAATAATTAGATCTTTTCATACAGTGACATTACTTTATGAATATCATATTTTCTATTTCATTTATTGAAGGGGGTTCACCTAGATTTAATATATCTTTATATTTTGGGAAATTATTTTCTTAACTTTCTACTCTTCATATATATAGTGTAAATAATATATAACCCATTATATTTATTTAATGCTATTTACCAATAATTTTTTGAATATCATTAGATACCCATTTAAATTCTATTTGTATGTCATGTTACAATTATTAGTGGAATTATATCTGTTTTCCTTACACGATTCCATTTCAATGGGATATTAAAACCATTTTCTTTTTTGGCTTCATTGTGATATGATGAATTATGGATATTAAGAGGAAATAAAATGTAATAATGATTATTGGAAGTTTTATATAACTTGTTCTAATGAATTAGTTATGTATTTATATCCCATATGATAATGTTTTATGGGTGTATATTTATTTTTTTCACAATAGAAATTGGTGGAAACAGTTGAATATGTTCAAAGTTTCTTCATATGGGTATGTTTGTTCGATAGTATTATTCTTATTATTATGAATATTTTATGACCTTAAAAATCATGTTCATTGACTAATGTTTCAACACACTAATGATTCATTTTTTATTAATTTCAATATTAAATATCTCATTTTTACAATATTTTTTTATCGGGCATGATTTAATTATGTCCATTAGTTATACCAATTTTCTCATCCAATACACACTTATGATCATCAAACATTATCTGTCATGTTTACCTTTACATAAAATGATGATCCAAAATTTTAAATAGTAAATAATAAATATTATATTAATAATATTAATAATCTATTTATACAATCAACATTACAACAATAATCATATAGTTTGTTTGGAAACATGGATATATAAAAATTTTAAACATAAAACATCTTCATAATTTTATATTATATTTTTCAGAACTAAAATCCTTCTTATTCATGTCTTACATTAAACCATTCTCATTAAATTGGGTAATAGAATGATAAAAATGGGATATCATAGATTCTATATAATTTATGACTTAAGATATATAAATCAATGATCATAAGAAATAATAATATTTTTATAAGGTTAAGTGAACATTACGTTAAAGAAATATTCCCAAAATTAGTTAGAATATAATTATAAAACATGATATAATTTTATATAAATCATAATATATAAGAAATAATAATGTATAATCATTAATAACCCATTTGGACTCATGATAAAAAATAATTATTATATTTAATTTGATTTTGACATAAAAATATTTATAGAAAATCATTTCCTAGACAATTTTCACTTACCAAACTATACTAATGGATTTAGATTACTCACTATTCCATTATTTCCTTAGTCATGTTTCACTACAAAGACTATCTTAGTAATACATGTCCCAAATAATCTTGGTCAATCCGTATATAAATCCTTATTGTCTCATGATATTTCTATTATTTTAAATATCATTGGAGAGACATATATATTTAAAACCCCCAATCAAATAATTAAAATTGATTATATTTATGCGTGAATATCATAGAACATTCAACATTTTGTGAATAAAAAACCACTATAAATGATTTGAGATTCAAAAATATTGCATCATAATTATCTTAAAACATATTGAGAAAGGATAAATATTAAATGATTTTAATGTTAAATAATTAGGTCATTATAAACCCCAATGTATGTGGTTATAGATAAAAATACCATTAAAATATCACTAAATCATTTCATGAGGAAAATACCCTTTTCATCAAAATCACATTCATGGAATCTAAAAATTTAAATATATTATGGTAAAAACTTCTTGAATTTATTAAAAGTATACATTTAATAAAAAAAATTTAGGAGAGTATTAATTATGGGGGGAAATCATTCATGCATAGTATGTTAAAACAAAAATCCCACTCACATTTTCAGTAAAAAGTCAAAATAACCAAATTTGAAAAATTATATGATAATACATTTTAATTTTGGTTTCTAAAAAAGTTATAGATAAATAATAAATATTAAATTATTTTATGATATAAAAAACAATATTAATCAAAATTTAATGAAAATATGGCCATATAAGAAAATCTTGTCGACCAAATGGGCAAACATGGTCTCTATTCCATAAAAATGCCCTTTCAAAAGAATGAACACATAATGTGTGTAATGTGAAAGTAATAATAAAATATTTTGAAGTAATTGGAGATGAGTAAAATAATTATAATTTGGGATATATAGATTAGACAATTTCATCAATGTAAAAATATGCATAATCAATCCATGTAAAATTATAGATTATCAAGTAAAACCATTAAATAATGTTCATCATGCATTATATAAAATATATACTTATGTATAATTAATTTAAATTTATTATATGTCAATAATAGAACTCAAATAATACGTATTATATCATATTTTATTACTTATAACAAGTTTTTTCCAGTTCATCAAAAATTATTCATTATCATCAGCGTTTCATCATTATACATTTTACATTTACGTATTACATCAGTAATTAATGATTGTGAACATTTATTATACTCCCATAAACTCTATAATTTAAATAATGATATAAATATCATATATATTTATTATATATATATATATCTTCTAATAAAAATTGGGGATGAAAATGTATTACATTACTATGTGGAGATGGTGGTCTGGACGTATGCACAAGTGATATTTTCTAAAATTCAGTGGATGGAACAAAATAAATGGTATTTATAATTAAAATTTCTAGAATCAATATTATGTTAAATATACAATATATATTTACTAAATCTATTTTTATTATAATATATAAAAAAATTAAAATAAAAATGAATCACATCAATTTTTTTATGTGATAGTCCACATGTACACACATAAACCATTATCATTTTATAAGGGATAAAAGTGTAAGAAGATAAATAGAAAATTATGATATGGATAAAAATTACATAATAATTGTATATAAATATTAAATCCCTTATAATAGTGTTAAATGAATATTGGTGTTGGGAAATAAATTGTATTGCTGCGTGAATGAGGTGATCTAAATATTCTCACAAGTGATACATATATTCCCCATGTGATAGAAAAATTAATGAAAATGGTTGTAAAATATTAAAAAAAACAATTAATATTTTTATGATAATTGAGTCCTCAATTTTGGATTTATGAAATAAGTTTATAGGATGTAGTATAATAGATTAAAATGCAGTTGATTAATATAAATATATACATATTCATTAAGATACCCACTTTAACATACTTTTTAAAGAATGATTTATAAATCTTAAAAGAAAATAAAAATATTTAATATGATTGTAAATATTTTATTATGGTTTTTAAGTATGTATTTTCCAATGGACTAAGTTGGAATTGTGTGAGAATGGAATATGAGAGGCTCCCTTTTATAAGTGTGCGGAGGGACGTACATGTAATTTACTAAAATATTTCAATGATATATAGTCACATTAAAAAGTATGACACACCAAAAAAAATTATTTTTAGGATAATTTAAGGTTGAATAAATGTCAAATATTTACAATTTGATAGGTGTTGGGGGCTGTCCAATCCTTATCTCATGGTTTAATTTCCCTGGTAAACCCACTATATCATTAATAGTGGGAAAAAAATATTAATTGTTAACCATTAACTATGAAAAATGAATTAAGAGAGAACCTATTAAATTATAATAATTATTCTGATTTCATCTTTATTAAAAAAATATATAAGAATATATATATTTATTTATATGGAAGAAATTTTTTTATATAAGCACACAAACCATAACCAACGTGTATAAGAAATGTGAATTTTTAAGAAGAAAACATAATTTAAATCCTATACATGATTTGTATAAATCATAAAATTAATGTAAATAAATGTTATTTAATATATAATTCATAGGTTTCATTATTTTTTTTTCAACATATATTAAATTAATTTGTCAAGACAACAAAATATTGTGCGGGAGAAAACAATTTATAATAAAATGTTTTTTAAAGCCCAAAACCCAACTTCTCAAAAAAATTACTTTATATTTTACAATATCGTAAATTTAATTATTTATAATAAAAAGATAAATTATTTATTTTATTATCATGTTGTACAAATCATGGAACATTTATTTCAAAAAAATTAACATTTTTACAAAAATTCATCTTTCACACATTTTATTAAAAACTAAATATTTTATGAAAATATTAAAGAACCACATGATGATACATACAAATAATAATATATCCAATGATATTAGTTTTTCAAATAAAATTTATATTAATGGAATAATTTCATTTTAATTTTCAAATAAAAAATATAAGATAAATCCCATTTTTGAAGAAAACATTTTTTTGAATGGTAAAATGAATTTTTTAAAAATTGAGAACATATTGGTTATAAAATTATAAATATATATGAATAATAAATATAATTATTATATATTTTTTATTAAGTGGTAATTACCATTCATTCTAACCAATTTAACATATAAGTTATAACAATTTACTCTATTAATGTTTATTTCGACTTATGGTTATGTGTTGGGAATGTTATGGAATACATCATTTTTATTTCAATGGGAATACATATAAAATACTATTGTGTTACATTGTACCATAATAAAAACTAATTTATCTCTAAATATTCCATCACTCTGATTAAAAAAAATATTTGAATATATTTTCTTCATTTCATCATATGGTTCCCATATATGTTCCTTAAATTAAAGATTTTTATAAATAACGTTAACAAACCATGTAGTCTTATTATGTAAAAATTTATCATTATTATATAATATTCGTATTAGTTGATAATTATATGAATTATTAGAGTCTAGAGGAATATCCTCTTATTTTATACATGTGATAGATCATGTATGTTTTTCATAAGGAAAGATACATGGTACACAAAATGAACTAGAGGGAGGTTGGGTTAGAGTTACATGCAACAATCAGACATCCCAGATAGATCATTAATATTTAAGGAACCAATATACATTTGTTTTAATGTTACCTTAATTAAGAATATGATAACCTTAATCCAGGGGTAAATTCTTAAAAAATATTATCATGAACATTGAATTTGATATCTCAAAAAAATTGTCATCATAACCCATTTATCTACTCCAATTTTCAATATTGTTCTGCTAAATATCACTAACATTCAGTTCCATTTACTCATATATATCAGGTAACAAAATAATTCTTTATAAAACATAAACCCCTTATATTATAGTATTATAATTATTTTCATCATGGGATTTATACAGAGATATCTCAATAATCACGTGAAATCTAATATTGTATGAAAATTAAACTAGTAGATTTTTTATATCCTAGTCAACATTGAAGTATAAAAAATATATTCTCTAATATTACTCCAGTTTAATAATAGGTCCATCAAAATTACTATAAATAATTGGATTATGGGTAATATTGAAAAATTAATTTTATCATGAATTTAATAAAGAGTTTTCTATAATATAAATTCAATCATTTAATCTGAATCAGATTTAATTGAATTTGGAACCTAATATGACTATACCAATCCCATAATATATAACCTTAAAACATAATAAATTTATAAATCATATCAAATATAAATGGATTGCAACATATTTTTATGGTGATCAAATAAAATGAAAATATAAATATAAATTTTTGATGTCTTGGAGATTTTGATAGTGAAATTTGTTTAGACTCATTCCCATTTCGATTTCGGTATGGCTAATAGTGGTAAAATAAACATATAACTCTATCTCCTTGATATAAGATGATTTGGTACCACTAATTGTGATAAATACTTAACAATATCATTATTCTGGTTGTCCCACAAAAATTCCCTTTTAGATTTCAGTAAATCTCTATACTTCACAGACTGATAGTGAATAATGATCGATGAGCTTATTTTAATAGTTTCTTCATCATTTATGTTTTTTAAGAATCACATAATCATTTCCTAAACTATATAATTATATTATATTCATGGTTTATCTCAAAAACATTTCTCACCTTATTTTTCATTATCACATCCTCCTTCTCTTTTGTAATAATCTTTTCCTAGATATGTGGATGAATAATCATTTTAGAAAGATATGATTTCTACAATTCTATTAAAATTTCAATGGAAATAAGTTTTAAATCAATGAATATTGAATATATTTTTATTATTATCTTAGATAAGATGGAATATCCTTATGGATCAAAGCATCATCCGCATTGCTTGCTTTCCCACAATGGTAATGTATTGAGAAGTCAGATGGTTTAATCAACTCTGACCATCTTCTCAAGTAAATATTCAAATAGTTTTTTTTAGAATATATATTATATAATTTTTTCTCACTGTACATATTTCATTAGAATTCCCATTGAATATAGTTCCTCGATATCATTAATGATATGATTCCTATTTCTATCTCTATATTAGTAGTGAATAATGTTTTATTATTAAATATAAATTAGACTTAGGGATAATCTATCACCACTTCATTATACATAGGATCACACATCATATTAATTCATGAATGATGACTGTAAATTACAAAACCTTATATATTATCATTATTTGAGAACATTGCCACATAAAAAACCTTCTATTATGTTACATGATTATTTCACAACATTCCTTAATCTAAATGATCAAATCTCTATTCCGAGTGAACATTATGAGTAGATTTGATATTTATGTGATATAATTCATAATGTTTCCATAATACCCATCCAATCCAAGATAACTACGGATTGTAGTAACAATGGCTACTTTGAGATAATACTTAATAACATTAATCTTAGTTGGATCCACAGATATACTATTTGTTGATAAAATATGACCCAAAAAATAAAATTTCTATTAATAAAATTCACACATGGTAATATTTGAAAAAACATATTCATATATAGGATATTTATAATAATCCTCAATTGATCCTCATAAACTTACATTATTTTTTTATATATAAGAATATAAACATTAAATAGTACCACAAACTGATTAAAGTAATATATAAAGACTATTTCCATTTAACCAATTATTTTTAAAAGGGTCTTATTAATGAACAATTAAAATATATATTTGTTCATATTTTTCATACATAGAATGGAAACTTATAAGGCTATTTCTTCACTTTTAACCATTAATTATTCGTACCAATATAGAAAACATATCTTTTAGAAATATCATTCTCCTCCTAATTGAATAAAAAAATAAAAAAATACCTGATAAGGTATACTCATTCAATATATTTATCTTGTTACATTCCTGATTTTCAATTATGTGTTTCATTAATCCATAACTATTATTAATAATATACACAAGAGAACCCCATGGTCACACATGTGTTGGAAATAATCACATATTCATATTATCCACGATATGGTTCTACAATTCTGGAAACCAAACCATGGATAATCAATATAGATATTCTAAAATTGGTGTATCATCTGGTGTGATTTATATTTAAAAACATTCATCTAGTTTTTTTGGGAACACAATTTTACTCATCTAGAAAAGATAGTAGAATACAATTGTTTAATAATACCATCATTGATATTGAGTTTGTTGACAATGATATGATATATATTAATAAAATGAATATGAATGAAGACTGAGGAATTGGAAATAATTTCCTTTTTAATATTATATTTATCCTCATTACAATAGGCAATCATAGCTTGGTTTGGGGTATGAAATGTGATTTTATTATTCAATAAATTTAGAATGCATCTATGAGGAGAGAGATATCAATGATCAAAATAGAATTAAATTTCAATTGAGGGAGAGTAATAAATACTTTTAGTGAAAAATATTTAAAACATTAATTTAACATCACAATATAAAAATTATATGATATGTGTCACTTAAACATTATGATCCACTTTTATGACAGACATAACCTATAATCTTTCTTGGTCAAGGTGTTTTCCATTAAAACTGTTTGTTGAGTCACATAATTCATAAAGTAAAAATACATATGACATTAAATTACATATAAATTAATTTAAATATTCTCTTATTTTCTAAATAGTAATCATTCTACTTTTATTTTGAGACATTAGTCAAGTTCTTATTCCAACATTCATAATAAGAATGGAGTAGAACATTACATCCATTAAGATTATTTCTAACTATAATTCCATAAAATTTCATTTTTCTCTTAATTTTTGTGGCATAAAACACACCCATATTTATGTAGCATTAATATATGATGATAAGTTATGATAAAAAATTACATGATTTCTCCTTCCATCTCTTATCTCAATCTGTTTCTCAATAGAACTATCGTCACAATCACCATCACATTAAACATTAACATGGTTCACACTGGATCAATGAAATAACTACAACTAAAAATCATAGTTGGAGATAACGTAATAATATTAATAAATCATATAATCATTGAAAAATAATTTATAGGATCTTTAAATCATAAAAAATAAATTTCCATATATGGAACCATCTTCGAACTAGGCAATCTATAATCATTATTTATTCAAATCCTTTTTAATAACAGTAATTTAAAATAACCATTCAATCTCCCCAATAAGAGTTAAATCATGAAAACCATAATATCTAATTGAAATTGAAAAAAAATATTTTTGTGATATAATCGAACAGTTTTGTTTTTGGGTTATTGACCCAAGATTCATCAATGTGAAAGGCACATCCACATCAAATATCCATAGTGGGAATAATTTCTAAAAAAACTATACTATATTTTTTACAATAATAAAGGCTGTTCTCCTATAATAATTCTTATCCTATGGGTTCTCACTAATTTAATCTCATCATATATTCAAAGATATATTATACCACGATACGATATCTACTATAGAAACCCTAAATTTTTATACATAAGTAGTATATCTTATTGGGGGATTATTAATTAAATATAAATATAATATATTAATGAACCAAAAAGGTTTATTGTTATTGGAAACATTTATATATACACAACTAACATATAAAAGTTATATGACATTTCCCATTATGTTTTTCACATCAAGAACCCTTCTAGACATAACATACATAAATCCATTCTTGGTAACATATAGAAGGGAACCACAAGAAATATTTGATCTTAAAACCCTAATATGGGTAATAATATGTGGTGAAGAATAATGATCATAAGTGAAATGAATATAATAATATGGGTCTAAGAAGAATTTTTTCACAATATAATATCATAGAAATCAATTCATATATCATAATCCTGAAATATGTATAAATATTCCTTACTCAAAATCCAGATGACATAAGAATGTGAATTCCTTAATAACCAGATACTATATGTGAGAATATTTCATAAGCATTGGGACTAAGACTATTTATTCTACATAATAAATGAAAATAATTTCCTTAGACAAGTATAAATTATAATATTATCATAGTGGATTGAGTTCACTACCCATTCCATCATTTCATTAGTAACTGTTTACTTCAAATAAGTAATTATTAGAAAATGTAACTTTACTAATCTCAGATCTCTTAGTAGTTAAATTCACCTTATATCATCACATATCCATATTTACCTTATTAATTAGAATGACGTATAATTTTATCCCCACTATAAAATAATAAAAACCAATTATATGTATTCTATAAGATCATAATATATGAATCATGTCATTAAATAATAACTCATGAACATGATATAATTTTAATAAACATTTCATCATCATACTCAGAAATAATATAGAGAAATAATACATATGGTAACATTGTATAAAATAAATATTAAATATATAAAATCTAATTATTGAAAGGGATTATTTTCTAATCAAAATATCATTATTTATTGGTAATTCAAGTCTTGATGTTTAGATAATTTGTATGGATTCATTTAATGGAATTAGCTTTCAAACATGAGAGATTCATCATGTCTGTCTGATGATTATTGTGTGAAACATAAATTAATAACATGAATGGTGACAATAATGTATAAACACTATTTACAATATATTTTATTTAGATCATGGAAATACATAGGATTGAACCTATGGTGTCTGATATGGCCATATGTAATTTTCAGCTATATTGGATTCCAATTTAGAGGAAAATTTAAAATTACATTTCTACGTAAAGTAACATTACCTAAATTAGGTAATATGGAAAATTTCCTTACATACACTATAGAAAATAGAAAACAAATTTCTTCATAAATTTAAATTTAGATAATAATTTCCTACAAAAAGCTTACTCTTACCAATATAACCATAAAAAGATATTGGTACCTCACAATGCTAGGGTACACTACCATGATACATAATGGCACATTTACCTACATAAGTTTAAAACATGTTTATACTATGATATATATCGATAATCATGAGGTTGTATAAGTGTATCAAGTTGATAAATATGTAGATACTGTGTATTCAATCATTATGAATGGATATATTCATGTATGAAAATTATCACATGGAATAATTTTTAATGGTAAAAAGGTCTCTGAAAGATAACAAAAGGGTAAAAACAATATGTTTAACGATTATTTAATGTCTTAATGGTTTTCATGAAGGTTAAAAACATGTTTCATAGTGGTAATCTGACATCTACATTTCTAGCGTAAATGTATTAGGTGAAACATAATGATTAAAGATAATTGTTTGAAAGTAAAAAATATATTATAATGCCTATGAATGGATATCATAATGATGTGTGTGGGTATCCCTACTACTTGGTAAGGGTAACATAGAGTTTCTTACTTCCTACATATGTGTGGGAAGAAAAATAAAAGGATTTAAAACAATGGAGAATTTTTCAAATATAAAGATTGAATTCTATCATTATAATCTTGTCTCTATTAGATGAACAAGATTTCACCACTTAATATAATGAGGGTTTACAACCACATGAAACTGCCAATGAAACCATGGTCACGAATCCTCTAGTGTTACCATGGTCATGCTACCACCATTGGTAATGTGATCTTTAATGGATACCAAATAGACCACAATACATTCAATGTAGGGGGGATTCACACGATTAGAGTAGCTTCCATGAATTTTTGAAATAAACATCCGGTGATTTCCCCTGAGAATTAAAATACATGTTGTGAAATAAAAATAATATTTAATCTTTCATTATTTGAATTCAGGGAAAATTATTTAGATAACTAGTGGCATCACATCCATTGTTCATTGTGATAACAAAAATTATGTAAGTTTGTACCATCATGAATTGTTTAATATGATCTTGATGAATCATGATGAATAATACAATGACTTTTTATTGAAATTATGGAATACAAGTAGATGTGGATCACATGATTTTAGGGAATCATTATATATGATTTAAATTTTTTTACTGAAACCCATGTCGAGAAAAAGAAGAAGAATACAAATTTCCTTGGTGTGTTGGAATGGTGAGATTTTTATGATTATGGTGATGCAATTATATTGACCATAAAAATAAGATAATAACAATATCTAGATATTAATTTATACCATATTTAAGAAGTCTTGTTTTTTTATTGTAGATATAATAATATACTGAATTTATTAAACGAGAATTTGAGATTATTTCTAACATAATTAATATGATGAATTACTAATTTTTGTTATATTTAATTATAAAGTAAAACATTTTTGAAGGATAAACCAATAATACATTTATTATTATTATTATTATTATTGTTATTATTATATTTTATATTTCATGTTATTGAAGAATTGGGTTAAGAGATGTTAGTTCTAAAAATATATATAATATCAAAAAAATATTTTCATGAATTGGTTAAAATTAGGGTAATATTGACTCTACTTATTAATTGATATTCTAAATTAATTATGATATAATAGATGTTCTAGTGTATTATCTTTTGTACTTATGTTTATAGAGAGAATAATTTGGATTAAAATATTAAATCTATGCATATATCATTTCAAATGAAGATATCTAAGAATAAGATGTCCGGGAGTACTCTATATTCAACAATAGTTGATCATTCAAAAAGTGAGATGATATAAAAGGGACAATAGGCATGCAATACCATCAAAAATAATTATGATTTCAATGATCTACTGATTATGGAAAATTTTATTATTCAAGTTTTTATGATTAATTGCATAATATAACTAAAAGGTCTTAATTAAATATTTATTATAAGATCTATTGATTAAGTGGTGGTTTTAGTATAAACAGTATCATTGAATAAATGTAGGCACTATAATAATAAATTCCACATATGGGTTGTGGATGATACCTTCTTCAAACTTGTTTGTAAATTGAGCTCAATATGTAATAAAAAATTAGTGATAATCAAATCCAGGAAACTGACAAAAGGTGATTACTGAAACTAATTGGATTTCTTTTTAAAGAAGAATCTCGTTAAATATTTTTTGTTCTCATATTTCATTCACTATATGACTTACATGTGTATGTTAGTATTGATAAAACATATTAGATCCATTACTCTTATCTAGGGTATAAATTTTAGTGTTATAAGAGATAATTGAATTGAATATAAAACTCAACAATATCTGGGTACACTGAATCAGTGCCCCCGATCAGTATTCTTGCATCATCCACAAATGATATACAAGTGATATCATTGTGAAGGTAATATTAAGATTATATTTTTGTTGTCTACCTAGTAGATATATATAGTTTATATGTAGTAAAAATATGATATTAGTTTTACAATACCTCTGATGGATGACTTAGTTCCCTCCCCTTTTAAAGAATACAAGAATGCCTCTTACAAGGCTGAAAAAAACATTAAGAAGAAGGGTGAAAAGAAATTTCATAAAATCTAAAATAATAAATAAAATGTTGAGTAATATTTTCTTGAATTAGTTGTAAATGATTCTTTTGAATAAACAAGATTAATATTTATAGAGTATGAGGATGATGAACATATTAGAACTGTTTAAGTATTATACTCTCAATTTAAATGATATATAATGAATATCTTAAATGAAGCGGATTAATATACACTTTTCCTTAAAAGATCTTTATGAGAAAAAATCATGAATAAGAAATTAGTAAAATATAGGATGCACTATGTGTGTAATTAAAATTTCACAATTCACTCATATACCACATTGATGTATGTAAAAACTCTATGACTCATTAAATGAATATATTTTCTCGGTATAATAATTAGTAAAAATTGGATATTTATGATATTATAGTGATAAATATTTTTGGGTGATATAATCAACGCACTAGAAAAATTGTTCAATTCCTCATTTAATGTTATAAATGATCAAAAATTTAATAAAATAAAAAAATCCAAAGAGTTTATATTTTTTGTGGAATAAATGAAAATGTATCAGGGAGAGTATGTTAAAAAGTTCATTTTCTAGAAGAATCAAATAATACAATATTTATTTTCACGAAAAACTAAAAAGATGTTACAATTATAAGAATTATAAAACCCGAAACCCATTGAATGAATATATTATAAAACATGATGAACTATTTAATAGAAATAGAATTTATTGAGAAATATGGATTACATCATCTGAAAAAGAGATATTTTCCCAAAAAAATTACTTATCTTGATCGAGATAATAAATTGTGACATTTTAGTAAGAAACTTGATTTAACATCTCATGTCACTGAAAATATTTTTTCACTACAAAAAAATGAGGTTAGTTAGTATCACTAGAAGGATGTTTCTATAAAAATAGTCGATGATATTCATATATTTAAATAGAATCATATGGGAAGAAATAATAAATCATCATAAATTTGTTATCAAACTTATACTAGATAGTTGAAGAAGGAAACCCAAAACCAAGTTAATTAAATTTTTTCTAATGTAGCCTCACCTGCTAGTGCAGGATCAATGTCAAATAATGGCTGATGCAATTTTATAAAAATTTCAGCAAATCATCTAAACAACCAAGTCTATATACACAATTTTTTAATATTATAAACTTAATAAATAATTCATCAATGAAGGAATTTAATATATTTAAATAAAGAGGTAAAAAAATATTCATACTATTAGTAAAAGAAAAAAAGGAGGATATTAGTTAGATACTAATAGCTATATTAGATATTTTGATATGAGGATATGCTTTTTTGTAAAAACCTGACAATGTATAAAGACTACATAAGGCCTATATTCTAGGGGAATATATGTGAATAAATGAAAAATCAAGCAAAATTGAATTTTATTCCATAGATGAAAATATATTTTTTACTATATAAACTTATTCAAACACCTTGAATGTTTTTTTATTGTGGTAACATATGTGTTAACAATGAATACAAGTGCAGTTATGAACTATAAAACTTCAAATTCAATTAAAATGTGAATATATGACCACAAACTAGATAAAATATGGTCATAAGGATTAATGAAAATAATTCCTTGGGAGATAAGTAGGGTAAATAAGGCATTTATTCGATGAAAAGAAAAACCACACCAGACCTTGGAATACTAAAATAATTGATGAACAAAATGTCAATTCTAACACGAAATGTAATTTTATCATGTTAATAGAGGTCATAAAGTGATATAAATATAAAATTACCTATAAATTAAAATGAATGTATGTAATATGAAATTAAGAAGAAAAAAAATATATGAGTGAAAAAATAAGATAATATAGATTGATGACATTCTAAAATAACATTTTTATTGGTTACAAAAAAGTGAACTCAAAACCATTAAAAAATACATATTGAACATCAAATATAGAATATGTTATGAATGAATTCCTAATTATATGACTTTTTCATGTGAAATGTTATAATGAAATATAGAAAAATGATATAGTTGAAAAAAATATAAATACAAAAAAATGGGAAAAAATGATTTTCTACATGAAGAAAAACATTTATTTTGTGAGGTTGTTAACAAATAACCACTCATGTATTTTAAAATAAATCATGTGTAACCATGATGAAGTTTTATGATGATTCGGTCAAATTCCATGAAATTAGTATAGTGGCTAATTTATTAAATTTGTAGCAGATATAAGGAAAATCATCTTTAAGGACCAAATAGTTTTGTATTATTGTTATAATATATTCATACATGATTCACATATTTGAAAAGAAGAAAAAAAATCAGAGTATTTTCTTTGAGAACACCATTATTCAGTTCATCGTATCACTGGACATCAATCATAATACATATCCTAGAATTCTGGGGAAAGGACCCTTAAGAAAGGGGTGAGATCAAAATATTAGTAATGGTATGAATATAAAAAAATTTATCATGTATAATTAGGTCATATTCAATATATAACAGTAAATAATAGAAGTTAATTATATTTAATCCACTACACGAACATGAATAATATTATGGAATGAATAAATAATGATGAAATAATTTTATAAAAATAATCAACTGAGATTAAAAATTCCCCTGTATATTCTAATAAATTGAATAATCATGTGGAAATAATTAAAAAATAAATTAATGATATAATTATGAATTCCAGAAATCAAAAACATACACCAAATTCTTTATTCACAATCATCATTGATAAATGGGTAAGCCCTAATCAAAATTAAAATGATAATTTGTCTCATGAGACATACGAATAATCAATGCACTATAGTGGTAGCTTTCCATCACATTATATGTCTAATTAATACCACATGTTTAATTAACAAAACATTATAAATGTAAAAATTAATATTCCCAAACTAGATTACATATATTAATAATTTTTTCCCATAATAATCATAATCGTAATAAATTTAATGTAATATTGAGATTTAATTGACATAATACATCCCGAATCAAAAAAAAATTATCAATAATCAAAAGACAAATAATAGATGTCATCATTACAATATATCCCTAGTGGGGAATATTTATGACAAGGGTTGTTGTCATTCGTGAATATAAATAAAATAAAAGTTTCATTAAAACATTCTTGGGGAAAAAGTACTCTTTAACTCAAAAAAATCAAAATTAAAAAAAATGTTTTTATGTTTTTTATAATAAAACATTATTTAAAAATATATATAAAAACATGTTAGAAAATTTTCAAAAAAATTAGCAGCCTTAATTGTTTTTAATTCCTTACATGATGCAAAAAAAACATTACATTCAAACTATGGTAAATGGATAAAAAGGTCCTCATTTAGAAATATAGAAAAACATTACCATTCAAATAAATTGTGAAATATTAAAACAAGGTTATAAATATATTTAATAAACCATTTGAAATTTATAAAAATAATTTTGAATAGAATTTTAAATACATAAATATGGAATAAAGTTATTCAGAAAAAGTGAAAAAATTCAGTATTTATTAAATTCATTTTCCAATCATTTAAGTATAAATGGGATTAAATTGTTACTATTAGATTAAATATTCATTAATATATATTTGTTAAGATTATATAATGGGTTCAGGATATAAATTTCAGAAAATTACCCAAAATGATACATAAAACTACAATCCCAAATAATGTAGACATTGTGATAGAAACTATTACTACTAAAGCAACATTTTAATAATACCCACATGATTGAAATAACATAAATTTAATCTTTAAATACCATTAATATTAATATATTAATGAAAAAAGACATTAAAAGTTGAGTTTCATACACCACATAAAACAAATAATTAGTGAATATGACATATGTGTTATGAAATTATAAGGGATATGAGAAACCATTACATTATGTATGAAATCCTTCATTTGTTTCTAAAAATCATTTTTAATTAATATATTATTATTATAAATCTATTATAGATCTTTATTATGTTATATAATACTTTTTATGATTTAATTATAATCTTTTATCACATAGATAATAATAAATCATTATTAAAAATTCTATTTTGGGTGATAAATGATTCATTTTCATGTTTGTTTTGGTTTGGTAGATTGGGTCATTATACATTAATAATAGGGACTTAATATAATTTATTTATGAAATATATATATATATATAAAACCTTGTAGTTATATATATATTAGATAAATTCAATAAAATTTATAGTAGTAAAAATAGTTACATGATTCTAGGTGATAGTGAGTCAGACATATTCATTAATATTGTTTCCAATTCTTCCAAAAGATGAAAACAATGAAGGTTAAATAACATATGACCATTGAATATTATTTTATCTAATATATATTACATATAATCATTAAATATATTCTTATTACCATCCATTTCAAAATAAAATTAGAAATGATTTACATCTCTTCATGGATGTGTTAGTCCACAAGTACACATGAGCGACCTTATCATTTTATAAATGATGTTTGGTAAGATGGTATTTGTAATGTAATAGTTTAAAAATTATAATTAAGTCATTATTATAATATATATATAATACCTAATTATATGTATCCTTTAGGAATGGTCATTAAATGAAAATTGCTTTGGTTTGGGAAATGGATGTCCATTATACACATGATCGATGGTTTCCTTTTCCTTTATATGGAAAATTGAATGATTAATGGTTTTGGAATAAACATAATTACATATAATTATATAAAATATTTTAGTGATATTATTTTATGTTATTTGAAGAATATTTAAACGGGTGAGAGGATGAAATAAAATGAAGATGCATGTTTAAGGACTATATATATTTTCCAAATAACCACTATTTATAAATATTTACCTCATAGAATGGATTTATAATAATAAAATTGACCATGGTTAGTGGGTTGGATTTATGGATGTGATTTTGAGGATGTCATGGCTGAACCAATGATCTTTATAAGTGTGAAATATGGAGGAGTAGGGGGAACCCATATATTAGTAGGGGAGAGGATATAGTTGGAATATTTAAAAATTAATAATACACTTTTATTTACATTAAAAATGAGACCAAAATGGATAAATATAAATCCATATAGGAGTTATTGTCAAAAAAATGTGAATAAAATTTGAATTTTATATGATTTATATCATTTTAATCCTTATCATATTAGATTAAATTTCTATAATACTATTTTATCATCAATCACAGTAATTAACTTTTACTGTTTTTACATGTCATTATGAAAAAAAATCAATTAAACCATATTAGAAAATATAAATTGTTATTATTAAATATATTTAATAAAATTTAATAAATTCAATTCATTGGATTGAAAATTTCTAATTATTAATTATTTCTATGGACAGAACAAAAAATAGTTTTCTAAAAGAAATGTTTACATAATATAAAATGTTTTTATATGTTAATTGAAATTTTTTTGACTCCATTGAATATATTGGAATAATAATAATATTATTTAACTACTTTTTCATTTAAAATATGTTTTATAAAAAATTTATCATTTTTAGGCCCTTAACAAATGGTCAATTTTGAATAAAAATATGTAATCATTAATATTAGTAAACCATTGATCATTCCAAAAATTTATCAAAAACATAATCTAGTATAATTTTGATACAAATATTTATAAAAATAATGAAATATTTTAACATAATTATTCTAAAATTAAATAAAAATTAAAAATATTTTTGGAATACTATGAACCCATTTTTTTTAAAAAATATTAGTTTTTAAGAAAAAATGTATATATATTGATCTTATGATTCTAAAACATATAAAATTTGTGACAAAATATTTTGTTGAATATATAAAATATAAATTTCGTTATAACAAATCAAAAATAGATATTAATTATATTTGTTAACAGAATTCACATTGTGTGTTTAAAACTATATTTCAGGAAAAAAATATTTTTAACTAAAAAAGTTTTTTATTATTATTTTCAATGATCATGATTAAATTTAATTTATGTGTTATTAAAACATACCTTTAATTTATTTTTTCTATAGTTATTCATAAACCATAATTTAATGGTTGGTCTATAATGCCATACTATATTAAATTTCATATAGACTCAGGTTTGTGATTATCTAAAGAAATCATAGAGAATAAATTTATTTTTAAAAAAATCTACTATAAAATCTTGGGGTGTTATTTTCTCCCTACCATGAACAAAATTTTTCATTTTAATCTAATACATATCATGGAAATTATTAGTTTAAATTATCAAAATACTTTTGTTGAAATCTTGTATAGTAAAAGGGTTAATAAAATTTTCACTTAAAAATAAGGGAATGTAAATGTTGATGTTATCATTAATAACACAAAACAAGGTTTCCAATTAAGAATAAATTTTTTGTTATTTTGGAAAAAAATCATAAATAACTATAGGTTGTGTTAAATATCATTGATCATAAGAATGTGGATAATCATCAGAAAGTTAATCACCATAGAACCATAAACCGATGAAGTGTCAAAAACTATATTGATTTTGTGTAGATGAATGTAAAGGTAAAAACATTTGAATAAAATATAATTTTAATAATGTGGAGACCTTCATTATACATAAAGATAGAAAACACTATAAAAATTACATAATATATATATATATATATATATATTCATACGATTAATTTTATCCTTTTTATGTGCTTCGATCATTTTTAAAATCATTAAAAAATCCATGAAATTATTTTCTATTTTTATTTTTTATTTTTGATGTTCTAAATTAATATTTATAGGATAGTTCAATACATAAATGAATGAAATTTATTTCTATATAACTTAAACAATTTCACAAAACCAAAATGGTGATAAAAAGTTATTCAATATAATAAATTATTCTCTAATATATCAACAATACCAAATAATGAACACCATAAACAATTTGTTAAATAAAATACATTAAAGTTACATGAAATGTTCTTGAAAAATATAGAAAAAAAGATTATAAATATTGTATTACATAACCTTCCATGAAAAACTTAACATTTATATCCAAATAAAATCAATCGGTCTTAATATATTTAACCATAAATGTGTATGTTCAAATCATATAATTCCTTATATATATATGAATCAATTCCATAAATAAAATGAATTTCCAAATGCCACACTAAAGTATTATGAAAATCTAAAATTTTAATCAACTATTATTCCATTTATAAAATTACATAATTTCCTGTATAACATAATCAAATATTGTTCTTAAATAGGGAGCTTTTCCAAAAATATCTATAATAACAAAATTATTTTTTCAATCCAATAGTTATCTATAATATAAAATATATACTCCAAAAAACAACTTTTATCTTTATCTATCACCTAATTTTTAAAAATATATGTTATAGTTATGATAAAATCATATATTATGGGGGTATATGTTTCACCCATTAGTTGTACGTTCAATCCATGATGCATATCTAGATTTGATGGGTTGTCAACAACAATGTGGTTTGTTCTATTTAAAAAAATATGTTACGATTCTTCAATTAACATAGAAAATCTGTAACACCCATAATGTCCACAATATCAAAGATATGATCAAACATAAATTTGAATAATACCTTGAAATTTATTTCAACAAATATAATATATGTTTCCCTATTTTCTTCACAAAAACATATAGTAAAAAACTAACTTATATTTCTATATATGTCTCTAAATTTATCCTTATTCATGGTGAATTATAATACTCTTATGGAATAAAAATGTGAGTTTTTTGTTTTCATACGTGTGATCAACCATAAACACATAAACACACGAGTGTATCAATTAATCTTAGTTTTATAATATATGATACATATATGCTTAAAAAAGTAACATAATACATAGATGATTCATGTTTCATTAAACCAAAATAACATTTAAACAAAAACAACCTCAAAATAATTCTAAAATACCAATACATAAATTCGTTATACATTTTACTCAAATTATTATTATTAAATAATTCTCTTTATGTTATACAAGTTAACCATTAAAAAATGGAGTTCACTCATATGATGCCTAGGTTCCAAATATTTAAAACAACAAACTATAAATTGATCTATTGGATGAAATTTAATTATCTCCATTTATATTTTCATTTATCCATTATAAATTGTTGATTTATGACCATCTCTTCCACACATGAATTTTTTTTCAATTTATTTGACATAATCTAATTGGTTATAATTTCAACATTTCTTACCTGGAGGAAATTTATATTTTATCTTCATGTGATTCACAAATATGGATTCAATCAATCTCCATATTTCTGTTATATATTCATTATGAGTGTTTTTTTAGTTTTATGTTCTCAAACAAATATCATTATAAAATATTAGTTATAATCATAGTATATTTCACTATATTTATCTTCCAATTTGGTCCCCCCTTCTCATTGCATTTTTCACCATAATTATTGTAATCATGATTCCTCCTGGTTCCATTAATTGACTGAATAAAATATAGTATGATAAAAATAATCATTATTGGAAATCATATTATCATTTATAGTATTTTTAAATCATGACACATTCTATTCATTCTATGACACCGTCAGTTTATCCATCATCATCCATGATTTTTATAAATTCAATTCATTTATGTTGGTTGGTAGTGAAAATGAAATTTAAACCTATCATATCCCATAGTAAGGTTAAATAATTTGTATAATAAGGAATTTCATCTTAAACTAAGTAATGATAGAGTTAATGTAAAATTCAACTGTTTTTTGTTATTACACGTAGGTAAAATATTTCCATTTCAACATCCAATAGAATTTTCAAGATGAGGAATTAATTTTATAAAATTTAAATATTCAATACCTTTCAAATATTTGATATCTTGGTATTCCAAATTTGATAATTTCTTAAGGAAATTGGATTTTATGAAAGCATGGGTCGTTGGTAATCTATACATAAATAAATGTCTAGTGATTTACCTCAATGTAATTGTATATGTTGATGATATAATCTTTGTTTGGAATTAAGATACATCATATTATTTGATTGCTGATGAGATGAAATTGTTGTTTGAATTTTCTATGATAGGTGAAATGAAACTAATTCATGGGTTCAAAATCACACATAATAAAGAATCACTTATTTATATCTGGAAAAATATTTTCTTTTAAAATTATTTTTATGTTTGATGTTGAAAATTTGAATCATACATCCTTAGAAAGTTATATGGGAACTTCATTGATTCAATAGGGAGAGGGTATATATTTTGACACTAACATTTTTCAAAAACTTATTAGATGTATTTTATATTAGTAATCATCCAGACTAGACATTTTTTATGTTGTTACCTTTTGTAAAATATTCCAGAATGATCAAATATAATAACATCAAATTTTCCACGAAAATAAATATTAGATATACCATTAGAAAAACATATTTTAGAATCTTGTATGATATATCAAAAGAAAATTTCTCTATAAAGTTGCTGATTAGGAAGGAATTATTGATGATATATGATCCGCATATAGTTGATCTTTCCTTTTTGGGAAATGTTTTATATTTTGGAATAATATGAATAAAAATTTTGTAACTATTAGATTAGTTGAATCTATGTACTTTTTAATCACTCCAGCATCTACACAAGATATATAGAGACATAAAATTATTGATTACTTACTTATTTATGTGAACATTACCTTTCCATTTTTTTGTAATATTTATAATTCCATCCACCTTACATGAAATCCATTTCAAACATTTCATTCAAAACATATTGACAAAAAATACCACATCATTAAAGATCACGTGATGTATAATGAATTGATGCTAGATTATGTTCCAAAATTAGAAAAAGTTGCTGACATATTCACAATAACTTTACCAATGGATGAATTTTACAAGCTGAGGATAAATTAGGACATCTGAAAACATTCTCCCAAAATTTTATGTATGTGTTTCCATACCATATATCATGAAGTCTATGTATAGTGTTGTCCAATTTGAGAAATTGTTCATTAATATTTACATTGATATGTTATAAACATTTTAAAGAATAATATCTTGATTGGTAGTTTTGGGTAATCATTGAACTCATCATGTAAGTGTTATAATGCATCTAACTGGTTATTGAAGTGTGTATAATATTTTTTCTTATAAGACAGTGAATGATGTTTTGAATATTGAAAGCCAAAGAATATTAGAAAGGTTAATGTCAAATAATTTCTATTAATCACTAAATTTGGACATCTGGCATTTATGTTAATGAGTCTTGTTTCCTGTAATGATATTTATCACGTTTGTTTGTAATTATTGAAAATTATCCCATATAATGAGGTTAAAATTTTCATTTATTTCTAAACCATTGATGAATGAAAAATCTAAAGGAGGATATTGTTGGCACCATGATTGTTGAATGTTTCTTTGGATTCTATAAAAAGTTTATGTTAATTGTTATTTATTTTATCATCATTATGGAAATATTAGTTCACATTGTTTGGTTATGGTATTTGGAAAAAATTGTTATTGTAACCTAAAAAATTATATTCGATTATGAAATTAAAGATCATTAGTCTTAGATTTAGGTTCTAATAATGGTTTGTGAAATTCATTGTGTTTTAGACTGACATTTTTTACTGGATGAATATTTCAATTAGTGAGATAATTTGTGTAAATGTATTTATAATGTTATGTAAAATTAAAAAAATAAGATGATTATTTGATGATTGTTCAGTTCTCAAATATCATAATTTACTGTAACACTTACGATGTAATCCTTATAAAAAGGGGGAGAAGATAGGTTTGGAGGGAATGATAGAAGGTGCTAAAAGAATGTAAATTTAAAAAAGCATTCCAGTTTTAGTCAGATGATGCTTTTATGATCCTAATGTTCTCAAAGTCATTAGGAATTCGGGATACAAGCAGGATTTTCTATAGAATAATTTTTGGATAGGATGGTGTTTATGAAGATGATGTTTAGATAAAGTAAGGATTTATTGATCCATTAGACTGCCTGATCCAGCGGATGAACATGTCATAATGATTTGTTTTTATTTGGGAAGTTTTTAAGAAATATTTTTCTTTTGAAATTGGTCCATCAGACATGTTATGTCACTAATCTATCATAGGGATAGATGTTTATTGATGCATTTTTGTATGCAGAAATTTTTGGGACTTGTGAATATAAATATTGGGATTTTTCTTGGATTAATGAAAATTGGGATCATATATCAATTAATAATGTATTAAAAAATCATAAAATAAAATCAAATATTGGTTATGTTTAATTGGGTCAGGATAAAAATAAAAAAGTAATGATTTTTTCTAACGAAGTAGTTCCCACTCATCAGACTAGAACTGACACCAAATCATCTGAATAAAGCAGAGACTGATCCATGAAATGTAGGTTGGCAGTAATATATCATGGGATGATATACTTAATAGTACAATATATGAGAAAAATATGAAGAATTTAAGAAATTGACTAATACTTTTATGATATTTTAGATGTGTTTTCAAAGGGGTGATTTATTTCAATGTATTTTTAAGGGGGTTTTGATTTCATCATAAGATTAAACAATTTTTTTTACAGAATTTTTTCAATGTTTTATTTTTTATTTGGTAGGGAGAATCATAATGAGATTTTATTAATTAATCATAAAATAGTACGATTCTATGTATTGTAATTTAATTTTTCATACATTTAGAAACCATAATTATAATTGGAAGTCTTTATTTTTAATAAAATTTAATATTAATTAAGAGAATAATAATAACCATGATATCAGGATAAAGAAAGATTATAATATTAGAAGATTACTAGAGTTATAAGAAGATTTTGAGAAATAATGAGAAGAGTTGAGAAGAACTAATGCATTCAAACATAGAGTCAAACTGAATATGAAATTAAATTTTTTGGAATTTGGTTGTGCTGGGAACCATTTTTATATTTCTACCCAAATCACTCATAGAGAACCTATAAATAGAATAGTTTATATTATAATTTATTATTTTCTTATTATACCCATTTAGAGAAATAGAGATAAATCACTAAAGTGTATAGAATAATTTTAAGGTTCAATTAATCCTCACAAATATCACTTGAAATAATAAGCATAATAATGATAGAAATCAGTGGTTACAGGATTAGAATAAGTTTTCACATGTATTTTTCAAAGGATAGAATAAGTGGTTCATAATTCATTCCCTAGTATTATTACCTTATCTACTTTCTGGAATAAGAAATATGAATGAGGAATCATACTGAGCCATAAATTATAGTTTCTATAACAATTTACATAAATGTTATCTCTACCAACTTCTAGACATGAATGTCACGAATAATTTAATTAAATGTCTATGATCATGAAGTTGATAAGGAAACAAACAAACATATTTTCATCCAACTATTGAAGGTTTCTTAACTAGTTATAGAAACGTTTTTTCTATCATTATTTCTAAAACAATCACATTAATTATAGAATTTTTTATAGTGCTATATAGGGTTTCTGTTATATCCTATAATTTTTATACACACAAAGGGAATGTTTATAGTGTATTTTGTGTTATTAGATTGATTCCAAAACATGGTAATGATGTAGCTAGTTTTTTTATCATCGAACCTTGTAAATACTTGTTTTACCATGGATATTGAATTTTTCATATCAAATTGATGAATATTAAATAGGAGAATATGGTTATTTAAAAAAATGGAAATTTACATAATAATATATCACTGATTCACCCATACCGTTCATAGTGTTACATTGATCCTAGTTAAGCTTTTTGACTTATTTCCTTAATCCTAGACCTGTCTAGGTTGTCTATATTCCCTTGGTCCATTCCCTTGATGGTATAATATTCTTTTATGTGAAAATATCTTGATTTTTATCCCCTTTAGCTGATGATCATGGGATTGAGTTCCTGGTGTACCTCCATGAGACTAGAGTGTGATCCATTATCATATTTATTAACTAGTTGGAGTTTTGGAATTTATGTTACATAATAGAAAAGTTAGTTAATCCCCCATATAAGATTCCATATTTGTATCGATTTCATTACCATGGTCATATAAACCCACACATAATATGTTGATCCAGATTAGGTTGGTGGTGTCCCACTATTGTTATGGGTGTGAATCACTATTTGAGAATCATTCCTTTTGAGACGAGATAAATTTATAGGGTGATGCCCAATTATATTTACCTATTGAATTAGTGCCTTAGAAGAATGAATGGATTGTGTAGTGGATTCTCCCATAATGAGCATTTTTTCAATCAAATTACTATTTATGGTAATTTGTTGTGACTTTCTAGGGGTATGCTATCCTTCCAAAATATATCTGTGTTTTTCTTATTTTTTAGTATAATATCACAATTAAAATATGAGTATTCTTGAAGATTTGTGTTTACTATTATTAGGTATTCCTACTATGTATTTAAATACTCACCCATAGATGGTTTTTCCCATATATGATCTATCTTATTAGGCGGTGACCTTTTTGATGGTGTCTTAGGAGGAGTGAGAGCATGTGTAGCATAACATAATCTTGAGAGACCAATGTGTTTTTTCAAATATATGCATTTGATCATAATATTTTCCCTTGTAGATTTTTAGAATATATATATTTTTTGTTTTGGATTGTACATGGGCCAATATTTTCGTTCAATGCATTGCTATCATATTATTATTTTAGATCATACATGTATGGATGCATTTTCTTTTATTGTTTTACATTATACCATTTCACTAGTTTTTAGATATGTGTGTGTGTGTGTGTGTGTATGTATGTTTACATGAGGATAAGGCCTCCAATTTCAAGGATATTCCAACTCAATGACGGTCACAAACCCCTGGCCTATAATAGGTGATCTGGGGTTGTCTTGGGTCCGACCGTGATGGGTCGAATCATGACATGTTTCATGCTCATGAGATTAATTATCAATTATGGTACTTATTTTCTTTAACATTTTTATTATTCATTTTTTTATTAATGAAATATTTCATAGTATGCATACCCATACTCACAATTAGTTGTCACATTTTTCTTATGTTTTCTTTCCAAATGATATTAGTTAAATTATTTTGATTGATGCACATAGATATGATAAAGGAAATTAAGATTTTATCAATGAAAATTCTATGTTGTATTTTTTTAAATTCAAATGTTATTTTCAATTATGTAAATAGTTTTAATGACTACTAAACAATTAGGTCTTTCATGATGTGATCGTTATATTAAGTGTTAATGTAACAAAAGTAACTATTAAATCTTGGATACTGTGTTCGAGGTATTAACATTTTTTATAAGGTTATTTTAGAAAACAGTGATTTAAAAACAAAACTGAGAGAGGGGACATAAACACATTCCTCAACCTTGGAGATAGATTTATTGGACACCCATGATCAACCTCAGTTTGAAAAATTATTCCTTTTTAATTGTTTTTTTTAATATGAAAGCAACTTATCCTAATGTAAGAACATACTCCAACATCAATTCATTCTTCTCTCCATGCTATTTGATGAAGTGAAATTATATATATATATATATATATCTCTCTTTTGAATAAGAATATTGCACTATATTTCTTGTAATATCGGTGGAACTATAATTATCAAAACTCAATAGAATGGGTATGTTCACATAAACAGTCATGTATTCTGAATAGTCTCCATACCCATAAGTCTTATGTCATCATAAGTGGTATAAACATACCCATCTTCATCCATTATAATTTTTATATAATTTTTTTTCTTAGTGTGCCAAATTATTCAACATTTTCCCAGAATGAAATCTCCGCTAGATTTGGAAATGATACCATCAATAATTCTTTCCCAATCTGCAGCTTTATAGCCAAAGAAATCTATTCTTTATGAGATATAATACATGATTCAATAATCTGTTGTGTCTTTTATATATATAAGTATTGTTTCCCATCCAATTATATGTGATTATTTTTGGGAACTCTGGAATCCTGCACAGAACTGTACATCAAAAAAATATCTGCTCCTAGGGTAGAGAAATATAAAAAATTCAAATCATATTTTGAAACTCATTAGATTCAACTTTTCTTCTATCCCCATAATTAATTCAAATGGATTTTTATATATATTGGGGAGGAAATAGGTTTCAAATGTTTTATTCCAAACTTCATAACAAGTTTCTTAGCATAAATTTCTATAGAAAGAAATATGTTTTTCTTCATTTATTACATTTTTAATAGAAAAAATTATATTTTTTCCAATCATGAAAATTTTAAAATTAATGTTCATCTATTCGGAAATAATTAAACATGTTTATTCAATATTTCTAGCAGTTATTATATCATCAATATATAAAATGAAAAAGATGTAAGTATTGTTACTTTATTTTATACACATATTACTATCAACACATTATTTCCTTAAATATAACCTCCATTAAGATGTATATATTTTGGAATACCATGATCTCAAAGCATCATATATCCCATAACCTAATTTATTCTACTTTTATACATACTTATAATTCTTTCCAATAAAAAATCCCCATGGTTGTTTAATATTGAATTTTTCATGAATATCTCCATTAAGAACTGTTGACTTCATATCCATCTGAAATGTTTTGGAATATTATTTATAGAGAAACAGTAAGAGGGATTATGATAGTTTATAACCATTAAATAAGAGAAAAAGACTCATCAAAATAAATTCCTTCAATATATGTGTTTCCATTTCACAATGACCTTATTTTTTATTTTATCACTTTAATATAGTCATTCAACTTCTTCTAGAACACCGAATTTGTACCAATAATACTTTTTTCATTTTGATTATGTATATGTGCCCATGTGTCATTCTTCTCAATCTAAACCCACGATTAATTAATAGCTTGAATCCATTCCAGATGCTCAAAGGCTTCTCTGTGATGTTTTGTCATGACTTTTGAATACAAAGAACAATGCATGATTACATTTTTTTTATTATTTTTTGAATATTTTGAGGCTGATCACAAATAATTTATTTAGCTTACACATTATTCCTCACTCTAGGATGAGATGTTTTATATTATTCCTCATGACTAGAAATATCCGAGTTTTATTGATCTTTATTTGAGGGGTTTCAATTTTTTTCCATCCTTATAAGATATTTTTATAGAAAATAATTCATCACATTCATCTTATGTGTCTTCTTGACTTTCTGAAACATCATCCAAATCCTTTTTAATAACATTCACATTAATGGAGTCCAATTATTTTTAATTTACATTATTAAAATATCTATCTTATTCTTTTTAGATCATATATAGGAATTATTCCATATTCACCTCTCTAATTATATTGTCCAAAGTTTTTTCTATTCTTATTTATGATGTAAGGAATCCCAAAAACTATAAGGTGATTTGAACATGGATTTTTTTTCATAAATAATTCATAAGGACTGATATCGAGTCTTGTCTTATAGATTCATACATTCTGAATATATTTAAATGTTATTAGGTTATTCCTCCAAATGTAATGATAATTTTCATGTTCATGTAATATAGTGTATCCCACATCAACATAACAATTATTCATCCATTCTAAAACACCACTTTTTTTCTTATGTATATGGTGTATTGAACTCATTATGAATATTATAGTTTTCATGAAAACCATTGAACTCTTCATTATTTTCTTCACCACCATTATTATTTTTCAGAATATTAATATAATACTCATATTACATCTCAACATTTATTCTCATGCATTTAATCATCTTTATAGAATATGACCTTTTTTTAAATACATAACACATGTAATATGAGTGAAATCATTAGTTAAATTAATATATACTACTGTCTAAAACTGCATTCTTCTCTCATTAGATCATAGATATCTTAATGAATCTCTTTGTGTGGTTGATTTGAATTAATATCAATATTCATATACACATAGTTTGTAATATTTCTTTCCGAAAAATTATGAAACATCAATATACATTTCCAGACATATTTGGAATACAACTAACACTTTCTCACACTAATAAGCATCTCATGTTTATCTACCACATGTGTATCACAATATTATGTCACACATGAATTTACTTTATCATGCTAATGTAAAAAGAGTTCTAAACTTCACCAATATTGAAAAAATTACCTTTTTCATGTTTCCACAAGTAAAATGTTTCCCAACCTCCTATATTTTCACAAAAAACCAATTTTATCAAAATAAAACATTATTTAATTCAACAAATCGTAGGGAAACTCTCACCAAATTTTATTTCAACCGATCAACATGTAAATTATTCTTATATTTCGAATCTTATTCCTTATAAAAATAATATCCAACAACTTTTATTCTTATAGATTCATTATTTCCAAATGTAATTATTCATTATTTAAAATTTTCACATTATTCAATAATTTCAAAATCTAATTTCATGTTAGAATAACACCAAAAATCATTGATACTAGAAAATTCTCAATTTTTATCTATACGAGTGCTTTCAATGATAAGTTATTTTTCATTCCATTTTTCATTCATCGCCACTTACTTATATGAAATTATGAAAACCTTTTTTACATATTTAACAATACAATAAAACATTTCTACACAAATTAAAATTTGTTCACATATTTCATAATTATAGTCAAATGTATGGATTCTAATTTTTTTAGAACGTCTTTCTTAGATTTCATCAATATATCATTCCTATTTTCATCCATTGATTGTATTAACTCCCTTCTATACTTTTAATTTTATAAATAGTGATATTTTTATGATCATTTTGATTAAACAAACACATATTTTTCATATACCCAAATCCAACACAATACTATAAGTATCCATATAAATAATACATTCCTCTATAACATCTACATTATTTAAAATTGTGAGAATATTTTTCCAAAATATTTGACATTCACTTATAAACACTTTTGACCCCGACATGTTCTTTTATTACATATAGTAATAATATTTAATTCCACGTTCCTACTAACAATAATTGATTCATTAGTGGTATAAAAATTTTCGGAGTCATAAATTCTAGTAGATTATGAAATTCTATGACTCCTGGTTTTTGACACATACATGATTTTTTCAACATTCTTCCACTTATGAAAATTTTCATCTTTATTTCTATCCTTTAAAGGTAACATTTGGTCCTTCTCTTCTTCACAATTTATAGATTCATTTACAACACCCGAGAGAGGGCTCCTTGAACTTGTAAAACATTTTTATTTTTATAATGTTCTTGTTGAAAAAGATCTAACTCTTATTTATTTCTCCATCATTAATTATATATGTTCATTTTAATTATTTTCATTTTCATGAGAGTTATTCAGAAAATATACTTTTTCTAGAAAATTATTTTTATTCTCTGGAAAACATTTGTTATTGTTTTATATATATTTTTTCTTCATCAACATTTTTATTTCTATTTGGATTCTTACTATGTTACTTATATATTATTTCAATATTATTTTTAAAGAATGTTGAGGAATAATATATTATTCTTAAAAAATTATTCTTCAAAAATCATCAATATTGAATTTTGAAATGAATATTTTTTATCAAAAAAACATTATTAAAATATTCATTTGAAACATAACTATATTCAACTCTTTCATATTTAAAAACATTATCTTTCTATTATAAGAGAATATTGTCTCATATCAATTTAAAAAGATCTAGTCTAATCACCAGGATTATTTAAATACCTTATCATCTTTCTATCATCTTCATCAGAATTTTATTAATTATTTCTTTATGGTAAATTCATGGAAAATATCCCAATAGCTCTGAATTTAAAACATTTACAGGTTTTTTCCCTATATAGATTTCTTTACCTCTTGTCACATTTTTACAAAATAATGATATAACCTCTTCTAGATAGTTATATACCAAATTTTTGGATTTGATATCACCATCGACATCTTCTCCAACAATCATTTTATACTATATTTATTGGTATCCTTGAAGAGAATTTCTTAGTCAACTATTAAATTTTCATTCCAAACTTTCCCTATTATCATTTATTACGTAATGAAAGTAATATTAAGATCATCCAATGAAAGAGTTTTAGGATCTCTATTTTTAGAAGATGAAATTTTGTCATCAAACATATCAGGAAGAATTTATTATAACTTTACGAAGACATATGAGTATTCAAACATTTATCAAATATATATTATGTTAATATCAAAATCATTCATCCTTTAAAATAAGTCACCAACATATTCATACTAACCAATTTATTATATTCATACATTAGCCTCTATATTTGTAACAATTATTTCATTTATTTTTTATTTTCTTCATGAATTTCTATCAAATATTCCCAATTTCCTTTTATAGTTTCAACTCGGTTCACTCATACAAATTTACAATCCAAAAATCAATGAGAGTAAAGTATTCTTGGCCTTTACATCATTACAAATATTCTCCATATCTATATATTTGAGAGGATGTTTTTCATCAATAGAGATTATTTTGTTTTCACCTTATTTAACAAAATCATAAATGAGAGACATAAGATGAGGAAACATTATATATTTTCAGGATATGATATTTGAATCTATACACTATTGGAATTACACTAATAGTCACACAAATAATATTTCTCACCAAAAAATCTCTAAAAACCCCCTCATAAATGAGTAAATAAAGGGGAGCTTCACTCTAATACCAATTGAAAATAATCATCCAGGATCAATATATCACTGATATTGGGAAGAGATTAATTATTTATTATTTTTTCTTTTATATTTCCTTTATTTTAAAACAATAATTTTTTATGTTAATGATTTATCAATTTACAAAAGTAACAATAAATAAACCATAGGATCATAAGTATTTAAAAGGGTCACTTGGAAACAAGAGTATCTAAATCCTTTTAATGATTTGGAAAAAATATAATACCATGTAATAAAATGAAAAAGTTCCTTTTGTGTGGACACAAAAAGTATAATATGCCTTAAAATATGTATAGAACTATGATCAAAAAATATTTCGTGTGATTCTTATAGAACTAATAATGTAATATAAGAAAGTGTAAAAAGTTATTAATCCTTTAATAGATGGTTAAAAACAAGTTACTATGATTCCTTATCATCTGTCATATATGGGATTCTTCAAAATTCTCTTCTCCACATTCCTACATAGTTTATGGTAGAAACTCAGTTTCTGGATTTTTTTTTTTTTGAATTATTAGTCTAATTGATCAATATGACTCATTTTTTCAATTGATTAGACTAAATAATAGACAATGAAATAATACACTGGAAAAAATTCTGATCCACTTCTTCATTACCTTGAGAATTTCAACTCAAGACTCAGTCTGATCCAGTAACCTCTGATTATAAGCCTTCCTTATTATTCTTCATTCATGTGATGTTTCTCAAGAAATCTACATCTATAAACTTATTCCATCAATATCAATTCTTTCTCTCTCTCTCACTCAAAATATGTGAATAGTACCAATATTAGAAATTAGAATAAATATTCTTCATATTATAGTTGCACTAAAATTGGTTGGTATGGGAACATGAGAATTTTAATCCACTCATCCAAATTCCCAAAACATGAATTTCCTATTTATAGTGAATCTATATTTAAAATATTTACTACTTCTCAACTCATCATGATTCATCTCGAAACATCACGAAACATCTAAGAAGACAAGCATGATTTATACGCTCTAAACATTCTACAATCCAATGACAAGGTCATCCAGATTCTATTTATTATAGTAAATATTTATAAGAACTCAGGGTTTCTCATTGTGATGATCCATATCAACATTTAGGATAATTAATTTCTTTACCTTAACTCTAAACCATTTAAAAAAATGAATTACTTCCCACTAGGATGCTCTTTACCAATATAAAAACATATAACATTGAATAAATTATTTTATAAATATATTTTCAAATTATAAATCTATTGAAACCCCTTAAAAAATTACTTTTGAGAGAATATCCCATTTGATAACACATCTGATATACCATTAAATTTTTTTATCCTTTTATTCAATTGTTGAAATCATCCTTATAATTTAACTAATGAATTATATTGTTTGATGAAATATTTTTGTTAGCTTGTGTCTGATAGATCAATCACTAAATCATTCTAATTAAATTTTGTTCCACACTAGAATGATGATTCAACACCCCTTCTTGGGAAAGAAAGTAAACATTTATTATTTTTTCTCTTAACCCAAATGAAGATAATCACCATTTAAATTTATTCAAGAAAACTATTAACTATATTGTGGATTTATCTCTGATTTATTTTTCCATCATTATGAAAAAATAAATGTATTTTAATTCATATTTCCAAAAAATAATCACATATAAATCAACATCAATAAACATCCCAACATAAAATATCATAGTGAAATATTCTGTCTGATGCACCGATGTCCTTATAAAATTATTTCTTCCATTCATCCCAACAAGTGATTTATCCTTATGACCTCTTCATCTGGAGAATCTGATAGTATTATTTATCAGAATGACTGATGTATGATCTTATCAGTGCATTAGAAATGATAACACTTCAGAAAAATCACTGTATATAGAATTTTATCTTCCAAAAAATCTTCCATGTACCATTAATTCTTCATGAAAATTAGAATATTAGAATTTGGTTAACACACAATAGAAACATTATAATGGTTCTAGGACTTTTCATTTTTTTGAATGCTTCTATCATTCCATTAAAACATATATTCTACCCTTTTATTTCAGAAGTATTTCATCAGATGTGTTGGAGAAACACATTATATTTGATAACTAACTATTCTACAATGCACCATCATATTTAGTATTGAATTTATTGAATTATATTCAAACAAATTCTCATACCAATTAAAACATTCAATTCAGGCAAAATGTGTATCCAAAACATATTTTATTTCATAAAAAAATTTAGAGTAGAAAATTGAGATTGATGAACTTTCTTATCATGATTTCATTATATTTTGAGATCATATTTCCCTATTTCATCTAATTATTAAATATTACAACAATTTTTTGTTCATCAATGAAAATAAATTCAAAATAGTCAATAGAAGCATATTATAGTATCCAAACAACTGCCTGAAAACTTCATCCCAAAATGAATGGAAACAAATAATGTCAGAGTGGGCAGAAAAAATTAATAGAAGGCTATAAGATATGTGAAGATTACCCTTATCATATCTCTGTGATGAAACCTCACAGGACATGTACAGCAACACATACATGGTGTGTAGAGATAAATTGAATTCATAACCATTCCATATAATGATGCACGTTTACTGCTTATCATGCACCAGGTGCTAGCCCATGTACACTTAATCGTGCACATGTACAGCTATTTGTTATAGTCTATAATTTTTTTGACAGCGTTCTTAGCTTGAAAGTGTATTTTTTGTCCAGTATACGTGTCATGCTGCCATCATTTTTCATATGGCGTGTGATAGGGTAACACGATTTTTGAATTTAACTCTCTATGAAACACCTTGAGCCATAAAGTGGGTCCAAAATAGTCTGTATCATCATATTATATGCCATATAATATAGTATTTTCCAGATCTCATGGTTTATCCATGAAACTATACAATTCCTTATGGGATCCTATATTCTCATCTAAATATGTAGATCAATGGTTGGATAATAATATACTCCTCAGAGATTGTAGATAAAATATTTGTATCCACTCTAAAATTTCACATACTCATAGTTCATAGATACACCATTGAACCCCAGATAATGATGTTCTAAAAACCAATTATGATTGGCTCTTATCATATTACATCGCCATATCACCTTGATTGTAACCTGTATCATGAACTTCACCAACAACATGAATCTATAACAATGATGAATGGTTATGAAATAATGTAATTACTGGTATTAAACTATTCATATCCCAAAGTAATTTCCCATGATCAACATACAATGAATGGGGAGAAATATATAAACCATTTGATGGGAGGAACAGAACATTGCCTTTTTTCATTCATCCATGATTTTTTTCATATAAAAATGGAAATTATGTTAGATAAAATCAACTCACTTGAATAAATACATCAATTTAATTAACAATTGATAAAAGAATATATCATTATTCATGTAATATATTCATGTCTGACCAATTAAAAATAATGAAAAAAATTTGGAAAAAAAACATCATACTCACTGTGTGGAATTTTTTTGATGATGGGTGGTTTTCCCCGGTAATCATTTGAAATATTCCTGAACTCTGATGGTGCAATGATCCTAAAAAAAGATCTTATTCGGTTTCATTTTCCAAGAATGTATTTTTATAGTTATATAGTTCTCTAGGATTTGGTATATAACTTGTAATCAATATCCAAAAGAACATATTTATCAATGATCTTATTTTCCCAGTAAAAAATTTTTTATTTTATTTATTTTCATTTATTCTCGTGATGTTTTTTTAGACATATCTTTCTCCAATAAAAGTTATGTCATTCCTAGGATAAAACATACTTTTGGAAGTCAATAATGAACTTGTATATTTTATTCTATCATCTATTCATGATTAATTTTACTAATTTAAGAAAAAACACATTTGTGATGTAAATATATTTAGAATATTTGAAAATTTTATTATGGGCTACCTGGTCTATGGAATCAAATGAATTACTAGTGGATGGTTTTGAAAATGTTCCATATAATATAAAAAATTAAAAAATATAATATCCTAGACATTATATTCTCTCAACCTTATGTTTTTTCTCCCATAAAAAGGAAAACCTACTAAATAAGACATGGAAACTTGGCTTGCATATGGGTCCTCTGATCCTAGGTAATCTCATAATGAAGGTCGTTCTTCCTCTAGAAATGATCTATATGAATCGATTATCCATGAAGGATCATCTATTTATGATCCTAGATATCCAATAGGTATTTTGGAATGTAGCATAATCCTTGATGTAAATATCGCCCTAGTCAATTACATGATATGTTTCATGCAGATACCTCATCAACTACGGTATGTGGATGACTTTTTGTACCAATTCCATCTATAAAAGTAGAGTCAAGAGGCACACCACCTCTCCAAAACCATCATGTATATATAATGGTATAATGAATCTCATAAATATATTTCTACCTCATCCAAATCAAAATAATCAATGTAGAGGTGTTACCCGAAATAATGCATTGTATCCCTCCTTGAACTCCTTTGGTCGCAATCATTAGTTTGTATAAGAATTATAATAGCCCTATGCATTCCTCAAACATTCCTATATGATATTCATCTTCTCTATAGTATATCACACTTCTTTGGTCCATTGAGTACTAAGACTCACTAATTAGTCAATAAAATGGGTGACCTACATGATCACGTGAACAAGGCCTCAAATGTGACACAACAATGGAATAGTGGTAGCTATTTCTTAATTCAAAATCCACTAATAGATTGTGATCCAATAAATTACTACCAAAAATATAGTATAGAATCCTGAAACATGTCCTACAATTCACGAATGGTCTTCTTAGAATAGCTGTCATGCATGGGATGAAATGCTTTTCTCATGTGTAACAGATTCAAAGTAGCCTCATGTAATCCTATATATAATCATTATGTGACTTGAGTTTCATAGTATGAAATTATCACTAATGCAACTCCATTGATATGTATTTTCTAAATAATGTAGAGTGGTCCTTGTCTCCATACTATATACATTACTTGATTGTCTTGGAAGTGGTCTGACATGTTGATTCATCCCACATTCACCCAAATGGTATCATACGCCAAGATGTATGTGGTAAAATTTTCATGAATTCCATGTATATAGCTTCCCACTAAAACTATATAATATCAACATGTTGAGAAAAAATATGTGAAACCTATTGCACAGCCTATAGTTTCTGACTTGTGGGGATTTGAGAAAGCATCATTTCAACACAACACATAATTACAATACATAATAAATGATTTCATAGGCCTTTGAACACCTTTTCCTCACACGGATGTACTTTAAAAGGTGATTTATGAGGCTCCCTCATCATTTTTTCAACACTGGTAATGGTAGCCTTGAATATTGAAAAAAACAATTAATAAAGGCCATATTTAATAATACTAAAAAGAACTATAAAATCCCCCCTATATCAGTGTTAAATTAATTACTCATTAGTAGTCATTAATCAATACATTTTTGTTACACTGTTAAAGGGGGAATTTAACAGATATTTTTATTTGAACTTTTAATGCCAAGACTTTACATCACTCAACATTTTATTGCATGTATAATACTAATAAATCCCTTTTACTAGTGTTGTTAAAGGAAAAAAAAATTACTATAGATTTTAATTATTTTATTAAAATAAATAAAATATCCATTATTTTTATATAATATGTGATGTTTCATTTCTGTATTTGGGGTAACCCTGATATATTCTCAATTTATATATTATTTTACACATTACACAAATGTTTGATAATGTTCAAAAATATCATAACTTCTCTCTCATCTTTTCTTTTTATTTAACTATCATTTTGAAATCTATTTTCAAAACTCATCATCCTTGTTTGACAATGAATTTACAATATTTCTTCACTCAACTATATTACTATATCCTATTATATAATTTCATAGATAAATATTTATGTATTTTTTAACCATTATCTTAATATGGGTCAATTTCAATCCTATTCTTAATGTATTTTTCTTTTTTATTTATTAAAAATATGAATAATTCTTTACAATAAAAGTGGTGGTGAAATTATCCACCCCCAAATCAATTGGATAATAATTTATATTTTCTATTATCATTATACATGGGTATGAAGCATTTATAATTTCCTATGATGTTATTCATTGGAATGATGTGATTATATTTTCCATATTATTATTTAGGGAAATGACATGGTTAACTATATCCATTGTGTTAGGTTGTAATAGATATAACCCATGACCTATGATTATGATGACATTCTATATGTTTGAGAAATGTTTTATGACTAATATTATCTTTTCCCCCATGTTATGATTTGAGTGATGGTTTATTGTTAATATTTATTTATGATTCTACATCATGTTTTTTATCCAATAATATCATACCTGAAACACCCCACCCATACCTCATTGTCTTGAGGAGGCTCTGAGCGTTACACGGCCTTAAGCGACTTTCCCATGGTGCAAAAGGCTAGCAATAAATACTGAGGGATTCAAGGAATAGTGGGGAATGATTTTCCCTTAAGAAAGAAACCAACCAAAGCATCCTACAAAAAAATCAATTTGATGAATGTCAATAAGAAATTAAAACATGTATTCCCAAAAGACAACCACGTTGTTCTACAATAAAAACCAAAACCAGTACAACCGAACACAATATCAGTGTACTCTACAGAAGACTAATCAAATGACCCAATATAAGCCAAGACACACTCCACGGCTCCACACCCAGCTCCATGCTCCATGCTCCACCACCCAACCCAAGCACCACTATGAAACTCTATTTATGAGGTGCCTTACAATTACCTTTAACCCGGAATACGACATCTACAATATCATGAATGTGCCAAATCATGGGTGAGTATAAAACTCAGTAGGTTTCACCCAATGACTTCCCTACTCTTTCCCCTAGGATTGAAAAGTTAGAAACAGTTAAATAAAATAGTTTATATAAAACAATTTTTCAAAAATAGTTTATAACCAAATATAATTTTTTAAAACCAATCATTAAAAAAATCAAAAAATTCCAATTTAAACAAATATTCCCAACAAGTTATTTTTCATAAAAATAACTAAGAAACCTTTAAAACCATTTCACAACATCCATTTTTGGCATACCCAACCCTTTCAAAAACCCATGAAACCACCCATGCATGCATGTTATGGTTTTTCCATAATCATGATTTGATTCTCATCGATCTACCAACTCGTCACATGGTAATTGATTCTAAAGTGCCATTACACCTTTGGTACTGAGCAAAAGGTCATATTTCAACCAAGCCATGTATATGTAATTTCCATGTGCCAATAAACCTTTGGCACCAAGCACAATGTCATATTTCATCCATGCCCCATATATGTAACATGAACACACACACAAAATTCCCAAAAACCGTGCAAAAACAGACCATTTAATAAAAACATATTTTTATTGAATACCATTTCCATATAAACTATTTAAATTCCAATCCATCTCAATGTCAACACATTTAAATAAAATGCTATTTTTATTGAAAACAAAAGCCGAACCCATTTAAAATAAACATTTAAATTAAATAAAACATTACCATTTTATTGAAAACCTATAATCCCAATCATGTGACACAATTCTAGAAATTCCTATTTTAAAATCCACATTTTAAAATCAAGAACCAAAGCACTCATTCAAAATCGCCAATTTTTGAGATTTCACAACCATCGCTCTGGAGGGTTTCAAATAAGAGTTCAACAACCAAAACACAATTAATTCAACTCCATGCATTCAAATTTAATTCATTTTAATCGGTACTACTATGTGGAGTCGATAAAGAGTACTTCTACCATTAGGGTTTTTATAAAAACCACATTGAACGAAGAACGCTCAAGAAACCGGGTTGATTATTCAAGAACAAGCCATAGATATCTTTTCCTAGAATGGAAGAGACCAAATCTCATCATATTTTGCATCCACACACGTAGATCTACCTATAACGAGAGTAGATATATGAATATAAAAGAAGAGGGGAAGTAGATCTAATTAGATCTAAGGAATCGAACAAGAACGAAGAATAACAATTACGTACCATAAGAATTTTGGATTCAATTCACTTAGGGAAGCTTTAAGATCGCCTCTAGAATGATGGTAGAACCTTCGATGTCTTAAAGTGGAGAAAAATCCCGAGTTATGGTATTTATGAGAAAAAATGAGTCATTTAATGGAAAAAACAAGTGAGATCCACTTTTTTAGGATCTCATTTAAGTGCCCTCAAAGTTAGTTCACACTATATAACAATACGTGCTCTAACCATGTCTTATATACTGCCTCGACAGACCCTTGCATTGCCTTATCACATGGTCTCCCGAACCATGCTCCAACCATTCGGAAGCCACTACCTCAAAGTGCCAACTACGAACGGTTTGGCCACACAGTTTATAAAAACCTTGCACCGCCCATGCGACATCCCCTTTTCCCCAAAAACATCATTCCAAGTTACCCTGAATCTCTCCTTCATCCCCTCTTGTTTTTATTACCATTAAAATCATTATGTAATGGTTTCTTCTAGAAATCGAGGGTACTACATTCTCTACACCATTGGTATTTGTGTCCTCAGAATGTAGACAACCCTTTCTGGATGAAAAGTGTTCCGACCACTGCCCTTTCATTTCCTTTTCACCCTCCCAAGTCTCTTTCTGAATCTGACCATGTTTCCATACAACATGCACTAGATCGATTATTTTTCCACCCAATACATTCTCTTTCATTTCCACAGTCTTTATCATGGTTGGTATCAACGAAGAATCCGGCTCTAGGTCAACGTGATCCCATCTGACCACATGGTCAGGATCAGGCTAATACTTTTTCAACTGAAATACATGGAACACACTATGCATCAAATTGAAATGTGGTGGTTTTTTCAACCAATATTTCACCTCTCCAACCCGTTATATTATATCAATAGGGTGAATGTATCTAGGAGATAAATTTCCATGATTCCCTAAACGATGATGTAAAATCCCTAGAGAGATCCTCAAGAAGACATGATCACCCACAATGAACGACAATAGACTTCAATAGTGATCTGCATAAGATTTCCGATGACTCTGATATATCTCCATCCTCTTTCTAATCAACTAGGTCTTCATTATTGTTTCTTGGACGAGGCTAGGATCTAATAATGTTGTTTCATCCTTTTTCACCAAGCATAGTGGATAATGACAGGGACGCCCATACAATTATTCAAATAGAGCCATGCATATCGAGTTTTGATAGGTATTATTATATGAGAACTCTTCTAAGGGTATATGCTCCTCCGATGAGCCACCAAAATTCTTTTACGCAAGCCTGCAATATGTCTTCCCATGTTTGTATCGTCCGCTTAGATTTCCAATTCGTTAAAGGATGATACTTGGTGCTCATAGTCAACTGTTTTCAAAGGACTTACTGTAATGATTTCCAGAAATGAAATGTGAACCTCAAATCTCTAATGGATACTATAGACACTGGTACACCATGACTTTTTACCACTTCTCAGATATATGTTTTGGAAAGATCCACCAATGTATGAGTATCACGAATAGGGATGAAATGAGACAACATGGTAAGATGATCCACTATCACCCAAATGGAATCCTATTACCGGATCGTTCTTGGATGACCTATAACAAAATCCATTTATATTTGATCCCATTTCCACACTGGGATGGGAAAATATTGTAACATACCATCTATTCTCTAATGCTCTGCTTTAACAGACTGACAAGTTAAGTACCGTGAGATGAACTCGGTGACCTTCCTTTTCATGCCACTCCATAAAAAATGTTCCTTCAACGCCTTATACAACATCTGTGTAAATAGATGTACAACCCATCTTCAATGGTGGTATGTATGAAAACGTTGTTCCTAACAAACCATAGGTATAACCATCCGATCTCTGAAACACCAAACTGACCCCCATAAAGTTTCCATCCACCAAGGGTCTTCCCACCATTTAATTTTGAACATAAAACTAAACATTCTACTTCAGCTATTTGTGCTTGTTTGATCATTTTTACTAAATCATGATCAAGCGTACCTGAAAAGAAAAATACAACCTCACCTTGGTTTTCACATTCCACATGCATGTCTGCTGAGATCGACATGAACTTCCATTCATCTGAAGCTTTATCCTACAACTGAGCAAATGACTTTCTACTGAATGCATCTGCCACCAAATTGCATTTTTCCAGTGTGTACATCAAGTTAACGTCATACACTTTGAGATACTTCATCCACCTCCAATGCCTCAGATTCAAATCTCACTGTGAGAAAATGTTTTTAAATATTTCTAGATCTATAAACAGAGTAAATTTCTCACCAAAGAGATAATGTCTACATATTTTCAAATCATGAACGACTATAGGTAACTCCAAATCAGGTTTTGGGTAATTCTTCTAATGCGCCCTCAACTGCCTTGAACCATAAGCAACCAAGTGATTCCCTTGCATGAGAACACACCCCAACTACAACAAAGGCATAATCACATATTCATAATGGTCATATCTACTTATGAAATCTATTTTAGGAATATCGTCCTTCCTCACCCACAATTAATGATATCCCAACCTCTGTTCAATCTTTTGGAAACCACTGGGCTCCACTAAATTGGTCGAAAAAATCATCAATTCATGGCAGTGGATATCTGTTCTTCATCGTAGCATGGTTAAGTCAACGATAATCAACAAAAAGCCTTAATGTTCCATCCGCCATTCTCACAAACAACATAGGCGTTGTCCACTGAGATGTTCTAGGCTGGATAAACCCTTTTGTTCAATCTATTCCAACTGGACTTCTTATTCCTGCATATCATTAGGTTCCATTTGATAAGACAGAATAGAGATTGGATGAGTCCCTGAAAGGAGATCAATCATAAACTACACTTCTCTTACGAGAGGTAACCTAGATAATTCGTTAGAAGAAACACCCATGAACTAATTCACCATTTTTAAAAAACACTCTGCTCAATACCTTCTACAGATTCCACATAAAACACCGCCAACTGACATGATAACATCCCCACTACTGGTGTCAACAAAACCATTGCACCATGGCTTCCGTGCCTCTCAACTCTAAAGGTATGTTTAATGCCATTGTGTGTTGTAAAAGCCATTACTCGCACATTACAGTCGATGTGGGACATAAGCGCCCCCAACCAATCCATTCCCAGGATTACATCAAACCAGTCCATCTCATGCACCAAGAATATCCACATTAGCTCAACCTTTCCCACAACAATTCAACATGCTCTATACAAGAAGGATTGACAATATCTTCAACCCATAAGTTTTTGATGTTTCTAAACCGAATGCATCATTTCTACCCTTGAACCTCGCAACTAAACCACACATGAAGCAATAAAAGAGGGTGATGTACCCATATCATACAACACTTGTATCAAGATATAATTTAAAAAAATAGTACCTTGCACCATGGATGGTCCCAACTGATCATCAACCACAACTTTCTTGGATCCGAACAATGCCCTGGTTACCAAACTCTGCTCTTTATTGCCCTATTGAGGAATTGTGATGTTCCAAGAATCACCATGACTGAATTTTCTATGCTAAAAAGGGGTATCCTGGTGTCTATGTCCCATCTAAGCATATGACGTCTGCGATCCCTGAGGAGTGTCACATGCTCCCGAAATCATAGAATTCCTACAATAGCATTGAAGACGCCCCATCTACTTGAAATTGTGACATTCCCAAGGTTGTGTCATATAGTACCTCTTGGTGTGTTCCATAGAGCCACACTAAAAACATCCTAGTTTTCTATGGGCCATTGAAGGAAGATTTATTGATTATGCCGTCGGATTATGTGCCATTCTCCGGCCCTGGGAATAATTGTCTCTATTTCACTTGAACCCAGCATTAGAGTTCCTAATATTCTCTATGGGAACCAGCATGTTTACTCTTCCCAGAGCTCCCAACAGATCCCGCTCATCCCCCGATGTTCGATTCACCATCTCTGTGTAATCATCGATAAATAGCACTACTATTTTTTAATAGATCTCTTGCCATAAACCCACTTCAAAGATCCTTCCCTACAACAATGTGCTACCCACCACATCAGGTGAAAACCGCACTATGCTCATAAACATAGCTTCCTACTCCGTCACATACATATTCTCTTGCTTCATACTGAAGAAATTAGTTGTGCACTGAATTCTTACCTAAGTGGGTAGAATTGTTTATTAAAAAAATCATCAATGCCTTCCCACATCATTACCTGATCCATTATTACATGGATTACCTACTCACACCACTAAATAGAAGGATCCTCTAGCTTATAATGTGAAAAATTTACATTCAACTCTACCGACGTCCCCATGAATTAAAAAATTCTGATCATTCTAGACAGCCATGCAACTATAATTTCCGGGACCAAATCACCAATCAAGATAGGTTGATCTTGCTTTGAAACTGAGCTGCATAATCAACATTCTTGGTCTCTTCCACTCTATTCAATCCCCCTATATCTTGGAAAGACTTCACTATGCTCTGGACTAACTGCTGGTTCACCTAGGGCTCAGGTGCAACCACGTTCTCCTCAACCACTTCCGGTTGGTCTCTACGATGCCTACTCAATGCCAGTTTCTAAACCCACAACAACCTCCATCAATCTGACTATCTATAAACTGATGCCTTAGTATTTCAAATTCTATCACATCATCTATCACAACATTGCCTTCCAAAACATCATTTTTCCCATGTTCAAATATTTTTTTGAAACCACTTCACATGTTATTGAATATTTAACCATTTTCAAAATATGTTAATTATTCGACTTTTCAAAATATTTCAATTGAAAACCAATTCCATGCATTTCAAAATGATCATTTCTTGTAATGATGTATGCACTCATAGTGGGAATTCATTCTTCTATAATGCATTTCATGCACATCTCATTGGCTAAACCCAAGACAATGAGATTTCCAACATTCTAGAATTGTATCCAAAACAATTATGTACACAACACCCTGTTAACTTTAAGATCAACATAAACTAGTTTGATCTATCCTTTTATGTTATACATTTCATGTTTCGACAATAATACTCCTTTTTATTATTCCAACTTAAGGAATATATGAAAATAAATTCCAACAACATGATCAATAACACTGATGGCCATTTGTACCACCAAGGAAGGACCAAACTGATTCCACTTGTAACACACATCCCCAACCTCATTGGATTGAAGAGGAAGTGAGGGTTACATGGCCTTAAGCGACGTTACCAAGGCACCAAAGGCTGGAAATAAATGCCAAGGGATTTAACGAACAGTGTGGAATTATTTTCAATTAAGAATGAAACCAACAAAAGCATCCTTTAACAACCACTATATGATGCATGTTAATAAAACATTCATGCTTGAATTCCCAAAAGACAACCAAGTTTTTCCACAATACAAACCAAAATAATACAACCAAACACAATATCAGAGTACTATGAGGAAGACTAAACAAAGGACCCAAAATAATCCCAGACACAATCCATGGCACTACACCCAGCTCCGAGCTCCATGCACCCCCACCTATCCCAAGAACCACCAAGAACCACTAGTAATGAGGTTACCTACCTTTACCTATATCATAGAATAAGAAATCTTTTGAAATGTCCCCGACCTCACCGGTCCATTACATTGTGAAAATGTGGTGCTAGTGATGATCTGAGAGGACACGGTGACTTGGTGCACGTTTGAGTGTAAATTTAAGGAAAGTTAAAGGCCTATGGTCTTCGCTAGGTTGGCAGACAGTTTTCCTAAACCTTGGGGCAAAAAATGTAAGGTTGGTGTTGGAGGCAGTGGCTAATGCCTGGTTAGCGCACGGTTTTTCTAACCATGCAGACTAACTATGTGCGGAGTGTTGGGTGTGGCAGAAGGTGACACACGGTTAGCGCACAGTTTGTTAAACCGTGGAGACACTTAATGTTAGATCCTAAAAATGTGGATCTGAACTCCTTTGCCTCTAAATGGTTCATTTAGGACCCTAAGCAGCCAAAAATTTGTATTAATATTCCATGGAGGTAGAATAACCTCTCCCAAGAATTTTGGAGGCGATCTAGAGGCTTCACTTCGTGAATTGAAGACATTTTCTTGAGGTATGGGATCCTTTTGTTTGGTTTCATATATCTACCTAGATCTGCTCCACCTCTTCTCTCAGGATCATATACCTACTCCTGTTATGGGTAGATCAAAATGTGTAGATGCCGATTATGTTTAGCTTTTGTCTTGTTTTTTTAGGAGAAGACCTCTATGTTGGATCCTTGGTGAATCGGCCCAGTTTTCTTGGGCGTTCTTCAACTGCTGTGTTTTTCGTCAAAACCGTTGAGGCAAGGGATACATGGATTCTGTAATTTTTTATTTGAAATCGTAGAGTTATCATTATTAATCCCTTTGGATCACGTAGTAATTGACCTAATTAAATAATTGAACTGGATTAAAAGAATTGGTTTGATCGTATGTTGTTACTTTGTACAATGATAATTTTTCACCTATATATTTTCTAGATAGTGTGATATATATGCCATTCCTAGTTACATGTTGCTCTTGATGTAATTGATAAAGAAAATATAGTCGGAATTAATTTTTAATTAATTGGATAAAGATAAAGTGGCATGTAAATGAATCCAGTTGTTGTTGTTGTGGATGTTGTTCCAACTTGGTGTTAATAAAATTGGGGACAATGATGTGTTTAATTCAGTTGGTTGGTAAACCTGAAATCTATTGGTGCTTTTTGTTTGAAGTTCGGATGCCTTGATAAAGTTCCAAGATCCCAAATTGTTGTAATGTTTGTTTTCCTACTACTTGTGCGGTGATGTGACCTTGGGAGGGCGTTATGATACGTTTGGGCATGGAGGCCTTGTGAATGTGGAAGGGGATGAAGCCTAGAGTGGTGAGATGCATTGGTTTATGCATGTGGGTGTTGGGGAGGACACCAGTGATGATGGAATGGGATGGATGTGGTTGTTGGATGCTTGTGGATTCTTTGGTTGTTTATATTCTTGGCGTTTTCCCACTACTTCACGTTGCTGGTCTTGCTTACCCTTCTTCCGAATGGTGTGAAGACACACGGGTAATGCCACATGCTTTCCGTGTTTATCCTCTCTAGGGAGAATGGGTCTACGCTCTTGTTATAGGTGGCACATACTCGATGGGTATTACATCTTCTCACCGTGTTGATCCCCTTGTGATTAGTAGCATATGATTCTTCTCTAGAATGCCTGGAAATATGGGAAAGTAATTCTGTAATGAATGTTTGAAGAATTGATGTTAACTCATGGGGATGGAGATGCTGGAATATAATGATGATGTTGTAACTTTGAAGGAACATTTGACATTGGTTGTGATGTTGATGAATTTAATGTTGTTTTTTCATTCTTAATTAATGTGTAATGAATTAATTAACATATGTTGGAAATGATGAATAAGGGGATGAATTAATCAAATGAAGTTCTTTAATTGGTTGTCTGCTTAAAGGATACCTAGTCTTATAAATAGCATCATGGAGTCTGAGAGACATTAGCTAAAGTTGAAACTAAGACAAGGTTATTCCCATAGTGTGGTTGTGGGTTATAATATATTCTGTACTTTTTGTGTTTCTATACGTTACACCACCTTGTCAGTAAGGGCAACTGACACCCTAGGGATTCTGAGCCCTTGGGTATGTTTTCCCCAACATTCTGGTGGGAGGATGAATGGATGACTACCCTCTTTGACCCTACTCTCTTCTCTTTGTAGACACTAGTGCCATGAGGCACAACAGTTAGTTTCCACCATATATGAGTGTAGAGGGCTGTAATGGCTTGTCGTTATTCACACACATATATTTTGGATATAGTATCCCATGGACAACTATAGGTGTAATGTGTATAGGTTGTGATGGCTTATGGATCCTTACTCAGTTTATGGGATATAATGGCTTGATGTATAATACCTGACCTATGATACAAGTTATGTGAGTTGTGGTGGCTCTCGGAAACTACCTGGTTACTTTTGGTTGTGAGGATGGTGTGGTGCTTAGCCCATGTGTCTGTGGGTAAGCCATTGTGGTGCACGTGGTGCATATTGTGAAGCTTAGCCCATGTGTATATAGGAAAGCATTTGGAGAGAGATGCACATGACGTATGTCGTTGGGGAAAAGCGGAATACCAGTGGGGAAGTTCTAGCGGGGTACCCATGATATTCATTACTATATGTTATACTCTTGTATGCATTACTTGGTGAGAGTAGCCACAGTGAGGTTGAGAACTTAGTATACTTATTTAGGTTATGAGTCAGTATCTCTTGTTGTTCACTGTGCTTTAGAATTCTTTCTTTACCTTTTCCAGAGAGGATTCAGGGAGGATCCTACAGAGTATACTGTTATACTCACCCTACGTTTATATAAACTGTTATTCATGTCACTTGGAGACGGTTGGAGATCAAGCTGGTTACTACTAGCCTGTGGTTGGAGGAGCTATTCGGGCTTATGGTTTCTACTATATTACTTTCTTTTGGGTACCTGTAGTTTTCCCTTTTAGTTGTAGTAATTTTTCAAGGCATTTCATATATGTGATCGGGATTTTTTTATAATTCTGTTCTGAGTTGGATTTGTTTGGTGTTTATCTTATCTCTCTATTCCGCATGTGTTCTATTAGAGGGTAATGCCTCCCATTTGAGTGTTTATTTTACCCTTGGGGCTAGTTTCCAACCCGGGGCCTACAGGAGGCAGGACTCGTGGGTCATTATCTCCCTTTTCACATTTCCAGACCAGGAGGGGTACACTTTTTGGGGAGGGGGTCATGACAAAGTGGTATCAGATGCCAGGTTGAGAGATTGGATGAAGTTTGGAGTTAGGAATAGGTGAGGTTGCATGGGATGGTACGACAACATTGTCATGTATGTTTAGAAAGTGAGGTAAACACTAGAGACCAGCTGAGACATAGGCGTTTAGGTCCCCCTATGATCCGATGTAAAGACCTTTAAGTAAAAAATGTCTACTAAACAGGGTGATACGGGTTACAGAGTATAGACCTAGGGAAGGATCATTCATCATTAGTTTTTGTTCCTGTGTTTGAATTGGTAGACCTTAGGATAGGTTAACCTAAAATGAATAATATAAAACAATTAATTAATAAATGTTTAGTCTACCATATTCCATGCTTAGTAGCTCTAAGTGTTTGGTATTTTCCAGGTATGGCTCCAGGTCGACGTCCTCGTTAGGTTTGCGTAGAATTTGTCCAGCAAGCTGTTCCAAGAGGACACCATAGGGTAGAGGTTGACGACGACAACACTTGTAGGATGACACTCCAAGAGTTTCATCCCCAAAGTTTGCAGGAATATGAGGGCCCCGTATCAGATGCATTCATGGAAGATTGGTTGGAGGAGGTCGAGATGGGCTTTAGTTCAATCTGTACTCGGAAGGAGCAATGGGTTTTCATAGCTGTGGTGATGTTGCGTGGAGTTCCAAGGCAGTGGTAGTTCGTTTTCATTGGGGATCTTGAGGAGTCAGCGGTATCATGGGAGGAGTTCCAAGATGAGTTCAGAGCCGAGTTCCTTTCCTCGACTGCAAAGGCGTGCAGTCACCAGGAGCTTCTTACCCTTCATCAAGGGAGCTCAACTATTCAATAGTTTGGAATCCATTTCCAGAACCATTGACAATATGCTTCAGACTTGTTACCAGATGAGGAGGACAGGGTGAGGCATTTTGAGGATGCTTTGCATCCAAAGATCCAGTGCCAGAACACCCCATTTATGCTGAAAACATATCTTGAGGTGTTGGCGAGGGTAGAGGTTGTCTAGAGGACTTTGTCGAGGACCACATCATCACGAGGGGGAATCAACATGATTAATCACGAAGCAAGGTTGTGGTCCGGGGTTCCCGGTTTTAAGGGAAGAAGAGTTTATGTTTAGCCGAGGTTAGGTCCCAGCCCTTCACACCTCATTTCTCCAGAGGCAGCAACTCTCAGGCCTATTCCAAGGGTTCATGTTCGTGTTTTTCTTGTGGTGGGCGTGGTCATCAGCAGCGGGACTGCCCGAACATTCAGAGTAGTCATCGTGCACCAGGTGTTACGCTCCAGGTTCCCCAATTGAGGCAGTTTCCACTTAGGCATCAGCAGCCACTTCCACCAGCTTTAGATCAGTAGAGGGTATATGGGGAAGAAGAGGACAACCCCATGATGCTCCTAGTCCTTAGATAGAAGAGTGTGGCTGTGGTGGTGTTCGTCATCAGGATCAGAGAGGTCGTGGAGGAGGTCGTGGTCAGCTTCATGCTCTAGCGTTGCTAGCACCAGACGAGACAGTTGTTCTTCGAGGTACCGTTTTCTTGTTTTCTCCCTTACTGTATGCCTTTTTTTATCCAGGAGAGACACACTACTTCATATCTGCTACCCTTTTCCATGTTTTGGGACTTGAGTTGTAGAGGCTTTCAGGACCCTTGGCGGTGACTACGCTAGTTGGTGGTGGAGCTGGCTTGTTTGAAGTATGTAGAGATTGTGAGCAAGTGTTGGGGAAACACCACTCTTGGGGAGATTTCTTATGGTTACGGTTACAACCATATGATGTCATCCTAGGCATGGATTGATTTTATTCGGTGCAGGCTATCGTATAATGATTCAAGAAGAATTTCATTTTCTTAGAGGCGAATAGGGAGCAAGTGGTGTTTTTTGGTGAGAGAGACCCTCAGATGGGTCATAGGCGTGTTTCAACCTTATCATCCATGGTGGCTAAGATGATGATGAGTTCTTCAGAGGTTCAGCAGTTGGCATTTCCTAGGATCGTATAGGAGTACCCGGATGTATTTCCAGAAGAGGTTGTAGCCTTAACCCCTCGACGAGAGATTGATTTCAGGATCGAGCTACAGCCCGGAGCATCTCCTATCTCTATGTATCCATAGAGGATGACCCTTTCTGAGTTACAAGAGCTGTGTATACAGCATGATGGTCTATTGTAAAGTCATTTTGTTTGGCCAAGTGTTCCACCATGGGGTGCACCCGTTTTTTTCTTGAAAAAGGTTGACGGTAGTTTGGTGTGACGAATGCTCTAGCTGTGTTCATGGGTTTGATAAATGTTCTGTTATGTGAGTTCCTAGACATGTTTGTGTTAGTTTTCATCGATGAAATCCTTGTGTAGTGCACATCTAAAGAGGATCATGAAGAGCATCTATGGGCCATTTTTAGAGTTCTTCATCGACATCATCTATTCAGGAAGTTGTCGAAGTGTGAGTTTTGGGCTCGATAATTCCTTTTCATGGGGAATGTTGTGTGCCAAAAGGGATAAGTTGTGGATCAATCCAAGATTGAAGCAGTTGTGTCTTGGGAATCCCCCAAGATAGTGTTAGAGGTGAGAAGTTTCCTTAGTCTTGTAGGCTACTACATGAGGTTCTTAGCTGATTTCTCATGGGCTTCAACTCCTTTGATAGATTTGAACAGGAGTGATCAGGATTTTATATGGACTGATCAGTGTCAGGAAGCTTTCGATTATTTAAAAGAGAAGTCATTAAGTTCTCCAGTCCATTGTCTCCCAATTGTAGGAGTTCAGTTCAATGTCTTCTAATATGCTTCACATCTGGCATTAGGCTATGTTCTTATGCAACAGAGGTCAGTCGTTTCTTACGGGTCTCGGCAGTTGAGTCCCCGTGAATGCAACTATGCCACCCATGAATGCAACTATGCCCCCCATGATCTTGAGTTGGTAGCCGTGGTGTTTTCTATGAAGTTGTGGAGACATTACCTCATTGGTGAATGCTTTGTGGTTTTCAATTATCATAAGAGATTGGGGTATGTTTTCTCCCAGTGGGACTTGAACTTACTAAAACATCTATATATGGAGTTCTTACAGGAATAAGCCTTCGAAATATCGTATAACTCTGTAAAATGGAATGTTGTATCTAATGTGCTGAGCTGAAAGTCACGCAGTGATGCTGTGCATGAATCCGGTGATTCATGGAGAGTAATTAAAGAACTGTAAGCATTGCATCTTGATATGGTTGAAGTTTGGGGTAGAGGTTGTCTTTTTCAGATGACAGTACACTCATCCCTGGTGCAGAAGGTGGAAGAGTCCTAGTTGGGAGATCTTGAGGTGGAGGTCTAGAGATACCAAGTCATCTGTGTTGAGTCCCCTGATGGTTGGTCTGAGGATAAACAACATAGAGTGTTGTATCATGGGAGGGTTTTTTTCCCATGGCGATGTGTGAGATTGTCCTCAGAGAGTTCCATGGTTCTCCTTTAGTAGTGCATCCTGGTGTGAAAAGGATGTACCGATCCATGAGGAGTCCGTTATGGTGGACTGGGCTCAATCATGCTGTTACGGAGTTTGTTTCACGATGTTTTGTCTGGAAGAAGGTGAAGGTCAAACACCGTGTTCCTAGTGGTCTTCTCCAACCATTAAAAATTCCTCAGTGGAAGTGGGAGGACATCCTAATGGACATTGTTACAGGTTTACCTTGTGCTCCGGGAGGACATGATCCTATTTGGGTGGTAGTGGATCACTTAAAAAAATCATCCCACTTCATAGCAATCAAGCAGTCGAGATCTGTGGAGGTTTTGTCGAGGCAATAACTGGAGGATGTGGTGAGGCTTCATGGAGTCCTAAGGATGATCGTTTCTGATTGAGATCCTCATTTTAACTCCAGGGTGTGGAGATTTCTCTAACATGCTTTTGGTTATCAACTATACCCTAGAACTGATTTTCATCCTCAAATAGATAGTCAGATAGAGTGAACAATCCAGACTCTTGAAAGCATGTTGCACTATTGTGTTCTTGATTTTGGAGGTTCATGGATGAGGCACTTACCCTTGGTGGAGTTCTCTTATAATAATAATTTTCACTCCACCATCGGTACGGCGCCGTTCGAAGCCTTGTGTGGCTGGCCTTGTCGTTCTTCGTTGTGCTGGACTAGGGTCAGAGAGTTAGCAATTCTCAGAACAAAACTAATGCAGAATACAACAGATTGTTGGGACCACTTTGTGTATGAATATTGTATTTGCTGTCAACAGTTGTCAATGCTGGCCAAAATGTAGAAGGAGATAAAGAAGGACTCCTATGTTAATAGAGAATGGATGAAGTGAGGATTCCTGGAGAATTTTTATGATATCATAGCATTGAATGGCATACTTGGGAAATTCTCTATGAAGAAATTCAGATGATTGTTGATCTGATCCTAAGTTCAAAGAACTTGTGTCAATGGTGACACATTGTTTACAACAATGAATAATGTAGAAGTATCATCCATTTGAGGATGATTAGATCATAATAGAGAAGTATCATCCATCTGAGAATGATTGAAGAAGAACTAGGATTTGAAGAAGACCATGAAATTCTTCATGATAGAAATCCATGCAAGCGATTACTTGAAGAATAAAATCATATGATTTTCATGAAGTGTAGAATGATGGCTAAAGAAGAAGAGAGAATGTGGAAGGGCTTGGAATTGTGAGGTAGGCATGAATTTCGCCTTATATCCAAATCAAATGATGCATTTCTGGTATGTATTTCACACATATCATGAGTTAGGAGAAATTTTGATGCAATACTTATGATGGAAAGGGGGAGAAATGATGATTTCATTCATATAAAGATTTGATTGGAAGGAATGGTGCTGCTGGAGGATAGGGAAGTTTCAGTTCCTATTGCAACTCTGACGATGCTAAAGCTGATCTATCAAAGGATACATATCATGATAATGGGATTCGTGATAAGAGCAGAAGAATGGTTATGGGAAGCAGTGAAGAAAGAAAATTACAAAGCAATGGACAATCTGGGGACGGTAGAAGAGCACCATTTAAGGTGGCATCGTTTTCCAGTGTTTGCCAAATTCTAGGGCATGAAAATCACGAGATGAAGAAATGTGTTTGGCAATGGATGGAGGATGCAAGATTGAAGATGGTTTACATTTTTTCATGCAAGGCATGATTCAAGGTCATAACATCGAAAAATAACAAAGGCATGGAGTGCGCGGAAATTTAGGCAGGTTACGCGAATAAATAAAGTGGTGCACGAAATCGTAGCAGGTTGCGTGAAAAATATGCAGGATGAATGAAATAGAGGAATAATGTTTATCACGCAAAAGGTGTCTCGAGATCAAAATATAAAAAATTTGCAATGGCATGAGATGTGCAGAAAAAATTTGATCATTGCGCGAAATACAATGTCGCGTGAAAGGATGGGTTTGCGCGCAATATAGAATGTTGTGTGGAATTTTCCGCGCAATTGGTGATTCATGGTTAGAATGATGAAAATTGGGAAAGGCATGAAATGAGAGAAATATTGGAGAAGTGTGCGAAATATGATGTCATGGGAAAGAATGGGTTTGCGCGCAATATGGAATATAGTGTGGAATTTTGTGCACAATTGGTGTATTTTGATTGGATAGTCAAAAAATGGAAAAGTCCTGAGGTGTGAAAAAAATCCAGGAAGGTGTACGTAATCTCAAGAATTGAGAGACAATTTTACGTGCAGAAAGGGGTTTTGTGAACAGGGTCCAAAATGCCTATAAATATGAGTTTAACCCCTCCCATTTGTGGAGACTCAACACTTAGACAAATCCCGAGCTCTGGCACGTGGAATAATTGAAATATAGAGTATTGCACGAAAAGAAGAGGTGTTGCATGAAAAAGGAAGTGTTGCGCGAAAAAGGGAAGTTCTGCGTGAAAAATAAGGGTTGCGCGAAAAGGAATTTTCACGAAAAAAGGTGTTTTTACGTTCAAGGCTTGAATTGTATGTGCAAGCCACTTAGAAGGTTGCACAAAAAATTTTAGGGTACCGTAGGCTTTCGATGGGTGCATTGCACTCTCGAAGAGACTTTGCGAAGAAGGAAGTTCCATGAAACATTCGGTATCACGAAGAGAAGAAGAATCGCACTCACACGACTATTGTTTAACACTCTCGTTGTGCTGTGTGAAGTGAGGATGAACTATATGTGCAACTGAATTAATATTTTCACGCAGGAAGAAGTTAGTATACTAATACACTCCTATTTTGGTATTGAGAATTGAAGAAAGAGATTAAGACACTGCAATTATACTATGTCAAGGAGAAAATAAAGAAGAAGAATAAGAATAGAGGATTCCCAACTGAAGGATGACAATTATTCCGGGCTGTTTAATTCAGATGAAGATATGTGAGCTGATCCTCAGTGTTGGAATAATCACATTGGTGTATGCAATTCTAGATGAAGAAAGAATATGTTTTAGTGCAGTTGGTTGTTTCACTATGAAGAAGAAAGAAAAAGTCTAGTGCAATTAGTGTTGCACTAGAGAATAAGATAAAAAAAGAAGGAAGAATTTATTGCCTACTTCTTTGCATGTAATCAAGTGAAGAGCACTAATGAAGACCAAGAGCAGACCCTACCTTATTAAGAAGGAAGAAGATTGTCTCCATTGGCAGTATAAAGAACCAGCTAGAGGCTGCATGTTGGACTAGGCCATCACCAGTCCAGGGAAGAGGATTGTTTCCCACCCCCTCCAATGTGTAGGGACTCACACTGGCTAGAGGATTGTTTTCCTATCCACTCTTCTATAATTGAATATCAAATCATAGTGGAGAATACATACACTGGACATATCCAGGCATGGCAAGGATGTAGCTACACTTATTGAGTGGTCACCCTTGTATAAATATCACGTGCCTATTTTTACTGCTTTCTATTATTGCATGCGACATGGAAAAGAGAATAAGAGAATCAAGATCCTAACAGGTCAAGAGGTATATGGATAAAAGTTGAAATTGGTTTAAAAAGTCCCCAACACTTATTCACCCCCCTCTTAGTGTTAGGCATATCCCAAATGGGTCCTCTCAATTGGTATCAAAGGCAGGTTAACCTCTGTGGGATTCTCTAAAGTGAAGTTATTCTCTTTTGGAAACATGAGTTTCGGTCATGAGTCATCAATGAAGAGAAGATTTGGTGAAGATTTAGTTACCTTTGATCAGAAGGCTATATCTACCAAGACCATGATGAATAGGAAAAATAAATAGAAGAGAAAGTTGAAGAAGAATTACCACTTATCTAAAGAAGAGGAAGCATCTTGTTATCCATATCTGGCTGACATTGAAGACACACAAGACTTGGAAAGTAATGAGAAGGTGTCTCATGTATACACCAAGAAGATGGAAAACCTTCCTACCTCAACTGATCAAGAGGTATGTGTTAGTACATTTTTAAATTATCCTCATGATGAAAATTATAGCACATGTGGTGATGAAATATATATAACATCTCAATAAATATCAGTTGATAGATTAAGAATGATTCTGCATGGTATTATTGAAGAGAGTGCATCCCTGGTTTGCGGGGTATTTCAATGCATGCAAGAAAATATCACTCAGCTGGAGGAAGAAATTGATGTTTTGGAGAAAGTCTTACATGAAAAAATCTTCAAATGTTTAATGCTCTCAAAATAGGTTGGAGCCTTTGAAGCAACAAAGATGGGATTTGAAGAAAGTTATTCAAAGTGGCTCAAATATGTTGAAGGAAAAGAGGGAGTAAACAAGACTCTATAAGAGAAGATCCATGCACTAGAATATGAGCTTAAAAGGGGCAATGAAGTCAAGAAGTTATATTTGGAAGATAACTCTATGAAGATCAATGAACATGACATTTTGTTACAAAACAAAGTAAAGTTTCATGAAGATTAAGTTGAAAGATTTAAGAAAGCATGTGAAGATAAGATGACAATGATTGAAGACCAAAAGGTCATTCTCAATGTGATATGTCTAGATTTGGAAGATCAGTTTACCAATTAGGAGAAGACACATATTTAGTCTTCACAAAAGAAGGAATCAGTTGCTGCTAGAACCCAATGATCACTGGAGGATTCTATTGTCAAAATACCTCCAACATGTGATAAGAAGATCATGGCTTCACACATTGATCAATCACAAGCAGCTAAGAAAGTAAAGGTACCATCCATACCAACTGGTACTAATATTTCTAAAAACATTTCCATAAAAAGTACAGGTTGGAAGAAATATTCTAAACAAGTATGGATGAAGAAAGGTGAGAAGAAACCTATCACCATGGATAGGGTGGATAGGGGAAATATTGTGGAAGATAGATCCCCATAGAAAGCACAAACAATCAAGAAGAAGACTCAATAACCTTATCAAGAAGATGACAAGAAGTAAAGGTTTGTTGGTCAATGTTGGTGCTGCAATAGGTTTGGGCATTGTGCCCATGATTGTTGGTACAATTCCTTAAATTTAAAAGCACAAAGAAAGACCATCTCAAGTGGGAGAAATATGGAGAAGAAAAAGAAACATCCACAGATCCAAAAACATCAATATACTGCAATCAAATTTGGAATGTTAGATAACATCTGTGATTTATGCAATAGGAGTGGTCATATGAATGGTACATGTTCATATAATAATAGAAGACCACAGAATCTGGGAAAGAATGAAGAAGAATCCTTGGGAAGAAATCGGACCAACAATGTGAAAGAAAAACTCTCCCAAGAAGATTTCCAGAAGTAAAGTTGAGAAGAATTTGGAGTCTAAATCCAATAAGTTGAAGAGTGGTGCATCCAAAAGAACTACTAATAAAGAAGCCACTCAGAAGAATCCATGTAGATGATCCAATCTTAATTCCTCAATCCATAATGATATATTGGTTGTTCGACTAGACGATTTGGACAGAATGAGGAAAATAAAAGATTCACAGGCTAAGGGTAGTTCTAAATACAAAAAAAAAAGATTCTATGTAAAGACAATGATGTTCTGTGTGTGAGGTGCAACAAGGCTGGTCATATTGTTAGAATGTGCTATGAATTTATTCCTGCCCAACATGAATTCCTGAAGAGTATGAAAGCTGCACCGGGATATTCTAGTGCTTGGAAAGCTCTTGAGGAAAGAAGATTCACACACAAAGAGATAGAAGAAGTATTGAGATCCACACATCCACATTAAAAATTAATGATCAAATGTGAAAGTGTGAGGAGTGGAGAAAATGGAGCTTATTGGTTGACAAAACCATCTCAGCCATCCTGCTCACATTGAAGAAGCATGGAGGATCCACCCTATTCCCTTGAATCTTTGTGTATTGTATTTGTTCTTTAAATGTAGTGAATTGAAGGTGAAGTAGTATCTGAGGGGGAGTACCTACGATTCAGTGATGAGAAGTGTTCCCTTAAGGGAGAGACTCATGACGAAGCTACCGGATTCATTATTCCAATTGGTATCAACATCAGTTGGTATAAAATTAAATTACTCTGAAGATTGTTTGAAGATCAGGTCATTGGAAAATGTATTTTGTTTCTTAATCTATCATCCATGGTTACTCAAAATAAATTTATTTTTACAAAGGGGGAGTAACCAGGTCAATCAGTGACATAAAAATAATGAAAGTGCTCTAAGGACACTTATCCTTCTAATTGCACTTGAATGTTTCTGATCCTTTTGTTGAAGTGAGTGCATGAATTTTAGGATTGATTATTTCCTATCAGATTCAATATCCATGTCCTGGAATGAAAGTGGAAAACCCTTGAAGACAAGTGTAATAAATCTCATCTCATGTGGTATCATGTTTTAGTTGATAATGGAAAGCTTTGTTTTTTAAATCAAATCCTATTGTTTTCTACACCGAGCATTGATCAAGTAGACATAGAGTGAAATGATTGATGGCACGTTTCTTGAGTAAGGATTGATACCCCTCTCTACCATGAACTTTGTATTTCATGTCAATATGTTGGAAAGAAAGTGAAATGAAAGCTTGAAATGAAAAGGGGAGAGAAACAAGTAAAGGGGAGAGAGTTATGATTTTCATTTTGACATTGAAACATTCATTTGAGGAGACTTCAAGGGATTGAATACAAAATAAAAAGTGGGGATTTTTGGGACCACTTTGTGTATGAAGATTGTATTTGTTGTCAACAGTTGTCAATGCTGGTCAAAATGTAGAAGGAGATGAAGAAGGACTCCATAGTTAATAGAGATTGGATGAAGTGAGGATGCCTGGAGAATTGTTATGATATCATAGCATTGAATTTCATACGTTGGAAATTCTCTATGAAAAAATTCAGATGATTGTTGAGATGATCCTAAGTTCAATGAACTTGTGTCAATGGTGAGACATTGTTTACAACAATGTATAATGTAGAAGTATCATCCATTTGAGGATGATTGGATCATAATGGAGAAGTATCATCCATCTGAGTATGATTGAAGTAGAATTAGGATTTAAAGAAGAACATGAAATTACACATGATATAAATCCATGAAAGAGATTACTTGAAGAATAAAATCATATGATTTGCATGAAGTATAGAAAGATGGTTGAAGAAGAATATAGAATGTGGAAGGTCTTGTCATTTTGAGGTAGCTATGCATTTCGCATTATATCCAAATCAGACGATGCAATGCTTGTATGTATATCACACATATCATGAGTTAAGAGAACTTGTGATGCAATCCTAATGAAGGAAAGGGGGAGAAATGATGATGCCAGTTATATAAAGTTTTGATTGGAAGGAATGGTGCTGCTGGAGGATAGGGAAGTTTCAATTCCCATTGCAACTCTAACGATGTTAATGATGATCTATCAAAGGATAAATATCACGATAGTGGGAATCGTGATAAGAGCATAAGAATGGTTATGGGAAGCAGTGAAGAGAGAAAATGACAATGAAATGGACAATCTGGGGATGGAAGAAGAGCACCTTTTAAGGTGGCACCGTTTTCTAGTGTTTGCCAAATTTTAGGGCCTGAAAATCAAGAGATGAAGAAATGTGTGTGGCAATGGATGGATCATGAAAGATTGAATATGTTTTATATTTTTTCATGAAAGGCATGATTCAAGGTCAGAACATCGAAAAATGATTATGGCATGGAGTGCGTGGAAATTTAGGCAGGTTGCGCGAAAAAATAAAGTGGTGCGTGAAATCGTAACGGGTTTCTTGAAAAATATGCGGGATGCACGAAATAGATGAATAATGTTTTTCACGCAAAAGGTGTCTCGAGATCAAAATATCAAAAATTTTCAAAGGCATGAGCTGTGTGAAAAATTAGATCATTGCGCAAAATACGATGTTGCGTGAAAGGATGGGTTTGCACGCAATATGGAATGCGGTGTGGAATTTTGCACTCAATTGGTGATTCATGGTTATAATGATGAAAATTGGAGAAGACATGAAATGCGTGAAATATTGGAGTAGTGTGCGAAATATGATGTCGCGGGAAAGATTGGGTTTGCGCACAATATGGAATACAGTGTGGAATTTTGGGTGCAATTGGAGTATTTTGATTGGATAGTCGAAAAATGGAAAAGTCCTGATGTGCACAAAAAATCAAGGAAGGTGCACGTAATCTCAATAATTGAGAGACAGTTTAACGCAGAGAAAGGGGTTTTGCGCGCAGGGTCCAAAATACCTAAAAATATGAGGTGAACCCCTCTCATTTGTAGATACTCGACACTTAGACAAATCTCGAGCTATAGCGTGAGGAAAAATTGAAATATAGAGTATTGCGCGAAAACAAGAAGTGTTGCGTGTAAAAGGAAGTGTTGCGTGAAATAGATAATTCGGCGAGAAAAAGAAGGGTTGCGTGAATATGGTTTTTCGCGACAAAAGGTTTTTTTACGCGCAAGGATTGAATTTTACGCGCAAGCCACCTAGAAGGTTGCGTGAAAAATTTGAGTGTACCACAGGCCTTTGACAGGTGCATTGCACTCTCGAAGAGACTTTGCGAAGAAGGAAGTACCATGAAACATTCGGTATCACAAAGAGAAGTAGAAATGCACTCACACTACTGCTGTTTAACACTCTCATTGTGCTGTGTGAAGTGAAGAAGAACTACATGTGCAACTGAATTCATATCTGCATGAAGGAAGAAGTTAGTATACCGATACACTCCTGTGTGGGTATTGATAATTGAAGAAAGAGATTAAGAAACATCAATTATACTTTGTCAAAGAGAAAGTAAAGAAGAAGAAGAAGAACAGAGCATGCCCAACTGAAGGCTGAAAATTATTCAGGGAGATTTAATTAAGATGATTCTATGTGAGATAATCCTCAGTGTTTGAATAATCACATTGGTGTAAGTGATTCTAGATGAAGAAAGAATAAGTTTTAGTGCAGTTGGTTGTTGCACTAAGAAGATGAAAGAAGAATTCTTGTGCAGGTAGTGTTGCACTAGAGAAGAAGAGAAAGAAAGACGGAAGAATTTCTTGCCAACTTCTTTGAAAGTAATCAAGTGAAGAGCACTAAAGAAGACCATGAGTAGAACCTTCCTTATTAAGAAGGAAGAAGACTGTCTCCATAGGCAGTAAAAGAACTAGCTAGAGGCTGCACGTTAGACTAGGCCATCACCAGTCCAGGGAAGAGGATTGTTTCCCACCCCCTCTAAATTGTAGGGACTCACACTGGCTAGAAAATTGTTTTCCTTGCCACTCTACTGTAATTGAATATCACATCATAGTGGAGAATCCATGCACTGGTCATATCAAGGCATGGCAAGGATGTAGCTACTCTTATTGAGTGGTCAACCTTGTAAAAATATTGCATGCATATTTTTACTGCTTTCTATTATTGCATGCGACATGGAAAAGAGAATAAGAGAATCAAGATCCTAAAAGGTCAAGAGGTACAGGGATAAAAGTTAGAATTGGATTAAAAAGATCCCAACACTGATTCACCCCCCCTCTCAGTGTTAGGTATATCCAAAACTGTTCCTCTCACAGAGATGGTTTAGGTTATTCGTGAGAGAATGAAGACAACACCAGATCGTCAGAAATCATATGCCGATTAAAGAAGGAGCCCCCTAGAGTTTAATGTTGGGGATAAGGTGTTTCTGAAGGTGACTCCCCATCATGGGTAGAAAATTATTGGTCATGGTAGTAAGCTTTCTCCCTATTTTTTGGGCCTTTCAAGGTGTAAGGTTGTGTTGGAGAAGTGGTGTATCGAGTAGCACATCTCTCTAAGATGAGTCGGATACATGATGTTTTCCTTGTATCACAGCTACGTCGTTATCATCATGATGACTCCCACATCATTTATTGGGGAGAGATTGATGTTGATGTTAATGCCACCTTTGAGGAGCAACCAGTGGAGATCCAATAACACGAGGAGAAGGTGTTCTACGGGCCTTCCATCCCCTTAGTTCGTGCCTTGTTGCGACACGGTGGCATGGAGGAGAGTACACGGGAACATGTATCATAGATACGTACTCAGTACCCAAAGTTGTTTGATATTTAACTCTATCAATGTATCATTGTAACTGATGTGGCTATGGAAATTTCATGTTTATGATATGTCACCCTTTGTTGCTTTGGTGTCTTGCTCTCTTTTGAGAGGTATCTCGATCGGTGGTTGTTTAGACCCTGTTTCATTTTTACTTTAGGTGGGTTTTTAAGTCTTGAGGATGAAAATGTTTTGAGAGGTATCTGATGTAATGGCCTGGACCTCTCCAGTCCATTCCATTATGAAAATGTGGTGATATAGGTGTTCCCAGAGGAAAAGGAGGTTTTGTGTGCGTTTGGGTAGCCCTTTAAGGAAAGTTAAAGGGTTGTGGTCTTCGCACGGTTGGCGAACAGTTTTCCTAAACTGTGCAGCCAAACTGTGCAAGGTTGGTGTTGGACGCAGTGGCTAACACATGGTAATCGCACGGTTTGACTAACCGTGCAGACTAACCGTGCGAGGAGTATTGTGCGTGGAAGAAGGTAACACACGGTTGGCGCACAGATTGTTAAACCGTGCGGACTAACCGTACATTCTATTAAAGATAGATCATAAAAATGTGGATATGAACTCTTTTTCCATTAAATGGTTCATTTTTGGCCCTAAGTAGCCATAACTCGGGATAACTCTTCCTTAGAGGAAGAAGAACCTCTCTGAAGCGTTTTGGAGGAGATCCAGAGGCTTCTCTTCGCGAATCGAAGTCGGTTTATAGAGGTATGTGATCCTTTTGTTTGGTTTCGTAAATCTACCTAGATCTGCTCCCCCTCTTCACTTGGGATCATAGATATACACCTTTTATGGGTAGATCTAAGTGTTTGGATTTCAATTATGATGAGATTTGGTCTGAGTTGTGTTAGGAGAAGTGTTCTAGGGAGGATCCTTGGTGAATTGGCCCGGTCTTCTTGGGTGTTCTTTGACCGTTGGGGTTTCTGTCAAAATCGTTGAGGTAGGGGATTCGTGGCTTCACTAATTTTTTATGTGCACTCATAGAGTTAAAATGATTTAGCCCTTTTGATCATGATAGAATTGACCTAATTAAATACTTGAACTGGATTAAAAGAATTACTTTGATCACATGTTGTTTCTTTGTATCGTGGTAATGGTTTGCCTCTTGATTTTCCCGATAGTGTGATATATATTCCTTCCTTTTTATCATGTTTCTCTTGATGAAATTGATAAAGAACTTAAATCTATAATTAATTGATAATTAATTTTCTAATGATAAAGAGACATTTAAATGAATCTGGTTTCCGTTGTTTTAGATGTTGTTCCAACTTTGTGTTAATCAAATTGGGGTCGATGATGTGTTTTATTCAGTTGGTTGGTATACCTGAAATCTGTTGGCACTTGTTGTTTGAAGGATATACGCCTTGATAAAGGGACAAGAGCTCAAATTGTGGTAATATTTGTTTCCCTGCTACTTGTGCGGTGATGTGACCTTAGGAGGGTGTTGTGATATGTGGGGGAACAGAGGCCTTTTGGTTGTTGCAGCGGATGACCCCAAGAGTGGCGAGATGCATCGTTTTATGCATGTGGGTGTCGGGGAGGAAACCATGGATGATGGAATTGGATGGATGTGGTTTTTGGATGCTTGTGGATTCTTTGGTTTGTTTATCTTCTTTTCTTTTCTCCACTTCTCCAGGCAGATGGTCTTTCATACCCTTCTTCCAAAAGGGGTGAAGACACGTGCGGTATGCCACATGCTTTCTGTGTTTAGCCTCTCTAGGGAGAATGGGTCTATGCTCTTGCTATAGGCAGCACAGACTCGATATTTAGTACATCTACTCACCGTATTGATCCCCTTCTATTTAGTAGAATAGGATGCTTTTCTAGAATTCCTAGGAATATGGAAAAGTAATCTTATAATCAATGTTTTACGAATTGATGTTAACCCATGGGGATGGAGATGCTGGAATATAATAATGAGGTTGTAACTATGAAGGAACATTTTACACTGGTTTTGATGTTGATGAATTTAATTTGGTTTTGTTCATAGTTAATTAATGTGTAAAGAATTAATTAACGCAAATTGGAATTGATGAAAAGGGGGATGAAGTAATCAAATGAGGTTATTTAATTGGTTATGTGCTTATAGGATACCAAGTCTTAGAAATAGGAGCCCAAATTCTGAGAGACGTTAGCTGCATTTGAATCTAAGACTCATTTATTCCCATAGTGGTGTTGTGAGTTATAATATATTCTGTACTTTTTGTGTTTCTATATGCTACTCCACCCAGTCAGTAAGGGAAACTGACACCCCGGGGATTCTGAGCCCTGGGGGTGTTTTTTCCGACATTCCAGTGGGAGGATGAATGGAGGACTACCCCCTTTGACCCCACTCTCTTCTCTTAGTAGATACTAGTGAAATGAGGCACATCAGTTAGTTTTCCCAATATATGTGTGTAGAGGGCTATAATGGCTTGTGGTTCTTCAGACACATATATTTTGGATGTAGTATCCTGTGGACTACTATAGGTGTAACGTGTATAGGCTGTGATGGCTTGAGAATCCTTACTCAGTGTATGGGCTATAATGGCTTGAGGTATAATATTTGAGGTATGATACATGTTATGCGAGCTATGGTGGCTCCTGAAAAATATCTGGTAAAGTTTGGCTATGAGGATGGTGTGGTTCATATCCCAGGTGTTTGTGGGAAAACCTTTGTGGTGCACATGGTGCTGATTGTGGAGCTTAGCCCTGGTGTATACAGGCAAGCCTTTGGAGAAAGATTCACAGGATGTATGTCATTGGGGAAAAGCGGAAAACTAGTGGGGATGTAGTACCTGGGTACCTTTGATATTATTTACTATATGCTATACTCTTGTTTGCATTACTTGGTGAAAGTAGCCATGGTGAGGTTGGGAACATACTATACATGTTTATGTGACGAGTTAGTTTCACATGTTTTTTACTATTCATTATCATGCTTTCTTTACCATTCCATGAGAGGCTTTGGGGAGGATCCTACTGAGTATACTGTTATACTCACCCTACATTTATATAAACTATTTTCAGGTCACATAGACCAGGTTGGAGATCAAGCTAGTTACTACTACATTGTGGTTGGAGGAGCTGTCCGGGCTTGTGGTTGTTTTAATTTTAATTTCTTTTGGGTACGTGTAGTTTTCCCTTTTAGTGGTAGTACTTTTCCATGGCATTTCATATATGTTTTTGGGTTTATTTTATATTTCCGTTCTGAGTTAGATTTGGTTGGTGTCTATCTTATCTCTCTCTTCTGCATGTGTTCTATTAGAGGGTAATACATCCCATTTGAGTGTTTATTATACGCTTAGTGCTAGTCGCCAACCCGGGGCCTACTGGAGGTGGCACTCAGGGGTCATTATCTCCCTTTTCAGATTTCTATCCCAGGAGGGGTACACTTTGTGGGGAGGGGTCATGAAATATGCAAAATCACCAAAGTTCCAATGCAATTGTGAGTATAAATCTCAGTATGATTCTCACAATGATATCCCTACTCACACCACTAGGATAGAAATGTTAGAAACAGTTATATAGAACTGTTTATATCAAAAAAATTCTCAAAACAGCTTATAACAAAATATAAACAAGTTTCTAAAACCAATTATAACCAAAAGCATACAAGTCCAATTTAAACAAACATTCCCTGCAAGTTATTTTTCCAGAAAAATAACTAAGCAATAATTAAAACCAATTCACAACATCCCTTTTTGGCATACACAACCATTTCACAAACCATGCAACCACCCATGCATGCACGTTATGATAGTTCCATACTCATGAGTGGTTTCTCGTCAATCAATGAAGTTATCACAAGGTAATTGTTTCCCATGTGCCATTACTCCTTTGGCACCAATCACAAGGTCATATTTCAACCAACCCACATATATGCAATTCACATATTCCACCAAACGCTTGGAACTAAGAAAACGGTTATATTTAAACCAAGTCCCATATTTAGAACATGAACACACCCCAAATATTCCAAACTACCATGCCAAAACAACCCTATTAATAAAAACTCCTTTTTATTGAAAACCATTTCCATAAAAACTATTTCAATGCAAAACCATCTCAATGTCAAACCATTTCAATAAAACACAATTTTTATTGAAAACAAAATCACAGACCACATAAATAGAACATTTAATTTCAATAAAACGTTCCCCTTTTATTGAAAACATGTAATCCCAATCATGTGTCACAATTCCAGAAAATTCCCATTTTCAAATCCCCATTTTAAAATTAAGAACCGGAGAACTCATTCAAAATCTACAATTTTCCAAATTTCACAACCATCGCTCAAGAAGGTTTCCAATAAGAGTTAAACAACCAAATAACAATCAATTAAACACCAAAAATTCAATTTTAAATCATGCCAATTTGTTCTACTATGTGGAGTCTAGATAGAAGCCTCCTATCATTTGGGTTTTGACAAAAACTACAACGAATAAAGAATGCTAAAAAACTGGGTTTATTCTTCCAGAACCAACCTTAGATCACTTTTCCTTGCATGACCAAGACCAAATCGCATAATATTTGGCATCCAAAAACATAGATCTATCCATAACGGGCATAGATATCAGAAAAAAATAATAGGTGAAGTAGATCTATGGAACCCAACAAGAATGAAGAAGAAAGATTACATACCATAAGAATCCGACTTTGATTCGCCAAGGGAAGCCTTTAGATCACCTCCAAAATGATGGGAGAGCCTTCTATGTCCTATGGATGTGAAAAATATTGTGTTATGGCCTCTTAGGTGAAATAATGAGCAATTTAAAGGCAAAAACAAGTGATATCAACTTTTTTAGGATCTCATTTAAGTGCCAGCGGGGTTAGTTAGCACGGTTTAACAAACTGTGCTATAACTGTGTGTTAGTTACTGCCTAGGCAGACCCTCGCATGGCCTCCTTGTACGGTCCCCTGAACTATGCTCCAAATGTGCAAAATCCACTACCTCAATGTGCCAACTACACACGGTTTGTCCGCACGGTTTAGACAATCCATGTGCCGCCCATGGGAATTCCCCTTTTTCCTCAAAACATCATTCCAAGTCATCTCGACTCTCTCCTTCATCACATTTTACCTTTATAACCATTAAAAGCATTATTTAAGGGTTACCTACCAGAAACCGGGTGTACTTCGTTGCCCCATGTTATAAATTTTCCCAAACATACTAGGTTTTTTGGCAAACCCCGTATTTTATATTGGACCCCAAGATATACCATGCTCTGATATGAGTATAATGATATTTATTATAATGATATGAATCTGTAGATAAAACATTTTGTATTCAGTTTAAATATGGTTTCAAATGTATTTAGTTTCCAAATATATTGGGTGTCTTTATTTTTTGGTGTAAACTATTTTTATATTTTTTTTAAAAAACAATGTACCATATTTTATATCAATTTCGATTCATTATAGTTGGCATCTAAGAAGAGTTTAATAATTTTTGGGAAATAGGATTCAGAAATTTTTGGGTACAAATCCTTAAATAAATACTCATTTCATATATAGTTTTAAGTTAGTATAACTATTATGATTATATTAGATTCATATTTCTAATGAATTTATTTTATGTAAAATTTTAGCCATTCAATTTTTTAATTCCATGACAATAGTAGAGGCTAATACCATGGGTTATAAAAACATGAAATAATATTATTAATTATTTATCACCAATAATAATAATTGAACAAAATTTCATTATAGAGAAGAATGTAACATACCATATATAAAAACCATTATTTTTCAAAATTTCCAATAAAATAATTTAAATATTAATTAGAATTATTTTATTTTCTCTATTAAATATGATTTGATAAAGAATGTTTATGAAATAAATATTATACCATTATCAATTATCTAGATAACAAAAAATTTATACTTTTATTTTATATATTTTTCATTATTGATTTTTACAGTTTTTAATAATATATGTAATAAAAAATAAAAAAATATTTTAATTCATGTATCGTAATTAATTTTTATTTACCTAAAGTTTTTTATAAATTACCAAATATAGATATGATGGTTCTTTTACACAAATTGATTTTGAAAACTACATTACTCTTAGTTTTAAATTCATATTTCTATTATAATATTAATTAATTCCTTTTATTCTATTTTTTAAAAAATATAACACTTGTTATCATAGTCAAACAATTTTAAAATATCACCATTTAAAATTAATGAAATAAATTTTAATGTCATATGGGAATCCATTTTCATAAAATGATAAAAAATAACTTAACTATAATTTTACTCTAAAATAAATATAGTTTATTGTTCATTTGAAATTTTATATAATTTGAATGTTTAAAGTCTGTTTATCATAATTTATGAGCTTGTTTTGTTTCATTTCAAATTTCATCTTAAAAAATCTTATATCTTGTTTTAATCTAATAATTATATTATTATGTTATGATATTTTTATTAAATAATTTAGGTACCAATATTTATTTTTCATTATTGTCAAAAAAATTCTTAATACATATGGATATTAGGATAATATAAATTTAATATTGTTAACGATACAAAATTAATTAATAACATAAATCCCGCAATTTTTTTTCTCAATAATGATTTTTAAATCTAAATTACTAGTAATAAAAAGTATAGTTTTATATAATGGATATATTTTAAATGTAAAAATAATTCATTATTAATAATATAATAATTAAGGAGTAACAGAAACATGAAATGTGATCACTCAAAACAAATAGAATATTATTTATTTAATATGACATTATTTTTTCAATATATCGTATTATTTTATTTAAAATAATATTTATAATACTTATAAAATAAATTTCATAAAATTAAATTCTCATTTATAATCATCATGTCAGAATAAGTGTAAATTTATTTTATTGTATCTCTTTAAAAATGTTGAGTGTTTGAGGAATTGTAAGAATTACAGTTTTTGTGAATTACATATATTTCATGACAGAAATATGTTATTACTATGAATTAATATTTCATTAAATATTTTTGATGAGTTAAAATAAATTTATTACGTAAAATAATGAATTTATAAAATAATAATCATTATTTCAAATCCGAAAAATAAATATTATAAACCTATGTTTTATTTAATTCTTAAAATGACAAATATTTGATTATTTACATTAATAAAACATTCCTAGGATTTTTTCGGTTTATTATATTCTAAAATTATAATTAATCCTCATTTATTTAATACTGACTGAAATTTATTTTTTTGATTATCATAAGCCGGTTTATAGGATCTAGTTCCCACGTACAACCACAAGTCAAACAAACAGAAACTCAAGGAAAACAACAAATGAAGACTTACCCATTATAGAAGGCAAAATCATCTCGACATTCCAGGATGGATTCATTTTCACCGGTAACCGTAGCAGATTCCCACTCTGGCGATCTCTATTACTTTTCACTTTTAACCCGACTCCTGAGAATTTCCAGAGCTGCTTGATCTGAAGAAGTCCCCTTGGTGAAGCTACCCTTCCTGATGGACGTGGTTACCTCACGATTCCTCTTGGAGGAGGACCTAGTCTGCAGCGGTAGAGGAAGACCAGAATAATCCCTCCTTGGAAATCTTCTAGGATTAGCCGAAACAGGAACTTCTACTGAAAACCGAGGCTGCTTCCCACCTTGAACAACATCGGTAAAATATCGACCAATGGGGCCGCTCATGTTTTCTTTTCCTTCCCTAGATATCCCCTTTCCTTTACCGGACTAGACCCCCAAAGCCGTTAAAGGTCTCCCATCATTTTCCTCCCTCCGCTGATCTAGAGAATCACTTTCTATCAAAGGTAGGGAGTCACTCTTTACAGGTTATTTTTCAAAAGTCATCGGAGAAGCCTCTAACACACCACCACCAGTCTAAAGATCTGGATTCCTTTCTGTTTCAACCATGGAAAAATTTATAACCACTAAGTGGTTATCTTCCATTTCCATACCACCAACATCTAACCCCCTGTCTCCAGCCTGTGTATCCTCCACTGACTGGCTCCCTGGAGTAGCTGCAATCAGTCTACCAACATCAACCAGCTGACTCGCTGAAGGTCCCATGAAACCACTGATTTCATCAACCAATCCTTCAATCAGCTATCTCCCTGGAGCCTCCACTGCATCCTTCTGTCTAGTCAGACCAGCCTCCTCCATACCCTCAGTTATCAAGTCAGTCAAACTATCAAACCTATTACTCAATGAAAGAAAAGGTTGTGCCAAAGGATCCAAACCTCTGGGTTCCTTAACACCAACCGAGCCTACCACATCCGCAGGAACCAAGGTCCCCCCATTCCCATCCGTCCCTGCACATTCACTGACCAGATAACTAGTAAAAGCCCCAGTCTCCTACCTTAACCTGTTAAAATATCCACTGTCTTTTGGGTTAATCCTGTTTCCCCTAAAATTCCAGATACATGGTTATTGCACTCAAAAGAAACCTTACCGGATCCAGCTTCCTTACCATTATGGGTTGTACTAGACCCACCAGCACACCCATCTATGCCCACAGGACCAGTGGATATCAGCTCAGGACCCCTCTCTAAACCAGCTTCCAAATGGGAGTCATATTCCATGGGAAGAGTATAATTCCTTTTACGGTGGTTCTTCATCCGTCGTATTGCATGTCCCCTTTGACATACCTCTGTTGCGTGACCCAGCCTCCTATAAGAAGAACAAAACTCGATCCAATATTTATAAATGACTCGCTGCTTACAACAAGACTCGTCACGAATCATAACACAAACAAAGTCATACGGGATGTGAGACGCATTGATTTCAACACACACCCGAGGGTTTACCAGATGGAAAACTGCCTCAGTGCGACTATCAGAGAAAATAAAACGACTAACCATGTTGCCCATCATTCTAATAATTGAAGGATTTTGAAACGGAATTGGAATTTTGGGAAAGCCTACCAAGACAGCGATGGATGGGGAGTCGTAGTTCATATGAAGATCAAATGAATAGTGGAGCAGCAAAAAGCGAGATCCCTGGAAGTAGCGCGGTGCTCTCGACCACGCCTGAATGAGATCAGCTTCTGACTCGAAATGGATCATTATCTGCTTACTATCAAGTAGGTCAACCACCGCGCGCTCTAGAAGATCCCACAAACCAAAAAAAATCGGTCGAAGTCATCCACAGAAGGCCTCCTGTTCTTAAACCGATCCACCAGAGTTAGATTCAACAAGCTAGAGGAATCCGAGAACTCAGTGGAAGGGAGATGGAGATTCGACACCCCATCAACCAGATCTGGGACCTTAGGGCAAATAGACGACTTCGGGAAGGGAGGAAGAAAATCTGAAAACACTTTACATTTCAAAATAAATTATGAAATAACACTATAGAATCCATTAAAAAATTCACAAATTTGTGATGTATGAAAATATCCATCCTCCAAAAGGCATTAGGATCAGTCAAATGTATGTGGATCAAGAAGGAAGGTATGGGTTTTAGAAGACTTTTATTTCATTTCAACTCATGTTATACATATTATATAACATAAGTAACCATTAAAATTAACATTAAAATATTTTTTAAGTAATACTATATTTTATTAATAGAATGTAAATAGTAATTTATTTTTCCCATATTTTTACACACTATTAATAATATCAATCACATTGTACTAATTTTCTACATATATCACTATTGACTTTTTAAGTTTTATGTATTCCATTACTGGATATACATTAAACTATATTTCAAGATTTATTCTATCATATTTATTTAAAAATATCATTTATATGATTCTATTATTAATTTATATGAATGATATTAATGACATAAAAAAGAAAAAATAAAAGTCATTTTATGCATCTATTACAAGATTATCAATTAATATTCTACAAATTATAGAAATTTAATACTATATTTAATTAAAAAAATTATATAATGATATGAACGATATATATAATAGTATAAGAGACTATTAAAATGGTGTAAATCGACATTTGATCATAAGTTTTACATGAAAACAATTTTATAACTATGAAATTAAAATCCTCAAAATTATCAATGTGTAAGACATTATTTTAAGTAAATAATAAAAAAGGATAAAAATAGATTATAATTGGTAGTTTAAATTTAAAAACGTTCAAAATAAATAAATTAATTAATAAAAATATATTATTTATAATGATAGTTGAGTGTTTTAAGCTTGTCAAGACTCTATATAAGGGTTCCTTCCTGGTCAGTTTTTATAGTTTCTATGTACTCTATCATACTCTACATCTCTTTCCTACACATTTCCAAAAATATCTTATAAACCATTTATTTCTTTTAATCATATATGTCCCTCTAATTTTACATGGTATTCATGTGTTTTTATCTCTATTTCTAATATTTCTTTTAAATTAAACACCTTGAGCTGAACAATTTAATTTCTACATAATATTCATGATTCACTCTAATGAAGTCTATAAACATTCAATGATTTTGTAAAAGAAACCTTGTAATTTTAATTTATAATATAAAGTCTAATTTGTAGTTTTTTGGAAACTCTATAATATTATGCCTTTTTAATATTACTTTACCTATCTCATAATAATTTCTTCAGGGAGAATAATTCCATTACATCTTTCAAATTAGATCTTATGATTTTTTGGGCACTATAAGATCTATTTTCATAAATGTTATCTCTTTTTTTTGAAAATTAATTCCCATGAAACCTTCATCCATCTATTTATTTGTATAATAAAAAATTTATCAATGGTCAAAGATTAATAGATTTATTAGGTAACCCATCTCATTCACATTGGTTCATTTCATGTGAATGATTTATGTATATTACAATTCGATGTGGTTCAAAATGGTTGACATAATATGAATATGGATGGGCCTATAATGTAACGCCCCGACCCCAGCTACCCAGAGCTGGTGCATTACTTCGTAACATTGGCATGATCCCAAAAGATCAAGTCTCGAAAGACCGATTAGTTTAGTAGCCTTGGAAACACTAGATACATTCATAAACGTTACATTACATCATAAAGTGAAAAACTACAATAACAAAGTCTCCATAGTCCACACTCATATCCTCTTCTGACTATCCCTGCAGGTCATTCATAAAATACTTCTTCACATCCTGGAAAATATTAAAACATTGAAAGGGGTGAGCTCAGATGCTCAGTAAGGATAACAATATTGCGGAAGCTTTCATAAATAAACATAAACATTTAAGGCAATGTATAACTAAAACAAAAGCCTTTTAAACTTGAACATCAACATAATATGGCAAAAGTAAAATGAGATAATGCCATTTACTTCTTCACATGGATATTCTACTGGTCGAATAATCACATGCAATATCAATAACCACTTTCATAATGATGGAATGCATAATGCCAGACTATCATAACCACGTAGTCAAGGCCTCGTGCCAAGACTACAAATAAGATTTTGTCAAGGCCTTGTGCCAAGACACTAGTTTGTCTCATGAGACCTGCCGATGCATCGAGGAGCTATAGCGGGCTCCACCCGTCACTTATTAAGTCCAATGCATTCCTCATATGAATAGGTTTAAACATATCATAAACCATAACATAATTGTATCACATAAAACATGCATAAAGGAAACATAACATTTCCACATTTCAATCACAAGATATCAATACAGCACATTGATATAATAAAAATTCTTTCAAAACCATTTTCAATACCAAAATAAAAGAAAGTTAAAACTTTGTATTTATTTTTCATTAAAAAAAAAGATGGCTTATAGAGGAAGCCGAAACTCAAATAACGGTCACGACGGCGGAGTAGTCGTTGTCGCCGCATAAGTACGGAAAGAAAAACATTCCCTTTTTGTCGTTTAGTAAAATGCTTCGTATAAAAAAAATTCCTTTTGAATAAACATGAAAGTCAAAGGGGTTTATACACCGTATAAAAGAAAGTTGTGTATAAAGCCAAATATGCCTCAATGAAAGGAGATTGAGACAAAGTCCTTAAAAAGATCATTTTTAAAATAAAATAGATCTATTATGTGTATTCACTATAGGTACACATAAAGAAAGTAAAAATACAAAATAGGACATAATAATATCATGACATAATTTGAAAGTAGGAGATTAACCCAAAGAATTGAAGTTGGGTTAAGAAATTCCCTTACCTCGTGTCTGACTTGACTCAACCGTTCTTTAACCTCCTGAATAATAAACTAGAGTTAATATATACCTTATTAAGAACCATTTTCAACTTCATTATCCTTATTATATCACTTATTACAATGATATGAACATTATGTAATTATTTAAGTTAATAATGTTCATTTTGTCGGTATTTGGTTCTTAAGTCAAAAATAGGCTTCTTACACTTACATGTTGTTAATTTGGTCAAAGGTTCATTATATCCAGAATGGTATTCATGATGTAGATATCATATATGTCATATATATCCAGTACATACATTCATTTATAATATTACATCACATTTAGAGGTAAGAAATGAAATGCACCGTTCATGGAGACGGTAAGCCGTACGTACGCATGAACGCTACTTCCATTTCTATTTCATATTTTCTGGAATGGAATCATAATGATATGAGAGTATATTATAATTCCAGTATAATAACATATATAATGTCATTAACTTTATCCTTCACACATCCCACATATGGTATTAACGAATCAAATCACTTTCAGGGGGCGGTAGTCCGCGCTTCCTAAAATGAAGATATCGTGTTTTACCCATAATGGAAACCATAAAGGTATGCCCAAAATGAAAAAAACAGAAGCTTAAGGAAAACATAAACATATTATATATCATATATAAAAATAGTGACATCATAATGGCCACCTTTGAAGGTGTTAAATGAGTGTTGAACAATCATCGTCTCGGGAGGCAGAATTTCGCCATCCACGGAAACCTTATGTTCTTTAACCATTTGATGTAGTTGTGTGGGAGTGTAGCTCAAATAAATCTTATAACAACATCCTAGTATATTGAAGATACTGGTGTTGTTACAAAAGAAGTAAATAAAAAGAGTTTAGGGGGTTGGAGAAGCAAAATAAAACAAAAGAACATGAGAGAATGAATTACCTTAAAAAGTGTAACTCCTTTTGATTTGAGCCTAAAGGCTTCCTTTGAAAGGATTCTGCCCAAAGGGAATCATCTAGGATGAGGAGAGGGATGTGGAGAGAGCAAATGGGCAGGGGTTGGCCGAGCCAATGGCTTGAAGAGTGTGTGAAATGAGGTAGAGGTGGGGGCCTTTTATAAGAGGAGAGGAAGGGCACTTTTGGAAAGTAAAGGAACATTATATTATTTGAAAATGTGTTTCGGTTTTAAAAGGTCCCACATTGATAGAATTCGTGGATAAGGTGATAAGGCATCGAAATCTCTTCATCCAATAGGCTTTGGACAAGTGTAAGCCTCGGATTTTGCATTATCTTCTCATTTTATTTAAATCGTCAAATAATGATGTCATCGCTGCATCATTATTATGTCATAAATACTTTAATTTATTTAATGTCTAAAAATTATAAAACAAATACTATGATGTAGGAAATCTTTTTAGCTTTCTAATGAATATTTATAGTCAAAATTTGGACTTGTGTAACCCTACTTAAAAATTGTTTTAGTAAAACACTTTATGTTAGTGTCATTTTCACTTTAACATTAAATAAAAAGTAATTTATGTTATTTCCCAACAAAAGTGGATCCATGGGGTCCCCAAGTTAGGCCATGGCTTGTCTTGGTCGGCCATGACACAACCAATGAGGTTGGGACATGTGTCTAGGTCATTTAATATTATTAAAGTATTATTTATACCTTAAACTACCCTAATTACCACTAATCGCGATTAAGAACTTAATAAGTTACTATTCACCAAAAAATTATTTTTATCCCATTGAACCACATTTTACTTCTTAATGACAACCATGTATGTCGGATTTTTGAAAATCAAATCACAGAAGTGGTAATATTTCATTTAAACGAAAAATCAGTTATTTAACAACCACTTAGTGGTTTCACTATTCATCAAAAATTGAAGTTTTTCAGAATAAGGCCAAAATTTCACCCTAAGCTATAATTGATATTCCGAATTGAAAAATGATGTCTATTTTACAAAATTCCAAACATATTAGTTGCATTAATTAATTTTATAATTAATTCCCGCTGTCACAACAAATAGCGTGTTTTTAAGAAACAATTTATATCAAAAGATTGGCAATTGTTTATGTCCAATTTCAATGTTAAATTAATTCTAATGACCACCATTGGATAAAATGGTAAAAATATATTCTAATTATACTTTAAAACCATCAAATATTATAATTTATCACTATAAATTATTTTGATTAAAAAAGTTGTTTTAAGTATTTTTCACTATTTATAAAATTTTAGAAGTTCTCAGAAAAATACCAAAAATTCAACATAGGCTAATTTCGATATTACGAATACAAAAATGAAGTCCATTTTGACATATAAAATTTATAATATTTCAAAAAGAAGGTATTACTATTCATAACGGCTACTTTGATTAGTCGCGGTGTTTTAGAACTCGAAGTTGCGTACAATGCAAGCTATTTCATTATTGAATGAGAAGCGTATCATGGAAGCTCGGGGTGTTACATTCTCCCCTCCTTCAATAAATTGCGTCCTCGCAATTTGAAATTTTTCTTGGAAAATAAAAGGTTGAAAAGAGAAAATACCTTTGAGGAAAACCCACATCGAAAATAAGGTTAATAAATATATAACATTAAAAGAAAGCAGGATAAGTACAAAGGTCACCCGATATAGCCCATTATAGGATTCTATGAAAATATGGATATGGAGGAGAAACAAACCATCAAGGTCTGATGGGGAGTTATAGAAAACAGGATTAGGAGAAAGTTTAACCACAAGAAAATCACAAACTTGTGATTGGTTAAACGGTCATTGAATCCCTAGTTGGAAAAGTTAACCGACAAGATTTTTGTTTTAAGTTACCTTTTATAATGTTGAGGATTTTATTTAGGAGATTTACTAAGAACGTAAGGGAATATACATACTTGTTATGTATACTTTCATTCATTAATGAATTTTTACCACAAACCCATCTTTTACTCCAAATGGTAACAGAACTCTAAAATATTCTATTTATCCTAATTGTATAAGGTACCAAAGGTTAACACATACCATTTAGATTAGTAAAATTATTTTGTAATAACCAGGGACTTTCTGTAGGCTAGTGGTAGGAAATAAAGGCTTGTCGCACTATGGTTGTGGGTTCGATTCCTGCAGCTTTGTCCGACGCGACGGGTTATTCCCCACCCTGCAGGTTGTCCTTTTCCTAAAAATATAGTACTATACTATTCCAAAAATAATCTTCATAAATTTTTTAACCTTAAACAATACCATCCAAATTTCAACTTAATCCACTCCAACCTTTATAGTTATCCAAAATACCTTCATCCAGACTTTCTCTAAAAGGTCTCTAAATTCCAAAATCAATTTATCAGATTCCCAAAACAAAGAAAAGTTTCTCTTATTGTCACATACTAAAAATATGATTACCTTAATCATATTAAAACCTTACTGAAACCAACAAGTACTGCAGTACAATCCTTATATAGATCACATTATTCTAATAACCAGAATATAATCCATGAGTCCGAAAGCATCAATACATTAGTTATTCTGCTTCAACTGTAGTAATAGCATAAGATTGTCCTTGATCCCTTGTCCTTTTCTGAGGTAAGTTTCCTTGACGCTTAGGACATTCATTTGCATAATGACCCATTTCTCTACAATTGTAGCATTCAACTTTGACAGCCTCTTTCTTTCCCTTGCAATCACGTGCCTGGTGACCTTTTTCTCCACATTTATAACAGACTCCCATTCCTTTCAGGCAAGTACCAGGGTGATTCTTCCCACAATTATCACATAATGGAAAATCCTTCTTTCCCTTTTTCCCTTTATCTGTCTCTTGTTCCACCGTTCTCTTCTTCTCTTTCTTTACTTTGTTGTCATAAGACTTAGAGAATTCCTTTTCTGTCTTGATAGCACATGAGACTATATCTTCGTATGATGAGAAGGATTGTGATACTAAAGCTCGTCGGAGAAATGGTTTTAACCCATCAAAGAAACGATCAATCTTACTCCTTGGGATACTTATATAATCGGCAGCATGCCTCGCTAACCTTGTAAAGTTAGCCTCATACTTTGCGACATTCTCATCCTCCTTCTGCCTCAGACTCAGAAATTGCCTTTCCATATCTGCTCGATGGTCACGAGGAAAGTATTTTTCTAAGAAAAGCTCTTTGAACTCCCTCCATTCCATATTCGATACGTCATCATCTTCCTTTGTGTTTTGAATCAGTGACCACCACTGATCGGCATCTCCAGTGAGGCGGTAAACTGCCATGACAACCTTCTCCCTTTCACTACTCCCCAAGGCATGGAATATTTTCTCTAAGGAATTTATCCATTGCTCAGCTACTGTAGGATTTGTACTCCCATTGAAGGTTGGCGGTTGTTGCCTCATGAAACGGTCTAGCATTGATCCTCCACGTTGCGAATCAGGGTGCTCCATACGAGTAAGGTTGTTATTCATAACCTGCGTGAGTTGTCCCAGTATGGTAATAAGTTGATCAGCACCAGTTGTATCTCCAGGTCCACAATAATTATCTTGAGCAGGAGGGCAATCCCTACACGGAGTTCGTGCATTGATACAGTTTCCATTCCTTCTACTAGGCGCCATTTCTAAACAATGGCATAATCCAGATTAGTTTATGAATCAAAATACATAATTCCATACTTGTATAATACTTAACATAAATTGAACTATTTATGGATATAATCCATAATCATAAAAAGAAATGTTTCCTTTGAGGAAGTATGTACTCATAAACCTTACATAATGGTTTGTAAAGAAAATGAGAATTATCCTAAGCATATCCCCCGGGAGTGTCATAACCAAGAGTGCAGCAAGGCCCGTTGTCGTGCACCAGTTCCCGTTTGAGTCTAGCTCAAAGCGGTGTTTTCGGGTTTTACCCCTAGGTACATCTGTGCCAGAGCCGCCTCTACCTGCTCGTATCCAGACAGGGATGTATTGCTCGGAAAAGTCATAACATCTCTATAATACCAAAATTCTAGGAAGTTCTTCTATACTAATCCTCAAAGTCTATCTTCGGGCTATGTGCTCTAATCAGAGTTTATCTAAATCTAGCTTCCAAGGTTAGTACTAAACTGCCTCTGATACCAACTGTAACGCCCCGACCCCAGCTACCCAGAGCCGGTGCATTACTTCGTAACATTGGCATGATCCCAAAAGATCAAGTCTCGAAAGACCGATTAGTTTAGTAGCCTTGGAAACACTAGATACATTCATAAACGTTACATTACATCATAAAGTGAAAAACTACAATAACAAAGTCTCCATAGTCCACACTCATATCCTCTTCTGACTATCCCTGCAGGTCATTCATAAAATACTTCTTCACATCCTGGAAAATATTAAAACATTGAAAGGGGTGAGCTCAGATGCTCAGTAAGGATAACAATATTGCGGAAGCTTTCATAAATAAACATAAACATTTAAGGCAATGTATAACTAAAACAAAATCCTTTTAAACTTGAACATCAACATAATATGGCAAAAGTAAAATGAGATAATGCCATTTACTTCTTCACATGGATATTCTACTGGTCGAATAATCACATGCAATATCAATAACCACTTTCATAATGATGGAATGCATAATGCCAGACTATCATAACCACGTAGTCAAGGCCTCGTGCCAAGACTACAAATAAGATTTTGTCAAGGCCTTGTGCCAAGACACTAGTTTGTCTCATGAGACCTGCCGATGCATCGAGGAGCTATAGCGGGCTCCACCCGTCACTTATTAAGTCCAATGCATTCCTCATATGAATAGGTTTAAACATATCATAAACCATAACATAATTGTATCACATAAAACATGCATAAAGGAAACATAACATTTCCACATTTCAATCACAAGATATCAATACAGCACATTGATATAATAAAAATTCTTTCAAAACCATTTTCAATACCAAAATAAAAGAAAGTTAAAACTTTGTATTTATTTTTCATTAAAAAAAAAGATGGCTTATAGAGGAAGCCGAAACTCAAATAACGGTCACGACGGCGGAGTAGTCGTTGTCGCCGCATAAGTACGGAAAGAAAAACATTCCCTTTTTGTCGTTTAGTAAAATGCTTCGTATAAAAAAAATTCCTTTTGAATAAACATGAAAGTCAAAGGGGTTTATACACCGTATAAAAGAAAGTTGTGTATAAAGCCAAATATGCCTCAATGAAAGGAGATTGAGACAAAGTCCTTAAAAAGATCATTTTTAAAATAAAATAGATCTATTATGTGTATTCACTATAGGTACACATAAAGAAAGTAAAAATACAAAATAGGACATAATAATATCATGACATAATTTGAAAGTAGGAGATTAACCCAAAGAATTGAAGTTGGGTTAAGAAATTCCCTTACCTCGTGTCTGACTTGACTCAACCGTTCTTTAACCTCCTGAATAATAAACTAGAGTTAATATATACCTTATTAAGAACCATTTTCAACTTCATTATCCTTATTATATCACTTATTACAATGATATGAACATTATGTAATTATTTAAGTTAATAATGTTCATTTTGTCGGTATTTGGTTCTTAAGTCAAAAATAGGCTTCTTACACTTACATGTTGTTAATTTGGTCAAAGGTTCATTATATCCAGAATGGTATTCATGATGTAGATATCATATATGTCATATATATCCAGTACATACATTCATTTATAATATTACATCACATTTAGAGGTAAGAAATGAAATGCACCGTTCATGGAGACGGTAAGCCGTACGTACGCATGAACGCTACTTCCATTTCTATTTCATATTTTCTGGAATGGAATCATAATGATATGAGATTATATTATAATTCCAGTATAATAACATATATAATGTCATTAACTTTATCCTTCACACATCCCACATATGGTATTAACGAATCAAATCACTTTCAGGGGGCGGTAGTCCGCGCTTCCTAAAATGAAGATATCGTGTTTTACCCATAATGGAAACCATAAAGGTATGCCCAAAATGAAAAAAACAGAAGCTTAAGGAAAACATAAACATATTATATATCATATATAAAAATAGTGACATCATAATGGCCACCTTTGAAGGTGTTAAATGAGTGTTGAACAATCATCGTCTCGGGAGGCAGAATTTCGCCATCCACGGAAACCTTATGTTCTTTAACCATTTGATGTAGTTGTGTGGGAGTGTAGCTCAAATAAATCTTATAACAACATCCTAGTATATTGAAGATACTGGTGTTGTTACAAAAGAAGTAAATAAAAAGAGTTTAGGGGGTTGGAGAAGCAAAATAAAACAAAAGAACATGAGAGAATGAATTACCTTAAAAAGTGTAACTCCTTTTGAGTTGAGCCTAAAGGCTTCCTTTGAAAGGATTATGCCCAAAGGGAATCATCTAGGATGAGGAGAGGGATGTGGAGAGAGCAAATGGGCAGGGGTTGGCCGAGCCAATGGCTTGAAGAGTGTGTGAAATGAGGTAGAGGTGGGGGCCTTTTATAAGAGGAGAGGAAGGGCACTTTTGGAAAGTAAAGGAACATTATATTATTTGAAAATGTGTTTCGGTTTTAAAAGGTCCCACATTGATAGAATTCGTGGATAAGGTGATAAGTCATCGAAATCTCTTCATCCAATAGGCTTTGGACAAGTGTAAGCCTCGGATTTTGCATTATCTTCTCATTTTATTTAAATCGTCAAATAATGATGTCATCGCTGCATCATTATTATGTCATAAATACTTTAATTTATTTAATGTCTAAAAATTATAAAACAAATACTATGATGTAGGAAATATTTTTAGCTTTCTAATGAATATTTATAGTCAAAATTTGGACTTGTGTAACCCTACTTAAAAATTGTTTTAGTAAAACACTTTATGTTAGTGTCATTTTCACTTTAACATTAAATAAAAAGTAATTTATGTTATTTCCCAACAAAAGTGGATCCATGGGGTCCCCAAGTTAGGCCATGGCTTGTCTTGGTCGGCCATGACACAACCAATGAGGTTGGGACATGTGTCTAGGTCATTTAATATTATTAAAGTATTATTTATACCTTAAACTACCCTAATTACCACTAATCGCGATTAAGAACTTAATAAGTTACTATTCACCAAAAAATTATTTTTATCCCATTGAACCACATTTTACTTCTTAATGACAACCATGTATGTCGGATTTTTGAAAATCAAATCACAGAAGTGGTAATATTTCATTTAAACGAAAAATCAGTTATTTAACAACCACTTAGTGGTTTCACTATTCATCAAAAATTGAAGTTTTTCAGAATAAGGCCAAAATTTCACCCTAAGCTATAATTGATATTCCGAATTGAAAAATGATGTCTATTTTAAAAAATTCCAAACATATTAGTTGCATTAATTAATTTTATAATTAATTCCCGCTGTCACAACAAATAGCGTGTTTTTAAGAAACAATTTATATCAAAAGATTGGCAATTGTTTATGTCCAATTTCAATGTTAAATTAATTCTAATGACCACCATTGGATAAAATGGTAAAAATATATTCTAATTATACTTTAAAACCATCAAATATTATAATTTATCACTATAAATTATTTTGATTAAAAAAGTTGTTTTAAGTATTTTTCACTATTTATAAAATTTTAGAAGTTCTCAGAAAAATACCAAAAATTCAACATAGGCTAATTTCGATATTACGAATACAAAAATGAAGTCCATTTTGACATATAAAATTTATAATATTTCAAAAAGAAGGTATTACTATTCATAACGGCTACTTTGATTAGTCGCGGTGTTTTAGAACTCGAAGTTGCGTACAATGCAAGCTATTTCATTATTGAATGAGAAGCGTATCGTGGAAGCTCGGGGTGTTACATATAATTACACATCACCCAATGAATTAATTAATTTATTAATTATCATGATATTTTCATGTGTGGGACTCATGGGGTTTGATTTTTTTCTATACTGTTATTGGATGGAATGATAAGGTTAACTTTTTCAAAAATATTATAAATATAAGGACACAACCTTAACACAATACATATTCTTGAATTAAATTGAATAATTCACATCGAGGATCTTTTCAGGTTTATTATTTTAGAGAATTAGGACATAAATATTACATCTCAAAAATTACAAAGTAGAAAAATTTACTCAGTTTCCATTTTATTTGACAAAATAAAAAACTCTTGATCAAAAGAGCCATGTCTAGTTCCTTGTTTTAGACAGTCTAAAATTTCCTTGATCCAATCCATGACCCTATTCAACTTTATGTCTTGTGAAAAACCATTCAAAAAAAACATGGGATGAGCATAAAAAGCTCAGTAAGGGTTATAACAAAACAGAGAGAAAACATTAGTCCATGTATACATAATAATCAATGAAATCATACTTTACTCATAAATCATAAGCACTTTAACATACCTTATTAAATCATATGATTTAGGAATAACTCTAAGAAATCATAAGATGTAAAGGTAACTTGAGGCATTCATAACATTATTACGTAGGGATTAACCCTCATGGTTACGTTTGGAATACCCATCACATTATATTCCCTAAATCTCTTCAGATAAACATTAGCATTTAACCCCTTCGCATTGCCCAATGAATTGGAGAGCTATCACGGGCTCACCCACCCTTAGATTATCACGGAACCACCTGTCTTCATAAAAAATGCCTAAGATCCAGAACATAATCGTATCACAATAAATAATGCATAAAGGAACCATAACATATCAACATTTAAATCCCAAGATATCAAAAATCATTGATATAATCAAAACATTATCAAAACCATTTTCAATACCAAAATAAAAGAAAAGTAAAACATGGTTTTTTTCCATTTAAAAAAAGGGTATGGCTTGTAGAGGAAGCCAAAACTCAAATAATGGTCATGGATGCGAAGAAGAAATTATCGACGCATACATAAAAACATTCCCTTTTGTCATTTTGTAAAATGCTTTGTATAAAAAGATTCCTTTTGAATAAAAGTAAAAGTCAATGGGGTTTATACACTGTATAAAATAATGTTGTGTATAAAACAAAATATGCCTCAATGAAAGGAGATTGAGACGAAGTCCTATACCACTGTGAATCTGTTAACATTTTAATCCATTAATATCCATATAAATAAATACTTAAAAACCATTCTGAAAACATGGTTATTAATGAGAAATATTTATAAGAATAAATCATTAAAACATTTAAAACGTTATTTTAGTTAAAGAGTTTTTAACAAAGTGAGAGACACTTGAATACAAATAATTGAGGAATTAAATTTAATCAGAAATTTATAATATCTTGAGAGTAAATGGATTCATTATATAATATTAAAAAAGACAGTATATACACCATATAAGAGTAAATTTAAGCATAACAATAATGAAGTCTCAATAGAAATGTAAACTGAGATGAAATCCCTTATAAAGAAGGTATACTTAAATTAAGGAAAAATCAATCTCATAATTATGTGTGAAAAAAATAAATACACCAAATATAAGTGGATATTAAGTGTAAATAAACCATAGGACATTCACAGATATTCATAGGATGACATATTCAATAAGTACAAGTTGAACCCAAAGAAATCGAAATTGGGTTAAGAAGTTCCCTTGTAAAAATTAGACAGCCTAACTACATCACATTAAAATTTATAAAATGGTTTGATTAGAAAAAAAGTTTATCTCATCACTTGGAAATAAATTTTACATCAATAAGGATATATAAGAACATATCCCAACATAATAAGATGTAAATTAAAAGACCTAACAAAAGAAGTCTTTTAAAAAGTGGAGGGTGAAAGGTTCCTTTATCGACTTGGTAACTTTCAAAACGTACACCCCAAGAAAGAAGGATTGTACAACATTGATGTAAATACTCATAAAAGAAAGTATATTAAAAAAGTGTAGAATAATGGGAAGTACATATACCACCCAAAAGAAATGGTGTCAAATGTAGAATAAATCCCACAAGAATAAAAGTGAGATGAAAAATCCCTTATGAAAACTCGCCAGCCTAACGATGCTACATAAAACTTACAAAAATGGATTTATGAGATAAAATTAGGACTCTCAAAATATTAACATAAAAATTAAATAATTAAGAATATAAAATAACATCCCGAACCATAATAAAGATGAGCTTAAAAGAAATGACATAAAGGAGAATACTTAAAAAAGAAAGAGAGAGTTAGGATCCCTTACCTCATGTCCGAAATGACTTGATAGTTCTTTATTATCTTTAATAACAAACTAGAGTTAATTTATACTGGATTATGAACCTTTTTTAAGTTCATTATTCCTTTTATATCATTTATTACCATTTTATGCACATTATGTAATTATTTAAGCTAATAACGGTCGTTTTGTCGATCATTGGTACTCGAGTCAAAAATAACCTTCTTATAATTACAAGTGGTTCATGTGGTAAAATATCCATTATATCTAGAATTATATTCATGATTTTTATATCATATATATCATATATATCCAGTAAATACTTTCATTTATAATATTACATAACATTTAGAGGTAAGAAATGAAATGCACCGTTCATGGAGACGGTAAGTCGTACGTACGCATGAACGCTACTTTCATTTCTATTTCATACATAATGAAATTAAAACTAAATGATATATATATATATATTGTAATTAAAGTATAATATATATGTTTTATAGGTCACATAAGTTCATTAATTTAATTCTTTATACATTCCATGTATTGCATGAACGAGTCACATCACTTGAGGGTGCAGTAGTCCACACTTCCTCAAATCAAATTATCATATTTTCATAACATGAAAAATATAAAGGTATGTTTTAAATGTAAAATAATGAAGTGTATAAAGGAAATAAATATAATATATATCATAAATAAATATGTTTCAATCATAATGTACACCATGAGAGGTGGTAGGAGAAGATAGAACAATCATCATTTCGTGAGGGAGTAATTCTCCATCCATGGAAATAGTAGGTTATTTAACCATTAGACGGCGTTGTGTGTAATTGTAACTCGAATCCTTCTCATAAAAATATCCTAGTATATTTAAGATACTGGTTTTGTTACAAAAGAAAGGAATAAAAAAAGTTTAGGGGGTTGGAAAAGCAAAATAAAACAAAAGGACATAAGAGAGGACATTACCTTTAAATCGGGTAACTCCCTTTGGTTTAAAAAAAATGGTTTCCTGAAAAGTGTTATACTTAATTGAAGGCTTCTATAATGAAAATAGGAATGTGGAGAGATTAAATGACCAGAGTTTGGTCGAGCCAAGGGCTTGAGAGGTGTGGGTATGCGGGTAGAGGTGAGGGCCTTTTATAAGAGGGAGGCGGGGCACTCTTAGAATGTCTTGAAAAGTTACTTTATTATTAAATGATTTTCGGATATTAAAGGTCCCAAAATTATATATTTCTAGTCTAAGCTGATAAGGGTTAGAAATAAACCCATACAATAGGTTTTTGAGAAGTGTATGTCTTATATTTTACCTTATCTTCTCAATTTATTTAAATTATTTATTAATGAGGTAATTGCTACATCATCATGGTGTCATAAATAATTTATTTCATTTAATGTATAAAAATTATAAGAAAATTTCTCCAATATAGGAAATATTTTTAGATTTATAATTTATATTTATAGTCAAAAATATGACTTTTATAACTTCATTTAAAAATGGTTTTAGTAAAACAATACCTATTTGTGACACTTTTATTTTAACTTTAAATAAAAAGTTATTAATGTCATTTTCTTACCCAAGTGGCCCCATGGAGTACCCAAGTTCACCCATGGATTGTCTTGGTCGGCCATGACTTATCCGATAATGGTAGGATATGTGTCAAGGTCATTTCATATTATTATAACATTATTTTTCTGTTAAATTACACTAATTACCTTTAATCGCGATTAATTAAACGTAAAAGTTACTATTCCCCAAAAATTATTTTAATCCCATAGAACCACATTTTACATCTTAATTACAACCATGTATGCATGAAATTGTAAATTAAAAACACAAAAATTGTAAAGTTTCCTATAAACGAAAAATCAGTTTTTAACTACCACTTAGTGGTTTCACTATTCATCAAAAATTGATGTTTTTCAGAAAAATACCAAGAATTCACCAGAAGCTATATTTGATATTCTGAATTCAAAAATTATGACTATTTTAAAAAATTCAAAACATATAAGTTTCAATAATTAATTTAATAATTATTTCCCACTGTCAAAACAAAGAGCGTGTTTTTAAGAAACAATATCTACTAAAAGTTTGATGCTAGTTTAAGTCCAATTTCAAAGTGAAATTAATTCCAATGACCACCATTGGATTAAATATTAAAAATATAATCTAATTGCACTTTAAAACCAAATAAAAATATGATTTAATCATATAAATATATTATATTAAAAAGAGGTTTTGAATTAAAATACAACATTTTTCACTTAATCATTAAAAATGGACTTTAATAAAAAAATAACCAAACCCTACACAAAGTAAATAATGATATCCCGATTCTAAAAAGGATTTTATTTGGTCCAATATAACATATAATATTTTCAACAAGTGGATTTAAAAATGGTTCGCCATCAAAATGTTGTTAATCGACCTTTTACATAATATTATAATATTTACGCTTAAAATTGGATTCATTCGTATTTTAAGCCTCTAAAATTTATTGGATAAAAGTAAAAATATTTGAAAAACATATATAATAATTTAGTAGTTGGTTCTTTTAATTTCCTCCATTACTTCTTCTAGGAATTAACTACCATTTAAAATAATATTATTTTATTATTAGAGTGCAACATAAGATTTCCAAGAAACTCGTTGTTGCGTATTGGGTACGTCATCGAGCATAGCGTTCAATTTAAATTAATATTATAATTTTATTCCCAAATATGGATAAATATAAAAATGTTGTATTCTTTATTTACCTTGGGTGTTACATCCTTCCCCCCTTTTGGGAATTGCGTCCTCACAATTTTAAAATTGGCCTCGGAAACTTCATTGAAAGTCCCACATTAGAACAAGAGTCAGTAAAACTATAACTTCAAAATAAAGAAAGTGAAGTAAAAAGGTCACATGAGTTAACCCATACTAGTATTCCATGAAAACATAGATATGGAAGGAAATAATAAAGGGTAATGTTCATATGGAGAGTGATTGAAAACATGTTTAGGATAAAGTTAACCACTAGAAAATCACAAACATATGATGGGTTATACGGTATTTGATTCCCTAGAAGGACAAGTTAACAGACAACATTTTAGTTTTAATTTACTTTTAATTGAGTAATTTATTTATGAGCTTAAATAAATCATAAGGAAACATACTTTCTTGTCATGTTGACTTTAATCTTTTACTAGATTTCTTACACACACTCATATTTTCTCTAAAAGCCAAGTATTTAGGAAGACTTGTTCATATTAAGAGTACTATAATCAAATTCTTGAGAGTCACCTAATCCAAAAAATAGAACTATATATATCCCATTTCTTTAGACCTTATCCAAAACCAAAACAAAAAAGGTTAGTACAAGATCAGATAATACCCAGAAAAGATAATCCTTTGTATAAAAAACTATTCTTAATCTCCAAAATTTGTCAAACAATACCCAAAGTTCAACAAACACCATTCAATAAACATATATCCATAAAATTCTTCAATGTAATGAAAACTATGATTTAACCAAAAATCCATGAAGGATTTAATTACATAGTCTTCCAAGATAAACCTTAACATTTATCTCCGATCATCAGTTACTCTTAAAGACTCATATAGATAAGTAATTAATTTAATAAAATATCCTTTCTGATATGTTAATAATTTACATATAAAACCCAAAATAATCTTATTATAGATTCATATGATCATATAAATAAAAATAATTATTCAAACTAACCATGGACTTCACGTAGTCTAGTGGTAGGTGATAACTTGTAGTTGCACTTTAGTTGTGGGTTCCATTCCCGCAGCTTCGTCCGACATGACAGGTTGTCACAGGGTCTACGTTTTGTCCTTTTTCCAAAACGACATAATTCTTATAACATTCCCCAAAAAGCGATAAAATCTTCAAAAATAACCATAACATAATTTAACCTCATGATTATCTCATGCCTTTCCTATTCCATCATATCATATAGTAACCCATAATTACCTCAAATGTAAGGATCATATAAACCCTAATGGTTAACTTTATAATTATTACCTGAACTTCCACATCTAGTTGGTTCACTCGTACATGATGCATTAGAAAACTCACCAAGGTTCAAGTGGTTTATCATGACTCATGATAGTTGGTTTAGAATAACCACAATATTTCTCATTGAATCCCCCATTTCACCCAGTCTCTTAATCAGAGAACCACCATAGTTTCCTTCAAACCCATTGTCACTTTGGTTCCTGCTAGATCTATCTATTTACTAGAACCAAAAATTTCAGTGTGAGGATATCAAAAAAATCATCATGTACTATAGAGGAAGATAAATACTGAGATATACTTATCCAAGATATCTCTAAATCATTCCAACATTCAAAAATAGAAATGACTCTATCTAATATAATAACCATTGTGGTTATACACAACTTGTCACTTATTCTTAAACAACACTCTAACCTCTAAATTTATCTAAACCGACCTTTGATACCTACTATAAGGACCCAACCTTACTACAATACATATTCTTAATTTAAATTGAATAATTCACATTGGGGATCTTTTCAGGTTTAGAGTTTTAGAGAATTAGGACATAACTATTACATCTCAAAGATTACAAAGTAGACACAACTACTCAGTTTCCATTTTTTTCACAAAATATAAAATCTTGAACAATAGATTCATGTCTAGTTCCTTGTTTTAGACAGCATAACATTTCCTTGATCCCATCCTTGATCCTATTTCACTTTATGTCCTATGAAAAACATTTCAAAAAAAATGTGGGATGAGCATAAAAATCTCAGTAAGGGTTATAACAAAACGGAGAGAAAACATTAGTCCATGTATACATAAGAATCAATGTAATCATACATTACTCATAAAACATAATCACTTTAACATACCTCTTTAAATTATAATATATAGTAATTACTCATTGAAAATCATAATATGTAATGGTAACTTGAGGCATTCATAACATTCTTATGTAGGGAGTAACCCTCATGGTTATGTTTGGAATACCCATCACAGTATATTCCCTAAATATATTGGGAGAAACCATAGAGTTTAACCCCTTCGCATTACCCAATGCATTGGAGATCTATCACGGGCTCACCGGCCCTTAGATTATCACAGAACCACCCGCCTTCATAAACAATGTCCATGAACCATGACATAATCGTATCACTATAAAGCATGCATAAAGGAAACCTAACATTTCCATATTTCAATCATAAGATATCAAAACACATTGATATAATCAAAACATTATTAAAAGAATTTTCAATACCAAAATAAAAGAAAAGTAAAACATGGTATTTATTTTTCATTTAAAAAAAGGGTATGACTTGTAGAGGAATTTGAAACTCAAATAATGGTCACGGCGGCGGAGAATTCATTGTCGCCACATACGTAAAAATATTCCCTTTTTTGTTTAGTAAAACACTTCATATAAAAATATTCCTTTTGAATAAAAGTAATACTCAAGGGGTTTATACACCGTATAAAATAATGTTGTGTATAAAACAAAATATGCCTCAATGAAAGGAGATTGAGACGAAGTCCTATACCACATTGAAGCTTTTAACATTTTAAACCATTAATATAAATATAATTAAATACTTAATAACCATTTTGAAATCAAGGATATTAATGAGAAATATTTATAAGAATAAATCATTTAAACATTTAAAACGATATATTAGTTAAAGAGTTTTTAACAAAATGAGAGACACGTGAATACAAATAATTGAGGAATTACATTTAATCAGAACATTATAATATCATGAGAATAATGTCATTCATGATATAATATGCCAAAGGACAGTATATACACCATATAAGAGTGAATTGATTCATCAGAACAATGACATCTCAATAGAAATGTAAAATTAGATGAAATCCCTTATAAAGAAGGTATCCTTAAATTAAGGATAAATCAATCTCATAATTATGTGTGACAAATATAAATAAACCAAATATAAGTTTATATTAAGTGTAAATCAACCAGAGTTCATTCACACATATTCATTGGATGACATATTCAATAACTACAAGTTGAACCCAAAGAAATTGAAATTTGGTTAAGAAGTTCCCTTGTAAAAATTCGACAGCCTAACAGCATCAAATTAAAGTTTAGAAAACGAGTTGATGAGACAAAATGGGTATATCATCACTTGGAAATAAATTTTACATCAATAAGGATATATAAGAAAATATCCCAACATAATAAGATGTAAATTAAAAGACCTAACAAAAGAAGTCTTTTAAAAAGAGGAGGGCGAAAGGTTTCCTTACCGACTTGGGTAACTTTCGAAACGTACACCCCATGAAAGAAAGAATGTACAACATTGATGTAAATACTCATAATCGAATTTATATTACACAAAGTGTAGAATAATTGGAATTACATAGACCACTCAAAGGAAATGGTAGAAAATGATGAATAAATCTCACATGAATAAAAGTGAGATGAAAAATCCCTTATGAAAACTCGCAAGCCTAATAACGCCACTTAAAACATCCAAAAATGGATTTATGAGATCAAATAGGGTCTCTAATAATATGAACATAAAAATTAAAGAATGAGGAATATAAAATAACATCCCCAAACATAATAAATATGAGCTTAAATGAAATTACATAAAGAAGAGTACTTAAAAAGAAAGAGAGAGGTAGGATCCGTTACCTCATGTCAGACTTGACTCGATCGTTAATTAATCTCCTGAATAATAAACTATAGTTAATTTATACAATCTTAGGGAAATTTTTTATGTTCATTATTCCTTTTATATAACTTATTACCATTATATGAACATTTTGTTATTATTATGTTAATAACGGTCATTTTTTCGATCATTGGTACTTGAGTCAAAAATAACCTTCTTATAATTACAAGTTGTTCATGTGGGAAAATATCCATTTTATCCAGAATTATATTCATGATTTAGATATCATATATATCATATATATTCAGTAAATAATTTCTTTTATAAAATTACATAACATTTAGAGGTATGGAATGAAATACACAGTTCATGGAGACGGTAAGTCATACGTATGCATGAACGCTACTTTCATTTCTATTTCGTATTAATGAAATTAATACTAAATGAGATAGATAGATATATTATAATTATAATATAATATATATGTTATATAGGTCACATAAGTTCATTAATTTCATTCTTTACACATTCCATGTATTGCATGAACGAGTCACATCACTTGACGGGGCGTTAGTCCACACTTCTTCAAATCAAATTATCGCATTTTCACACCATGAAAAGAATAAAGGAATTTTTTAAATGTAAAATAGTTAAGAATAGAGAGGAAATAAACATAATATATATCATAAATAAATATAGTTCCATCATAATGGACACCATGATAGGTGGTAGGATAAGATAGAACAATCATCATTTCGTGAGGCAGTAATTCACCATCCACAGAAACAATATGATCTTTAACCATTAGACGAAGGTTTGTGTAAGTGTACCTAGAATAATTCTAATAAAAAAATCATATTATATTGAAAATACTGGTGTTGTTACAAAATAAATGAATAAAAATATTTTATGGGGTTGTAGAAGCAAAATAAAACAAAAGAACATAAGAGAGGACATTACCTTTAAATCGGGTAACTCCCTTTGGTTTGAACCAAAATGGTGTCTTCAAGAGATTTCATCTTAAGGTAAGGCTTCTAGGATTAAAAGAGAGATTTAGAGAGATAAAATGAGCAGTGTTGGGTCATGCCAAAGGCTTGAGAGGTGTGGGTAAGGGGGTAGAGGTGGGGGCCTTTTATAAGAGAGAGGAGGGGAACTCTTGGAATGTCTTGAAAAGTTACATTATTATAGAATGATTTTTAGATATTAAAGGTCCCACAATTATATATTTCTAGGATAAGTTGACATGTGTTCGAAATCCATCCATCCAATAGGTTTTTGAAAAGTGTAAGTCTTATAATTTACCTTATCTTCTCATTTTATTTAAATCATTTATTAATGAGGTAAACGCTGCATCATCATAGTGTCATAAATAAATAAATTTATTTAATGTATAAAAATTATAACAAAATACTATGATGTAGGAAATATAGTTATCTTTATAGTGGATATATATATTAAAATATATGGCCCGTATAACCCCATTTAATTTTTTTTAGTAAAACAATACATGTTTGTGACACTTTTAATTTAACTTTAAATAAAATGTTATTAATGTCATTTTCATACCCAAGTGGCCCCATGGGGTCACCAAGTTGACCCATAGATTTTCGTGGTCGAGAATTACTTATCCAATAAGTGTAAGACATATGTCAAGGTCATTTCATATTATTATAACATTATATTTACCGTAAATTACACTAATTACCTTTAATCGAGATTAATAAAACTTAAAAGTTAATATTCACCAAAAAATTATTTTAATCCCATTGAACCACATTTTACATCCCAATTACAACCATGTATGTGATATTTTTGAAATTCAAAATACAGAAATGGTAAAGTTTCATTTAAACGAAAAATCAGGTTTTTAACTACCACTTAGTGGTTTCATTATTCATCAAAAATTGAAGTTTTTCAGAAAAATACAAAAAATTCACCCTAAGCTATATTTGATATTCCGAATTCCAAAATGATGTATATTTTACAAAATTCAAATCACATAAGTTTCATTAATTAATTTATTAATTATTTCCCACTGTCAAAACAAATAGCTTGTTTTTAAGAAACAATATCTATTAAAAGATTGAAACTAATTTATGTCGAATTTCACAGAGAAATTAATTCTAATGACCACCATTGGATTAAATTGTAAAAATATATTCTAATTAATCTTTAAAACCAATTCAAAAGATGATATAATCTTATAAATACATTAGATTAAAAAGAGGTTTTAAATTAAAATACAACATTTTTCACTTATTCATTAAAAATGGACTTCATCAAAAAAATAACAAAAACCTACACAAACAAAATTTTGATATACCGATTATAAAAAAAATTATTTGGTCCAATATAAAATATAATATTTTAAACATGTGTATTTAAAAAGGGTTCGCCATCAAAATGTTGTTAATCAACATTTTAATGAATAATATAATACTTACGCTTAAAATTGGATTCATTCACATTTTAAGCCTCTAACATTTATTGGACAAAGGTAAAAATATTTGACAAACATATATAATAAATTTCTATTTAGTTCTGTTCATTCCCGCCATTACAATGACTAGGCGTTAACTACCATTTAAAATAATATTATTTTATCATTAGAGTGCAACATTAGATTTCCAAGAATCTCGTTGTTGCGTATTGGTTACGCCATCAAGCATTGCGTTCCATTTAAATTAATAGTAACATGTTATTCACAAATATGGATAAATATAAAAATTTCATATTCTTTATTTACCTAGGCTGTTACATCCTTCCCCCATTTTCGGAATTGCGTCCTCACAAATTTTAAAATTGGGCTCGGAAACATCATTGAAAGTCCCGCATCAGAACAAGATTTGGTGAAAATATCACATTAAAATAATGAAAGTGAATTACAAAGGTCAGAAGAGTTAATCCATACTAGGATTTCATGAAAACATGGATATGGAAGGAAAAAACAAAGGGTCATGTTCTGATGGAGAGTGATAGAAAACATGTTTAGGAGAAAGTTAACCACTAGGAAATCACAAACCTGTGATGGGTTAAACAGTATTTGACTCCTCATTAGGAAAATTTAAGAGACAACATTTTAGTTTTAAGTTACTTTTAATTGAGTAATTTATTTATGAGCTTAATTAAATCATAAGGAAACATACTTACTTGTCATGTTGACTTTCAACTTTTACTAGATTTCTTACAAAAACTCATATTTTCTCCAAAAGATAAGTATTTTGGAAGACTTGTTCACATTAAGAGTACTATAATCAACTTCTAGAGAATAACCAAATCCAAAAAAAAGATCTATATATTTTCCATGTCTTTAGACCTTAACCAAAACCAAAAAGGTTAGTACAAGATCAGATAATACCCAAAAATTATAATCATTTATATAAAAAAAATCTATTCTTAATCTTCAAAATTTGTCAAATAATACCCAAAGTTCAACAAATACCATTAAATAAACATCTATCCATAAAACTCATCAAAGTAATCAAAACTATGATTGAAACCCAAATATCTGAGGGATTTAATCACGTAGCCTTCCAAGATAAACCTTAACATTTATCTCCAATCATCAATTACTCTTAAAGTCTCATACTGAAAAGTAATTAACCTAATCACATATCCTCCATGATATATTAATGATTTCTATAGATAACCCAAAATCAAATTATTCTAGATTCATAAAATCATCTAAATAAAAAGAATTAGTCAAACTAACTTTGAACTTCATGTAGTCCAGTGGTAGGTGAAAAATACCAGTCGTACATTGGTAGTTGGTTTGATTCCCATAGCATAATCCGACGTGATAGGTTTTCAAATGGTCTACATGTTTTCCTTTTTCAAAAAATACATAATTCGTATAACATTCAACAAAAAGTGATAACATCTTCCAAAATAAACATAACACAAATTAACCTCAAGTTGATCTCATGCCTTTCATATTTAGTCATATCATCTAGTAACCCATAATTACCTCAAAAGTAAAGATCATATAAACCCTAATGGTTACCTTTAAAATTATTGCATGAACATCCACATTGAGTTGGTTCTCTAGTACATGATGCATTAGAGAACTCACCACGGTTCAGGTGGTTTATCATGACTATTGATAGTTGGTTTAAAATAACAAAGATATTTCTCATTGAATCCCCCATTTCATACAGTCTCTTAATCATAGAACCACCACAGTTTCCTTCAAACCCATTGTCACTTTGGTTCCGGCTAGATCCATCCATTTACTAAATTTAAGAAGGTCAGTGTGAGGATATAAAAAAATCTTCATGTACTAAAGAAGAAGATAAACAATAAGATATACTTATCCATGTTATCTCAAACTCATTCCAACTTTCATAAATAACAATGACTCTATCTAATATAATAACCATTGTGGTTATACAAAACTTGTCACTTATTCTTAACCAACACTATAAATATATAGTTATCTAAAACGCCCTTCGATACAACCTATAAGTACCCAACCTTAGTACAATACATATTCTTGAAATAAATTGAATTTTTCACATTGAAGATCTTTTCAGGGTTAGAGTTTTAGAGAATTAGGACATAAAAATTACATCTCAATGATTACAAAGTAGACACATCTACTCAGTTTCCATTTTTTCACAAAATATAAACTCTTGAACAAAAGATTCATGTCTAGTTCCTTGTTTTAGAGAGCATAACATTTCCTTGATCCCATCCTGGACCCTATTCCTCTTTATGCTCTGTGAAAAACATTTCAAAAAAAACATGTAAGGAGCATAAAAATATTAGTAGGGTTTATAAAAAAACGGAGAGAAAACAATTTTCCATGTATACATATGATTCAATGAAATAATACATTACTCATGAAACGTAAGCACTTCAACAAACCTCATTAAATCATAAGAACTATGAATAACTCATAAAAATCACAAGACATAAAGGTTACTTGAGACATTCATAACAATATTATGTACGGAGTAACCATCATGGTTATGTTTGGAATACCAATCACATTATATTCCCCAAATATATTCGGAGAATCCTTATAATTTAACCCCTTCGTGTTACCCAATGCATTGGAGAGCTATCACGGGCTCACCCGCCCTTAGTTTATCATGGAAACACCCGTCTTCATAAACAATGCCCAAGAACATTATAATATCATGAGAATAAAGGTATTCATGTTATAATATGCCAAAAGACAGTATATACACCATATAATAGTAAATTGATGCATAACAACAATGAAGTCTCAATAGAAATGTAAAATGAGATGAAATCCCTTATAAAGAAGGTATCCTTAAATTAAGGTTAAATCAATCTCATATTTATGTGTGAAAAATATAAATACACCCAATATAAGTGGATATTAAGTATAAATCAATGATAGGTCATTCACACATATTCATAAGATGATATATTCAATAACTACAAGTTAAACCCAAAGAAATAAAAATTGGGTTAAGAAGTTCCCTTGTAAAAATTTGACAGTCTAACGGCGTCACTTTAAAATTTAGAAAAATATTTGATGAGACAAAAAGGTTATCTCATCACTTTGAAGTAAATTTTACATCTATAATGATATAGAATAACATATCCCAACATAATAATATGTAAATTAAAATACCTAACAAAATAAGTCTTTTAAAAAGATGAGGGTGAAAGGTTCCCTTACCGACTTGGGTAACTTTCGAAATGTACACCCCATGAAAGAAAGACTATAAAACATTGATATAAATACTCATAAACGAATGTATATTACAAAAAGAATAGAATAATTGGCAGTAAATACACCACTCAAAGGAAATTCTGGAAAATGTAGAATAAATCCCACAGGAATAAAAGTGAGATGAAAATTCCATTATGAATACTCGCCAGCCTAACGACGCCACATAAAACAACCAATAATGGATTTCTGATATCAAATAGGGTCTTTAATAATATGAAAATAAAAATTACAGAGTTATTAATATAAAATAACATCCCCAAACATAATAAATATGATCTTAAAAGAAATGACATAAAGGAGAGTACATAAAAATAAAGAGAGAGGTTGGATCCCTTACCTCGTGTCCAACTTGACTCGATCGTTCTATAATCTCTCAAATAATAAACTATGGTTAATTTATACTTTATTAAAACCTTTTTTAAGTTCATTATTCCTTTTATATCATTTATTAGCATTTTATTAACATTATGTAATTATTTAAGTTAATAATGGTCGTTTTGTCGATCATTGGTACTTGAGTCAAAAATAACATTCTTATAATTACAAGTTGTTAATGTGGTAAAATATCCATTATATACAGAATTATATTCTTGATTTAGATATCATATATATCATATATATCTAGTAAATAAATTCATTTATAATATCACATAACATTTATAGGTAAGAAATGAAATGCACCGTTCATGGAGACAGTAAGCCGTATGTACGCATGAATGCTACTTTCATTTCTATTTCGTACTTAATGAAATTAAAAATAAATGAGATATATATATATATATGTTATATAGGTCACATATGTTCTTTAATTTCATTCTTTATACATTCCATGTCCTGCATGAACGAGTCACATCACTTGAGGGGGCGGTAGTCCACACTACCTCAAATCAAATTATCGCATTTGCACAACATGAAAAGAATAATGGTATGTTTTAAATGTAAAATACAGAATATAAGAGTAGAAATAAATATAATATATATCATAAATAAATATAGTTCCATAATAATGGACACCATGAGAGGTGTTAGGAGAAGATAGAACAATCATCGTTTCGTGAGGCCGTAATTCACCATCCACGGAAACAGTATGTTATTTAACCATTAGATGCAGGTGTATGTAAGTATAGCTCGAATCCTTCTCATAAAAATATCCTAGTATAATTAAGATACTGTTTTTGGTACAAAATAATGGAATAAAAATATTTTAGGTGTTGGAGAAGCAATATAAAACAAAAGAACATAAGAGAGGACATTACCATTAAATCGGTTAACTCCCTTTGGTTTGAACCAAAATGTTTTCTTAAAGATATTTATGCTTACGGTAAGGGTTATAGGATGAAGATAGAGATGTGGAGAGATAAAATGAGCAGAGTTTGGTTGAGACAATGGCTTGAGAGATGTGGGTAAGGGGGTAGAGGTGGAGGGCCTTTTATAAGAGGGAGGAGGGGCACTCTTGGAATGTCTTGAAAAGATACTTTGTTATAAAATGGTTTTCGGATATTAGAGGTCTCAAAATTATATATTTCAAGTATAAGATGATAATGGTTCAAAATCCACCCATACAATAGGTTTTTGAAAAGTGAAAGTATTATAGTTTACCTTTTGTTATCATTTTATTTAAATCATTTATTAAGGTGGTAATCACTGCATCATCATGGTGTCATAAATAAATTAATTTATTTAATGTCTAAAAATTATAAAAATATAATTTGATGTAGGAAATATTTTTAGAATTTAAATGGATATTTATAGTCAAATATATGACTTGTATAACCCCATTTGAAAATTGTTTTAGTAAAAAAATACATGTTTGTCACACTTTTATTTTGACATTAAATAAAAACTTATTAATGTCATTTTCATACCAAAGTGGCCCCATGGGGTCCCCAAGTTGACCCATGTATTTTCATGGTTTGGAATTACCTATCCAATAAGTGTAGGACATGTGTCAAGGTCATTTCATATTATTATAACATTATCTTTACCATAAATTATACTAATTACCTTTAATCTTGACTATTAAAACATAAAAGTTACTATTCAAAAAAATTATTTTAATCCAATTGAACCAGATTTTACTTTTTAATGAGAACCATGTATGTCAGATTTTTTAAATTCAAACACAAAAATGGTAATGTTTCATTTAAACGAAAAATCATTTTTTAACTACCACTTAGTGGATTCACTATTCATCAAAAATAGATGTTTTTCAGATAAAATACCGAAAATTTACCCTATGCTATATTTGATATTCTAAATTCAAAACAGATGTCTATTTTAAAAAATTAAAAACATATATGTTTCATTAATTAATTTAATAATTATTTCCCGCTGTCAAAACAAATAGCGTGTTTTTAAGAAACAATATCTATTAAATTATTGACACTAGTTTAAGTCCAATTTCAAAGTGAAATTAATTACAATGACCACCATTGGATTAAATAGTAAATATATATTCTAATTGAACTTTAAAACAAGTTCAGAAGATGATCTTATCATATAAATAATTTAGATTGAAAAGATGTTTGGAATTAAAATACAACATTTTTCACTTATTCATTAAAAATGGACTTTGTCAAAAAAAAATAAAAAAAACATACACAAAGTAAATTTTGATGTCCTGATTATAAATAAGGATTCTATTTGGTCCAATATGACATATAAAATTGTCAACGAGTAGATTTAAAAAGGGTTCTCCATCAAAAGGTGGTTAATCAACCTTTTAAAAAATATTAGAATATTTTCGCTTAAAATTGGATTCATTCGCATTTTAAGCCTCTAAAATTTATTGGATAAAAGTATAAATATTTGACAAACATATATATTCATTTTGTAGTTATTTCTGTTCATTCCCGCCATTACAACGGCTAGGAGTTAACTACCATTTAAAATAATATTATTTTTTTATTAGAGTGCAACATAAGCTTTCCAAGAAACTAATTGTTGCATATTGGGTACGCCATCGAGCATAGCATTCCATTTAAATTAATATTAACATTTTATTCAAAAATATGGATAAATATAAAAATTTAATATTCTTTATTTACCTGGGGTGTTACAATAAATGACCATGACGTGGTTGGATTTATCTATAATGGAATTTTTCCTTGGTTGTGAAACAATACTTTTGTCATGATTTCAAGGTATATACTCATGGGAAATTTTATTAATATAATGATATTTTTCCACTTCCTACATTTTTCCATGAATAAATTTACATTCAAATATATTTTGTTTCTGATCGTTTTGAATATTATCACCTTCATATCTCATCCCATGATTGGGATGAAAAAAAACCATTACTTGGTTTAGATTTGCACATATTATTTCATGTATGTCCTGGGGATATATAATTATGTGATAGGTGTATGGTGAGCTCTAAGTGTGATTTAGGAATATGGAAATGAAATATTATCTAGATAACTAACGATGTTCCATATTTATAATGATAATGTACCTAAATATTTATTGTTATTTTTATGAATACTTATTTTAAACTTTTTTATAATGTGTATGATATTTTGGATATTATATAACCTTTTTATTTAAAATAATCCTTGTAAATATCTATTCTTGTTTAATATTCATAATTTATTTTCTCTCTTAATTATTATTTCAATTTGTATTTTATAGTCCTCTTATATTAAATAATATTTATTCTGCTGACTAAATAGCTATGATCACATCATTTACTATATATTTGAGTCTACCTAGTGAGATAATTTTTCACATATGACATTATATTATTAAAAATTAATTATATAACTTTACCCTGAAACACCTTTCTTATTTTAATTTTAATCTTATTGCGTAAAATATTCTAAACACTAGCATGATCAGTGGTGTAAGAGAAAAGTTTGTTATCACTTTGAACTACTCGTGAAATCCAAAATTTTCATCTTCATAATTTCAAAAAGGATTTACAAAAATGATCAACTACGGAATATATTATAGAACCTATGAAACAATATAATTAATGTTGAGTGTTTAGACAATGACCAATAAAAAACACAATATTAAATAATAGAAATTATGTTAATGAAATTTCTTATTTATCATATTTAATTACCTCATCATTTTGAAAATACATTTAAATAATTATTTAAATGATATGATATATATATTAGCCCATAATGAATAGTGAAAAGTTCATTCTTTGAATAATTATTTGAAATTTTTATTTTTATTTGGGGATTGGGAGTTTAAAAAATTATATATATTCTTAAAAAAATTTAATGAGAGTTATTAAGTGAGGATTTTCCAACCAAAGCTCTTGAAGAAGAATACCACTCAAATATTATGGGATTATATAGCAAAATGATTCAATTATTCTTATAAGATAAGAAACAATATGAAACTAATATAAATATTTTAAAAAATATGCAATTTTTATATGAGAATATAAAAGAACATTCTACTCAAACATTTTCGATTTCAATAAATCAAGATTGAGCATTCATAAATAAAGACAAGACCTTAAAATTTTAATCTATAGAACAAATGGTTGAAATCCTAATGTTTAAAAATGAACGTCCAATTAATGATTTTGTTATAGTTAATATAAAACTAGAATATTAAATGAAAAAAATTTCACATAAAAATCCCTAAAAAAATATTTACATGGACCCAACTATTTAAAATTTAGATGAAGTAAATGTAGATATGACTATTACATACTTGGGAAAAACATTATATAACTAATGAAGAAGTCATGGTAGAGAAATCTATGAGAATATGGATTCAATAGTCATTTGAAAAAATATATTCCAAATAAATTAATACATGGATTCCAAAATCTATTCTCGCTATCGCTCATTAAAAATATTCATTAGATAGAGAAAATACATCATTTTCAATGCCTTAACATTTGTCCCTTAGTAGGTAAATTAAATTTAAATGTTATAGAACTATATTATTGAGGAGGGGATATCAAGATTTATATGATAAATTCATTCTTATATTTTCAACAATATTATGAATCATTTATCATTATTAAAAATATTCATTTTCACTATAAGATATCTGATGATTAAATTATTCATTCAGATCTAATGCAAAAATTATTTTAGCTATACCAAAATTTAGTAATTTTCAAATATCATTATTCTTTTTTTATTCCCATAAATGGATAGATTCCTTTTAATTTTAATGTACCACTTGATATAATCTTCATTCATATCATCTAAATTTTTTCTCATATGTATATATATTTCTATATCTTAGAAACTATGATTCCAATTCTTCTAGAGATGAGATTTATTATTATTTCTATTATACTAAAATTAATTACTCTTATACGTACATTCATGTTTCATATTTTTACACTTACAGAATGGGAATGATATATACATGTCTATCTCTAGAATGATCCACCAACTAAATGGTCAATTATAAAGGAATTCTACAAAAATCAAATGTCTAGTACTTTTGCAATTTATATATATAAAATTCATTCTCCTAATCTTAGTTTAATAAGAGGCTGTTATAATTAAAAGAAATATTTTTATGAATTTGAAGACTTGGGGTAAAATGGTGGAGTCTTATGAAATGAGTGGTTTTATATTAGAAAATTCACTTTGTCATCAACACCCATTACATCAAAGGATGTATTATAGAAAGTGGGGGTGATGTAAGACATTAGGATTTAAGTGTTTCTTAGAAACATGGTTTTTAATTCATCCAAATGGATATATTCAAATGAATATAAAAGGGAGGAAATAAAAATAATGGATGAGTGAGAAGAGTAGCAATCCAAAAAATTATTTCTTTTGTTTTTTATAGAAAATTTTATATACACCATCATCATTTTTATAAATTTTTATAGAAATATTTATTCCTAAATTTTAATTTTTAAAAACAATTATATTATTTCTCTATTATGAGATTTTCCAAAAAAATTGGGGACCAATGAATAATTAACTTTAAGGAATAATGATATATTCAAACAAATAGTTGAATAATTTGTTAAAATTAAATAAATAAATAAAATTCAAACATTTATTATCATAACATTTAAATACAATATCACTTGAAAAATTAATAACATAGGTATAAAAATTCATATTTTTGTAAAAATAAATATTAATTTATTAATTTATGTTACTAAAAAATATATTAAATATTATTTAATGTAAATATTTTTTAGTTATTATCCCTTTTAATTCTTTTAAAATTAATCATATTCATTTATCCATTTAGTTTTAACCATATATTTTTTAAAATTTAATCATTTTAAAAATAATTTAAGTTAGTACATATGAATAAATTCAATGTGAATTTCCCACTCTTAGTGGTTAGGTTACTTGATAGAGTTAGTGATATAACTGTTACAATAATTTTTATACCATAGGTTTTCATAGTAGTAAAATAATTATTTATTTCATTATATTTACACGAATGAATATATAAATGGGGAGAGTTGGATTTGAAAATATAATTCAACAGAGATAATTTTTAATTCAGAGGTAGTGTGTTCTATTACAATTTATTTTTTATTCTTCGAAATGGTATAGTTTTATTGAATCCATTACCTAAATATTAATAGATAATAAAATATTTCTATATCATTATTTAAAATCAGTATTTAAATATTAAAACATTACATTTTTATTTACACATCAATATATTATGTCTTATGATTATCAAAATAAGGGTATTTATTCATCCTCTTGAGATTATTTTTAACCATTATACAGATTAACTGGTTTCAATATTAAGTTGAAACATAAAAATTTCATGATTATTTTCTAATTTTACATTCATCATTATTACAAAATTTAGGGAAGCTTATTTTTTCATCCTTTGAACACCATATTCCACATCCTCCAGACTATCCTATTTTAATGATTATTAGGAACTCATCTTATTTTCTAACAAATATATATATATAAATATATATATGATATTATAAAAGAATAAATTAAGGAATGATATTTGTTTTAATTAAAATAAATCAAATAATACTACATAATGGTATCATATAAATATTATATGATGAACAATTTAGAAATATTGAAACTAACGGACCAAATAGAAGTGAATAAGAGAAGCATATGATGAATTTAATGAATTAAACAAAAGGTTTTTAATGAATTCTATGGTATCAACTTTGATCATATTATTATAAATAATAAGGTATATGATATTCTTACCAGATCAAATAGAAGCCAAAAAAATAAACTTAATAAGTCATGTTAAATATGTTATTTCCACTTAATGGATAATCATATATAAATGGATTGTATAATGAACATATGATCTAAAATATGTGTGATGAATATGGAATAACCTAATTTATCCTATTATATTTACCTTTAACAATGATTAAGATAGAAAAAAATGGTAGAATATTGATTTATCAAAGAGAATCATAATGTTAAATTAAGAGTTTATTCTCATATTTTATTCCAATCAGGCCCACACAACTTGATGGATATGGACACCATGGGGACTAATGATATTATATCAGGTTTTTATTTGTGGAACAATATAACAACTATTTTTCATCTTGTATGACATATCTCATAAAATTCAATATTTATTTTCCATAGAAGTCAATATGATAATATCCATGATAGCATAAATAAATACCATAATAAGGATATAAGGGATTAATAAATGTGAGATGTTTTAGGAAAAATAATATTTATGACCAAAAAATATATCATATGATCCACAATGTTGAAAATAATAGATTAAAACATATGAATACAAAACGTAATCACGGGTTAAATAATATGTAAACATATGATAAGAAATGATAAAAGCTATAAAAGTGATTTTTCTAAACTATTAGATTACAAATATGACTATATATATAGTCTTAATGAGAATGAACTTAATGATGATAGATGATAATTCTGGGAAAAACAACTATAGATGATAATGATGAGAGATAAATCCCTAGAGGCATAATGGATAATTTCATTAGTGATTTCTTGTTTTTTATTCTTCTCTTATATACATGATACTTTGATCTTGTATTTACGTCAAATGGGTAAAACAAAACATTTAATTTTTTCACACCATATATACTCTATATTTGATTGCAAAAGTCTATAGGATATGAGATTTCATAATACCAATGATTGATTTATGGAGTTCTAGGATAAATATATATTCACTATTGTTTACATATTAAGGAAATATTATCAATAAATACATTTCCCTCTCAATGGAATGTGTGAAATACATATAATATATATTGTTAAGATATGGGAATAATATATTCTTAAAACTTTTTAAAAACTAATAATGTTATTGGGATAAGAATATACACTCAATGTAAAATTGTATGTCTTGTTTTTTTCTATGGAATCCATTTTTTATTTACATATTAAATCCTTCTTAAATTATTATTTTGTTATATTAATTTTATGTTTTTTTTCAATTTTTATGATTTATTTAAAAAAATTGTGATCATGATAAATAAATTGTGACTAATATTGAAAACTAACATATCAGCCTATAATGTTTTTCAATTATTTTGCTACCTTAAAATGAATATAATTTTTCATACTCCCCTTATTTATCATAAAATTTTGAGTTATAATAAATTATCTTAATTGTCAATAAATATTTTTTCAAAAAATAGTTTTCCTAAAATTCAAAATATTCTCTTCATTTATTTTTGATTATCTATATTTTCATTGCATAATATATCGTTTTGCATAGATTTATCTAAAATTAGAATTTTATTATTATGGGATTATTTATAATACATTTTTTTCACAATTTGTATCCTAAAAGGGACAAATTTAGTACCCAACTAATATTTATATTAAAATATGTTTAAATAAAATCAACTAATTTAATTAAAAACAACCCATTTAATCAAAACATAATATATATATATGTTATATTCTTTTTAAATATTTCTGAAAGAGTAATTAAGTCTTAAAAAATATTATGAAAATAATTTTATCTTTTGAAATAATTTTTATTAATAAAAATCTTATATATCCACTAACTATGATTAACTACAAAATATGAGGTTTTATTTACAGTTAAAAATCAATTAAATTTAAACATTTTAAATAAACCAAATCAAAACGCACAACAAAAATAAAATAATAGGTTCAATATCAAGGTGATACCTAATCCCATCCACTTAAAAATAAGCTGTTTCTATAAAGATAATATAAAATAATCTTGACCTGTAACATTGATTTTGTAATCAAATAAAAAATAATAGGTTATCCAGACCACCCCAGGACCACTTCTACAATATCTATGTGAATAAAATGGCCACCAAACCTATATAGAAATATTTAATATCACAATGGGTAAAAAATATTAATACATTGTAAAAGATATATTTTATCACAAAATTAAGAAATACCAGTCTATGTGTGTTTGACAAAGAGGGTAAGCCAAAGAATTCCTGAAATTAAGTGAGAAAAACATAAAACAAATCATGGGTAATGAATTATGGAATATCATGTGGATCAATATGTTGTTCTATGAAAGCCCAAGTATCCTAAGATATAGTTTGGAGATGATCTTGAGCTGTCTTTGTAGAAAATATATTAAAATACACCAACATAAGATCTACTTTTTTTGAATATAGAGAAGGTTCATAATGTTCAGTATGTTATATTTTTTCATAATCATGTGTAGGTAAGGATGTATCAAGTAATATCTCTATCATGTAGCATAATTCATAGTTCTTATACAATTCATGAAATATTGTTCATGTTCTATTCAATTATATTGCACACGAGGGATTCTATATTATAAAATACCCATATCATGTAGATGTATCCATATGAAGAAAAATTATCTATATTTGTTCTATTTATAATGAATTTTTACAAAAACATTAACTTATCAATGTAATATTTAATAAAACAAATATGATATAATCCATTTAATTAAATTCATTCATATAGATATTAGAAAAAATTAATTTAATATTTTCAAATAGTGATGGTGACCCTATTGGCGGTGTGACAGTTATAATCCTGAGAAAACCTAGTAGTGACAAAAACTGGTTGTGAGTTAGGATAATGGTCAGTCATGCTGACGATATGTCATCTAGTGGTAGGTCATTCTAGTGGGTGAATCATCCTAGTGAGGATTCTATTATTGTAACTAGCCTTCTAAACAGTCTTCTATATTTCTTGAGAGTGGTAATAGTTTGATGGTAAATTCTCTCAATAGTGACTCATGTTCAATTGTGACTAATTTTTGTTAGTGATTAATCTTCATGGGTGAATCATTTATAAAGTTGTAAATTTTCAACACTTTTCCAAATTTCCCTCCTAATAGTGACTCAACAATGACTATGACTCATCGTTAACAGTGATTCCTTTATGGTGGTATGAAATGTCTCATAATATTAATTTTCTGTACACATTCATTTTTCATCCAAACCACATTATATTCTAAAATTTAATCATAAAAGAAAAAAACCATTAATAATATAATTAACATGATTGGTGAGTATTTAAATTAAGAGGTTCAAAAAATCACCCACTTTTTTATGATAAACTATCATTGAATTTTATAATCATGTATAAAATATGCATTAGCATAAAATATATGCATTTTTAAGGATCATTTATATATTATTAACTCATTAAAAGATATTACGAGAGTTCAAACATAAACTGTAACTTGAATAATAATTCTATAAAATATATACAATAAAAAAGATATTCAACAAAATTATATAATAAAGGATCAAATACTAAAAAAATAATCATTCTTGATTAAATAAGATGGTGTCAATGGGATAAATATAATTATTATGGTATCAATTAATAACATCACTATAAAAATAGGAAATAAATTCCATATTCATTCTCCCTTTTATTAGATTATCAAAAAGTGAAAAATGAATAATTTAAATTAAACGAGGAGAATGATAAATGACAAGATAAATTCTATTATCAACAAATTAATAATAGAATTACATGAAAAAAGTTAATACAAACAAATTATTATGTATTCCCATATTAAAAAATCCCAACGCAAATGATTCTCAAGATGTGTAGTTAGAAGAATATGTGGCTTTCCCTTTAAATTGTTTGACATAGATGGAACAGTTGTAGATGCTTGAAAAATGGTAGTGGATGATGGAATTAAATCATGTATATAAGGATACTCTCTAATAATAATCATCATGATATACTAAAATACTAAACTAAAAGTTAGGCTAAGAGGAAAAATTCGAGAAGGTAAAGGTGCATTGGGAAATCATGTAACAAATTAGTTAAATATTTCAATGGTAGTGGATGGCGAAAGGAGATGTGAACTCACTAAAATGTTATTATAAGCCACTAATTTAGTAACATAAACAAAAAGAAATGGTTTCATTTTGTTGATTTGGTCCATGATAATATTTCCTCCTCATTACATGGAATTGAAAATTTATTTTAATCCTCCATAAAAAAACATGACTAATGGGGTGATCAAATTCCAGTAATTTACAAGTTTTTTGATGGATTTTATAATAATATGAATCCTAGGGTTATTAGTGATGAATATATATTATGAATTGATCTCATTTTTGTTCTAGATCCCTGAAAAACTATATATTATTTCCTTTGTAACAATCTATCTATCAACTCTATGTTTATTGAGTCATTCCTTGACAATCATATACATAGGGTCACTATTATGCCTAAATTTACACAAGACCTATTGAGGGATATTAGGAAAATTTCCTGATATATATTTATGTTCATCCCTAACCACTTCTCTGATAAACTCAACAAGTAAAGGAGGAGGTGTAGCATAACAAGTAGAATCTATATAAGACATTCTGCCAACCATTTCTAACAAAGAATCCATTATTGTAGAAAAAGATTTCTACATCACCCCATCACATACCTTAATGAGTCCATGTAACTATAAATTCTTTTATTCTCTCTCTCCACTTTTTATATGTGATTCATCATCTTAGACAATATGTGATGTATAAAAATATAAAAAAATCATTTATATCATTCAATAAGTCTAGTGAAATTAGGTTCAATATTTTATAACAACATAGAAAAATCAGAGATGATCATATCCCTAAGGATACCAAGATTTCGTGGGATTCAATCTCAATAATATCTAAGGCAATATAAGGTGGAATTGAATCATGTAGAAAGGGTGGGACGACACTGTTAAAAGCTTCCTCTACAAAGTCAAATCTAGTAGGAATATTTAATTAAAATATTTTTAACACCAAAAAACATATATATATTCTTCCATTGATACACTAGGATACATCTCTACATTAGCTTGGAAATTTTTTTTCTCTTCTTCAGTGTCATTATATTCCAAACCATGTCTAAAATTACCAGGGTACTTCTCACATTCATAAATAGATGTGATATCCAACCCGGTTGAGGAGGTAATAGAAGTCTCAATAAATGATGTCTAATAAATATTATTTTCATTTTCCAAATTATCATAAAATATCTACATAACAACATTATGTTTACCATCGGTTTCAAAAATTCTTGGAGAGTATTCCCCCTTAATAAGATCTTCCAAATCATCTCATTAAGCAGCATCTATATCTTGAACCATGTTCAGTCGCTCCATCGACTAGGAAGCAACTGTAAATCATATAGAAGATGAATTTACAAGGGGAATCTCAACCGCATCATTAATAATACTATCATCAAAACCCCCATTATCTGAACCACTATCATTTTTATATCTATCACCATATCCCACCTCATTACAATTTAAAACCTTTCTATCACTATCTACATTTTTTCTTCACCATAACAATCTATTTCACCTTTTTCATTATCACCCCAACATTCTCCCATTTTATTATTATATAAGTCAAAAAAAATTCTCTAGAAAAATCAATTTTATCCTCTTCACATCATTGAGATAAAAAATTAACTCTCCAAAGGGAGATCCAACTAGACTAGGTTTAATAAATGAGATAGTTGGAGGACTCATATGAATATTCAGTCCACTATCTTCATCAACTAAAAAAATATCCTATGTTTTTTTTAAAGTAAATACTTCTCCTCTCTCTTGATAGTCCTTATTAAAATAGTATAAAACATATTCCCACATAACAAAGGATCCATGATATTTTTCAGCCATGTTGGATGATCAACCACATTGAAATACTCATAATGTTTGTTACCATTAACAACCCACTTCCTTAACTATGGGTTAAAACAAATTTTTATTCTATTACAAATGATTATTTTAAGGAAAAATGCGCCACATTTTAAATACAATTCTTCTTCTTCACCAACTAATAAATTTCCAAAGGCACGGTCAAATTTAATATATGTTATATATGTGAGTTTGATCAACATGAAGACTTACAAATCTTCGTCATATGAGTCATCAGATATCTACAAAATGTTTTATTGTATCCCATCTAAATGGGAAATAAAAGAAATTAAAATTGAATCATCAATATTAATATGTATCCTTTTCCCAAGAAAATCAAATGCAATATAAATGTGAATAGAAAATGATACTAATCATCTATCTTAGTTGCTGCTGGTCAACTTATAATTCCATATCACGTCAGTTATTCCAAAGCATCTTTATTAGAAAATGAGTCATTACCCCTTGGATTATATCTAAAATGGTTATATAAGACCCCATGATGCATAATAAGGCATTTATCCCATTATCATGAATAGAAAACTACGTTATTTCCATTTATACATAGTCAAACCCAGTCTTGGTTTTCTCTAAATCTAATCATGATATTCTTATAAAACTGATCCACTATCCTAAGATATAATAAAATATAAATGTTCAAGAAACATTCTATCTAACCCTAGTACTACATTACAATAATCACTAGTGGTCTTCTCAACAAATTCCATTCAAAATGACCATCCTACATTTGTCCCCCTATTTGATTCACGATATGTAGGTTTCAAATCTTGATTGCATATCTTCTTGAATATCCTTTATAATCAAATGAAAGACATGACTATTCTGGAGAAGAAACTTCTTCTTTCTCAACATTGACCATTGAGAATATTTTATAATGTCTTTATAATTTGGATGGTTGTGGATATTATGGGAGATATAAGGCCTCGAAAGTGGTTCGGGTGAAAGATAGTGTGAGCGTTGAAATTTGACTATGTCCGCATTTTATGTCTTTTTGGGATTTTTAAATTAAAAATTGATATTATAATAATAATGAAAAGTGTTTAAATAATTCAGCCATTAATATAAACTAGAAATGGTGACATAAATACAATGATGGTACCTTAATAACGATGGGTAATCTAAATTAGTGGTTAAAATCTTGGGATGGGTAAACTCCAAAATTGAGTAAATCCCAAAGATTGGTAAAATCTTACTGTGGGTAAACTCCAATTGTTGGTAAAATACAACAATGAGTAAACTCCAACGGTGGGAAAACTCCAACAATGGGTCCGAGAAAATTTAAGTTTAACCAATATTAATTATTCTTAATTAAATTTCGATATAGTTCATTCTTTAAGAATTCAATGGTTTAATAAAAATATCTATGATTTGTTGTTCAATACCATTGTATTCAAGACTAATATCACCATTTTGAAAATTATCAATCAAAATTTTTAGTCTTAAATAAATTTGTTTTGTTATAGTGTGAGAATCTAGGTTCTTAGAAATTTTTTTAGAATTTTTATTGTAGCAATTTATTAGTGAATATTAGGGCTGATATCTATTTTCTAAAAAAGTGTATTTCAATCACAAAAATTGAGAACATCGTCTACTAGTAGATATGTATTTATCTTAAAGAGTAGGAAATGAAATAGAATTTAGATTCTTTGTACACAAAAAAACTATAGACTATCCCTAAAGATGACATGTTCTGGAGGTTCTTTTTCTACCAATATTATATTAACCATAATCATCATATGAATAACTCACTATGTCAAATTCTTTCCCCTCAAGAAGAATAATAATAAATTTGTTGTAAATTTTTGGAATTTAAAAATTATTTATACAACAATTAATTGTGAATAAATTGGGTTTCCATGAAAATGAGCACACAGACACACAGTAAACATAATTTCAGGACGACTAGAAGTAAAGTAGAGTAGTCTTCCAACCATTTATCTATTACTAGTTTGATCCTTAGATTTTATAGATTCATTAATATCCAACATATATGCGATATACATATGATTGTTATAACTTCTAGTGGTATCCAAACAAAAATAGTATAAAAGGTATTTGGTTTATTTAAATTTATTTGAAAATAATTTCTTCAATATTACAAAAAACATGAATCCATGAATGGATTTCAGTCCACCCATTAATCTCATTTCAAATTCATTTTTCAAAAACATGAAAAATCAATAGATAAATTTTATAGAAGATCCATACATAATATATTCTATATTGATCTGAATAACTAAAACATCTTCTGAAATCATTTTTATAAAATGGTTATGACTAGATATATATTTTGAAAATCAATTAGAAATACGAAAAATATTGAGCATATATTTCAATGTTCTATGAGAATATTTTAAACTATATAATGGTATGGATAGTTTAGAAAAACTGATTTGGGGAATGAGGGTTTTTTAATCATTGGGTTTCTTCTACAAAAAAAATTCACAATTATATAACCATTCATGAAATCACTTTTCAAATCCATTGTATATAGTTTAAATATTAATGTACTAAATAGGTATGAGATATTCTAATGTCTTCATGTCTGGATACATGTCGGCAGGTTTCTTCAATGTTCATACCCTCTTATTAACTATACACTTGTGCAACTAGTGTATCTTTGTTTCTTACTATTGTCCAAAATTCATCAAATATAGTTTTTAAACAACAATATAGTGCCTATTTTTCACGTGTATTTGGGTCTATCACGATTTTATCAAGAATTATTTGTCTCAAATATATTATGTTCTTATTTCACTTTAATTACTAAAAAATCACCATAATTTCATCAGTGATTTTTATAAGTTCTAGTTGATCCAATAAAGAATAGTGTTCCACCAAGTTCCTTAGACTAGATATATTATGTTTACCTCTATCTATGTATCCTACAATTGGATAAATAATATGGTATTTAAAGACTCAAAATATCCTGAAAAAATAGGGTTGGATGACTCATGCTCCACTAAAGGGTTTTAAATTTCCTCAAAACTAAATAATTTTTATATATTATTTATAGAAGTATCATTAGAAATGGAATTTTCTATTAATGTTTAAAAAACATACTCAGGGATTTATAAAGATATTGGAAAATCTTGTGGATTTGTATCATAATAAATGTCATTGACATACTCTTCCATGGTCATAGATCTTTTTTAAAAGAATCTATAATATTTTGTATTGGTTGAATAACCATGATATGTTCCTCCATCGAACATAGAAGAATAATTTCCAAGATTATCCTTAGTTTTATGAATAATGGAATATAATCCAAAAAATATATTGGAATTAACCTTATGTTCCTATTATTTCAAATATAATAAAGGGTTTCCGTGAAAAAATGTCTAATCAATACTATATTAATTATAATGTATGAAATATATACTTTATCTTCCCAAAATTATAAAGGTAATTCAAATTAATTTTTAATTTTCTCAGATATATCTTGCTGTTTTCTATTTATTATTTTAAAATTTAGAATCTGTTATGGGTTTAAGGAGCAGACATGTCATGGTTATAGAAATTTTTTTGAGAATAATGACTCAATGCCTTTATTTCCAAACTCAGTGACATGGTCACATATTATGGTCTTAATTCTATATCCACATAGTTTTTTATAATGAATAATTATTCTTGGTAATGAGCGGGAAGTATTAAATTTTATATGCTAAATGAAACAACCATCTATACCTAGAAAGGTTATTTATATGGGTACAAAAATAGTATTTCTCATTCAAACTATAAACACTTGATGTTCTGATAAAAATCAATGTGAACCAACTCAAGAGGATGCCAAGATGAAACATATTTCATTATAATAATCAATATTTTCACAGTTCTCCTTTTATTTTGGGTTTTATAATTTACCATTACCTAATTCTTGTTTAGGAAGATCCCCGAGTGACCCATTCCTAGTAAGATTTATAAGTGACTGGACATTATAGTTTCATATTATATTATAAAAATTTTGAATATGTTATATGAATGTAACTTAATAAAGATACAACTTTTTGAACATAAATAATTATGATTAATTATATACACATTCTCGATTCTCAGAGAAGTAAACACTAAACTAATTTAAAATTTAAAACATTTCATGTATTGTGTTCAAATTTCACATGAAATCAATCATAACATCAATATGAGATTCTAGAAAAATGTATTTTGACCCAAAAAATGTAATTTCAAAATTAATTTTGGGTTAGATATACAAATTTCTCCTAGTCCAATTATATTTCCATTTGCATTTTCACTAAAGGATACATGTCCACCATCAAACTCTCTCATGTTCTAGAATCTTGAGAAATATCATGTGATATGTATGTTAAGTCATCTATCTAGTTACCATAGACATCTATAGAAACCTTATAAGAAGATACACTGTAAAAACATTTTGAATAACAAATGATTTTAGTGCCAAATTTATTTAGGCCTGGATAATGTTAGCAATGAATTATTTAGGAACACACATTTTCATAATGGGGTTTCTATAAGAATATTTCCAAATCACATATCTATATATAATTATTTAATCTATTTTAAAACTAATTATAATTAGATGTTAATTTAGGAATAAAAGTTCTCTTATTTGTTATTCTCTGTCTTGGTCCGTAACCTCGACCAGTAATATATTTTGAAGCAATTTTTCCCAGAATTTGAGTGAGTGTTTCCATTCCATTTTTTAATCTTTTAAATTCATGTTATGATTTCCCATTACAAAATTTTAGTTTAGTTTTCACTTTTAAAAATTAATCATTTTTCCTTTTCTATAGTAAGGTTAGTGTAATCAATCGAAGATAGATCATGTTATTTCTTATGAATTTTATACTAATATTTCAACTCATTAAATAAACAATCATGAATATTTATATATTAGACAAATTACTATTTTTACACAACATTATCATTTTCCCCTCATAAATGATCATAATAATGTGTATGAGATATAGTAGGAACCCAAGATATATTTTTCATAAATAACACCTTTTCTCTACCATGATTTTCTTCATGAGTTGTGTCTGATCCACTAGAGTTTTCATCAAAGGATCTCATAGTGTATTTCATTGCATTATTAAAAAAATTTCCCTTATATTCGAACATTGTTTTTTAAATTGAATTTGTATATCCAAACCTTTCCATGTCATTTATTTTTCACACATAACTTTATATTTTATTTGAATTATCATATATTTTCTTATATTTATTACAATAAACGATATTATAATAATGTACATTCTTACATGTATTAATAGTGAGTTTATTACCATTATATAACTTATTTAACCCTCTAAATATATGGGACATTTCATTTCCACTATTATATGGTGATTCCTCATCACTCTGACATTTATATTTTACATTGCCTTTCTTTTTTTATTCAAGTATTTGACTTTATGACTATATATATCCTCTTAGGATTTTTATATTGTTCTCAGTTAACCATAATATATTCCTCATACATCATCATCTTCCAAATCAATTCTTTGGATTTTATTTTTCTATTGTCACCAGATTATCTTATTGAAAGAAATTATACTCCACATCTTTCTAGAAGACATCTCAACAATCCCATGGTGGGATATTTGTCTTAAATTATATTCACTATCTCATTTAACCATTGAAAAATATCATAAATCAAATAATTAGAAATGAAATTCCGAGGTTTAATCATAAATTTATCATATCTAGTTGTCTATGTATTCAGTTTTATTTCTTTGACATTAGTCTCCCCTTAATGAGAAATAATTAAAATTTCCCTATTTCATAAAAAAATTTACTAGTAGATATCCTATTCAAATATTAATCTACATGACCATAGTAAGTGGAATTAATGGATTTGATATTTTTTAAACCATCCTTTGTTGAATCACCACAAGTTTTCTAAGAAATATTATGCAATTCATATTTATCTTCAATGGTATAAAATATCTAAAACCCATGATTTCAATGTTATTTTTCATTTTTATTTTCCACTAATTGTAGTTATTTTTATTAAATAAAGGAAGTATATTCGTATAATAACATTTTGGTTTATTATTCATTTAAATAACTACATTTAGAATTAATATAAATGTAATATATTTAAAACCCAACTAAAATTCAGAATTTTTTTTTGAAAAAACCCTATTCTACCAAATTTTAGTTAGAGTGACTATCTAATGAGGTGGGATTAATTGAGTAACCAATAAAAAAATTGTTAAAAAATTTCTAATTAAAATTTTCCAGCTTAAATAAAAACTGCCTAATTAATCAAAATAATTGATTATTGTATATTTTTATCATTTAAAAACATTTCTAAAATAGTGGAAAATATTATTTAAAATAATATTAAAATTATATTATCTTTTGAAATCAATTTACAAAATAAAAAACTTAAATTAAATATAATTAGTATTAACTATCAATGTTGAGGTTTTGTGTACACAATAAATAAAATATAGCTTAATTATTATAATGAATCAAAACCAAAAAAAAGGAATTAAAAAAAGAGGTCTAGTTTGATGACGAGACAAAATCCCTTCCACATAGTAATCACCTGCATCAATGTAGATTATATAAAACAATCTTGATATAAAACAGGGATCAGTTAAACATACAATATCTAAATATCTATCTATGAAACACTAGAAAATATTCTATAATTAGAATGAAAATAAAACAAGTATAGTCCACAAAAGGACCTCTTCATCAATACCAATGAAAAGAGGGTGTTGAATATATCTTGTATCTTCTTGTTAAAGTTCACAAGTTAGTATGTGTTTGATAAATATGTAAAACCATGTATTAACAGAAATTAAATTAAAACAATAGAATGATAACGTGTAAAGATATTGAGAATGTTGAGTTTTTTATTTGATGTGATTTGAAGGTCTGGGTATCCTCAGATGTATCATGGATAGAATATGATTCTTTTTCTATCGAAAATGTAGTAAATTAGAGCATTGTAAGCTCTCTTTTCTCTAACTGTATGAAATATTTTAAATTTTCAATATGGTATACTATTCTATTATTGTGTGTTGGTAAGGATGATTCATGTATGATCTCTAAAAAGTCACACACCTCCCAGCACTCTAACATTTCATGAAATATTTATCATGTTCTCTTCAATTATCATAATCATGAGAGAGTATTCTCTTCAAAATATCACCATCATGTTGGGTTATCATTTAGAATTAAAATCATATTAATCTTATACTACTCGAAACAAATACATAAAAATAATTTAATTCTTCCCTAAAATATTTAATAAAACAAATATAAAATAATCAAGTATATTAAATTAAATAATATATCTATTAGAAAATTTTAATATTAATTAATGATAATAGTGACAATTAATCTTATGGTGGTCATAAAACTCAATTGGGAACTCATCCTAGTAGTGAAATGAGCTGGTAATGAGTTATGCCAATATTGAGTCAGGATGATGGAAGGTCACTTGTTATTATGTTATGTTCAATGGAGACTCCACTAAGTTGTGAGTATTTTCTAGGGGCGGGTCTTCTAGAAAATTTTAGAAATGTTTTTGTGGGGGGAAATATTTTAGGGTATGTTATTTTAAATGGTGACTCATGTTCAATGGTTAGTCATGTATGGTTGTGAGTAAACATCAATGGTAACCCCATTTTCGGAGGTATGTATTTTTGACACTTTTTAAAATTTTTTCTTCACGAAGGTTACTCAATTATGATAGAGAATAATCTTCAATAGTGAGTCCTTTTTGAAGTTAAGTAAATTCTAAGTGTATGTAATTTCTTTACCTATATAATATTTCTCTAAAACGTCCTTATATTTTAAAATTCTACTCGAGAGCATAAAACTTATAAAAACATAATTATCATTATTTCTTGGTATTAAAGAAAGTATTTTGAAATTTTAACAATTACTTCCGCCCCTATTGATGTTTCTTAATTAATTACAACCTATTTCTATTCTATTAGACATGAAATGTAAGGACCCATAAATTTCAAGGAACAATTTTTCTTATTTTTTTTTGGAATTTTACAAGAACGTAGTTTCTGACGTCACCTTATTCCGAGGCCCGGTGTGCCCAGAATCATTTTCCGAAGTTTGGCTCGGGTATTTTCAGTGAACGAACGAGCGAGAATTTTTATCTTTTGAACAAGTGCTCAGAATCAAATTCCAAGGGCACTGATGGAACCTTAGCACCAGTAATTGCTTAGGAACGCCATTTCCGGAGTTGCGTTTACCCGAGAGAAGATGATAAAAATTGTGGAAGTTTAATTTATAATTTATCTACAATTTTTATTTTCTTGTTAAGTAGATTAAGTGTTGTGTTACAACACTTGACCCTCTCTTAAGTGGATTAATCTATGTAAGGGAGTTCGGGGTGGGATCCACATGGTGTTAACCACCCATGGGAGGATTTATGGTGAGGTGGGTCCCACACGAACCCCACCCCCTTCACATTCCTCTTAAACTCCCTAACTCCCTCTTCAATTTTGAGTAAACTTTCTTTTCCTCACCCTCTCCCTCATTAACTCTAGACAACACACACATTAATTAAGTGAATTCAACTTTTGAATTCATTTTGTAAAAGTTGGCTTGGGTTGATTAAATAATGTTGAACCATTATTTGTTATGGGTTTGCTTTTGTGGTGTTGAGGGTAAGGGTAGAGTGCTTGGAAGTTTTAAAATAACTTCTTCTTCTTCTTCCATCTTCTTCTTCCTCGGTAAAGGACGAGGCACCGACATGGGAACTCGCCATCGACAATCCGCCTTTCAAATTTCTCTCCGCGTGAAAGGAAGGGAGACGCTGCATCCTTCTCGGACGTTCTCTGACGGCATATTCGAATCCTCATCCTGCGACGCCATTTTCCGAGACACCGTCTTTCATCAACTTTTATCAAGGTAGGGAACTTATTTGTAAACCCTCGTTTACTCCCATATAAATCTAAGAACACGGATCAACAAAATATTATGTTGATCCGTGAATATTATGTTACAGGTTGGGAAATCTTTATTACGAGGAGATCTGCAGGGGTTAATTTTTTTGTTTCGTTCATGATTAGTACCGTCACCATTCTCCATTTAAAAATTTGGACCACTTGCTATCGATTAACGGGAGGGGGCCAGACCGCACAAACACGACCGACCCTCCTCCCTTATCTTGTTATTGTTCCTGTTGTTGTTTGGAACGGAGATGGCGCGGAACCATTGCACCGCGCAAGACCATGTGGGAATTTAGAAAATCACGTCGAAGGAGTGCGGCGCCATTGCGCCGCAAATTTGGGGCCGAAAGAATCCGTGGTCGGTGTCGGGCCACGGCGAAGGGGCGTGGTGCCGTTGTGCCGCGCTGGGAAAACCACGAAGACAACACGATTTGTTTTTGACGTTCGGATTGACGAACGATGACAAACGAGGCCGCAAGTTAATTTTGAGGCCTCCGCAGTGAAGGTCGGGTGCCGAAAGGACCATTGGTGAAGATGGCAGGAGAAACGGACCACCGGAGCGCATCCGGTGGTCCGCGGAAAGTGGTGGCGGCGCGGCGGCGCGCCGCCGGAAGGTTGGCGGCAGCGATAGCCGCCGTCTTCAATTAACGGCGAGGGGGGGGGGGACCACGCACCCTCGCTCCGCGGATTCCGCTCGGCCGCGACTGGCCGGTCGAGCCGAACCGAGCCGGCCGGGCCCAGCCGGGTCGACCCGGATCGGGCCGACCCAAGTGGGTCGGGCCGGGTCGGTCCGGGCCCAGTCCCCCCGTTTTCGGACCCTCTATGGTCATTTTCCCATATCATGGGTTACGCACCTCCGATCGACGCACCGTTAGTTGCGTAGAGATCCTTGGAATGAGACGGTCGTTTCGGTATATCGCAATCAAGGTTTCAGAATACTTTGGTTTCGGCCGGGTTGGTTCGGATACGAAACCAACTGGGCCCTCGGAGCAGAAACTCTTATATCTTGAGCTCCGGGTGTCCGATTGACGTGCCGTTGACTTTGATAGATTCCTTTAAGTGAGGCAAATCTTTTGGCTTACTCCGCTAGAGGTTAGGATGTCATTGGAGTGCGGTCGGGTTGGTTCGCTCACGAAATCCAACCGGGCCCACTGGAATGAAAAAGCCAATAACTCACAGACCGAGCGTTTGATTGACGCGTCTTCTATCTCATTGATTTCCTCTTGTAGATACAGATATTTTGGCATACTTCACCTGAGTTTTGGTTGCAGTTGGAAAGTGGCCGGGTTGGTTTGCAACCGAAATCCAATCGGGCCCTTCGAACGGAAAAGCTGTTATCTTTCAAACCAGATGTCCGTTTGACGAACCGTCATCGAAGTTGGTGATCTCATTGAGAAACGGTCCCTATGAGTATACCCTATGAGAGTTTGGGGTACAAATGAGATACGGCTGGGTTTGTTCGCTCACGAAACCAACTGGTCCCCTGGGACGAATAGACTAATAACCCGCAAACTGGGCGTCTGATTGACGCCCCGTCTGTTGCGTTGAGACCCCTATGACGAGGCGGTCCTTTGAGATAATTCTTTTTGGGACTTTGAGATACTTGGAGTATCGACCTGTAGCTTGTGGAGCGGACCCTCCGAGAGACGAGCGTACGGAGTACGGACACTGTGTAGCTGACTGAGACCTGACGACTGCTTGACCGACTCGACTTGGAGTGAGTCGACTAGCCTAGTGGACGGAGCACTACTTTGTGAGGTGTAAACCCATGGCGGATGGAGCACTACCTTTGTGACAGTGCAGACCTGCGGTACTCGTCTGGAGAGTACCTCAATAGGCTACTAGGGGGTGTTCACTATTGTATTTGGGTGACATACCCCGGTGGGAAGCACTAATGTGTTTGGGTGGATGACCCATGGTACTCGACTGGAGGAGTACCTCAGCAGTCTTAGGTTAGTGAGCAGTACCTCAGAGTCGTGACAGGACCACTATACACTCCAGAGACAGGGCTCTTCAGCAGTTACGGTTTCGATAATGAAAATCCTGGTTTGAGGTGAGAATTTTGACTTTTGAGTAATCTCATGATTGAGATGGGTCACTTCATAACTTAGGTATATGTATGGGAATATACCTGGGTGGTGGTTATCCATTGATTTCATGATCTTGGTGTTTTCCTCATGATTGAGATAGGTTACTTGATAACTTAGGTATATGCATGGGAATATACCTAAGTAGAGGTTATCTGTTGAGATCTTATTTGTGGTTATCCTTATTGGTTTTTAGTGAGACCATGAGGGTCTCAGGGTCCCTACGGAGTATCATTATACTCACCCCTACACGGGCCATGCCCGCACCTCGTTGTGTTGGTTGCAGACGACGGGCATTGCTGACGGAGGCCGAGTGTTTGAGGACTGGACGGTACCCTAAGGTGGACTACACGATGAGTCAGTATCCGGAGGTGGACTTAATGGAGAGATGAAACATGGAGGAGGTTGACGGGCGAGAGAGTTTTGGAGGCTATCTGTACCTACCCTTCAGGTAGGATCTGTGGTGGACGATCCAAGAGCTGAGCCATCTATACCTACCCTTCAGGTAGGATCCGAGGAGGACGAACTAGGAGCCGCTTCCATCCCTCCAGCTGTTGTCTTTTTCTATTTTACTTTGTTCAGTTGTAGTTGTACTTTCTTTTGGGATTGTATTCTGGCCCATTTACCTTTTAGCACTTCTCTTTGTACTTAGTGTTTTACTTTCGCTTGTACTTAGTGGTGTTTTGTTTAATTTTATAAAGGAAATGCCTTCCCAGTTATCGGGATTTACGCCTTTGGTGCTAGTCTCCAACCCCTGGCCTATGAAAGGCGGGCTTGGGGTAGTCACGGCACGGGCCCTGAGGACGGGTCGTGACAAATTGGTATCAAAGGAGCTGGTTCTACCGCAGAACTTATAACTCTGATATTTTCTTTCTGTGAATAAATAGTGTTAAGGGTACTGAGTGTGGTCTTCAGTTCAGGGAGTCCATTGTTGGTGCGGGCGGCCGACTTATCCATACACCAGTACCCAGACAACTGAATTCCGACTTTGTGCATGAAAACATTGATTGCATGTGTGTTTCCAGAAGTTTTATTTAAATGTCAGCTCAAACCAGGTTAGCTCACCAGGTATAATCATTTGACTGTGTCACGTTGTTTCTTCAGGATTCCTTTTTTACAGACGACCAGCTAGAGCCCAGAGGGATGTGCGTACTGACAGCCTGTCGAGCGACGAGGCTTCGGTACAGGGCCATCTTGCAGTTGAGGCACCAGCGGAGGCACCAGCGGTACTACTATACGTTGGGCCACCGATGCCACTAGCCCCATCAGTAGGCGATCCACGCCACTTGAGCGCTCTACATGAGTTCCAGCGCCAGAGGCCACCCAAGTTCCAGGGAGAGACGGACCCGCATGGGGCTTAGGATTGGCTGGAGGTTGTGGTGAGAGTCCTCAGGCTAGTGGAGACGCCTGCAAACATCATGGTGATCTTTGCTGTCAGCCTTCTTCAGGCAGCAGCAGGCAGGTGGTGGAGCCACTTCTTCCAGTTTTGCGACGGGATGGCCTTCACATGGGAAGACTTTGAGACCTTCTTCTGGGTGGAGTTTGTGCCAGTAGCTCTACACCCCGAGAATGTACTAGAGATTCTGCCTTTGCCACATCGTTTTCGATCAGTACCCGAGTCATCTGTGGGCAGTAGACAGGTGATGCAGAGGTCCAGGGGGACCATACCAGCAGTTGGGCGATCTCGGGTTTTAGGATCAGTGGTGCGGGGCACCCGGGGTGGGGCAGATGCAGGCGTGCTAGAAACTGACAGTGTTACTCCTGCGGTAGGAAGGGTCACCTGGAACGTGACTGTACGACCCCCCGCATAGTTGATCCGCAAGAATTGGAGGATCCACGGAGGCAGAAGCAGCGGCGGGTGCTTGAGAAACAGCCGAGCAGTGGACAAGGCAGTAGAGCTCCGGGAGTAGGTAGATGGGAGCAGAACTAGTGGATACGTCCCTTGTACTTCTAGTTCCATGTTGTTGTTGTATTCGTGTCTTTGTACTATGAGATGCAATAATAAAAAGACACTTATCTTTGTTTGCTTTCCTATCCTTTTGTTTGGTTGATACTGAGTGGTCCCAGTTAAAACTGTTGAAATGACCCTCAATTTCGAGATTTTTACTGGAGGAGACCTAGTGACCTCAAACTGATTCCGATAGTGTGACTCGACCCTTGTAGGTGAGAGTGAGAATTGGATCTCTGGGTAGTTACGTCGAGGCCTTACGACGTCATCCATGGCATGAATACATCATTCATGTTAGGATTGACTGTATTAGGCAATGGGCATGGTTCATCCAGGGGATGAGACCGTGTTTATATTTTCGGCAAAGGAGAAATTTTAGCAGCTCTTCAGATCAAAGGCAAAGAAGGTACAGATCATCTAGGAGAAGATGAAGACTCCACGGTGTAGTAAAAAACAGGAAACCGGCTCCAGTCTTAGAGACTCGAGCATGTTAAATGTTTAAAGAAGAGTAAGCTTTAAGGAGAGTGGAGTCTATGAAGCGGCAGATGTGGAGGCAGAGCTAGGAGAGCAGCATGAGGTGGTGTACATATTATCATGCTACAACCACCCGCCTTAGTTATCCCCGCCAGTCTCAGGCAGCTGGAGGGCGGAGGAAGAGTGAGGCTGCATGTGGTCAAGGAGTGTGACCCAATGGATCTAAAAATGATTCAAGGGACAGTCTGTGTCCACTACTAGCTGTTGTAGTAACAGACGTCGATATGAACCATTCCTTGCTTTCGCAAATCTTATTCCAGACCTAGAGTTTCCAGAAGCAGTGGACTTGACCCTCACGTCAGGAGATACCTTGGGAGGAGACTCGATAATAACACGTACGCCGACGGTGTGGTCAGACCCTCGAGGTGAGAGTTTCGGTTGGAATCTCTTGGTGTCAGCGTCGAGGCCTTACGACGTTAGTTTGAGTATGGAATGGGCTATAACTGTTCATACTCAAATTGAAGGTTTTAGGAAAATGTTGGGATGAGTTTTCCTTGGTCAGCGAAAAGGAAACCCTATGAAGCACAAGAAAAACTCATTCACAGGAGGGTGCGACCGATCACTCTTGAGTCGGTCAACCATACCCTCATGGCAGCAGTCGTTTGAGTTTCAGTTCTAACAGAAAATGGAGACCTCTGGAGTTCGAGGATGATGATCACGTCCTTATACGGGTCTCACCTCGATGAGGTTTACAGAGATGTGGACAAGGCGGCAAGTTATCTATGAGGTTCAATGGACCTTTCTAGGTCCTCACCTGGGTAGGAGGGGTGGTTTACCGCTTGACACATCCACCTCAGTTGTAGCAGGTGCACTACGTCTTCCATGTATCTCAACTGAGGAGATACACGCTCGACCCTTGGCATATCATCGAACATGAGGAGCTGGACGATGGCGATGGGGTTAGTTTTTCGGAGGATCCAGTGGGTATAGAGGATCGACAGGAGCGGATCTTATGAGGACGGTCGATTCCTCAGGTGCGCTTTCTTTGGATGTACGAGAGCCTCCAGGGGAGCACATGGGAGTGGAAGGCTCAGGTGTGTATTCAATACTGCTTTTGTGACCCTAGTTTGTGTTGAAGCTTTATGGGGACGTAAAGCCCTGAGGTGGGAGTAATGTAAAGACCCGGAGATTTCAAGGAAATTTTTTTCATAATTTTCTCTGCAATTTTACAAGAATTCAGTTTCTGACGGCACCTGATTCCGAGGATCGGTGTGCCCGAAATCATTTTCCGAAGTTTGGCTCGGGTAAGTTCAGTGAATGAACGAGCGGGAATTTTTATCTTTTAAACCGGTGCTCGGAATCGAATTCTGAGGGCACCGATAGAACTATTGCACCGGTAATTTCTTAGGAACGCCATTTCTGGAGTTGCGTTTACCCGAGAGAAGATGATAAAAATTGTGGATGTTTAATTTATAATTTATCTACAATTTTTATTTTCTTGTTAAGTAGATTAAGTGTTGTGTTACAACACTTGACCCTCTACTATGTGGTTTTAATCTATATAAGGGAGTTATTGGTGGGACCCACTTGGAGTTAACCACCCATGGGAGGATTTAAGGTGAGGTGGGGCCCACACAAACCCCACCCCCTTCACATTCCTCTTAAACTCCCTAACTCCCTTTTAAATTTTGAGTAACCTTTATTTTCCTCACCCTCTCCCTCATTAACTCTAGACAACACACACATTAATTAAGTGAATTCAACTTTTGAATTCATTTTGTAAAAGTTGGCTTGGGTTGATTAAATAATGTGCAACCATTATTTGTTATGGGTTGGCTTTTGTGGTGTTGAGGGTAAGGGTAGAGAGCTTGGAAGTTCTAAAAGCACTTCTTCTTATTCTTCCATCTTCTTCTTCCTCGGCAAAGGAGGAGGCACCGACGTGGGAACTCACCATCGACAATCCGCCTTTCAAATTTCTCTCCGCGTGAAAGGAAGGGAGACGCTGCATCCATCTCGGACATTCTCCGATGGCATATACGAAACCTCACCCTGCGACGCCGTTTTCCGTGACACTGTCGTTCATCAACTTTTGTCGAGGTTGGGAACTTATTTGTAAACCCTCGTTTACTCCATTATAAATCTAAGAATGCGGATCAACAAAATATTAAGTTGATCCGTGAAGATTATGTTACAGGTTGGAAAATCTTGAATATAGGGAGAAATGTCGGGGTTTATTTTTTTTGTTTCGTTTGTGATTAGTAATGTCTCCGTTCTTCATTTAAAAATTTGTACCGCTTCGTATCGATTAACGGGAGGGGGCCAGACCGCACAAACACGGCCGAACCTCCTCCCTTATCTTGTTGTTTTTCCTGTTGTTGTTTGGAACAGAGATGGCGCAGAACCATTGCACCACACAAGGCCGTGCGGGAATGAAAAAATCAAGACGAAGGAGCGCGGCGACGTTGCACCGCACCTTTGGGGCCGAACGAATCTGTGGTCGGTGTCGGGCCGCGGCGAAGGGGTGGGTGCCGATGCATGGCGCCTGGAAAACCACGAAGACAGTACAATTTTTTTTTGACGTGCGGATTGACGGGCGATGAAAAACGAGGCCGCAAGGATGTTCTGAGGGCTCCGCAGTGATGGTCGGGTCCCGGGAGGACCGTTGGCGAAGAGGACAGGAGAAACGAACCACCGGAGAATGTCCGGTGGTCTGCAGAAAGCGGTGGCGGCGCGCCGCCGGAAGGTTAGCGGCGACGAGAGCCGCCGTCTTCAATTAGCGGCGAGGGGGGGGGGGGACCACGCACCCCCGCTCTGCGGCTTCTGCTCGGCAGCGCTAGCCGAGCCGCGGTTGGCCGGTCGAGCCGGACCGAGCCAGCCGGGTCGGGCCCCGCCGAGTCGACTCGGTTCGGGTCAACCCGGATCTGGCCGACCCAGGGGGGGTCGGGCCGGGTCGGTCCGGGCCCAGACCCCCCGTTTCCGTCTCCTCTTTGGTATTTTTCCCACATCATTGGCTACGGAACTCCGATCGACGCACCATCAATTGCGTAGTGATCCTTGGAACGAGACGGTCGTTTCGGTATATTGCACTCTAGGTTTCAGAACACTTTGGGTTCAGCCGGGTTGGTTCGGATACGAAACCAACCGGGCCCTTGGAGCGGAAACACTTATATCTTGAGCTATGGACGTCTGATTGACATGCCATTGACATTGATGGATTCCAATAAGTGAGACGGATCATTTGGCTTACTCTGGTCGAGGTTTGGATGCCGTCGGAGTGCGGTCGGGTTGGTTCGCTCACGAAATCCAACCGGGCCCCTGGAACGAAAAAGCCAATAACTCACAGACCGGGCGTCCGATTGACGCGCCATCTGTCTCGTTGATTTCCTATTGGTTAGATGGAACTTTTGGCATACTTCTCCCGAGTTTTGGTTGCAGTTGGATAGTGGCTTGGTTGGTTTGCACCCGAAATCCAATCGGGCCCTTGGTACAGAAAAGCTGTTATATTTCAGACCAGACGTCCGTTTGACGAACCGTCAGCGGCGTTGGTGATATCGTTGAGAAACGGTCCCTATGAGTATACCCTACGAGAGTTCGGGGTACAGTTGAGATACGGCCGGGTTGGTTCGCTCACGAAACCAACTAGGCCCATGGGACGAAAAGGCTAATAACCCACAAACCGGACATCCGATTGACGCGCCGTCTGTTATGTTGAGACCCCTATGACGAGGCGGTCCTTTGAGATACTTCTTCATGGGACTTTGAGATACATTGAGTATCTACCTGTAGCTCGTGGAGCGGACCCTCCCAGAGACATGCGTGTGGAGTACAGAGACCGTGTAGCCGACTGAGACCTGACGACTGCTTGACCGACTCGACTTGGAGTGAGTCGACTAGCCCAGTGGACGGAGCACTAATTTGTGAGGTGCATACCCATGGCGGATGGAGCACTACCTGTGTGACAGTGCAGACCCGCGGTACTCGTCCGGAGAGTACCTCAGCAGGCTACTAGGGGGTGTGCACTACTTTGTTTGGGTGATATACCCGGCAGGAAGCACTACTGTGTTTGGGTGGATGACCTGTGGTACTCGATAGGAGGATTACCTCAGCAGTCATAGGTTAGTGAGCAGTACCTCGGAGTCGTGACAAGACCATTGTACACTCCAGAGATGGGGCTCTTCAGCGGTTACGGTTTCGATAATGAAAATCCTGGTTTGAGCTTAGAGTTTTGACCTTTTTGTTTACCTCATGATTGAGATGGGTCACTTGATAACTTAGGAATATGTATAGGCATATACCTGGGTAGTGGTTATCAATTGATTTCATGTTCTTGGTGTTTTCCTCATGATTGAGATGGGTTACTTGATAACTTACGTATATGCATGGGAATATACCTAAGTAGAGGTTATTTGTTGAGATCTTCTTTGTGGTTATCTTTGTTGGTTTTTATTGAGACCATGAGGGTCTCGGGGTCCCAAATGAGTGTCATTATAGTCACCCCTGCACAGGCTATGCCCGCACCTCGTTGTGTTGGTTGCAGACAACGGGCAGTGCTGACGGAGGCCGAGTGTTCGAGGACTGAATGGTACCCGGAGGTGGACTACACGACGAGTCAGTATTCAGAGGTGGACTTCACGGCGAGACGACACTCGGAGGAGGTTGACGGGTGAGAGCGTTGTGGAGGCTATCTGTACCTACCCTTCATGTAGGATCCGTGGTGGACGATCCAGGAGTTGCACCATATGTACCTACCCTTCAGGTAGGATCCGTGGAGGACGACCTAGGAGCCGCTTCCGTCCCTCTAGCAGTTGCCTTTTTATTTTGTACTTTGTTCAGTTGTAGTTGTACTTTCTTTTGGGTATGTATTCTGGCCCATTTACCTTTCAGCACTTCTCTTTGTACTTAGTATTTTACTTCCGCTTGTACTTTGTGGTGTTTTGTTTGTTTTTATAAAGGCAATGCCTTCCCAGTTATCATGATTTACGCCTTTGGTGCTAGTCGCCAGCCCTCGCCTCTGGAAGGTGGTCTTGGGGTAGTCACAGCACGGGCCCCGAGGACGGGTCGTTACATCAAATAAATCATATTATATGTAATAAATCATTTAATTTTCTTAAATTAAGAAAAATCAGATCTTATTTATTTCACTATTCAACTCCATATTTCACAATTTATAGAAATGACCAAACTATTTCCCATAACTACTATCAAAAAAATGATTCCAAAAATAAAATCCATCATAACATTATAATTTCCCAGAATTCAAAATCTTAACATTTATTTGTAACATGGAAAACATGGTTTTTATTAAATAATGTAAATCAGGTTTTACAGAAAATGTATACTTTGGAATAAATATTGTTAAATATATTGAATAATTATTTTATTATATTTAGATACTTTTATTTATTTAAATTATTCATGGAAAATAGAAATTTTATAGATATATTTGTAGTTATCTTAATGGGTAATTTACTATTCTATATATTAGTTCAGTATTCTAATAGGAAAGATATTATTCTCATATATTGGTTAATATTATAATATTCCAATTAACAATGGTCATATAATCAATACATATACATTAAATACCTATTATTTTAATCATTATGTATATACTCAATTTTCTATTAACTTTTTTTGAATTTATTCTATAACATCTTAATATAATTTCTAATTTTTCTTGTTTTCATAGTGTTATTCATATGTCTAGTATAGTTTCCAAATTCATGGCTGTCATAATATCATTCTCTTATTTCCTTGGTGTGACACATTATAAAACTGAGATAATTGGTGGTTGCCTAATTCTATATTTTTTTACTATACAATCTATGAAAATCCATCATATTGATGAGTATTGATGAAATCCATCGAAAAAAATAATATAAGATATATTTTTCATGATGGTGACAAATTGATAGCCTATGTTTGGAAGAATACTGTTTTGAGTTATTTATTCTCTATCATTGAATAAGTATAATATAGTTTAATGATATATAATAAGATAATATAGAATTTAATAACATATAAAGTGTTGAATAGTGTTGTGTTAAATGGATTAGTCCCATAATTTTTTTCCCTAAACATATCAATTAATGGAATAAAAAATTACACATTTCTTATATATATAATTAGGCACATTATTTCTTTTTATAACACTTTACAAGGATTATATTGGTCCCCAAATTTGTTTTTTCTGCGATGAACATTTTACCCAGAAGTATAAAATAATATAAATATTCACAATAGGTGTTACTGCCTATAAATAGTTTGAAACGAGTCTTACAAATAACAAGACCATTAGGTTTAGTGAATAGAGATGGTACAAAATCTTATTAATATCGGTCAAAAATTAATTAGTAAACTCTTAATTTATAGAATAGTAGCTAGCCTATGAGTATTATAAAGGAGATATTTATTCATCATAGTGAAAAAACCAATATAATTTTATGTTTTTTATTTTAGATATAGTCACTTCATAAAGAAACAAATATGGAAGAAAATGAACATTTGTTAAAAAAAAATAAAACAATGAAACACAAACTAATCAAAGAATGTTAGTAACAATCATGACAAGTCGTCAATTTCTCATATTTTGACAATATTTGAAAAACATAACAAATAATTACATCACTAAAAAAAGTCAATTAATATGTTAAATTATATATAAACTAAAATCACATCTCCTCAAATTAATTGCAAATAATTATGTATTTATATATGATGCTACTTGAATATGTAACCCATGATATAATGAGAATCACTTTAGTAGAACACCTCCACATAAGATTACACTAATGCTAAAATGATATTTTCATGATCATAAAATCAATCAACTACTCTCAAATCACTCAAAATAGTTAATATGAATAAACAAGGGGTAAAACAGTTAAATGTAATAGAGAAGGAAATAATGTCTGGTAGTGAATATTCCATCACATACATTATCAATTCCATCAAAGAAAGCAAATAATTGTGAATTATCAAGATGATCAAATTTACAAAAAATCATTAAGGAGTTTCAAGAATCACACTAGAAAATGATTAAGTAGATTATCCATCAATTTATAAATGTTAATGTTTTAAACATTTGAGAGAAAAAAATTATTTATAAAACAACAATACTCTATTAATATCCCTCCCTTATATAAGTAAACCACATCCATTTTTACATTTTGTGAAGAACCATATTGAATTAATCCTCTTTAACCTATTTTTTTCATGGTATAAATCAATAATAATATACACTCCATGAGACATCATGTAATAATTTACTAGTCTATGGAATACTTTATTACACTATTGGAAAACATTATTATGTGTCTATATCAAATAATTCTCTCTCTTAGCATTTTTTCATTCATACAACAACCTATGTTCTTCAAAAAACGTAATTATTTTCTCATGGATAGTTGTTATGTAGTTACCCAATATAGATTAAGTATATAAACAAGAAATTATTAACCCTAAACCATAATTCATTATGATTGAAAATGGGAATTAGATTCAGTTGAAAGCATAATATGAGCCTCTCAATCAATCCAGGTTCATCTTTTGAACACCCAATAGTTATTATGTAGGCCCTTATATGTCATTAATTATGAATTTAATTTATATAGGATTGATGTAAATCTTGTGAAGATCGCCATGTCATATATTCAGTTAAAAATATCGGTAATTCCTTCTATAACATGTGTTAATTACCATTTAATAATACATTATATTCATGTTCTTAAAATTTGAATTTAGCAATAATGAAATGAAATATTTTTCCCCATGTTTCAACTATGAATATATTATGTATATTTCATAACACTAAGAATTTATTACATAAAATACATCAAGATCAAAATAATATATATTCCTTTGTTTTTAGTTTCTCTGAATCTACAACACCTATAGATTTTATGAAATATTCCTTGAAAAAATTTAATTTCTTTGATATCTTGTGTGACATAAAACATTGTGTTTAAATGATACATATTGTAGTTTTAAATTAGAGTTATATCATTGTTGACGGATTGGTTGGTATGAATAATATTATCTAATATATGATTTATTTATGGTTATATATGTATAAATGAATTATTTTAGTATCAATTAATTACAGATAAAAAATAAAAATCACGTGAATGTAAAGTAGGTATTTTTCTAAGAAAATTTATTTATGAACACAATATAATTTTATATTAAAATTTTAATTTAATAAATAATGTAGAATTATTTTAATAAATATTTTATATTAGATACTAAATAATTATTTCATAAATACATGTAATATTTTTTTATAGGTACGAGATTATAATAAACAACGTTTTATTCTTAAAATTAATTTTTTATGAAACTAGTTTTCCTCACATGCCAAACAATTATATTAAAAAATAATTTTTTCAATCATTGATATTTATTTTAGAAAATATTTATTCCATTTTATGAATCAGTAGTTTCATATTTTATTAGTAACTCCATTACATTTTCAGTCAATATGAATAGTAATATTTGGTAAAATTTTCACTTCGATAATGGGAATATTTGGTTAATATAGGGTAATATAAATTGATAAGGCCATAATTTTTCATCATAGATACTATGTTTTGAATATAATTCATAATGTATAATCTTATTCCCATATATTAGTTGTTTAATGGACACTTACCTTTATAATTATTTATATTTAATTTAAGGAAATTAATGTTACAAAATATAACTCTCTTTGTATTTAATATATATTATATATTAAAATAGTGAAAAAATGTTATGAATTGATATTAAGATTAATTATATACCTAATTATGTTATTTTCATTATTTTAATTTAATTATAGGTTTTAGTGATTAAATAAATACCTTTTTTAACTTGTGCAGACGTACGACAAACTGTCTCCCTATATCGAAACAATTCATTTACCATCACCATATTTTATGGATATGTATTATAATGGAATTAATTTTAATAAATAATACATATTAATTAATCATTATTATGGAATTATAATATCATATATATATATTTTTATATTTTAATTATTTGAAAATTATAATGTAAAAAATGGGTACATGTGGACTACCACCTCCACAAAGAGATGTGATATGTTTTTATTTTTTTTTTGTACTTGGATGATAATAAGGATTAATTTGTAGAATATATTTGATATATATAATATTATAATTATTCCCTAAATGTGATTTATTTATTATCTTTATTTTATTCAATCAATCGGAAAAAGTAAACGGTGTTCATGCGTTTTTGAGACAAAACATCACCAAGAACAATGTTATTCATTTTTGAAATAAATATTTTATGAAAGACAAAAAAAAAGTTTTAAAAAAAATATATTATATATTTATATCATGAATAAATTTTTTATATGATGGAAACATCATATAAATATAATCGTCAAAACTACAAAAATTATACAAACATGAAAAATGAAACAGATATCAGCCCGAATAGTTTTTTTAAATAAGAAGTGTTAAAACATGTTTGATAAATGGGCATAAGTAAATAATATATGGAATGATATACAGGATTATTTTCATATAATAGATGTGTAATAAAAATATATGTATTACCTATAGGGTTATAACATAGATTAAAGAAGTTCTATATATGGTAATGGATTTTTGTGTCACTTTTATTTTAGTCGGACACATTCTTTAGCCACCACATATATATATTTTGTGGTGAATATATAGAAAATTAATTTATTTTATGATTCCTTTCATTAAAATTATTTGATATAAATATCAATCTAAGGTTATTTCATCCATCAGTATTATGATTTCAAATTTATTAATTTAGTAATTGTCTTATATTATAGTCTCATTTTATCAGGATTGTTTATTATTATGTTTCCAATTATGAAATATTATGACATAATTATAATCATGAATTTGATTCTCCTATGATTATATGTTCATAATATATTTTCCCCTAATTTTATCCACCTTCTATTGTCATGAAACATAAAATATTCTTTCATAGAAAATTAAATTTATTTCTTTTCATATAAAAAAATCCCTTTTTATCTATATCAAGGTTTTCTAAAAAAGATCTATAGAATTGTTTTTACTATTCAACTAGAATTATTTAATTTTTTAATACATTTCATACTATTTAGAAAACAATTTAATAATAATCTTCTTTTTTTCAAATAAGATTTTTTTTGCATTTGTTTACAAATATGTAAATGGAATGTTTTTCTTTTAGCACATATGACATGAATAGAATTTACCACTATAATGTCTAATAAAATTTTTAAATCATACATTATTAATTTATCAAAGATATTTTAAAATAAATGGGTTTCTATAATATAATAGATATTTTTACATTTTAATGAACTGATAAGAAAAATGGAATGTTTATTTTCGTCAGGAATGTTTTTATGATATTTATTATAAAAAACTACCCCTAATTTCACTTATTATTTACTGGGGATATTATCCATGTATACCTTATTATTTCTGAAGTTGGATTATTTTTATTAGAATAATGTTTTTTGTAATCCCATTCATTTTCCATGAGTTATGCAACCATGACACAATGAAATGTTTACAATACCAATTCGTTTTATAAGGGTTATATTGTGAGGAAATGTTTTTGTAACTCTTGTTATTCACATAATATGGAATATTAATTTTTTGAACATGTGGATAACATATTAATTATTTTCATTATTGGATGGAGATTATGTTATGACCAGGGGTGTGGTGGTCTTAGGCGTAGCAGAAGCTCGTGGGTGGATGTGCCCACATGGCCTTTTGTCATTAGAAAAGATAAATCTAGGATCAATATGATGATAAACGCCAGACTCCATTGATTGAATCACAAAAATAGACAAAGAAGAGGAATAATACTGGAACCATAAATTCGGATCGTCATTGGTCGATTATAATTAATTTTATTAATTGAAATGAAGTACCTTTTATGGAGTTATTTATTAGTTGATATTTACTATCACATTTCGGTGTGATTCATCGTTGCATCGCAGAAGCAAAGTGTAGGAATCCTCTAGTAGTGATCCACACGTTCACCATGTATCTCTGGATTTCACTAAAGGAATCTCCTGATGGTAGCCTGGAGAAGCCTTTCTTACGTTTTCCACCTTAGATCTCCTTGATCCGGTGATGGTGGATCTAAGATGGACTTGAGAGTGTTCTTTGAGGATGGAGTCCTTTCGGTCTTGAGGTAATTCTCCAAAATTGATGTGCACAACGATTCTCTAATGAAATGAGTTGGGGTTGTGAGGATATTTATAATCGGGTTTTAGGTTATAGAGTAACGACAATAAATATATGCATTACGCGTTTTATTTATTTAATTAAATATTATTGAAAACCCCCATGTTGAATAATTAATTCCATGACATGTGACAATGATGATTATAATAAATATCATTTAATAAAACAATATTATATCCTCAAAATCCTGACTGGAATACTACACGGCGTGTAGTCATTAATACACGGCGTGTACTTCATTTCCATAAAACTACAGAGTGTGTAATCATTAATAAATGGAGTGAACTTGTTTTTCATTTTCTTTCCAAAATGAAAACTACAAAGCATGTAATAATTAATACACGGCGTGTACTTGTATTCCATGAAAAACTACACAGTGTTTAATCATTAATACATGACTTGCATATCTTTTTTTTCATTTCCTTTTTCCTCCATCATTAAAACGATTTAGGAATCCTTGAATACCTATTAAACCACGTATAGGGATAATCTTAATTCTACTTGAGATACTTGGATACATTTAGTGTGTGACCCTCTAGCTCTCTTTATCATTGGAAATAGGCGGGCTTACCTAAAGTCCACGATTACTATTTAGCAATGGGTCAAGGCACCCACGAGAAAGAATTTACAGCCGCATTGATGAGTCACATCATATGAACGCTTACTGTGTAATTTAATCCCTTTGTATCAATATCTCATCATACAGGTTTCATTTCCGTGTGAAAAACCTATATAATTGATCTATCATTCTTTGACTTCCTAAAATAGAATCCTTGTGACACCATGGACATGGAATTTTTTAGATAGTTATATTTTAATCAAAGGGCCCAAGATATTACTTCCATAAATATGGAAGTGAAAAATCCTTCCTCGACTTATCCATTAACAACATGTCATTCATGAGGCACCAAACATACCCTAATTATCTCCAACTATCTTTGTGATGGTTTTCATAAAAAAATCCAAGTGCACGAGTCATGACATGAGTTAATGATAATCTTCTAGTCTATGGACCATTACACACGCTCATAGATAGAAATGTCTAATGATTCCAAAACATGTGGAATTGCTACTGGCAGGTCTGTTCTCATAATCTCACATCATGGAGATTACCAAGTGAGAACTCTATGAGAGAGAGTCTCCTCTTCTTACGAGTACTCACACATGATAGTTTTTATACTATGTGTCCTATCATAGTATGTCATCCAATAGTAGAATTTTATTTAGGAATATTGTCATATAATTTCAAGGTTCTCATCATAGCAGGGATCTTCCATGACCATATCAATGCAACAAATAATCCAAAAAATTATTATATTATAGTCATTCAGAACAATGAAAAATATATAATAAATGTATATTCATGTAATCAAAGTACAAAACAGTTGGTTCTCAGGACACCAACCCTTACAAAATCACACTTGGACTAGAGCCAACTTCCTATGACTTTTAGTCCGCTAGACCGCACATGATGATCATGATTCTGCTGATCCAAGGAATTAGTCATGGTGTCTGACACCTTGTGTTCCATGGAAATAGTTCTCACTAAAACATCACCTCTCTGTGAAAAATCTCTCAAGAGATGATACTTATGATGTATGTGCTTTGTCCTATGATGTGACCATGGCACTTTTGCAACTTCCACCGAAGAAGAATTATCACAATAGAGTGTGATAGGATCTTTACTGTAAGGTATTACATCATGCTCATGGATGAAGCTTCGCATTCAAAATGCTTCTTTACTTGCCTCAGAAGCTGTGATATACTTGGAATCTGCTGTAGAATCTAGGACCACACCTTGCGTTGTGCTCTTCCATCTCACTACACCTCCATTCAAATAGAGTATGTAACCAGTCTATGAATTCATGTCATCTTGATTAACCTAGAAACTAGAATCTACATGTCCTATGATTACTAGTTTCTCATCTCCTCCATAAACCAGTAACATATCCTTAGTATGCCTCAGATACTTAAGGATAGCCTTGACTGCCATCCAATGGAGGTCTTCTAGATCAGCTTGATATCATTCCACTACACTTAATTCATAAGCATCATCTAGCCTTGTACATATCATTGCATACATGGCTGACCCAATCATAGATGCAAAAGGTATCTTTTCCATTTTATCTCAATCCATATGTGTCTGAGGAATCATTTTCATGGAAAGATGAATTCCATGTGACACTGGAAACAATCCCCTCTTGGACTGTTCTATATTGAATCTCTTCAGTATCTTGTCAATGTATGTACTTTGACATTGGACCAGAATTCTTTTGGATCTATCATGTTAGATCTCGATCCCAAGAATATATGATGCCTTTTCCAAGACATTCATAGAGAAACATTTATCAAACCATGCCTTAACTAACTATAAGATAGGTACTTCTTTTCAAATTAGTAATATATCATCAACATATACTATTAGGAACACAACTGCACTTCAATTAAACCATTTTTAGACACAAGTCTCACATTCATTCTTAACAAAGCCAAATTTTGTTACGGATTCATCAAAACAAATGTTCCATGACCTTAATTCTTACTTTAATCCATTAATTGATTTCTCCAACTTGCATACCTTGTTGGTATCCTTTGGAGTCACAAACCATTTTAGGTTGTGTCATGTAGACATATTCCTAGAGGATCCCATTAAGGAATACTTTTTTGACATCTATTTTCCAAATTTCATAATCGTGGTAAGCGTTAATGGCCAATAGGATTCTCATGGATTTCAGCATCGGAACCATTGAAAAAGTTTCATCATAGTCAATTCATTTATGCTTTCTAAAAAAATTTCCAACTAGGAATGCCTTATAGGTTCTTACTTTCCCCTCCATGTCCTGTTTCTTCTTAAATACCCATTTATTACCAATAGTCTTTATATCAACTAAATGATCTACCAAAATCATGAATTGGTTCCCGTACATGGAATTCATTTCAGAATTCATGGCTTCTTGCCACTTGGCAGCGTCTGTTCCTTTAACTACTTCCTTAATGTAAATGGATCATCATTGTCAACCAATAATGAGTCACCATCCTCGGTGACAAGTAAACCATATCGTTCTAGATCTCTTACCTCTCCCGTGATCCTACGCAGTTCTTATGTCACCTGATCATATTGTTTTTCCACGTGGAATTGTGGAATCTTTCCTTGTACCAACTCATATGTATCTTGTTCCTCGACTTCATCGAAGTATTTCTCTCTCCCACTATCTCTTTTAGAGATGTTCTCCTCTCAAGGAATATGGTGTGTCTTTCCACTGTAACCTTTTTAGTTGGGTTGTTTTATAGGTAATATCCCCTTGTTTCCTTAGGATATCCTATAATGAGACACTTTGTTCCTCGGGGTTCTAGTTTATTACATAAAGAGGACTTAAAAAATTCTTCGCTACCCCACACATGTAAAATAGAGAACATTAATTTGCATCCACTACATAACTCGTATGGAATACCATTTATTATTTAGTTAGTAAATGGTTTAGTATGATTGCAGCTGTTTGTAATGCATATCCCTAAAAGGATATTGGAAGACTCGCATGGCGTATCATTGATCTCACCACATCCAATAGGGTGTGGTTCCTCCTTTCATATAAAATATTCCACTGAGGCATGTTAGGAGGAGTGAGTTGAGATAGAATCCCAAACCCCCATAAGAAATCAATGAAGTCCTTATTATGATATTCTCCTCCTCTATCTGAGAGGAGATTCTTAATCTTCTTACCATGCTGGTTGTCAACTTCATTCTTGTATTCATTGCACCGATCAAAAAAAAGCTGACTTATACCACATTAAGTAAATATATCCGTATCTACTAAAACCATCAATAATAGTTATGAAGTAAAAGAACCCACCCCTAGATTCAATTGAAAATGGTCCACAACATCTCTGTGAACTAATTCTAGAACCACTTTAGCACTTTCACCTTTCCCAGTAAATGGGGCTTTGGCCATTTTTCCTTGTAGACATGCATGACATACACCGAGTGGTTTATGTTCAAATGAATCTAAATACCAATTTTGATGTAATTTTTTCAAACATTTTTCATTGACATGTCCTAGTTGGTGATGCCATAGTTGGGTGTGGTATGAGTCATAAGAATTAACATTTCCATCGATTTACATTACTTGGATTGGGTAGTATGACACATAAAGGCCATTATATAAAAGTTTCCTACCAAAAAATTCTATCTTTATAAAAGTAGCAACATTCATTTCCAAACATGAAATTATTCCATCACTATATAATTTGGATACTGAAATAATGTTTTTTCTAACATAAGGCACATAATAACAACCCTTTAACACCACGATCATTCCAATTGGCAATGTGAGGTGGTAGTCCCCGACAGCTATAGAAACAAGTATGGCTCCATTGGATGCCTGTATATCTACCTTCCCTCGATCAATATTCATGAATATACTTGGATCATGTATTTGGATAAATATGTGAGCCCCAGAAGCTATATCTAATAAAAAATGGGTAAAAACAGATAGATTTCATTTGCTGAAAAATGCAACTAAATCATCCCCTTGCTTCCTTGGTTGGGTGCGGTTTTTCTTCCAGTGGCCCATCTTGACACATGTGAAACAAACAACCTTCTATTCTCTTGCCTCCCCTTTGATCTTCCTTTTCAGGGAAGGCCTTGGCCTTAAAGATCTCCGCCTTCCCTTTCCTTTTGTTCACCATAAGGATAGAAGTTTTATCACGCTTCATATCATTGTTCGCTTGGAGAATAAGGATACGAAGATCAGATAGAGACTTCCTGACATTGTTCATATAGAAATTTACAACAAATTTAGAGATTCTCTAGTGGAGTGATGTGATAATCTGATCGGTACCCAGTTCTTCAGGGAGTTTAAACCCTAGAACATCCAAGAGATCAATATAGTCAATGATCTTGACTACCTGAGGCACATCTGGGGCCACCTCTCCATGCTTTCTCTGAAATAGAGCCTGGGATATCTCAAACCATTCTTGTCTTTCTCTCTCCTACTATAAACCATGGAGGTGCTCGAGGAAGCTATGTGTATCCATGTATTCATGAGACATCATGAGCTCACTAAAAATTAACTATAGAATCAAACATCGAATGCCGAGTGAATCATTCAAATGTTGATCATAGACCAAGAAATCTTGATCACTCGCCCCTTGGGAAGGAGAATCAGGATGTGAGGACTCCAACACATAAAACATTCGTTACTGGCGCAGGATAACCCAGAGGCTCTTAAACCATTCTTGAATGTTACTGTCGGTGAGGATATTGTATTTATCAAGAATTGAACGCAGAGAGAATGTCGTTGAGGGTACAGTCATATTGATTCCACATATTAAAAGAGTATATTTATCAGTACTTTCTTGACTACATTCTATGAAAAATTATTAAATGAATTTATTAATTCTCCCACTATTTTATCAAGTCCCAATGGACCTCACCATTGAACTCAGAATGTATAGTTGCTTTGAAATTATAGTGGGAAGGATCCATATTCCCCTTTGCATAACCCCAACAAGGGTTGGTCAAGCTATTTGAAGGTATATAGGTTGACAAAAATTTTCCAACTATGAGATTTCAGTTCCTTGATCTATTTATTGGACTCCCCAATCCTGAAATCTTAACATGTATTTCCTCAACACGTGCCTCCATTTTACAAAAAGTCTAGAAAGGGATACTCCTCTTGATCTAAAATTTTTATGTCAACCTGAGACATTCATAAGAGTTTTCTTTTAGAAAATTATGTTTCCCAACAAGGGTTGGTCAAACACATAGTTTTATTGAGTCTTTCCCTTAATCAAGAAATAGAAACCTTGGTCTATCTTAATTTAGTATTTGAGGGATTTTTTTCATTATACGTAGTTTTTTATTATCACATGCTTGTTAATATAAAGTGATGATTTCTTAAGAGATAAAACAATTTCTAATAATGATTACACATTGTAGATTTTTTAATTTATTCCATCTTTGAATGCTTGTTTATTTCATTAATTATGTGATTGCGACAACAAATACATAATAAATATACCATGACATTTTACAGAAATAATATAAGATGGAATTATCATGTGCTTCTATTGGTTTGCTTATCTAGCGGTTTGATAAGCTAACCTTGACCTAGAGAAAACACCTTGAACCTAATGGTTTGTGTTTTGCAGATCCCATCTATCCACCTTTTCATATTCTTGGGTCGGTTTCGCCTCGTTTTCGTATATTTTGATCCATCTCCACTAGCATGGGAGATCATCAATTACATGGGTTTTACATTAAAGAAACCATGGGGATGTAGGCCCTACATTTTATTGGAAGAAGACTTGAAATCCATCAAATTTAAATTAAATAAATTTAAATAAAAACATAAACACATACATAGGGTATTTGTTCTAGCTCATGATCATCCATATTATTAAATGATATTTACGAATATTTAGAATTAAAATTCTTTTAGTCATTCTATTTATTCAAGATAAGTTGTGTTTGAATTAAATTAATTATGATCTTATAATTAATCAATTCATTATCTTAAATTCCTTTATGAATTTTCTTGAGATTCTTCTCATCCATATTCCTTGTACTGGTCTTTGTAATTTTGTAGGAAACCTGTGGAAATTCTATTTCTAGAAAGTATAGGGCATGTAATATAGCCTACACTCCATGTATCATTCACCCTTTATCCAAAGTACATGTCGGGGTCATTGGTATGTTTTTTGTACTTTGGAAATTTTGTAGTACATGACATTTAGATTAATCTAACATGGATTATACTTCCATGTCACACGGTTACTAGCCTGGCAAGCCTGTGTACAGAGAACACTTCTTCTCCTTGACAACGGTTTCACCTAGACCGGATCAGACTACACGGCGTGTTGATTCAACAGAAACGTTGGGTATTTCGGTTTCCAGGCACCGTTCAATTTTGGTGAACATGGTGTAATAAAACATTGGAATACTCAATTCACACAGTGTGGTTTTGCGGACCACTATCGGTTAGTTGAACCTAAGTATAAGGCATGTGGTTTTCACTTAACGTCATGTATTCTTGTGTTGTACGGAATGAATAATCAGCTCTTCTGGATGAGTTCCTCGTTTTTAATTTAATCAAATTTAAAATTAAAAGGTCGTTTCTATGATGTGAATGGAGAAATGGAGGAGGAAGAACAGATCTCATTGATTTAGTTTTATAGAACGATTTATCTTGAATTGAATCAAATATAAATGCATAAATTATCAACGAAATTTAAATAACTATATTCAACACCGTAACCTCTCGCTGATACCAATTGAAGGTCTCGAGCGCAGCGGAAGCTTGTGAGTGGATGTGCCCACTTGGATATTTGTCATTATCAATGATCGATACAAGATCAATACAACGATAAACACCAGACTCCACAGATCGAATCACAAAAATAGACATAGAAGAGGAATAGTACTAGAACCATATATGTGGATCGTCACAGGTTTATTACAATTAATTTAGTTAACTGAAAAGAAGTACCTTTATGGCATTCTTTCTTTATTGATATTTCTGATCACGTTCTGATGTGATTCATCGTAGTGTCGTAGAATCCAAGTGTATACTTCCTCTAGCGGTGATCCACAAGTGCACCACATATCTCTGGACATTGCCAAATGAATATCTACGTGCTAGTGTGGAGAATATTTTTCTTTCATTGTCCGCCATAGATCTCCTTGATCCGGTGGAGGTGGATCTCTCTAGGTCTTCATAGTGTTCTTAGAGAATGGAGTTCTTTCGGTATTGAGAGAATTATCCAGAATATTTGTAAACAACGATTCTCTTAGGAACTAAGTTAGGGTTGTGAAGATATTTATAATCGGGTTTGTGGGGATAAAGTTGTGACAAAAAATATATGTGTTACGCATTTTATTTATTTCATTAACTCTCTTTAAAAACCCCCCATGTTGAATAATTAAATCATTGACATGCACCCATGCTTATTATAATAAATATCAATTAATAAAACATTATTATATCTTCAAAATCCCGACTAAAAAACTACACAGTGTGTAATCATTAATACACAGCATGTATTTTTTTACTATAAAACTACACGTTGAGTAATCATTAATACATGGCGTGTACTTGTTTTTCATTTCCTTGCCAAAATGAAAACAACACAGCGTGTAATCATTAATACATGACATGTATTTGTCTTCCATGAAAAAATACACCGTGTGTAATCATTAATGCATGACATGTATATCCTTTTTTTCATTTCCTTCTTCCTCCATCATTAAAATGACTTAGGATTCCTTGAGTAAGTATGACACCACATACGGTAAAAATATTTATTCTACTTGAGATACTAGGATACATTTACTGTGTGACCCTCTGGGCCTCTTTCTCGTTGGCATTAGTCGCGCTTTCCTAAAGTCCAAGATTACTATCTAGCAATAGGTCAAGGCACCCAATAGAAAAAATTGACGTTGCATTGATGTGTCACCTCATAAGAACTCTTACTATGTAATTTAATCCCTTTTTCTCAATATCTCATCAAGCAGGTTTCATGGCAGTGTCATAAAACTATATGCCTGATCTATCATTCTTTGACTTCCAGAAATAAACTCGTCATGACACCATGGCCATGGAATTTGTTCGACAGTTCTATATCAATCAAAGGGCCTGAGAAATTTACATCCATAAATATGGAAGTGACAAATCATTCCTTTTCTTATCCATTAACAACATGTCATTCGTGAATCACCTAACGTACCATACTCCCCGCCAACTGTCTTCCTGTTGGTTTTGTCAGAAAATCTAAGTGTGCGAGTCATGACATGAGTAAATGATAATCTTCTAGTCTAAGGACCATTACACACGCTCATAGATAGCAACGTACGATGACACCAAAACATGCGTAATTTCTACTAGAGGGTCTATTCTCATAATCTCCCATCTTGGAGATTACCAAGTGCAAACCCCATGAGATAGAGTATCGTCTTCCTACGAGTACTCTCACATGACAGTCTGTATACTATGTGTCCTATCATAATATGTCATCCAATCGTAGATTTTTATTTAAGAATATTGTTATAGAATTTCAAGGTTCTCATCATAAAGGGTATCTACCATGACCTTATCAATGCAAAAAATCGTCCACGATATTATTATATTATAGTCATGTAGAACTATGAACAATATATAATAAGTTTACATTCTTGTAATCAAATTAAAAAATCGTTGGTTCTCAAGCCATCAATCCTTGCAGGATGGTGGTTACAATATTACTTGGTATAATAGTTATGTTATAAAAAAGAATTCTAGTTATCTTATAAACAAATATGGATGTAATGTTATAACCAAGGATAGGTGAGAAATATATCTCCCTCAAATTTATTGGGTAAATATTAATTATTCGTTAGATAAAATAGAATTGAATGGTTTGTAAAACTAGTTAATCAAAAAATTCTTCTACAATGATAATATTTGAAGTGAACATTGTCTACTGTGATGGAATATTGAGTAAAACCCTTATTAATTTTTAGCCATGTAAATGAGACTTCACTACTCAATAATTGTTTTTCGATGTTGAGGTATATAACAAAATCGTATGTCATATTATAATGTTTTACTCTCCTAGACCATTTAATTTTATTCATTTATGATACATTTCTTATGGAATTCTATGTTTCATTCCATGAATGAATATTATGGTTTATTATATAGAGAGTATGCTTTTAAAATGTTATGTTTGTGTTCTCATACATGTATATTCATGTTATTCTAAATTGATCATCAATATATCACTTTTTTACTCTTACTAATCATATGATCTCACCCTTTTATATGTTTAATTTTCCCCTAGAAATGAATAATTGTTCTGGTTATGATATATATAAGAATGCTGAAATTTATAATTAACTTATTGGGATATAATTTAGATATTTTATAAACTCATTTTTTTAGAAATTTCCAAAGGTACTACAACTATACAATTCTTCATGGATCATTATATTATGTAATGAATATTCATCTAAAAATACTTGATATATTTGTATTAAAATTCAGGTCCATTATAGTTGTATTATAGAAAGTATTACATAAATATTGAAAACTATGATGTGATAACTTTATCGATAACCCTGTGGATATGTCTGTGTTAGGAAAAAATGATGTGTTGGTTATGGAAATGTGTCATCTAGGATGAAACTATGGTGGCATATATTGAAAAGAATGATCCTTGCTTAATAAAAACAATATATGATTCTTTTCTTTAATTTTTAATATTATACTATGATTATTATTTCAAAAACAATGTTTTTTCCTTTAGTCATTGTTTGGAACCTAAAATAATTGTGTTGATATTAAATGAAATCGAAAATGAAATTATTTTCCTCATGAGAAACTAATTTTTTTGTAAGATGGAATGAAAAATATTGTTTCAATGATTATAATATTTTATCAAGATATGAATCATACAGAAAATCAAAACAATATAATAGGGAGATAATGTTATGTTGATTTTTCATGAGGAAACCTATACCTCTATTAGTTGTTGAACTAAACCAATATTTGTTGAGTAATGTATCTATTAAAATGAAATTATAATTCATAGAAACTATTATTAGAAACATGAACATGTTATTATTTATTTTTATTATTGGAAATGAAGTATATCAGTTGATGAATATTATGAAGAACACGATGCAACTAGAAGAAAATAATCACATGGTGTTTGATGTGTTCAAAATAATATTTTTGAATAAGTACATTCTTCATATACATTTAATGAAAATTGTAATGTAATTACATGATATAAGGTATACATATGATATATCCATTTGTACCCTTGAGTAATAACTTAAAATACATCTTTGGTATTAATCTAGCAATTTTCATCCAAACTAAATGTATGTTTGAATTATTTTTTTGTTCCTAAAAACCATGTATCTTAATCATAGTTAACTATAATGGGCTTTGATATCTATGAATAATGTTTTTTTATTTCCATCATGGTAGAGATTAAGATTTGATTTACCATTAAATCTCATGGTTTTGACATGAATAAAATGACGTAACTTAAAGGGACATCAAAAAATCATAGATTGAATAATAAGATTCCTCCATTATGATCAAATAGAAGAAGAAAACAAGGAATAAATTTTCTTAATGGAATAGAAAACAGTATAATTTTTGAAGTTAATTTCATACAAAAATGGAATATTAACTTCATGTGATGTTGTTAAATAATGATTCAAATAGACATAAATATAAAAAAAATGAACCAACCATACTGTAATGTTTCAAATTTAAGGAGTATAGTAATTATACCAACCAATGACCAAATCAAAATGTTAATAATAATGATTTTCTTCTGAAAACTCTTAAGACACTAGAAAAAAATTATGAGATCACTATTTTTGATGAGGTTTATGAAACCTATGTGGTGAAATGTACACCATCCCTCAAATCATTACCTGTTAATATAATATTTGATTTTACATCTTCTACTATTTTATATTAGAAGAATTTTCTATGAGTATCATAATTCAATCTCAAATATTAGATGTTTAAAAACTAGTGAAAACCCCAAATGTTAGGATGATCACATACCATTTCTATGATTAATCTCTAGTTGTTAACTATAGAAATTTACTTCATAAAATTATTTGTATTATCATTTTTGTTAGGATTGATATTATCTAAGTAATTTATTTTCTTTCTTAAATAAACCCCACATCAATTTAAAAGGATGTGAAATAATTGTTGATATTTTAAATGAACCAATTATAATCATTTATTATAATAATTCATTTGAACTTCTAATGGAAATTAAATCCATTTTATGGGTATTGATTCATATTAAAAATGATTTTTTCTCTTCGATGGTTGGAAAATACTCAACAACAATGATATGCCTATTTTTTGGATTTTTGAAATGAATTGGTAGAATAATTTTCAAGTCATACATCCAATAATGAATTTAAATTCTTGATATAAGTCATTACTATTGTATAAATGTTTTACCGACCCAATATAGCATGTCGATGATTGAGTTTTAGGAACTAGAGAAGAAACTGAATGATAATATTAATAACAGATTCATTTATCCAAATGTGTCATCATAGTAACTATAGTTTATTTTGTTAATAAAAATGTTCCCTCACTATGACTCTTCATTTATTTTTACAAACCTAAATTGATAAATATCAATAACATGAATCCTCTACACACTATTTATGTCATGTTTCATCAACATCATGGATATGAAAACTTTTATGTAGTTGATATTCTTATTTTAGAAAATCAATTTACATTAAAAAAGGGCGATATACTCAAGTTATACTTCCATACAATGTAAAAATCATATGAATTTATAGTTATTCCATTTTTTCATAATAATTAACCATTCATATTCAAGGATTTAATTTATAGAGTCTTTAGAAATTACTAGGATTAATTTTTTGTTGTCATTATAGATTATATTTATATATTCAATGTCAAAGAAATAAGATTATGTTCTTTTGATAATTGTGATAAAGAATCTATGGAAAGAGAATATTTATTAAATACCCACTATGTGTAAATTTTCCATTCAACAATATTCATTAATGTGTCATATAATCCCCTGTGAGCTTATATCATTTGATCATTGAAAAACCATAGTTATTGAACATTGGACCTGGATATCCACTTTGACTATGATATATAGTTTTATGATTTTAATTGGATATTATTTGTAACACCCCAGGAATCCATGGTATTCTTCTCTTTGAAAAATATAGTAGTGTGTGTTGTATGAAACTTCGAGTTCTAACACACACCACAACCAATCAAACTAGCCATTATGAATAGTAATACCCACTTTTTGAAATTTAATAAATTTTACCATTCAAAAATATATTAATTTTTGGATTTAGAATATTGAATTTATATTAGGGATAATTTTTGGTACTTTTGTGATAAATTTCATATTTTGATGAATAGTGAAAATTAATAAAATTTAAATAGAAACAACTTTTTTAATAAAAATAATTAATAGTGATATATTATGAATTTGAGTTCTTTTAAATTATATTTAGAATATAGTTTTACTATTTAAACCATTTTTGTTCATTATACATAATTTCGAATAAAAAACGAACATAAAAAAGTGTCAATCTCTTTATAGTTTTTGTTTCATAAAAACACGCTTTTTGGTTTCACAGCGGGAATTAATTTTAAATTAATTTCTACCAATTATGTGTTTGGAATTTGGATAAATGGATTCCATATTTGGTATAAGTATGCCCAAGTTTTTTAAATAGGTAACTCTTATTTTTAGACATTTTGAATAATTACTTAGATGAATATTTTATTTACCGTGGTTAAAGTGTATATACGGTAAATAAGGGTAAACATATAGTATTATAATAATAATAAATTATTCGAAAATGTTTCCTAACCTCATTGGTTGATACATGACCCCCCATGGGCATCATTGAGTCGATTTTGGGACCCCATGGATCCACTTGTAAGTGATAATGACACTCTATATTAATTAAGTTAAAGTAAATAGAAAAATGACATTAGAATATATCTTTTAGAAAATGAATTTTTACATAAGGTTATCTATGTTATATTTTCGAGTATAAAGATTCATTAAAAATATATGAATATTTCCTACATAATGGTATTTTATTTATAATTTTTATACATTGAATAATTAAATTTATTTATGAAACAATAATGATGCAGTATTTTTCTTATTAATGAAAGAATCAAATAATTTGTATTATAAATGTTAAAATATATATAATTTGAGAGTTTTGATTCCATACACGAATTTTATTTATTAATATGACATGTTGGTATTTCTTAAATGAATTTGGTTTTAATTAATAATGTTTTTAAGACTAACAAAAATCAGTTAATAAATATTGTCAAAATTGACATATAGGAGTTTTTAAAACAAATATTATATTAGTAATCGATATTCTATTCCTAAAAATCTAAGGTTCAGAAAAAGGACTTATATAATGATAGGTTTATTATTAATGGACCACATGGGGGTATCTTGAAAATATATAGTAAGTTTATTTACTATATAATATAAAAATACATAAGGACATTGTAAATTTCAAACTATTTATCCTATAGTTAAATAAAAAATATAAAGTTAATATAGTGACCCAAAAAAGCCTAAAACCTATTGGTTGAGTGGTTTTCGACCTATCCCTGCCTTAAAATTTAAATAATACACTTTGGAGCAATTAGAAACCGAATATGATTTTATTATAAAATAATATTTCTAGCTTTTCCTATGGTGCCCCTCACCCCTTTTATAAAAGAGAACTTCCCCATCCCTCTAATTCACACCTTAAAAGCCTTTTGGATCATCCAAAATCTTCCCAAATATCCTCCCAAAATACCTAAATTCACCCTTGAGGCATTATTATTATCATAAATCCATCCTATGGAGCCCTTTTGATCAAATCAAAAGGAAGAACCCAAAGAAGATGTAATGTTTTCACCACCCTCTTTCAAGTTCCTCTCTTCTTCAACTTCTTATTTATTTGTTACTTCTATTATAAACTAATAAATATCGTATCTTCTATATAATGTGAGGTTATTATAAATATTGTACAACCATATTCATTATTCTATCCATCCTTTGAATGACATTTCACCATACATGCGTACGTACGACTTACCGTCTCCACGTCGTGGTGTAATTGTTATTCACAACATTATTATTTGGATGGGAATGATAATGATGTGTAAATGATGTAATAATAAATATAAAATGATTATTATTATTTATATATGATATACCATACAATTATATATTAGTTTAATATCAAAAGAATGACTTTGTCGCACGTGCGTACGTATGGACTACTGTCTCCACGAACGTGATGAGATTAATTTCCCATCGTATCCAGGAAAGTATAACTCTCATTTGATGATTAAAAATAATTTTTATGGACTAGATTTCATTCTATATATGAATAAGATACATCCTATCCATAACAAAAACTACTTATGTAACAAAACATATAAAAGAAAATGAGTAAGTTAACACCCAGAATGACGATAATACTAAGATATTATTAACAATGCAATATTAAAAGATCATATATGATATCATATTAATTTATATGATTCTTGTATTATTTAATAACAATTATTTATCCACTATATGGGAGGTTAACCAACCCTCAACTGAGGAAAATTACAAGGTAAGGGGTATTCATCTCACTCCTTAATCCCGTGAGATTCATACCATATGGACACTATTACCATTTGTGTGGTGTATATACTTCCAATAATTGTATTATTTTAGCAATAAACTTTAATTTATGTATATTTACATATTAATTTTATGATACCTCTTTCATGGGGTGTTTGTTTCGTATGTTATCAAATTTGTAAGGGTTTATTTCACAATCTCTTCAATATCCGAGGTTGTTTATACGTAATTATCTATTGGGACAACTTTATCATCCACATTCATGTTTCTTAAAAATATATTTCAAATCATTATTTATATTTTATATACTATGGGTTAAAGTAATTTATAAAGTTTTTGACTTTTTATAATATTTTTATAAAGGAATCTTTCTGTCGTTTTCCAAACAAGGTCCATTTTAACCTTTTCGATATAATTAAGGAAAGAATGTCTTTTTTAACTTATACGGTGGGTGCGGCTATTTTCCGTCATTATAAAATTGTCAAAGCTCCCCTTATAAGCATATATGAATATTTTCAAAGTAAATTATTTCTTTTATAATTATGTGACTTTTAAATGATTTAAAAAAATGAGATATTTCTCTCAAATATTTTTTATTCCATCTATGTCAACAACCTTTGATAGATTTTAAGCTTATTTGTAGTTGATTTATTATGAAAAAACCCTTCCATAATATATTGAAGGTTTTGTTAAATTGTTGACTATGGATGTGTTATTAGTATACCATTAATGGTTTATGGAGAAATTATTTACATTTCGTATGTTAGTTTTAATACTAATATTTATGTTATGTTTAAACCTATTCATATGAGGAATGCATTGGACATAATAAGTGACGGTTGGAGCCCACTATAGCTCCTTGATTCATCGATAAGTCTCATGAGAAAAACTACTATCTTGGCACAAGGCCTTGAAAAAATCTTGTTTGTAGTCTTGGCACAAGGCCTTGACTATGTGGTTGTGATATTCTGGCATTATTCATTCCATCATTATGTAAGTGGTTATTGATATTACATGTGATTATTCGGCTAGTATAATATCCATGTGAATAAGTAAATGGATTTATTTCATTTTATTTCTGCCATATTATGCTGAAGTTCATGTTTAAAAGGCTTTTGTTTTAGTTATACATTATCTTAAATGCCTAGGCTTATTTATGAAAGTTACCACTATATTGTTGTCCTTACAGGGCATTTGAGATCACCCCGTTCTATGTTTTATTTTTTTTAGGATGTGAAGTAGTATTTTAATAATAACCTCTAGGGATAGTATAAGGGTATATGAGTGTGGAGACAAGATGTTGTTGTAGTTTTCACTTTATGATGTAATGTAAACATTATGAATGTATCTGGTTATTCCAAGGCTACTAAACTAATTGGTCTTTCAAGAAATGATCTTTTTTTATCATGCCAATGTTATGTAATAATTCACCAACTCTGGGTAACTACTTTCGGGGTGTTACAGTTGGTATCAGAGGAAGTTTAGTACAATCCTTGGAAACTAGATTTAGATAAACTATGATTAGATCTCATAGCCCTAAGATAGAATTTGAGGATTAATATAGAAGAAATTCCTAGAATTTTGGTATTGTAGAGATTTTATAAGTTATCCGAGAAATACATCCCTATCTAGATACGAGTAGGTAATGGCGGCTCTGGCACATATTTACCTAGGGGTAATACCCGAAAACACCGTTTTGAGCTAGACTCGAACGGGAACTGGTGCACGACAACGGGCCTTGCTGCACTCTTGGTTACAACACTACCGGAGATATGCTTAGGATAATTCTAATTTTCTTTACAAACCATTGTGAATTGTTTATGAGTATCTAATCCTAAAAGAAAACATTTTTTAATTATGGATTATATCCGTAAACTATTGAATTCATGTTTTGTGTTTTACAAGCTTGGAATTGTGTATTTTGATTCATAAAATAATCTAGTTTATGCCATTGTTTTGAAATGGCGCCTAGTGGAAGAAATGGGAACCATATCAATGCACGCACTCCATGTAGGGATTCCCCTATAGCTCAAGATAATTATAGTGGATCTGGGGATGCAACTATTGCGGATCAGATAATCACCATACTGGGACAACTCACTCATGTTATGAATAATAATATTACCCGTATGAAGCACCCTGATCTGTAATTTGGAGGATCAATGTTAGATCGTTTCATGAGGAAACAACCACATACATTCAATGGGAGTACAAATCCCTTTTTGGATGAGCAATGGATAAATTCCATAGAAAAAATATTCCTTTCCATGGAAAGTAGTGAAAGTGAAAAAGTTATCATTGCAGTTTACCACCTCACTGGATATGCTGACCAATAGTGGTCATTGATTCAAAACACAAAAGAAGATTATGAATTATCAAATATGGAATGGAGGGAGTTTTCAGTTAAAAATCTTAAGAGAAGTATCATTTCTACAATGTTCTGTGGATCTGTCCCCATTAGGGCATATAAATTTTCTTTATCTTCTGATCTCAACAATATACCCTTGATTGAATTTGATATAATCCTTGGTATGGATTGTCTTTCAGACCATGATAGGAAAATTTATTGTAAGATGAATGAGGTTACAATTTTTGATGGTGATGATAAATAACACCATATCTTTAGAGCAGAATCGTCACCACCTAATTCTTATCTATATCCACCCCCAGTAGCTAAACTAAATTCAATTATTGTGGAGGAAGGGAATGAAATAACTATGGGTGAGGAAGGAATGTTTAAATATATGATGTACCTATTGTGAAAGAAAATGTAGATATGTTTATGGAAGATTTACCTAGACTTCCTCCAAAATGAGAAATTGAGTTTTCCATTTATTTAATTATGGTTTCAATGACCATATGGAATACCCCTTATAGAATGGCCACTGTTGAATTAGTTGAACTAAAGAAACATCTAGAGGAATTGAGTAATAAGTGATTTATTTTCCCCAGTGTCTCTCCGTGGGGATCCCCTGTCCTTTTTTATGAAAAAAGATGGATCTATGTGGTTATGTATCGACTACAGGGAAATCATTGCTATAACAATAAAGAACAAGTATCCCATACCTCCCATTGATGATTTATTTGATCAAATACATGGAGCTCAATACATTTCAAAGATTGACCTTCAATCTGAATACCATCAGTTTAGTGTGAAGAAGGAAGACAATCCGAACACAGCATTTTGAACCAGGTATGGGCATTACGAGTTTACAGTAATGACTTTTGGGCTGACTAATTCACCCTTTGTATTCATGGATCTAATGAATAGAGTGTTTAAGGAATATCTTGTTTATTTTTTGGTGGTATTTATTGATGATATCTTGAAGCTATTAAGATCATAAAAATCACTAGCACATTATCCTGAAGACTCTTAGAAGAAATGAATTATATGGGAAGTTTAGCAAGTGTGAATTCTGGATTTAGGAGATCTCTTTTCTTGGACATATTGTCTCTAAATATGGAATATCTATTGATCCTTCTAATACAAGAGAAATCCAAGAATGGACAGCACCGACGAGTATAACTGAGGTACCCAATTTTATTGATTTTGGAGGTTATTTTCTGTGTTTCATCCATAATTTTCCCCGGTTGGCTAACCCATTAACAAAGCTCACACGTAAAGGGGTTAAATTTGTTTGGAAAAAAGAGTAAGAAAAACTTTTTGAAGAACTAATGATAATATTAGTCAATGCTCCTATATTGACTCTACCATCAGGGAATGACGAGTTTGTTATTTATAGTGATGCATCGAAGAAAGGAAATGGTTGTGTCCTTATACAGAATGATAGAGTTATTGCCTATGCATCACGACACCTGAAAATTCATCAGCAAAACTATCCTACTCATGATCTTGTGTTAGATACTGTAATTTTTTCATTGAATATATGGAGACATTATCTCTATGGTGAAAAATGTGAGATTAATACTGATCATAAGAGTTTGAAGTACATTTTATCAAAGAAAGAACTCAACATGAGGAAAAGGCGATAGTTTGAACTACTCAAGGATTATAATTTCATGATACACTACCACTTGGGATGGAAAATAAGGTCGCAGATTCTTTGAGCAGAAAGGATAATGGAGTTTTGAAGAAAATGAGAGTTGAATGGGATCCTATTTTCATATAACTAGTAAATATGGACATGGGAATCACCATGGAAGGTGAAACATCAATACTTTTTCAAATGGTTGCCAAACCATATTTACTAGAAAAGATAAAGAGTTCTCAGGCCGATGCTGAGGAGTTTAAAAAGAATATTAATGCTATTAATGATGGGAGATTTAGTGAATTTGTGTATGAAGATGGAATTTCGAAATTTGGGAGGAGACGTTGTGTTCCTGATATACCTGATCTAAAAAGAGAATTGTTGGATTATTCTAATGGTTCCAATTTCTCTATACACCCTGGTAGCACTATGATATATAGATATTTTAAGGATCATTTTTAGTGGGACAACATGAAGAGGGATATTTCTGATTTTGTGTCAATATGTATGGTTTTTTAACAAGTGAAAGTCGGATGGCAACAACCTGGTGGAGTATTGAAACCTCTTCCCATACCTGAGTGGAAATGGGATAATATCAGGATGGAATTTGACATGGGACTACCAAAGACTCCTAGAAGGAACGATGAAATATGGGTCATTGTTGATCATCTTACCAAGTTAGAACATTTTCTTGCTATAAGGGATGATTTACCACTTGAACCTCTAGAAAGACTATATATTGATGAAGTTGTGAAACTTCATGGAGTATCCCTATCAATTGTTTTTTATCATGATCCACATTTACTTCATGATTCTAGAAAAGTATTCGAATGGCTTTGGATACAGATCTTTGTTTGAGAACTGCCCACAACCCTCAAATAGATGGGCAATAAAGAAGGACTATTCAATCATAGAAGACATGTAGAGATCATGCTCACTTGACTTTCAGGGTATGTGGGATCAATATTTACCTCTGGTAGAATTTTCCTACAACAATAGCTTCCATTCAAGTATTCAGATGGCACCATATGCAGCGTTATATAGAATGATATGTCGCACACCAACCTGTTGGGATGATTTTGGTGAAAGAAACATCATAGGCCCAGAACTGTTGGAGAAAATGATGGAAAAGGTGAAGGTAATCCAAAACCACATCAGAGCAACTCAATGAAAGCAGATGATCTATGCTGAAAACTGAAGGAAAGTTTTGGAATTTCATGTAGGAGATCATGTTTTCATAAAGGTATCTCTATGGAAGGGAGTTATACGTTTCGGTAAGAAAGGTAAATTGAGTCCTGTGTATATAGGACCTTTTGAAATTATAGAAAGAATCGGGGTTGTAGCTTATCATTTGACAATGCCACCAAGTCTCTCAAAAGATCACGATGTGTTCCATGTATCACTGTTGAGAAAATACATATCTGACCCAACGTATGTACTCATCTATGAGGAATTAGAACCGGAACCCGATCTTTCATATTGCAAACAGCCTGTCAAGATTCTTGATACGAGAGAATATGTGTTGATAAACTAGACGACTCATCTGGTAAAAGTTATATGGAGAAACCATATGATTGAAGAGGTAACGTGGGAACCCGAGGAACTTATGATGATAAAACACCCGAGTCTTTTTATGCAGAAATATTCTAGAAATTTAGAGGATGAAATTATTTGAAGGTGTGGATAATGTAACACCCCATTCTTCCACGGTACGCTTCTCTTTGAATAATACAGTAGCGTGTGTTTTACACAACTTCGAGTTCTAACACACACCACAACCAATCAAACTAGCCATTTTGAATACTAATACCCACTTTTTGAAATTTTATAAATTTTACCTTTCAAAAGGGACTTCATTTTTGGATTCTAAATATCGAAATTATCTTATGGTGAATTTTTGGTACTTTTCTGATAACTTTCATATTTTGAGGAATATTGAAAAATACTAAAATTTAATTAAAAACAACTTCATTAATTGAAATAATTAATAACGATAAATTATGAATATGAGTGGTATTAATGTACATTTATAATATATTTTTAATATTTCATCCAATTTTGGTCATTGGACAAAATTTCAAATTTAAATCGGACATAAACCAGTGTCAATCTTTGGATAGTTGTTGTTTCATAAAAACACACTTTTTGTTTTGACAGTGGGTATTAATTTTAAATTAATATCGTCCTCTTATGTGTTTTGAATTTATAAAAATGGATTAAATATTTGGAATCAGGATGATCAAATTTTTATAGTATGTAACTCTTATTTTAAGGCATTTTGAATAATTACTTCGGTAAATATTTTATATTCCATGGTTAAAGGGTAAATCTGATAAATAAGGGTAAAAAAATAATATTATAATAATAATAAATTGCCCTAAAACGTTTCCTAACCCTATTAGTTGATATATTTAAGACCATGGGAATATTTGGGTCGATTTTGGGTCCCCATGGATCCACTTGTAAGTGATAATGACACTGTATATTAATTAAGTTAATGTAAATACAAAAATGACATAAGCATATATCTTCTAGAAAATAAATTTTTACATAAGGTTATATATGTCATATTTTTGACTATAAATATTAATTAAAAATATAAACATATTTTCTACATAATGTTATTTTATTTATAATTTTGATACATTGAATAATTATATTCATTTATGAAACAATAATGATGCCGTATTTTCCTTATTAATGAAAGAATCAAATAATTGGTATTATAAGTGTTAAAATAGATAAAATTTAAAGTTTTGATTCCATACACGAATTTTATTGATTAATATGACATGATATGATTTCTTAAATGAATTTGGTTTTAATTAATAATGTTTTTAAGACTAACAAAAATCAGTTAATAAATAGTGTCAAAATTGACATAAAAGTGTTTTTAAATGAAATATTATATTAGTAATCGATATTCTATTCCTAAAAATCTATGTTTCAGGAAAAAGGACATATATAATGATAGGTTTATTATTAATGGACCACATGGGGGTCTCTTGGAAATATATAGTAAGGATATTTACTATATAATATAAAAATACAAAGAGACATGGTAAATGTCAAACTATTTATCTTAGAGTTAAATCAAAAATACAAAGTTAATATAGTGACCCAAATATGTCGAAAACATATTGTTTGAGGGGTATTGCATCCTATCATCACATTAACTTTTAAATAATCCACTTTGGAGCCATTAGAAACCTAATATTAATTTATTATAAAATAATATTTCTAACTTTTCCTACGGTGCCCCTCACCCCTCTTATAAAAGGGCACTTTCCCTTCCCTCTAATTCACACCTTCAAAGCCATTTGGCTCAGCAAAAATCTACCCATATATCCTCCCAACGTCCCCCACTTCAACCTGGAGGCCTTATTTTTATCATAAAGCCAATCTATGGAGACGTTTTGATCAATTCAAAAGGAAAAACCAGAAGAAGAGGTAATGTTTTCACCACCCACTTTCATGTACATTTCTTCTTCAACTTCATCTATATTTGTTATTTCTATTCTAAAATAATAAATCCATTATATTATATATACAATGATGAAATTATGAATATGTTTCAACCATATTCAATATTCTATCCATCCATTGAATGACATGTCACTATACGTGCGTACGTACGGATTACCATCTCCACGTCATGGTGTAATTGTTATTCCAGACATTATAATTTGGATGGGTATGATAATGATGTGTAATTGATGTGAATAATAAATATAACATGATAATGAATTTCTATATATGATATACCATTCAATTATATATTATTTTAATATCAAATGAATGATATTGTCACTCGTGTGTACGTATGGAGTACCGTCTCCACAAACGCGATGAGATTCATTCCCCATCGTATCCATGCAAGTATAATTCTCATTTGATGATAAACAATAATGTTTAATTATTTGATATCATTATGTATATGAATATGATACAACCTATCCATAGCAAACACTACTTATGTATCAAAACATGTAAAAGAAAATGAGTAAGTTAACACCCGAAATGACGATAATACTTAGATATTATTAACAAAGCAATGTTAAAAGATCATATATGATATCATATTAATGTATATGATTATTGAATAATTTAATAACAATTACTTCACCATTTTACGAGAGTTAAACGTAACCTTAACAAAGGAAAAGTACAAGTTAAGGGGTTTTCATCTCAATCCTTATTCCCATTAGATTAATACCATATTGCCACTATTATATTTTGTGTGGTGTATGTACTGCCCATAATTGTATTAATTGTGTAATACACATTAGTTTATGTGTATTTACAGATTCATTGTATGATACCTCTTTTATGGGGTGTATGTGTCGTATGATACAAAATTGGTAAGGGTTTATTTCACAATCTGTTCATTATCCGATGTTGTTTATACGTAAATATCTACTAGGACCTCTTTATCATCAACATCCATGATTCTTAAAAATATATTTCAAATTATTCTTAAAATATTATAGAGTATGGTTTAAAGTCATATATACCATTGTTTACTTTTTATAAGTTGTTTATAAAGGAATTAGTCCGTCGTTTTCCAAACAAGTTCCTTTTTGTTCTTTTCGACAAAATTAAGGTAAGAATGTATTGTTTTAACTTATACGACAGGTGCAACTATTTTCCGCCATTATAAAATCGTCGAATCTTCCCTTACAAACAAATAAGAATATTTTCAAAGTAAATTTTTTCTTTTATAATTATGTGAAATTTAAATGATTTCAAAAAATATAGTTATTTTTCTCAAATATTTTTGATATCATCTATGTGAACATCCTTTGATGGATTTTATGCTTATTTGAAGTTGATTTATTATGATTCAAAACATCCGTATTAGATTGAATGATTTGTGATATGTTTGACTGTGGTTGTGTTATTTTTATACCATATATGGTTTATGGAGAAAGTATTGAAATTTCGTATGATAGTTTTAATACAAATGTTTATGTTATGTTTAAACCTATTTATATGGGGAATGTATTGGACATAATAAGTGACGGGTGGAGCCTTCTATAGCTCTTCGATGCATCAGAAGGTCTCATGAGGAAACTAGTGTCTTGGCACAAAGTCTTGATAAAATCTTATTTGTAGTCTTGGCACAAGGCCTTGACTATGTGGTTATGATAGTCTGGCATTATGAATTCCATCATTATAAAAGTGGTTATTGATATTGCATGAGATTATTCAAATTATAGAATATCCATGTGAATAATTAAATGGCATTATTTAATTTTATTTCTGCCATATTATTCTAAAGTTCAAGTTTAAAAGGCTTTTGTTTTAGTTATACATTACCTTAAATGTTTATTCTTATTTATGAAAGTTTCAGATATATTGGTATCCTTATTGGGCATTTGTGCTCACCCCTTTCTATGTTTTATTTTTTACAGGATGTGAAGAAGTCTTTTATGAATGACCTGTAGGGATAGTATAAGAGGATATGAGTGTGGAGACAAGATGTTGTTGCAATTTTCACATTATGATGTAATGTAAACTTTATGAATGTATCTAGTTATTTCAAGGCTACAAAACTAATCGGTCATTCGAGACTTGATCTTTTGTGATCATTCTAACGTTATGTAATAATGCACTGACATTGGGTAACTCGGGTCAGGGTGTTACATTATTGATGTTTTTTTTGGATATTTTATCATGAATTTATAATCTACTATCCATTTGAACATGGAATATTGATATTTTCCTTTAGATAGATTAACATAGAGGAAATTTATACGAAAACAGATAATTTTAGTAGGTTCACCGGCTATCACATTACCCTCTACTACAGTATGGCGTTTAATCTATAGTGGTGCATCAAATATGTGAATGAGATGAGTAACCATGAAGAAATATATATTGATATCTTATGTCCCACATCAATATAAAGTTAATTAGAAAAATTAACTAAATTATAATTCAGAATTAGATGTGGAAAATTTCAAAATAATGATATATATAAATAATATTTATGGAGAAAGTAGTGACATTTTTAATGATCATTAAAGCTTAAAATATATTTTCTGACATAAAATGTTATTATGATCTAGAGAATATGGTTACAACTAATTTATGATTATCATTTCCCACAAAATTAAAATCATATGAATGTAAACAATGCGACAAACGTTCTGAGTCAAATGGATCTTGAATATTTGTCAATGATGAGGATCAAAAATGATACAATATTTATATATTCTCAAAGGATTGGTCAAGAAATATTTTTGGAAGGGGATAATTATTATCTTTTTCAAATGTGTGTTCAATAATTTATCAATATAAAAATTAAAAAGGTGTAAAAAGATGATATGGAATTATAGAAAAAATTTAGAAATGTTCATTATCATAACCATGATTTTGATGGAATTATAAGGTGCATGAACTTTTTATATGTTCCATACATACAATATTTTTATAAATAGTTGTTGAGTGAAGATCAAAGTTCACCATTCTCTAATCATCTTAGATGTACAAAGTATTATAGTGATCTGAATGATTATTTCTGGTGGGACAACATGAGAAGAGATATTACTGAGTATGTATCTTGGTTAATGGTCCGTCAAAAAATTTTATCTAAAAAAAAATTGAAGTGGATTTTATAACTATTTCCAATATTATAATTAAATTAGGAGAACATCAACAAATTTTTTTATAGAATTCCGACAATGTGAATGGGGAAAAATGATATTTGGGTTGTAGATGAATTCCTTATGAACTAATCAAACATCATAACCATTAGATAATATTTCTATCTAGACTATCTTTTCATAATTTATATTTAAAAAGTTGAAAGGTTTCACGTATTAAAACATTATATTTTATTTGATTGGGATCTGAGTTTTACCTTTTTGTTTTGGTAAATTCTTCAACATTCTCTAGATATATAGTTGAGTTTTAGTACTGGTTAATAGTATCAGATAAATGGTCATTTGAAGAGAAAAATTAAATCCCTATAGGATATACTGAAAACATGTTCTGTAGATTTTGAATACATATGGGATCAACAATTTTCCCTAGATGATTTTTATTACTAGAATATATTTACCATGAGAATTCAAATAGATAATTATGATGAAATCTTTGGAATTAATTATATAGATATAACATGTTGTGATGATATTAGGTAAATAAATATACTGAGGCTCAATAAATTTTATGAAATGATATAGAATATTACATTATTTAAACATCACATCAACGCTACTCTAGATTGACATAATCATTATTTTTAAAATACGTAGTGTGTTTTATAATTTGAACTTAGTAAGAAAGTTTTTCAACTATTTTCCAGTCCGAAAATATTGTGATATTTGGGAATAATATATATTGGATACCTAGGTATATTGGCTCATTAAATATTCTTGATTGTGTTAGGATGGTAGCGTTTCATTTAGATCTTCCACCAAATGTCTCTCAAGTTCACAATTTGTTCCATGTTTCTCCCCCATGGAAGTATATACATGATTCATCACATTTACAAAACATAGTGGTCATACTTCTAAAGAAGGATAGTTTATATCAACATCAATTGAAATAAATTATTTTTCGTAGTTATAATATGGTATATAATAAGACTAATTACTTTATGAATGTTCTATAAAGAAATAAAAAATTCCAAGAAGCTACATGGGAGCCCAAAGATGAGATGAAACACATATTTTATAATTTTTTATACCAAATAGATTAATTTTGAGGTATAAAATCATTTTTAGGTGGTATAATATAACTCTCTTAGATTTGTGAAATAATTTTGTCGAATAAATATAATTTATTTGGTGGATTTTTTACCTACTAAACTAGTTTGAATGAACTATTATATAATATTGAATTATATTTTCCACATAACCATTGATGTCTTTGGGTTGAAAATAATTATAAAAAAATAAATAACACTTGAATGTAAAAGAGGTATTTTTATGAAATACTTTTTGAATGTGCACAATAAATATTTATCAAAACAAAATAAAATAATAACAATTAGTGAATTTTATTAATGAGAATTATATATGATATATTAAAAAAACAAAATTATATTCATTTAATAACATTTTATTAATCAAAAGATATGATTAAACCATGTTTTATGCTAAATTCTATTTTCTTCTAAATGGTTGTTCCATCACCTATTTCATGATATTTTGAAGATTAATTACTACAAAAAATATAAATATATATGGGTAAAATGAATTTCATATTTTGAATCATGATTTTTAAATTTTTAAATTGATACACTTATATTTTTGGTCAATTTAAATTGTAATCGTGGTACAATTTATCACTTCAAGAATGGGTAAACAAGGTTAATCTTGGTTCAAAATAAGTGATCCTTCCAAAATTATTCACAAAAAATTTATTTTCAAAATTTAATTCTAAATTTATAACCTTAGTATCCTAATTCAGTTTTTTGATGGACACTTATCTTATAAAATTATATACATAATATTTTTCGCAAAGAAAACTAAAAAATGTCACCCTCTTAGTTCTAAATTTGTATTTTTTATTCACTTTGGAAAAAATAATCAATGAATGTATAAAAAGATTCATTTTTGGAATAATTAATTTATGTTTGTGATGGTAATTTATTTATAATTTTTTTATTATATAATTAACTTAAATTTTTATGAAACACAAATTGAATATTTCTAAAATTAATAAAAAAAATATTAAATGATTTAAAAAATATTAGAATAAATATAATTTAAGTAATATAATGTGTTCCATTAATTTTTAAGATTAAGATGGCATATTATTTTAATTTTTAATATTTAAATTCTATTTCAAATATTTTCATTATTTTATTTATGAGAATTTAATGAATAGTGATTGAATTGGGAGTAATTCTATATTTTAAAAATCATATTTTAATAAAACATAAAAAAATAATAAAAAATAGAATTTGTCAAGGGGATATTATTGGGTTTCCCATATAATTACTTTTATATTTATAGGACATTTTGGACCGTTTTACTTGGGAATGAATTTAATATATTTTAATCTCTTCATAAATTAAAAGAGTGAGCCTCCCCATAGTTACAAAAAGGAACCCTCCCTTCACTCTTCAGACAACTGATGTCCCAAACCATCTACCATGAAATTGTTTCCTAAGCACGTCGGTCACATGACCTCAGAAAAGCCTCCACATGTGCCAGAGGTTGCTAACTAGTAGCGAGAGTCAAATAAGTAAGTCATGGCGTGAATATACCATCTTCAATCAGAGTAAAACCCCATTAGAAATAGATAACAAATAGAAGAAGCATATGTGAATCCTAAAAAGTACAAATTTCAAAGGATATCCAAAATAGAACATAAAATATGAAACTGAAGGGAAACATTCAATGCCAATATATTTGTCAATTTTCAAAAAAAACATTCATGAAAAAAAAACACTAACACCTCTGAAGAGGGTCACAAACCACGTCTTTCTCCCACATCCATGATACAACAACAATTAGATATCTAAGCTAGGGCCCTTTCCTCAAACTTTTCCTACTATACTAATGTCTATTCGCATACCAATTAGGAAGCCCAAGTAGGGTGAATGTTTAACCTAGTAGGCCACCACCAAAAGTTTCTAATACAAATCCAGTCAAAAGGAAGTTTGTGTAGTTCTATAATTAAAATAATACAATATGTAAATAAACAATTTTATCTTTATTATTTATTATTTATTTATTAGTATTAACAATGGTGTTCTTTGGTATATTATTACCACAATACTAACTAGATCTCAAATTATATACTAATGTGTGCAGTAGGTAATATCATTCCATAATAATTGTTTCGAATAATACAGGTGCTCAATGTATTCAAAGGTGACATGATATCTCAGTACCTGATTTGACTCGTACCATATTTCAATGTAATATCATGTGAGGCCATATCTCAGAGTTCCTTTATTTACATTATTTATATTCAAACATAATTTAAAAAAATTACCAATCGAAATTTTATATGTGAGATTACATTGTTACCAATCATACTACCAAATAGAATGACCATGTTACCATCATTTTAATGATAGGTATAGTGAACTTTTTACAATTTGTACTTATCATTTGAATTATCGTGTTCCTATTCTTTTACTCCAAAATCAAATGAAAATGTTACAATTAGTACTTTATATTTTAATAACCATATTCCTATTATTTTACTAACATAATTAAATACTAATTATCCTTAAATAAAGCCCAAATGTTTTAAGTACTATAACCCCATTAATTAATTCATCTAATAATTAATTAATAACACAATTCATACCTCATAATTAATTTTATAGAATTGATAATATATATCTAAATTTCATCTCTTTATAATTAATTCTTCAATTAACTATCAAGATCATAGTATTAAGGCCCATAATTTATTCCCAACTAATTATCTTAATCAAGACTATTCCATATTTATATTTAATTCCCATGTTAAATATCTTGATCTCAACCCCTAACTCTCATAATCAATTTAACTATTTTAATCATTCAATGGGGAATCCATTGAGTATTATGGTTTATTCCACAATTAATCATTTAATTAAAAAATTACTTGATAAATTGATTTTTCAACATAATTAAACAAATTTAGTAATTCAATTTATAATGAATTCTATAAATTCTATATTTTTCCATACATTCATCAAATCCATGGATATTGAAATTAGAAATTTGAAAACTTACCACAATTCGTTGATGGACATATAATCAATGAAAACACCCAAAATCTGAATAGCAGAACGACGTAGATCTAAATTCTATATATAAATCCCAAAATCAAGATAAACGATATCATGATCTAATAAATCTAGATCCAGATCTACAATCATAGATGTAGATCTCACCAAAAAGTATTAGATCTAATGAAAATGGGGATAAAATCCACCAAAAGATCAAGAAATGGAGAAAAATGAATGATATACACATCGGGATGATATCTCATTACCAAGAGAAGAGTAGATTTTCAATCCGAGATTTGAATCTTGAAGAATGGAGGTCACAAAGCCACATAAGACCTCCAGAATCCTCTTGAATTACCCAAAAATATTCTGTTCCAGTCCAATATCAAAATCAAGGTGTTTCAGGGGTTCTTGGGATTTTGAAATACTTTTTCATGTGATTAATAACCACATACTTGATTTTATAAGCATATGTGCATTGTAAGGAAAATCGTGGGCAAATCATACACAACTCACTATCAAGGGTCGGACAGTTTGTCCTACCATGCATCAGATGTGCGAACCTATCTACCTGGGTTCACATAATTAGATGTGATCTACACATACTTTACCCTAACTATTCACAAACCGGATACATAGCATTTTTTATGAAAATTTCATAAAACTCCATCCAAACACACCACAATCAAAAAATACAAAAAAGATAGTTAAATAAGTAATAAATGTATAATAATTAAAAATCGAGATAACTCTAGAAAAGGATGGGATATTACAATATCCCCACCATATAACAACCCGTCCCCAAGTTTCATTTACAAGACTTTATAATATTCCAAGTTAACATGTTGGGCCATTGAGACCTCATATATGCCTCCAATTTTCAGAATTCCTTCTTCACTGGTATCTATTTCCATAAAACAAGAACTGTGTGTACAATATTTCCCAACAACTCATTTTCACTACGATATAGCACACATATCATATGATCCCCTTAGTATGAATCTATCTCAAGGTCCACCTCATCCACATCTATCCAATGTGAATGGTCAGGGTGATATCTTCATAGTTGTGACACATGGAAGACATCATGAATTGTATTTTATTTTTTGGAAGATCCAATCGATATTCCACTTCCCAGATTCTCCCCACTACCTCAACTGATTCAATAAAACATGGCGCTAACATGACCTGTATATATATCCAACGGTAACCTAACCTAGTCGACACCCAAAAGAAACACATGATCACACTTTATAATTTATATTAGTCATATTCATCTGTTTGTATACGAAATTTTCCTACTCTATGTCATAGCCATACATTTCTTAATCCATTGCATCTCCACTAATGTCCCTGGCATGAGACATGGTCCCACAACACTAACTCGCCTGCTTTCATCTAGCAGATCGTTGATCTATATGGCCTAGCATAATGATCCTTGTATGGTTACATTTGGTATATTCTTATGATAAATATTATTAAAGGTAAAATACTTCCCCCAAGACCAATCAAAGTTGATCACACAAGCCCATAGCATATCCTCAAGAACATGTATAGTATATACCGACTTCCCATCTATCTACGGGAGAAATGTCATACTCAATAAGACTCATTTATGACGCACTTTATTAAAGCCCTACAAGAAGCGTGAAGTACATTGTGAATCATGATATGAAACAATAGTCTGTAGAACCTGATGAAAATGAAATATTTCACAAATATAAAATTATCCCAAATGATCTAATGTAATTGTTTCCCTTATAGGTAAGAAATTTTCAATCTTTTTCAGTCGATCAGCAATGACCCAAATAACATCAATCTTCCTTATTGTTTTTTAATACCTCACAAAAAAATACATTGTCACATAATCCCACCTCTATTATGGAATAGGAAATTGATGTTGTAATCCTCTAAGTCATTCATGCTCTTCCATTTCCATTTGACATGTGAAGTAGCATATCACAAACCATGATATCTCATTTTTCATGCATCTCAACCAAAACTGTCATCATATGTCATTGTCCATTTTCCTCACACATATATGCATCTACCACTTCAATGAATGATATTTTCACATGAGCACTTCTCTTATACGTGCAGGTACAACATCTCGATTCTCCAAAAAATGATATTGTGCCTATCTATCAGCTAGTCCAAAAGTGTATCCCCAACTCAAATATTACCCTCATGTATAATCACTCTAGATCCACATACTGTTTGTCCCTTATCTATATCAAAAATGTAGACCCCACTACAACGGAATCCTATTTCACCTACTACTAACTATTCTAGACCACCACATGCATTTCATCCAATAAGATCATCATTATCCACTCTACTCTTGACTCCATAATACTTGAAGTATGTTTATTTCTAATCAAGGAATCGACCACTCTATTTCCATTACTGGGTGTATATACCAATTCAAATTTCAAAACCTATATATACTCTACCCATCTCTGCTAATGAGGAATAAAATCACACGATGAAAATATATACATCAGGATCTTATGAAATGTAAAAACTGTATAATATTTTCCCAAAAGGGTTTTCATCCATCACTTATGAGCATAAACCACTACTTCCAACTCAAGGAAGTGTGTGGGTAGTTTCATTAATGTGGTCTCAACTTCCGATACCCATAATCCATGACTCGATCACCTTACATCATCATAGACCTGATTCCAATCATAAAACCATTAGGAATAATAATTTACTCCTCACCTCACATAGGTAGGATCAAAATTTGAACCATCGTTGAACGATTCTTCCACTCCTAGAAAGCCTCCTCATATGCCGTCAACCAACCGAACTTTATCAACTTCTTGGTCAAGCCCGAATGTGGGGATTAAAAATTGGAGAAGTGTCTAATAAATTTCTTGTAATATCCAGAAAATCCCAAATACATTTGGATACCGAAAACATTTTTGGGATTATCCTAAGAACCCATTGTCTGATCCCTCTCTGGGTCCATTGATATGCCTTCCTACCATATGGCATGTCCCTAGAATTGTACTTGATCCATCCAAAACTATCACTTAGATAAATTAGAATATTTTCAATTCCATTTTAGTTTAGACATGATGATGTTAAGATGTTGGGCATGATCATCATGATTCATGGAGTACACCAAGATATCATTAACTAATATTATAAAAAACTAATCTAGGTACAGGTGAAATATATTATTCATGAAATAAAAAAACACATCCAGATATTTTTTCAACCCAAAAAGAAATTATAATGAACTCATAAATACCATACCATAACCTAAAATTAGTGCATGATATATCATGAGTACATACTCTAAATTGATGACACCCAGGTCTCAAATAGATCACGAGGAACATGCAAGACCACTTTAACTAATCAAAAAGGTCATCAATATGTATAAGAGGATATTGGTTCATGACTGTCAAATTATTCAACATCTATTAATTAACACAAAGGCATAAAATTTTTTCACCCTTCATTTTGAACAAAATAGCTGATCCCCAAGGCGATGTACTCGGATGGATAAATCCATCATTTTTAACTACTCCAATTGAGTCATGAGCTATTGAAGTACAATATGTTCCATTAAGAATGGTGGAATTGATACATGATCAACCCCAAGAATTAGTTCAATAGTGAATTCCACATCTCTCTCAAGGCTATCCCTACGATGTCTTTATGAAAGACATCATTAAATAGTTCTACTACTGGTGGAATGAAATTGGGCCTAACACCCCCATAATCTAGTAATAGCCTAGAATAATGGGCTATGATCTCTCCCAATTTCGGAGTAGTTGTGTCTAAATGGCCCACCAAGATACCCCACATTCCATGATAATTGTAAGGGTCTCCCTTATGTGATTTAAAAATAACACACATACGGTATTAGTCTATGTGGGATTAGTTTGATTCAAGCTAGTCCATACCCAAAATTATATCCAGACCTGGCATATTAAGAATAATTATATCCCAAAGAAAATGACATTCATTGATCTCAATATAACATCCTCTACAAAAAGTGATAACACTATACGGTACTCCCAATGGTGTATATGTTGTCATATCCCCACTCAAAAACTCAACTGCTAGGCTCGAACTGTTAACAGGCCTTACATATATGATGGAATTAGAGGCACCAATATCAAATAAGGATCATGCTAATTTAAAAGCTTCTAGAATAATTACTCTCACTATCGATGGTCTTACCTCACTCTCTACAAGTATAGGATGCCCATCATGTAACTGAAATTCCAATTTTCCCTATGATATTGTCTAAATCCCCTGAGAAGAACCACTATGTTGATAAGGGAACTCTATCCCTATAGTACCATGTCCACTAGCTCTTCTTCCTTGTCCAGTAGAACTCTAGCACCTAGGACAATATGGGGTAGAAGACCCCCTTCCCACACTCTGACTCTTCCCTACAACTCCCAGAACACTAGCCTATCGCCAAAACCTACATAATGTATGTAGTTGTCCCATCATACTGCAAGACCAACAATATTTTGTTTTTTTGGGTATATTGTTGAAGATAATGTCCCAACATACCAAACTACTGAAATATCGCCCCCAAAAGGTACATTCCAAATAAATATCCTATCTGAGTACTCTCTTTCCCAATATCCAAGATAAAGTTACCATATCAATGGTTACTACTCTTAGAATCCATACGTCATGATCATCTAGTAACAACTGGATGTTAGGTACCAAAGGCCTACCTTAGTTTCCCTTTAGCAATGAGTGTCATATCCACAACATCAGGATAATTATTCAGTTGGAAAAGATTTACTTGTGAATAAATCTCACTGATAATTCTATTCTGAATTCATTTCACTATATCTTCCTCATATCATACTAACACTCGAGCAAGGCTTGGATGATCTATATAGGGTCCATCATAATTCCATACAAACATTCTCCCCTATGTGAGATGTGTAAAGATTGTTTCCCTCTCTCATCTTATCATATCTAGATTAATGTTCTCTAAGAAACTCTGTAATACATCATTCCATAACAAACCTTTAGTTTTCCATATTCACACATGAATGTCCTACCAGTGCATTGTTTCTCCCGATAGAATTTAAGAAGACAATTTGACCCTCCTCTTAGATATAGGTTCAAAATGGTATAATATTTTAACAATGGAATCAACCAATAATTCTTCTCCATCAGGCCCACCCACTTCAATAAATTATTGAGGGTGTTGTAAATGATAATCCGTTGTCAAAAAATACTTTCTTTTCCCAACCCTCCATGGGTCTCTTTCCATGAATTACAAAAAGAATGAAATGTTCTCCCATAATTTCTACCTTTCATATTCAACTACCACCATCAGTGCCTCATGTTCCCTAACTAGAGGATCTTTCCTATCCATGCCGCCAATTTTTACCCTCAATAAGGGTCACAGCGGCGTACCCTCTATAATTCAAAATAGACATCCTAGCTACCATTACCCAACCTTTTAACATTTATGTAAGAGGAAATAATCACAATTGGTCAAAACATGTATTTTCACCACCTATTACCACATAGTAAAACTGTGTCCCAATCACTACCTTTAACCATCGTACTCATAAGTTTTTGTTAACATGGGTAAACACACTATCATAATCAATTTTATCATTTAAATTCCCAATTATTCACAATTAACTGCATGTTACCATCTTTTATAATCCATTTTATCAGCCTTTTTTTAATTTTAATCTAAAAAACAAGGAAAAAAGTTCATGTTCAAAAACATACCCATAAACTATTTCCCATACATGCATAAAATGAGGCATGTCTCAATGACCCTGAGTACCTAGAATGATGAATAAAAACTAAAACATTGTTCCATTCCGAGACATAAATCAATACACAAAAATTATCAATTACAATAATCACATCACACCATAATTGCGTCACCCATGGTGTATTAGTATATCATTATAATAGAAAACATCAATAACAATATTCCCACTCTATGTACTCATGTTTTCCCCCACACATGTGTTTGTAACTACCATGAACAAACTCATTACTAGAACTGACTCCTCCTAGTCTCTTATCTAAATTTCCCAAAATAGTATGAAACATAAATAAGAATTAAAACTACCTCTAGTACCACTTTGTAGCATCTCGACTCAAGTGCCATGAAACAGTGTCGTGAGACAGTAAATTACATGACCTCATGCATGTCTCCTCATACACCATAGGCTACAGACTAGAAGTGAGGGTCTAATAAGTCATTTATTGGGAGATTATAAAAAATTATATCATTGTAAAACACTTTAAGAAATAGATAAAAAATAGTGGAAGAATATTTAAATCATAAAAATTTCCAATATCAAATAATAACTCAAACAACATGTACAATATTCAACTAAATGGGAAAACATGTTATGCCAATACAAGTGTCATTGGGCCTAAAATTCAACTGAAACATATTGAATCTAATGAATCCCATGTGGGTCTCGAACCGTGTCATGTTCTCTCATCGATGCACAACCTAAAATCCAAAATCAAATTCATGGACCCTTCCCCGAACCTATCATTCAAAAATAATGTGTATTCAGGTATTAATAGGATATCCTGATTAAGGGGTGAGTAAAACTCCATATTCCACCTCCATCGATGTATAAAATCAATCTAGTTATATGGCAGGGTATGAGGATATATAAATAAAAAAATTCCTAAATTAAAAATTATCACTTTTTCAGTTATTCTTTATTGTTTTATATTATCTCCAAGGATCACAAGGATACTTATATCTTAATACAAACTACATATTGGATTGGATTATAAATAATTCCCAAGGTACTATCATTACATAATACCTGATTTGAATCGTGCTGGATCTCAAAGCATTCAAAGGTGATATGGTATCTCAATACTTGATTTGACTTGCGCTGGTGTTCAAAGTATTATCATTTAAGGCCATATCTCAATTTTACATTACTACCATTCTACAGATTCGCACATAAATTCCAATGTTACCAATTACAAATTCATAAGTATAATGACCATGTTACTACTCTTACATATAAATAGAGTGACCACATTCCGATTATTTTACTCATAAGTACAGTGAAAATGTTACAATTTATTCTTCTCATTTGCATGATCATGTTCCCATTAATTTACTCATATGTTCTGTTACCCTGTTTCCTTAAATAAATCTCTATTGAATGACCATTTTTACATTCCATTACTCACATAATTATTTTTTAGTTAATTGTCCACGTCAATTCCATTACTAATTCAACATTTAACTAAATACATAAATATTCTTAATTGACATACTAATCGATTGATAACTTCACCCCAATTAATTAATTAAGAAATTAATAAATTAAGAACACAATTCATACCACTAAATGAATTTTCTAGAATTAATTATTTCACTCTCAATCACAAATCCTCCTAACTAGTAAAAAACATAATTATCATGATCAATTTCTTAAGGCCCATAATTAATTCACAATTAATTATCTTAACCTAGCCAATTCAATATCTCATTATGAATCCCCAAACTAATTATCTAGATCTATACCCATAACTCTAATAATCAATTTCCCCAAAATAATTATTCAATTGGGAATCCCCTTAGTATCATGATTTATTAATCAATTAAATATTTAATCAAGAATGATTTGAAAGATAAATTGGTAAATTTAATAAACCCAATTTTGGAATTCAATTGCTAAACAAATCTTGAAACTATAGAAAATTTCATAAACACATCAAATATATGGCTATGGATATTAGATTTTAAACGACCTAACTCAATTCATTGATAGTCATTCATTCAATGAAAAATATCAAAATCTAACTATCACAATTATGTAGATCTGAATTCCAGATCTAAATCCTAAATAAAGATAAATAATATCATGATCTCATCAATCCTATATCTAAAATCCTAGATATCGATCACACCAAAAAAGATTAGATCTAAAAAAATTGTGGATAAAATCCACCAAATGATCATGGATGAGATAAGAAAGAATGACATATGTATTGGGATGAGATCCACATACTAGGAGAAGGGAAAATCCTTGATTCTGGCTTTGAGAATTGAATAATGGAGTTCAGAAAACATTGGAACCCCTCTATAATGGTCTAGAATTGCCGAAAAATGGTTAGTCCTGAGGCAAGGGAAAAATATAGGTGTTTTAGGGGTTTATTGGATTTCAAAATAATTTTTCAGGTGACTAATAACCACTTGAACATTATGGAAAATAGTGAAGCACCTGTCTAGTTCTCACTGTCTACGGTAATGTGGTTACCTAGGTTTGGGGCAGAGTTTTTCAAACCATGTGCCAACCAGGCAACCCTATATACATAGTTTCACACGGTCAACTGGGATTGGGGCATGACCTTTCATAACTATGCACCAATCGTTAATAGACCGCATTTCTCAAAAATTCATAAAAAGTCTACCGAAACACATCCCAAGTCATAACTATAAACAATGGTACTTTAATAAGCATGAAACGAACCTGAATTCCATCATGAAATAACTCCCAAAAAGGTCAGTATCTTACATCACCATATTGAGTTTACTAGATCTATGATACACTTATATGTTCTCTTATCCAAATCCCATTATAAATTCTTGTGTTTCTTATCATTCATAAAAATAAACCCTAGATCCCTTAATAGAAGAACAATAGTATTTGTTTCAAAGGAATGGTATACGCAACAATCTATGAATTTATTTTCAATTTTTGTTTTCCCCCTAATAAATATGTTATATTATACAAAAAATAATAACATCAAAATCCTTAATGTAGATATATTATATTATTATTAAGAAAACAAGTTTATTGACTATCTTTCCATCAAGTGGGAAGTGAAAATATCACTAGTTTATATGTAGGACTTCTCACATCCACATAGTGATACAATTTATTTATATTAACTATAATTATAATATGGGAATTATAAAACGTTTTAATTTTTATTTATGATAATATTTAATTAATTTTAATTTTTAGAACTATAATATAATTTATACCTTTTTACCTTCCAATCTGTTGGATAATATTAACATCAATCGTGCGTATGTGTGAACTTCCACTTCCATGAACTAATGAGATTTGTTTTTAATTTATTTCATATTTTAGTTGTAAAATAGGTTAATTTAATGTATATATATATATATTATATGATACTATAATTATTCTATAATGGTCATTTATAAATTAAATTTCAGTCATTCCATCTGTTAAAAATCGGATGTTGTGTCAATTTATATGTATGACCTACCATCTCTTTGAATGATTTAATTCATTTTGAATATATATCTCTTATGATTGACTCTAAACATGTATATAATTAATAAATATTATATTTTCATCTTGATTATAATTTTTTAGATAATTTAACAATATTCAAAATACATGTACCAAAACTACCGAACTACAACATAAATAAAAAATCAATAGATATCACCTGGAATATTGATGTTAATGAAGATGTGTTAAAAATGGGTGATGAAAGATTATATGTAAAAAATATATGGTTTTATATGTATTACTATTGTTCTGTAATAGTTTTTCTAATAAATTTATATATATTATAATGTAGTTTTATTTCGAATTAATGAACTCAGACCTAAGGTAAGATATTTTATCTCAATTTTATTTATACGGGATAAATCACTTATAGACACCTTGTTTCCTTTTTGTGGAGTATATATTACCTATGAGATTATTATATGGTTATTCTCATAAAAATTTTGGTATATAAAAATACATCTAAGGATATTTTTTTCATGGGGCTTATGAATTAAAAGTTACCAATGTGTAATGGATTTTGTGTTCTAATCTCATTGATTATCAGGATTTTTTATTATTATGTTTCCAATAATAATGTATTATAATACATTAAAAACATGAATTTTCATCTAAACTGTTTATTAGTATACATTAATCAATTAATTCTCTTCAAAATATCTAACAAACCGCCAATTCTCAATGGATTGAGAGTTAAGTGAGTCATAACTAGGCCATAAGTGACATCCCCAAAACACCAAAGGCTGGAAATAAATGCGAAAGGCTTTCAAATAAAAGTGGGAGATGAATTACCGTTTTTGAAATTAACTAATAAACCTACCAACAATAAAAAAACATTCACTAAATGATGCTTGAAAAATTGAAGGAAACTCAATAACTTAATGTATCTCAAAACAACATCAAAGTAAGAAACAACGATAGAATAACAAAGTATCAAAGTACACAGTGAATAAACTACCCAAGAATATCCAAAAACCTCAATAATCCATTATACACAAGCTCCAAGTTCGAAAATTTGTGAATAGACTAAACATCACGAGGTAGTGCTAAACATGTGTGAAACATTTCCTTTTCGCTTGTCCCAGAATATAACATCAATAAAAGAACCAAAGTTCCAAAGTAGTGGTGATTATAAAACACCGTAGGTTTTCCCCAATAACATCCCTACTCACGTCACTATGATAGAAGTGTTAAAAGTAATTATATAAAATATATTATATAAAAATAATTTTCAAAAAAAATTTATAACTATATATAATCAAGTTTCCAAAACCATTCATTACCAAAAGTAGACATGTGCAATTGAAACCAATTATGCTATCAATATATCTTTCCACAAAAATAATTATATAATCTTTAAAACCATTTCACAATATCCCTTTCATGGAATTCCCAAACATTTCTCAAACTCATGTAACCTTCCATGAATTCTACGTTATGGCAGTTCCATACTCATGAGTGGTTTCTTGTCGATCTACCAAGTGGCCACAAGGTAATTGTTTCCAATGTGCCATTAACCCTTTAGAACTAAGCATAAGGTGAAATTTCAAGAAAGCCTTATGTTTGTAATTCTCATGTGCCATTTACCCTTTTTCACTGAGTACAATGTCATATTTCAACCAAGACATGTATATGAAATATGAAGACACAACACATATGCCCAAAAATCAAGCCAAACAACCCCTTCAATAAAAATACTTTTTTTATAGAAAATTATATCCTTCAAACCCATTTCAATGCCAAACCATTTCAATTCCAAACCAATATAATTAAACTCCATTTTTATTAAAAATAATTTTGATTGAAAACCCCTTTTTCATCAACCATTTAAAAATTCCCTAAAATATATAATATAAAATCTTAATTACAAATTCATGAAACTAAACCCCCTTTTTCACAACTATTCAACAAGTTCACGAAATTTATCAAAAACCATATATCATCAAAAATATTGATTTTTTACATGCATTTCACAATCAATAAAACAATTTGAATCTATGAAATTAAATTCATAAAACATGATATGAGGGTAAATTCTCCTACCTCGTTGTTTTTGAATAAACATTGACAACCGACGAAGAACTCACAAGGAAGCAGGTCTATTATCCAAGGACGACACTAGTTCTCCTTTCCTAACATGATCATGACTCAACATTGAATTATTTGGAAACCAAAAAATGTAGATCTACCCACTACAGGTTCAGATCTGAGAAATAATGGAGATTGAAGAATTATATCTAAGATTATATAAGAAAACATGAAAAATTAAAAAAGAATGGTGGCACACCTCATGAATCTGACTCGTAATCACCAAGGGAAGGATATATGATGGCTTCAACTCCTATGGGGAGGGTTCTCCAGCCTTCTAGGTGCTGTAATATTGCAATAGGGGAATTATTAAATAAAAAATATATATAGATCCTAAATGATATGCTTCTAGAAAATAAGATCTAGATTTTACCACTGTGCAAGGTCTGACAACATGGTTTGGGCCTACCATGTATGGATTGTGCGACCTTTCTTTTGGTCATATCAGTCCTTATAAAACACCCAATCTCTTCAATCCGTTACCATTACACCTTTTATAGAATCAACTTTTTATGCAAACATCGCACATTATGGAAACACACAACTTTATAGAAACAACCCACTTTATAGAAACACCCAACTTTATAGAAACATCCCACTTTATAAAAACAACCAACATCATGGAAACAGAAAACATTATAAAAACTCTCTATTTTATAGAAACTCTCTATTTTTTGGAAACACTGTATTTTAATGAAACTCTCAATTTTATGGAAACTCTTTTTCTTTATGAAATCTCTCTATTTGATGGAAACTCTTTATTTTATGGAAGCACAAATAAAGACGCACCATTTAAAAATACCTTGGGGAAGGGGGTTATGTTGGGCAAAACTACATCAATGTAACATTGTAGTATTTTTGGGTTGATTGTGTTTGTTGACAAAGTAGGTTTCCATGGAGAATTTTTGAGTTCAAAAGAAGTTGTTGACAATCTATGTTGACAAAGAACGATGAAAAAGGAAAGGAAGATCTGGAGGCGGTACAAAAGAGCAGTACAAGGTGTCACCGTTTCCAAGTGTTTGCCAAATTTTTGGGGTCCAAAAGTTGGAATTTGGTGAGCATCGCAAAAATTGGATTTCATTGAAGATAATAATTAAATATGAAAAAGGCATGAATTTCACAAAGTGAAGATTCATGGTTTGGATTTCTTGAAGACCAGAAGAATGGAGGCAGTGATTCTTCACGATTACGACAAGCTTCACGAACAGCAGTGGCTGAAGCGCATCGCGGTGGTGAAGGGATTTGCGAGGGAGCTTCATGGGGATGAAGGGAATTTCAAGGGAGATTCGCGGAGAAGGTGAGAAATTATGTTGACGGTGATGCTCCACGATTACGAAGAGATCCGCAATCCTAAAATTGCTGAGGTGCTTCGCGATTTGTATAGAATTCTGGCGGAAACATCGGAACTTTGCGATTGGTGATGACTTGGCATTGACTTCGCGCGGAATGTTCGAGGGTCAGTGGAATCACCTATAAAGAGAGGCCGACCCCCTCGATAGATGTAGAGAGAATTTTCAGAGAAGATCTTTTGCTCTCGGATTGTGAAAGTGGTTCACGTAGCCCGTGTGCTTCGCAAAAGAGGAGCTTCACGGCTGCTATTGTAGCTCCGTGAATGCATTAATTAGTGATAATAAAGATACCTACAGGTCTATAAACTGTGAGTGGATCCCTTCCAAGTGAAGTGAGCATATGAAGAGGAAAAATGTGATCCTCTCCACCAGCAGTGAGCCAGAGAGAGAGAAACAGGGAGTGACCCTTGGGAAAGTAGTGAGCTGACCCTAAACCTTGCAAAGGCAGTGAGCCTGGGATAGAGTGACTGTACCCGAATATTGTAATCCACAGCTAGTGAAGTATAGTGGAACTTTTTACGACAGGAAACCTGTCGGCGTATGCTCCTTGGATGTAGCCCTTTGTGTTGAACCATGTAAAATTGTTGTGTCCTGTGCTTGCTTTACATTCTGTTTATATTGTGCAACAGGAAAGAGAGAGAAGAGTGTTTTTCTTAACAGCGAAACAAGATCAGAACGGGCATAAATTTTAAATTAATCATACCCTGATTCACCCCCCCCCCTCTCAGGGTATTCATCATTGTGGACCTAACAATTGGTATCAGAGGGAGAGGTTGATATTAGTTCTTCTCTAAATGGAGGCCACTAATCATAGTGGTATTCTGCTCTTCGATGGATGTAATTTTCAGATATGGAAGAATCAGATGCAACACTATTTATGATCTTTGGGAATGGATGTGTTTTCAGCAGTTATGCATGGTATCACAGCTGATATTACTAGTGGTGCATTATCAGAAGATGAGAATAAAGAGTTGGATGCTAATTCCAAAGCAATCAATGACTTAGGAAGAGCCCTTTCTAATCCCATATATACAAAGGTTATGTCATGAAAAACGTCACATTCCATGTTGGAAAAACTTTTGAATATTTATGAAGGGGATACAGAAGTCATAGTGGCAAATCTGCAAGTGTTGTGGAACAAGTATGAAGATCTGAGAATGAACCCGAATGGGTCTGTTGATGCATTCTTTGACAGGGTAAATGTTGTGGTAGAAGAAATGTGGGGTCTTGGACAAATTATCGAAGATATAAAAATTGTGAAGCGCATATTGAGAAAACGTCCACCTCGGTTCAATCCGAAGGTTTCTATTTTGGAAGATAAAGACCGAAAAGAACTGACATTGGATAACCTGCATAACACTCTTATTGAATTTGAAATGAGAAATGATGATAACGAGACTATGGAAAAAGATAAATCCAAAGACGTGGCATTCAAGGCCATGAAGAAACACACCATTGAAGATTCTATGGAAAAAGAAGAGACAGATGAGGTGATGTCATTCCTTTCTTCAAATCTGCAAAGAGGAAGAGGGAAGTTTAAATGTAAACTTCCACTATCATGTTTTCGAAGTGGAAAGGTTTTTCATCTTGCGAGAAGATTCCACAAGAAATTTCAAGATAATGATGATGATGATAATGAAGTTGAAATTCCCAAGAAGAAGACTTCAGCGTTTGTGAAAGGGAAGAACCAATTCAAGAGAAATTTCTTCAAGAAAAAGAATCTTCTTTCATAATAATTTTAATGTTCAGAAGAGTCTCAGTATGAAGAGGTTATGGAGTTTGAAAATTGTAAAGATCATTGGAAAAATTCTATGGTAGCGGTCATCAGTAGTTCTTAGAAAAATGAAGAAGCTGACGCTAAAGAAGAAGATGAAATTGAAGGGAGAGTTGATATAGAAGAAAAATTGGTAGCAGCTCTTGAGGAGATAGATGTTTGGAGAGCCAAAGCGAAGAAATCCAATAATGTGGTTCGTGATTCCAAACTCTATATGCAACAACAGGATAAAGAAAAGTTATAACTGTTAGATGAAATTGAAAGACTAAAATCCTCAACACCAGAGAGCTCAGAAAATATTGTTGAGCATATGATTAAAATTGAAGAACAAAAGAAGTCAATTGATTGTTTGACTAACATAGAAAATGAGTAGGTCAGACGTATCCAAGAGCTTGAAGAAGAAGTGGTCAGTCTACGATGAAAAATGAAGGATCAAGAAAAACTCTTGACCCCAAATGTGATATCAGAAAAGCAGGCCATTTAGAAGACAGAGAAGATGAAAGAGGAGGCTTGTAGTTCAGAAGGATTGAAGCAGAAGAATCTCAAATGCAAAGGTTGATTCAGGGTTTGATAAGAAACAAAAATCAGTGGCAGTTAATGTTAGACCGCAAGCACCCGTCCCGAAATTGAATGTTGATTTGGGCACAAAATAGAATCAGAATATTTAGAGATCCCAAAGGAAAAAATCGTAGTGTTGAAGTATCATGAAGGAATGTATCCTATATCAGGTGTTATTGCTATGGGAAAATGGGACACTCACAGTATGTGTGTTCCATAGCCAAGAGATATAGAAGGGAACAGGAACAGAGATGGAAGCCAAATAGAGAACGTTTTTCCAGAACATATTTTGAAGGACACTATTTTTGGTGCGGTGGATTTGGGAACATAGCTAGGTACTGTACTTCGACAATTCAGAGAAATGTGGCAAAGCAGAATCAAAACATTCGCAAGATGCAGGTCAATAAACCGACAGGTGAGTTAAAATGCATAATAGATTTGTGGCTTTGCAAAATGAGGCTAGTCCATCATACTCTGAGAAAGAAAAGAAGTCTCAATCCATGCCGAGTATAAAAGAAAAAGTATGGACCAAGAAGAAGTAAAAATAGAAGGCCGTGGTGGCAGAAATTTCCCTTAAATCATCAGATCGATCTGGTGTTTGGATCCTTGACAGTGGTTGCACATCCCACATGACATGTAATAAGGATCTTGTTACATGCATCAAATATGACAAAGAAGGAGTTTTCAAATTTGTTAATGATGAAGGCCTGAAGATTGTGGGCTCAGAGAAAGAAATGTTTGGGGGCAAAGAGATGAGACGTGCTGATATCTTGGTAGTAGAGTGTCTTGGTCATAACTTACTCAGTGTCAGTCAACTATGTGACTTTGGGCTCTCTATCTTATATACTAAGAAGTTGTGTGTTGTGAAAGGAAAAAATGGAGAAGTTATTCTGCAGGGAAAAAGGTGAACGAGAAATCTCTACCTTGTAGGTGGTGAAGAAGATACATGTCTTTTATCCAGAGAGGAAGAAAACTAGCTGTTGCATAAGTGACTTGGTCATCTATGCCAACCATCTATAGAGGATCTCGTAAAGTGTGATGCTGCTAGAGACCTTCCCAAACTATCACGTGATCGCACTCATATGTGTGATGCTTGCCAACAAGGGAAGATCATTAGAAAAACATACAGGCCAAAGAAGCAGAAATCAACTAGAGTGCTCAAACTGGTTCATGCTGATGTATGTTGACCTATCTTACCACGAGCTATAAATGGGTAAAGGTACTATGTTCTTTTCATTGATGAATACAGTAGAATGGCCTGGGTATTTGTCATTACCAATAAGACAGAGTTGTTTAGTTGCATAAAACAGTATAGGAGGGAATCAGAAAGGATGCTTGAGCAGAAAATTTTGATGTTCCGTACAGACAACGGTACAGAATTCACAAACAGTCATGTGGAAGAGTTTCTCAAGAAACACAGGATAATGCATCAAGTTTCATCAGTAAGAACTCCGCAACAGAATGGTGTGTTTCAAAGGAGAAATCAGATTGTCAACAAAATGACCAGAACGATGCTTATTGACAATGACCTACCAGAGAAATTTTGGAAGGAAGCAGTCTTGACATCAGTCTATGTTTCAAATAGGTCTATGTTGTGTCTGAAGAAAGGGAAGACTCTGTACGAACTGTGGTATGGAAAGAAGCCAATGTTGAAATACTTTCGATTCTTTGGAATTAAGTGTTTCATTCTCAACAAAGAAAATCATAGGTAGTTTGAGGCATGAAGAGATCAGGGGATATTCCTTGGCTATTCAGGGAAAAGAAAAGCTTATAAATGCTTAAACAAAATTCTGGGAAAAATTGTTGAGAGAAATGATGTCACTATAGTTGAAAATGAATAGAATACTCAATGAACCAGTGAACAGTTTCTGGATGAAAGTGATGATGAAGTAAGCAACATAGGGGGAGCAGAAGTCGTAGAGGCTGACTCAGAAGAAGATAATGATGATGAACAAGAAAGTGTCAAGTCTGTGTCTGCAAGGAAGCTAAGGAGTCAAACTGAAATTGATAGGTAGAATATCATTGGTGATCAGACAACTCCATTTCAGACTCAAAGAATGAAGTCATTACACCAAGCATCGTTTTTATCTCAGGTGGAGCCAAAATGTTTTTCCGATGCAGCAAAAGATGACAAATGGGTTCAGGCTATGAAGGAAGAGCTTGATGAAATCGAGAAGAACCAGACATGGGAGATTGTTTCGAGGCTAGCAGACAAGAATGTCATTGAGACTAAATGGGTCTATCGCAACAAGATGAATAAATATGGAACTATGATTCGAAAAAAAGCACGACTAGTGTGCAAGGGATACTCCCAGATAGAGGGAATATATGTAGATGAGACATTGGCACCAGTTGCAAGGCTGGAAACAATCAGATTATTTTTGGCCATAATAGTGCAATGAAAGTTCAAAGTGTTCTAGATGGATGTGAAATCCACATTCTTGAATGGTGTTCTGGAAGAGGAAGTGTATATTGAGAATCCGGATGTTTTTCTCATTCATGAGTATGAGAACAACGTTTTCAGGCTGAAGAATGCATTGTATGGGCTGAAACAAGAACCAAGGTCATGGTACTCATGGCTTGATCAGTACTTGAAGAAGCTTGGTTTCCTGCGTAGGGGAGTTGATTAAAATCTTTATTTAAACAACAATGGTAATCAAATGATGATGGTGCTGGTCTATGTCGATGACATAATAGTTGGTGGATTAGATGCAGGTCAGTGCAGACAGTTTTCAGGATTCATGAAAAATGAGTTTGAAATGTCAATGATTGGAGAGATAACATTTTTTCTTGGTCTACAGTTGACACAAGGAAGGAATGAAACATTCATTTCTCAATCCAAATATGTCAAGGATGTGTTAAGAAGGTTTGGCATGGAAAATTCCAAGGAGATGAAAACTTTGGTTGCTACCCGGATGAAATTATCAAAATATGAGGATGGCAAGGCAATTAATATCACAGAATACATGAAAATTATCGGAAGTTTGTTGTACTTGACCACAACAAGGCCTAATATTGTTTTCGTCACATGCCAAGCTGCGAGATATCAGAGTAATCCCAAGGAAAGTCACATGATCGCAGTGAAAAGAAAACTTCGGTATATCAAGGGCACAGTGGACTTTGGCTTGACATACAACGACAAATCTCAGACAGAGTTATTGGGATATACTGATGCAGACTGGGCCGGTTCAGCAGATGACAGGAAATCAACATCTGGTGGTGCATTATATCTTGGTGGATTGTGTGTTTCTTGGCTAAGTAAGAAGCAAGATTGAATTTCGCTGAGCATCGGAGAAGCTGAGTATATTGCGGCCACTCAAGCGTGCACATAGTTATTATGGATGAAGCAGCAGCTTGAAGATAGGGGAGTTGAGGTGAAGTCTCCAATCAGAATACAGTGTGACAACTCAAGTGCTACAAATCTCAGCAAAAATCCCATACATCACTCAAGGACAAAGAACATTGAGATAAAGTATCATTTTATCAAAGAGAAGGTTGAGAAGGGGATCGTGAAGTTGGATTATGTGCCTACAGAGCTACAGGTTGCAGACATTCTGACAAAGGCCTTACCCAAGGAAGCATTTGAAAGGAATCGACTAGCTATGGGAGTTCAGTCAATTCTCTACACTCGAAACAGTGTGGATGTTCCCCCCTCTCCTCGAGGTATGATTTGTTTTTCCCTAATGCGCTGATATGTGTTCTCTACTATGTTTCAGACTACAAAGGCGTGAGCTTTGGGTTCGTTGACAAAGGGGGAGAAAATAGTGATTGTGCAAGGGGGAGACAGTGTGGAGATTTGACAAATCATGAATGATATGGGGAGAAGATGACCAGTGGGGAAGCCGGATAGGGGGAGAAATAAGATAGGGGGAGAGTATTAAATCTGATGATGCTAGAAGTCATCTATCAAAGCATAGAAATCATGAAAGCATAGGATCGTGATAAAAGCAGAACAGTGGTGTTGGAATGGTGAGAGAAGGTATCCATCTATCACCAATTGGGATCTGTGTGGTTCAACAATTTGTATCAATTTATGAATTGGTATCAGGTTGGAATTGACAATTGGTGTTTGACATGAAGTGATTCATTGATGAAATTTTCATACTACTCTTGTTTCTAACGTCAAGCATTGCTCATGTGGGATTAGAGAACGTGTTAAGTGATTCCTTTAACGCTATTATAATCGCAAGAGGTGAATGGTGGTAGCGGCTGGAAGACGACTTAGTGAGGTATCAATGTGCAGAAAATCATTCTAAGCAGAGTTGTGAAGAGTTGTCAACAAACCTAAAGGGGGAGATTGTTGGGAAAAACCCTTCAAGGTAACATTGAAGTATTTTTGGGTTGATTTTGTTTGTTGACAAAGCAGGTTTCCATGGAGAATATTCGAGTTCCAAAGAAGTTGTTGACAATTTATGTTGACAAAGAACGATGACAAAGGAAAAGGACGTTCTGGAGGCGGTACAAAAGAGCAGTACAAGGTGGCGCCGTTTCCCAGGGTTTGCCAAATTTTTGGGTTCTAAAGGTTGGAATTTGGTGAGCATCGCGAAAAGTGGATTTCCATAAAGATCATAATTAAATATGGAAAAGGCATGAATTTCGCAAAGTGAAGCTCCATGGTTTGGATTTCGTGAAGACCAGAAGAATGGAGGCAGTGATTCTTCACGATTACGAAAAACCCCACGAACAGCAGAGGATGAAGCCCATCGCGTTGGTGAAGGGCTTTGCGAGGGAGATTCGCAGTGATGAAGGGCATTGCGAGGGAGCTTCATGGAGAAGGTTATAAATTATGTTGACGGTGATGCTCCACGATTAAGACACGCTCCACAATCCGAAAATTGCCGAGGTGCTTCGCGATTTGGACTGAATTCCGGCGGAAACATTGGTGCTTCGCGATTGGAGATGACGTGGCATTGACTTTGCGCGAAATGTTCCAGGGTCGGTGGAATCGCATATAAATAGTGGCCGACCCCCTCGAGAGAAGTAGAGAGAATTTTCAGAGAATATATTTTGCTCTCGGATTGCGAAAGTGGTTCGTGTAGCCAGTTTGCTTTGCAAAAGTGGAGCTTCGCGGCGGCTATTCTAGCTCTGTGAATGTTGTGAGCTGCGCGTTGGCTCAGTGAGCTTCGCGAGGTACGTCGCTCTACGACGGCTTGAGCATTGCGGGAGTGCTTCGCGAGAGTACTTCTCGAGAGAGCTTCGCGAAAAGGCAGGAGCATCGTGAAGGATTTTTTGAGCTTCGCGAAATTGGAAGCTTCGCGAAGTATGGTGCTTTGTGAAGGTACTCTCCAACGGAATTGCCCATTGGTTAGTGGCAAAGGGGTATTCATCAGTGGATGAAATTTGGACTTCATTTGAGCATCTACATACAATGGAGGATGCATTCATTAGTGATAATGAAGATACCTACAGGTCTATAAACTGTGAGTGGATCCCTTCCAAGTGCAGTGAGCATAAAAAGAGGAAAAAGGTGATCCTCTCCACAGGCTGTGAGTAAGAGAGAGAGAAACAGGGAGTGACCCTTGGGAAAGCAGTGAGCTGACCATAAACCTTGCAAAGGTAGTGAGTCAGAGACAGAGTGACTTTACCCGAACATTGTAATCCACAGCTAGTGAAGTATGGTGGAACTTGGTACGACCGGAAACCTGTCGGCGTATGATCTTTAGACGTATCCCTTAGTGGTGAACCAAGTAAAATTGATGTGTCATGTGCTTGATTTACATTCTGTTTATATTGTGCAATAGGAAAGATAGAGAAGAGTGTTTTTCTTAACAACGAAACAAGATCAGAACTGGTATAAATTTTAAATTAATCATACCTTGATTCACCACCCCCCCCCCCTCTCAGGGTATTCAGCCTTGTGGACCTATCATGTTATGTACCTAAAATGGGGGTACAAAATTCTCCCAACCATTATGATTCTGTCCATTGAAAGTAAAAATACCTAGCTGGACAAAGAGTTATGACCTCCACTCTTTCATTTCCTTCTCAAGTTCCCAAGTCTTTTCTGTAATCTGACCATGTTACCATAAAACCCAGAGTAGGCTTATTTTTATCACACGTATGAAATTCTCTTTTCTATCCCTGATCTGCCCAAAGATATATACAAATGATGAATCCTATTCTAGCTCAATGTGATCCCATCTGATAACATGGTTGGGATCAGGGGGATAATTTTTCCACTAAGATAAAAGGATCACATTATGCACCGATATAAACCGTGGTGGCAATGCCAACTGATATTCCACCTCTCCAACCCATTACACAATTCCAAAAGTGACAATGTATCTGGATGATAACTTTCCCTACTTCCCAAAATGACGATTTCCATGCCTTAGAGACATCATCAAGATGACATGATCACCCAAAACGAACAAAAAAGGTCTTCGATGGTGATCTGCATAAGATTTTTTATGACTCTGAGCCGTCTCCATCCTCTTTCTAATCAACCATATCTTCTCCATTGTTGCATGGACATGTCATGGCCCCAATAGTGATGTTTCTTCCATTTCCAGCCAACTTAATGGAGAATGAAAAGGACGCCCATACAATGCTTCAAATAGATCCATGTTTATCGAGGCCTGATAGTTGTTATTGTAAGAGAACTCCACTGAGGTTATATTCTCTCACATGAGCCACCAAAATCCATTACACAAGACCACAACAAGTATTCTAATGTTTTTATTGTCTTCTCGGATTACCCATCCATTTGAGGATGATACGTCGTTCTCATGGTCAACTATGTCACAAGAGCTCACTATAATGATTTCCAGAAACCAGATGTGGACCTCTGATCACTATCTGAGACTATTAACATTGGTACACCATGCCTCTTTACCACTTATTAGATATAGATTTATAAACGATCCTCCACTATATGAGCTCCACGAATTGGGATAAAATGGGCTGACGTGGTTAGATGATCCACAATCAGCCAAATGAAACCTTGTTTCCAGACCCTTCATGGAAGACATGTAAAAAATCAATTTATATCTAATACCATTTTCAGTATAGGATAGGAAATGATTGTAACAAACCAATTTGTCTCTAATGATCAACATTAACCTTGTGAATAGTTATGTAACATGAGACAAACTTGGCCACCTTCCTTTTTTGTGTCGCTCCACCAAAACTACACCTTCAATGCCTTATATAACTTCTGTGTACTTGGACGTACATCCCACCTCGAATGGTGGTAAGAATGAAGGATTCATTCATGAAAAACCATAGGTACAACCATCCGATCTATAAAACAAAAAACTAAACCCCCATCAAGTTTCCATCCCTCAATGGTCTTCCCACCCTTGAGTTTTGAACTTACAACCAGACATTTTGAATCACAGTTTTGTGCCTCATTGATGATTTTTCCAAAATCAAGAACAAGAGTAGCTGAATAAAAATCTGAATCATCACCTCAGTCTTCACATTCCACATGCATGTCGGCTATTACCGACATCAACTACCATTCATCTTAATCTTCTTTCTCAAACTGAGCATTTGAATTTATACTCAATGCATCTTCCATTGAATTATTTTCCATGGTATGTTATTAATGTCAATGTCAAATATATGGAGATACTCTATCCATCTCCTTTCCCTTAGATTCAAATATTTCTATGATAAATGTGCTTCAATATTGTTTGATCTACAAACAATGTAAAGTTATCATCAAATAGGTAATGTCTACATGTTTTTAGAGCATGGATGACTACAACTAACTCTAAATTATGTGTTGGGATATTCTTCTCATGAAACCTCAACTGCCTTGAACAATTAGCGACCACATGATCTCTTTGCATGAGAACACATCCCAACCCTAATTCTGAAGCATCACAATAAACCACATACCTCGGTCTTGATTCTGGAAATATCAAGATATGTGCCGATGTTAGACAAATATGCAGTTCCTAGAAAGAATTCTGACATTTCCCTCTCCATTCCAATGGAGCATTCTTCTTTTATAGTGTTGTCATTGGTGAATCTAGTTATGATAAATAACGCACAAATCATCGGTAGTAACTAGATAGACCAGGAAAAGATCATATCTCAGAAACATTCTTTGGTGGTTTCCAAGAGATAACAACTTCTATCTTCTCAGGATCAATAGAAATGTCGTTCTTGGAAATGAAATATCCAAAAAAGTACTTCTTCTATCCAAATATAACATTTTGATAATTTATCATACCAATGTTGATCAATCATGATTTTTAACACTGTTTCTAGGTGCACCTCATGTTCATCCCCTATCCATTAATAGAACAAAATGTTGTCAACAAACACTACAACAAAAGAATCCAGATATTGTTGAAATACCCGATTCATTAATTCCATGAATACCATTGGTGCATTCGTTAGACATAAATGCATAACTACATATTCATAGTGGCCATATCATCTTCTAAAAGCTGCATTTGGAATATCCTCTTTCCGAACACTCAATTGGTGATATCCTAATTGCAAGTCAATCATGGAGAACTATTGAGATAGCCTTAATTTATTGAACATATCATCAATGTGTGGAAGTGGATATATGTTCTTTATTGTAACATGGTTAATCATATGATAATCAACACACAGGTGAAGAGTTCCATAATCCTTCTTCACAAATAAAACTGGTGCTTCCCATGGAGAAGTACTTGGTCGAATTAAACCCTTGCTTTCCAGCTCCTCCAACTGCACTTTCAATTCCTGTAACTATGTTGGTTCCTTCCTATAAGATGGAAGGGAAATAGGACTAGTCCCCATAATGAGATCAATAATAAAATAAACTTCCATTAGAGGTGGTAACCCTAAGAAGTTCATGGGAAAGACATCAAGAAATTGATCCACAATAGTTGGAAAACTATTTCCCTTGATCACTTCCATTGATGCCAAATTCAACGATTCCAATTGACAAGAGATATTTACCACCATTGGTGCTAACAAGCTATTTTCACCATTATTTACAATCCATTATCCTCTGAAGAGATGCTCGATGCTATCCACAGTCATGAAACTAATTGTTATATTATAACAGTCAATTTGAGCCTTGATCATTGTCAGCCAATCCATACCCAGTATTACATCATAGATTTCCATCTCTGACATCGAGAAGTCCCACTTCATCTCAGCTCACTCTATAGTTATTAGAAATTCTCTACACACAAAGGCTTGATATTCTCATTCACTAAGAGAAGTTTTGCAGTCTTATTAAAGATGGAATCATTTCATGTTTTAAACATAGTTAATATGTTCCCCACTTCCACTTCATCTTAGTACTAGTATTCACATTTCCTTCAGTGAAGAAACTATACTTCCTTCACAAGTATTTTTAGCAGTGATAGATATCATTAACAAAGTATCTGGCTATAGTCCCAAGTCAATAGTTTGAAAAGAATGAGCGATGCTTTGGAAAAACTATTGGTTCACTAGTGGCTTGGGTGCAACGAAATTCTCAACAACCTCTTCTGACTAGTTATTATTATGATTATTAGGTACCGTTATTTGAACCAACAACAAACTCTATACGTCTCACTCTCTAGAAATATATGGCATATCATTTCAAATTATATCAAATCAACATTCACAAAATTGTTTTCCAAAACAAATTTTTTTCCATGTTCATCCATTTTTTAAAACACTTCACATACTTTTGTAAATAATTTTTTTTTTCAATATATGATAAGAATTTTATTTTTCAAAATCATTCATTAGAAAAAGAATTCAGTATTTTAAAAAAATGACTATTTTTTCATGACATGAATAATTCCTAGATATCTTGTATGCACTTATAGTGGGAAGTCATTCCTCCACAATACATTTCATACTCGTCTCATTGGTTAAACCCATAACAATGAGATTTTAAAATCCTAGATGTGTACCCAAACACTTTGTTACCCAACTCCCTAGAAACATGACATTCATCATAAAAGGGTTATCTACATCTTTTTATCCTATACACTTCATCTTTTGACAAGCTCACTCATTTCGATGATTCCCATCGAAAATTTCTGAATAAACCAAACATCACGAGGTAGTGATAAAAATATGTGAAACATTACCTATACCCTTATCAAAGAAGATATCATCATAAAATGCACCAGTGTACATATAATGACCCATACTTTACATACATTATTAATACTTCAAAATTGAAGCACACTTATTACAACATATGACAAAACCACAATGGACCGTATAGGTATAGTGTCTTTAGAAACTGGGAAACATAAAAAACTGGTTCATAAATCTTCTATAGTGTCTCCCATTTATTTCATCATATCTAGGGTCCCTTTTAGCATATTCTACTTAATATCCATCTTCCTGACCTGGGGAAAAGAAAACATAAATGTGTGAGATCAAATGCTCAGCAAGGGAAAATAAAGGAAATAAAAATCATATCATATATTTTTGAAAATCATAACCTTCAAAAGAGATCATAATATCTTAACATGAAACAAATCATAGAAGTGAAAATGAGATCCCCATAATCATAACATAAAACTTCAAACTTTGTGGCATGCACACATAATCATGGAAAATCATTTCTTGTTAGTCATGACTCATTGCCAAGACTATATTAGTGGACAAAGTCCCTTTCTGAACCGAGTCACCCTCGTTCCAGTCCTGTTTCACTGAACCGGTATAACCTACCGTTGCAGCCATGTCTATCTCATGAGATATAAAATCTTTACCCAATGCATTGGAGGGAGATATAGGTCCCACCCATCTTATAATGAATCATTTCTTATGTGTGCCAGATAATCATAAACCATACATCATAGCATAACCCATGTAATAAAAATGGGATTCTTAAACAACATGAAAACATAAAACAATTCATAAAAGATAATGGAATTCATAAAAATATTTCCATCACAACATAATCAAACCAATGTAATAATATGGATAAAAACAGCACCCTTTTATTATCTTAGATGGAAAATAATTTTGATAAAATACTTGAACTCCATTCTTGAGGAAAATATCCTTTCTTCTTCAAAAAACATTTTTCCTTTCATAACATGTCATACGACTTTAAAATAATATAATTTGATTAAAAATAAACTTGAAAACTTGTAAAGGATGTTTTTGGAAATAATGTTTTAAAAATCCATTCATGTCGTATAAGTTAAAAAAAACATTCTTCGTACTTTTGTCGGAAAAGTCAAAAAGTACCTCGTACGACAAAAGATTCCTTTCATACATGTTACTAAAACTCACCGAAGGGTGAAAATGGATTTAAGAAATTGTAGGTGAATGGAAATAATATTACATATCGAGGAAACATGGATGTGGATGATAAAATACACCCCAGTAAATTTCAAAGTATAAACAATCTCGGATAGAAATGAGATTGTGATATTTCCCTTACCTTAGGTCCGATTTGCTTTGTATGTGTCCAAAGATCCTGTATAATGGTTTAAATAATGTTATTGACTTATTCTAGAATCATACATATTTATATGATATCATATATGGTCATATTCTTAGCTTCTTGTTAGTAATATTTCATTGTTACTTGTTACTCGGGTCTTTATTGCCTTTTGTTCTTATGCGTGTTTTGCCGAATACATTCTTATTCTTCTTTTAAGGTTATAGATACCTTATATCCAGAATGGTATTAGTGTAACATATATCATATTTATTCATTCAATTCATTTATATAATTACTATGTAATGATGATCATGTAGAACGAGTCGCATCACATCGTGGAGACAGTATTCCGTACGTACGCACGAGTGATGATATCGTTCCTATGATCGTGGAACTATATTGGAGTATATATATATTATTTCAGTATCGATATTTCTTTATAATAATCATAAATACTTACTCATTACACCATTATACCCATCCTTGTAAAGTGATGGTGGAAAATAGATTACACCACGGCGTGGAGACGGTATTTTGTACGTACGCACGCGCGGTGATTTCATTTTTCCGTAGGATAGATAGAAGGTGAATTAGGGTTGTTTCATATTTATAATAACATATCAGTATGTAAGTAATACTTATGTTATTACATTATCATGAAACAACTAAAGAAGAAGAAGATGAAGAAGAAAGAAATTGAAAAGATCGGTAATCGATATTACCTCTTCTTTGGAACTCCTCTTTGAATCCTCCACTTAGGGAACTAAGATTGGTCTTTGAAGAAGACCAGGACCTCTAGGATTATTCTAGGGAAGTTTAGAGGAGAAAATGGCAGGTTTTGGCCGAGCGTGAGTGCTCAAATTGGTGTGAGGAGGAGGGGGAGGAGGTGCCCTTTTATAAGGGAGGAGAGGGGCACCTTAGGAATATCTCAAAATATTATTTTATATTAAAGTCAAAATCGGTTTATAATGGTTCCAAAGGGTTTTATTTCGAAGCTAAAGTGGGGATGGGTCGAAATACTATCAACCAATATTATTTAGACAAGTTTAGGGTATTATTTTAACCTTATCAATTAGATTTAACTCTAAGTTAAATAATTTAACTTTTACCGTGTCTTTTTGTTTTCTTTCACTATATGGTTAATACACTTACTATAACATGCCAAACGAACCCCAAATTGTTTATTATTAATATATATATCCTTAGCTAAGTCATTTGGCCTATCCTTATATTTTTAGGAATAAAATAACAATTAATAATATAATATTTGATTTAAAACTATTTTGTGTCAATTTTGACACTATTTGATATATGATTTTTTTGAAAGTCATAACAGAATTATATGTTCGAACCAAGTTGATTAAATCAACACTAATATATCATAGTAACCTAGAAAATTTGTTTAATTCATAAAAAGTCTCAAATTACATTTAGTTTGGTTTTTATAACATCAATTATGTCAATATTTCATTAATAAGATAACTACTGCATCATCATTGTGTCATAAATAATTTAAATTATTTAATCTCTAAAAATTAAAAATAAAATACCATTATGTAGGAAATCGTTTTAACTTTCTAATGAATATTTATTGTCCAATTTATCTTATGTATAACCCCATATTAAAAATGATTTACTTATTAAACATTGATTTTAACTATTTTAACCCTTCTTTAAATAAATTAATAATAAATGTCCTAATCCAATCCAAGTGGGCCTAAATGGTCATATTTTATTCCTAAGTTTGTTTTTGGTCGAATTACACTTGTCCAATAGAATTAGTACAAGTTTTAGGGTAATATTAATATCATATTTACCCTTAGTTACCCTATTTACTATTAACCGCGGTAAAAAAAGTAAAAAGTTACTATTCACCAAAAAATTATTTTTATCTCATTGAACCACATTTTACTTACTGGTATCAACCGTGTCTGTCGGATTTTTAAAATTCCATTCACAGAAGCGGTAAAATTATGTTTTATGCAAAATTCAGTTTTTAACCTACCACTTAGTGGTTTCACTATTCATCAAAAATTGAAAGTTTTCAGAAAAATACCAAAATTTCACCCTAGGCTAATTTCGATATTCTGAGTCCAAAAATGAAGTCCATTTTGAAAAATAAAATTTATAAAATTTAAAAAAGTGGTTATTACTATTCATAACGGCTAGTTTTAATAGCATATTGTTGTTTGGTGAAACTCGGTATTGCGTACGACGCAAGCTATCGAGGAAGGTCACGATTGCGTGTAAAGCAAGCCAAGAAAGTGTTGTGTAGCAAAAGATTCCATTGATAACATAAAAGTCTCGGGTGTTACATTCTACCCCCCTTAAAAAGAATTTCGCCCTCGAAATTCATCACTTTGTAACAAACAGATGAAGATACTTCTCCCTCATCATATCCTCAAGCTCCCATGTAGCTTCTTCAAGTTGGTGGTTCCTCCATAAAACATTCACCAATCGAGTGGTCTTGTTTCGTAGGATTTTTTCGCTACGATCCAGAATCTCTATCGGCTGTTCTTCATAAAAAAGATCTTGCTCCAGCGGTACAACTTCTGAGCTGAGTACATGTGAAGGATCTGGTATGTACTTTCTCATGAGAGATACATGGAACACATCGTGAACTTGAGAGAGATTCGGTGGAAGCGCCAATCGGTAAGCTACCTTCCCAACACGATCCATTTTTTCGAAAGGACCGATATATCTAGGGCTCAACTTCCCCTTCTTTCCAAATCTCATAACCCTCTTCCAGGGAGATATTCGCAAGAACACTTTATCACCCACTTCAAACTCTAGGTCTTTTCTTCGGTTGTCGGCATAACTTTTCTGTCGACTCTGAGCTGCTCTTATGTGTTGTTGAATAGATCTAACCTTTTCTGCCATTTCATCAACGAGATCAGGTCCTAACAGCTTTCTTTCCCCAACTTCATCCCAGCAAGTTGGAGTCCTGCATTTCTTTCCATAGAGAGCTTCATAAGGAGCCATCTGAAAACTGGAGTGAAAGCTATTATTATAAGAAAATTCCACCAAAGGTAGGTGTTGATCCCAACCTCCTTTGAAATCCATAGAGCAAGCTCTCAACATATCTTCTAGGGTTTGAATTGTTCTCTCAGACTGACCGTCTGTCTGGGGATGATAAGCAGTGCTGAAACTCAACTCTGTATCCAGAGTATGCTGAAGACTTCGCCAGAACTTCGAGATAAATCTCGGATCCCGATCAGATATAATATAAAGTGGTACTCCATGCAATATTACCACTTCATTTACATATATCCTGGCAAGTTGATCTAGAGAGAAATCCTCTCTAATAGCAATAAAGTGTGTAGACTTTGTAAGACGATCAACTATAACCCAGATAGCATTATTGCCTTTGGATTTTTTAGGAAGTCCTGTGACAAAGTCCATAGTGATGTTTTCCCATTTCCATTCGGGTATGGGTAATGGTTGTAACATCCCCTTAGACTTCTGTCTCTCAGCTTTAACTTGTTGACAAACCAAGCATCGAGAGACATATTCAGCAACATCTCTTTTCATGCCATCCCACCAGAAGTACTCTTTCAGGTCCCTATACATCTTCGTGCTTCCAGGATGAATAGAGAATGATGAACTATGAGCCTCATCCAGCAGCTCTTTCTTTAATTCGGGGATGGGAGGAACACAAACCCGATTCCTGAACTTTATTATCCCATCACAATCAAGGTTGAATTCAGGAACATTTCTCACCTTCTTTTGTAACTCGACATCTTCTTTCTGTGCCTCCTTAATCTTCGCATGTATATATGGTTGAACATTCATTTGAGAAAGATAACATTTTCCCCTTCCATTATAAATCTAAGATCCATCCTTTGTAAATCCATAAATATTGGATCCTTTGTGATCCTCATCATGGATAAACTAGCATGGTCTTGTCGACTTAATGCATCTGCCACCTTGTTTGCTTTCCCAGGGTGGTAATGGATTGAGCAGTCGTAATCCTTAATCAGCTCCGACCATCTTCTTTGAAGCATATTCAACTCCTTTTGTGTGAAAATATACATTAAACTTTTATGATCAGTATAAATATCACACCTTTCACCATAAAGGTAATGCCTCGAAATCTTTAATGCAAAGATTACCGCAGCCAACTCCAAATCCTATGTTGGGTAATTTTGCTCATGGGTTTTCAACTGTCGTGAGGCATAAGGTATCACCATATCATTTTGCATAAGAACACACCCCAATCCCTTCTTGGATGCATCACTATAGATCACAAACCTTTCTCCACTACAAGGCAGTGTGAGCACAGGTGCACTGGATAACCTTCTTTTCAACTCCTTGAAATTCTCTTCACATTCCTCTGTCCAGACAAACTTAACTCCATTCCGAGTCAACTTGGTGAGTGGATTAGATAATCGTGAAAAATCTTTTACAAAACGTCTATAATATCCATCCAAACCAAGAAAACTTTGGATCTCAGTTACTGTTGTTGGTCTCGACCATCTTTCGATAACCTCTATTTTTGCTGGATCCACAGATATCCCCTCTTTTGAGATTATGTGACCCAAAAATGAAACTTTTTGAAGCCAAAATTCACACTTGGTAAATTTGGCATAAATCTTATCCTTTCTTAGGGTCTTCAATATAATTCTCAAGTGATCTTCATGCTCTTCCTTGCTCTTTGAATAGACAAGAATATCATCTATAAAGACTACCACAAATTGATCAAGATAGTCTCTAAAGACTCTATTCATTAGATCCATGAAGATTGTAGGGGCATTAGTAAGACCAAATGGAATCACTATAAATTCATAGTGTCCATACCTTGTACGGAAAGCCGTGTTTGGTATATCATCCCTTTTGACTCTTAATTGATGATACCCTGAACGAAGATCAATCTTGGAAAAGTATGGAGCTCCGCGTAGTTGGTCAAATAAGTCATCAATGCGTGGGAGAGGATATTTGTTCTTGATAGTGATCTTGTTAAGTTCTCGATAATCAATGCAGAGTCTCATTGATCCATCTTTCTTCTTAAAAAATAGAACAGGTGCTCCCCAAGGTGACGCACTAGGGCGTATGAATCCCTTATCAAGATTCTCTTGGAGTTGCTTCTTCAATTCCTGCAACTCAATTGGGGACATTCTATAAGTTGTCTTTGAAATAGGCAAAGCACCCAGGACGAATTCTATTGAAAACTCCACTTCACGATTTGGTGGAAGACCCGGTAATTCCTCCGGAAAGACATCATCAAACTCCCTTACAATGGGCATATTATTAATCGTGAGATTCTCACCAACCATTTGAGATAAATAACCTTCATTTAGTTGAATCAATACCCATAAGATGGAAGAAATTTCCACTGGAAGGTTATGTTCATCCTTGCATTGATAGATGATCGTAGATTGATCTGGAATATGAAATGTGACTTCCCTTATTTGGAAATTGATATGAGCTCCATGTAGAGAAAGCCAATCCATGCCAAGAATCACATCAAATTCCACTAAAGGAAGGATCACAAGATTTGCAGGAAGCACTTTCCCACAAACTTCGATCGGAGAAGAATTATAAACTTTTGATGCGACTGTTGTGCCATTAGGTGTTGTCACAGCTAACTCAACATCTAATTGTTGAGGTAATACAGTGATACCCTTAGAAAATTCTTTAGAAATAAAAGAGTGGGTGGATCCAGAATCAAATAAAACATTTGCTACTTTAGAGTGGACGGTAAGTGTACCTTTCACCACTTCGTTATCGTACTCCACATCACTGATAGAAATTGCATGTGACTTTCCTTTGTCTTTAGCCTTAATATTTTGTTGACGTCGACCATCATCATCAACCCTTGGATTTGGGCATTGATTGGAATAATGCCCCGTCTCCTTGCACATGAAACATTGAAGTGTAGATGGTTCATTCTGTGTATCGCTTCCTTTGTTTGCATCATTAGACATCTTCTTCCCATTATCGCGGCATTCAAATGCCCGATGACCTTCCTTTCCACATTTTAAACATTTAATTGTCCCTTTAAGACAACTCCCTCCATGTTTCTTTCCACACATTGAGCATAAGGGAAAGCTCATCTTCTTTTCAGTGTGCTCTTTAGATTTTCCTTTGAATTCCATCTTCCTCTTCTTATCAAACCCATGTGACTGATGGGTTACTCCAATCTCCATCTGGACTTTGAGAGCACATCGAACGATTTCCTCGTAGCTATTGAAGTCCCTTATGCCTAACGCCCTTCGAAGATTTGCTTTTAAGCCACTAAAGAATCGATCGATCTTACTCTCAGGTTGGATAATAATACCAGAAGAGTACCTTGCAAGTCTTGTAAAATTTGCTTCATAGGTACCAACAGATTCATCATCCCTTTGCTTCAGTTCAAGAAACTCTTTCTCCATCTTTGTTCGGAGAATACGAGGGAAGTACTTATTGAAAAATAAGTTCTTGAACTCGTCCCATTCCATAGACTCAATTTCATCCCTTTGCCTTGTATTCTTAATAAGATTCCACCATTGATCAACATCTCCTTCTAAACGATACACTGCTAGGATGACTTTATCATGTTCAGAACATTGAAGAACTGAAAATATCTTTTTAGTAGTACTAATCCATTGTTCAGCAACTAATGGATCAGTAGACCCACTGATAGAAGGTGGGCGCTGCCTCATGAAGGATTCAATAGAATGTTGCTCATTCCTTTGATCATTTGGAAGTCCTGCATGATTCATAGCTTGAGAAAGTTGTGTGAGCATGGCTACAAGATTTTGCATTCCAGCTCCCATATCGTTGGGTTGCTCAGGGGGACAATCATTGCATTGCCCATCGCATTCCGCATTAACACGGTTCCTTCGGGTTCCAGCCATTGACTAAAACCAAGAAGAATAGTGTGAGCAACACTAATTATAATAGGAAAACCACATAATTCAAGAATAAAATTTTCATGCTTAAGGTCTTATCCTAGGTTATTCAAGGACATTTCTAAAACAATAAGATTGTGTTCTATGCTTAGACTTATCCTTACGGTTCTTACTAAGACATTCACTTCCTAGTTTCCAAAGGTTGACTATACCTTTCCTCTGATACCAACTATAACGACCCATACTTTACATACATTGTTAATACTTCAAAATTGAAGCACACTTATTACAACATATGACAAAACCACAAAGGACCGTATAGGTATAGTGTCTTTAGAAACTGGGAAACATAAACAACTGGTTCATAAATATTCTATAGTGTCTCCCATTTATTTCATCATATCTAGGGTCCCTTTTAGCATATTCTACTTAATATCCATCTTCCTGAACTGGGGAAAATAAAACATAAAAGGGTGAGCTCAAATGCTCAGCAAGGGCAAATAAAGGAAATAAAAATCATATCATATCTTTTTGAAAATCATAACCTGCAAAAGAGATCATAATATCTTAACATGGAACAAATCATAGAAGTGAAAATGAGATCCCCTTAATCATAACATAAAACTTCAAACTTTGTGGCATGAACACATAATCATGGAAAATCATTTCTTGTTAGTCATGACTCATTGCCAAGACTATCTTAGTGGAAAAAGTCCCTTTCTGAACCGAGTCACCCTCGTTCCAGTCCTGTTTCACTGAACCGGTATAACCTACCATTCCAGCCATGTCTATCTCATGAGATATAAAATCTTTACCCAATGCATTGGAGGGAGATATAGGTCCCACCCATCTTATAATGAATCCTTTCTTATGTGTGCCACATAATCATAAACCATACATCATAGCGTAACCCATGTAATAAAAATGGGATTCTTAAACAACATGACAACATAAAACAATTCATAAAAGATAAAGGAATTCATAAAAATATTTCCATCACAACATAATCAAACCAATGTAATAATAGGGATAAAAACAGAACCCTTTTATTATCTTAGATGGAAAATAATTTTGATAAAATACTTGAACTCCATTCTTGAGGAAAATATCCTTTCTTCTTCAAAAAACATTTTTCCTTTCATAACATGTCATACGACTTTAAAATAAAAGAAGTTGATTAAAAATAAACTTGAAAACTTGTAAAGGAAGTTTCTTGGAAATAATGTTTTAAAAATCCATTCATACGGTATAAGTTAAAAAAAACATTCTTCGTACTTTTGTCGGAAAAGTCAAAAAGTACCTCGTACGACAAAAGATTCCTTTCATACATATTACTAAAACTCACCAAAGGGTGAAAATGGATTTAAACAATTGTAGGTGAATGGAAATAATATTACATATCGAGGAAACATGGATGTGGATGATAAAATACACCCCAGTAAATTTCAAAGTATAAACAATCTCGGATAGAAATGAGAATGTGATATTTCCCTTACCTTAGGTCTGATTTGCTTTGTATGTGTCTGAAGCTCCTGTATAATGGTTTAAATAATGTTATTAACTTATTCCAGAATGATACATATTTATATGATATCATATATGGTCATATTCTTAGCTTCTTGTTAGTAATATTTCATTGTTACTTGTTACTCGGGTCTTTATTGCCTTTTGTTCTTATGCGTGTTTTGCCGAATACATTCTTATTCTTCTTTTAAGGTTATAGATACCTTATATCCAGAATGGTATTAGTGTAACATATATCATATTTATTCATTCAATTCATTTATATAATTACTATGTAATGATGATCATGTAGAACGAGTCGCATCACATCTTGAAGACGGTATTCCGTACGTACGCACGAGTGATGATATCGTTCCTATGATTGTGGAACTGTATTGGAGTATATATATGTTATTTCAGTATCAATATTTCTTTATAATAATCATAAATACTTACTCATTACACCATTATACCCATCCTTGTAATGTGATGGTGGAAAATAGATTACACCACGGCGTGGAGACGGTATTCTGTACGTACGCACGCGCGGTGATTTCATTTTTCCGCAGGATGGATAGAAGGTGAATTAGGGTTGTTTCAGATTTATAATAACATATAAGTATGTAAGTAATACTGATGTTATTACTTTATCATGAAACAACTAAAGAAGAAGAAGTTGAAGAAGAAAGAAATTGAAAAGATCGGTAATGGATATTACCTCTTCTTTGGAACTCTTCTTTGAATCCTCCACTTAGGGAACTAAGATTGGTCTTTTAAAAAGACCAGGACCTCTAGGATTATTCTAGGGAAGTGGAGAGGAGAAACTTTCAGGGGTTGGCCGAGCTTGAGTGCTCAAATTGGTGTGAGGAGGAGGGGGAGGAGGTGCCCTTTTATAAGGGAGGAGAGGGGCACCTTAGGAATATCTCAAAATATTATTTTATATTAAAGTCAAAATCAGTTTATAATGGTTCCAAAGGGTTTTATTTCGAAGCTAAAGTGGGGATGGGTCTAAATCCTATAAACCAATAGGATTTAGACAAGTTTAGGGTATTATTTTAACCTTATCAATTAGATTTAACTCTAAGTTAAATAATTTAACTTTTACCGTGTCTTTTTGTTTTCTTTCACTATATGGTTAATACACTTACTATAACATTCCAAACGAACCCCAAATTGTTTATTATTAATATATATACCATTATCTAAGTCATTTGGCCGATCCTTAGATTTTTAGGAATAAAATAACAATTAATAATATAATATTTGATTTAAAAACTATTTTGTGTCAATTTTGACACTATTTGATATAGGATTTTTTTGAAAGTAATAACAGAATTATATGTTCGAACCATGTTGATTAAATCAACAATAATATATCATAGTAACCTAGAAAATTTGTGTAATTCATAAAAAGTCTCAAATTACATTTATTTTGGTGTTTATAACATCAATTATGTCAATATTTCATTAATAAGATAATTACTGCATCATCATTGTGTCATAAATTAATTAAATTATTTAATCTCTAATAATTACAAATAAAATACAATTATGTAGGAAATATTTTTAGATTTCTAATGAATATTTATAGTCGAATTTATCTTATGTATACCCCATATTAAAAATGATTTACTTATTAAACTTTGATTTTAACTATTTTAACCCTTCTTTAAATAAATTAATAATAAATGTCCTAATCTAATCCAAGTGGGCCTAAATGGTCATATTTTATTCCTAAGTTTGTTTTTGGTCGAATTACACTTGTCCAATAGAATTAGGACAAGTTTTAGGGTAATTTTAATATCATATTTACCCTTAGTTACCCTATTTACTATTAACCGCGGTAAAAAAAGTAAAAAGTTACTATTCACCAAAAAATTATTTGTATCTCATTGAACCACATTTTACTTACTGATATCAACCATGTCTGTCGGATTTTTGAAATTCCATTCACAGAAGCTGTAAAATTAAGTTTTATGGAAAATTCAGTTTTTAACCTACCACTTAGTAGTTTCACTATTCATCAAAAATTGAAAGTTTTCAGAAAAATACCAAAATTTCACCCTAGGCTAATTTCGATATTCTGAGTCCAAAAATGAAGTCCATTTTGAAAAATAAAATTTATAAAATTTTAAAAAGTGGTTATTACTATTCATAATGGCTAGTTTTAATAGCATATTGTTGTTTGGTGAAACTCGATATTGCGTACGACACAAGCTATCGAGGAAGGTCGCGATTGCGTGTAAAGCAAGCCAAGCAAGTGTTGTGTAGCAAAAGATTCCTTTGATAACATAAAAGTTTCGGGTGTTACAGTACCAAATTAGGGGTGAGTATAAAACTCAGTAGGTTTTCCCCTAATGTCTTCCATACTAATGATGATAGGATAGAATAGTTAGAAACAATTATATAAAATAGATTATATAAAACAATTTCTCAAAAATACTTTATAATTAAATTTAAACAAGTTTCCAAAATGAATAATTACCCAAAATCATACAAGTCCAATTGAAACCAATTCTCCCAATAAGATGTTTTTCCTGAAAAATAACTAAATAGTCTTTAAAACCATTTCACACTATCCTTTTCTTGGTATTCCCAACCATTCCTCAAACCCATGAAACCAACCATAAAAGCTATGTTATGACAGTTCCAAACTCATGAGTAGTTTCTTGTCGATCTACCAAGTCTTAACAAGGTAAATGTTCCCCATGTTCCATTAACAATTTCAAACCGAGCACAAGGTCATATTTCAACCAAGACTCGAATATAAAATTACCATGTGCCATTAACCCTTTTGCACCAAGAACAATGTCATATTATAACCAACCCCTGTATATAAGACATTAACACACAACACATATGCCAAATGATCAAGCCAAAACAAACCATTAAATAAATACACATTTCTATTGAAAACCATTTCCATCAAAAACATTTCAATGCCAAACATTTTCAATTCCAATCCATTTTAATAAAAATCCATTTTTATTGAAAACCATTTATATGTAAAACCAATTTTTCATCAACCATTTATCAAAAATAGAAAATTTATTATTTAAAATAATCATTTCAAATTCATGAAACAAATCTCTATTTCCCACAATTATTCACTAAGATCGCATAATTTCACAAAAATCATAAATAACCACAAATGAATATTTTTTCATCCCTTTCAAAGTCAATAAACCATTTTGAATATATGAAAATCAATTTAAGCAAGTTTATAGGAGAGTAAATCAACCTACCTCAAAGGTTTTTATGAAACATTGACAATAGGTGAAGAATGCACATGAATGCAGGTCTATTCTCCATGAACAACCTTATATCTCTAATCCTATCAATATCACGGTTCAAAATTTAATTATTTGGCATCTAAAAACGTATATCTACCCATTATAGCTTCATATTTGAGAAATAATGGAGTTTAGATATGTATATATAAGTAGATCTATGAAATCATGACAAATTAAGAATGAATGGTGACATACCTCAAGAATCGGACTAAAATCAACCAGGGAAGGCTCTATATTGGATCTAACTCAAGTGGGGAGGTTTCTACTTCTGTCTAGGGAGTGTAATCTCGAAATAGGGGTGTTTTTAATGAAAAATGAAATATATAGGGAAAAAATGAGTAAGATCCTTGAAAATACAATCTATATTTAACCTCTGTGCATGGTTTGACCACACGGCTTGGGCAAACCATGTATAGATCATGTGATATTCCTTTTGGTCACAAACCTCCTTATAAAACCCCCATACTCTCTTATACATCACCTTTACCCTTTTTATGGAAATGCGTTTTTTATGGAAACATCCCACTTTATGGAAACACCCCACTTTTTGCAAACAACCAACTTTAGGGAAACACCCCACATTATAGAAACTACCGACTTTATGGAAACAACCTTCATTCTAGAAATAAACAACATTTTGGAAAAACTATCTATTATAGAAGCTCTATATTTTATGAAATATCTCTATTTTATAGAACCTCTCTATTTTATGCAAACTATCTATTTTTTGTAAACTCTCTATTTTATAGCAACTCCCTATTTTATGGAAACTCTCTATTTTATGGAAACCCAATCAATGAAACACAATTTAAAAAACATGAGGAAAGGGGTTATGTACCTTAAACCGGGGGTACTACAACATATGTGCTTATGAAATATAAATAATATATTTATAAGTAAAATCAACATTATTTCCCTCTTTGATTGATTATTTTTTCGAAATTTATATTTTTGAATAATCTATTAAAGATGGGTATTCAATATATTTTAATGTTTTCAGAAATAAATATTTAACCATGAATTATTTTTTTTAAAACAATTTTAGAGGAATATTCTTTTGTTTTTTCAATTGAGGTATTTTTTGATTTTTTATATAAATGTGTAATAGTAATTTCTTTCTTCTAATGTATGCAACACAAATAGATTTTCCCACTATCATGAATAGTAAATTAATTGAATCCTTTATTACATATATCTATTTCAATTTTCAAAACAAATTCTTTCCATAATATTTTTTGAATTTTTAAAATTTATGAGATGTTATTTCATAATGGAATGGTTATTTTCCTGTAGAACGTGTCAATGATATTTTCATCAAATACAACATCACGTTATTTCACATATACCTTGGTAGGGATATTATCCAAGGATGCAAATATTATTCTTTTCTGGGTGATTTATGTTTATGATGAAAAAAGGTTTTTGAAGCCTGCTCCTTTTCCATGGTTTATGCTAGGTTTAAGTGATGTATTACTAATGAAACACATTCATTTTCCATGGGTTTTAACATGAATAATTGTTTATAATACCCATTTGTTTTTATCAATTATGATATGATGGATGATTTATGATCTTAAAGAACACACCTATTTTCTTTTCATTATATGATTTTGTATTTGTTCTTATTTATAATGGTGTTTTTGTTATAAACAATGTTTGTGGTTATGTTATAACTTGGGATAGAGATTACGATAAAAAAACACAGTGTCCATGTTATAACCAAGGATAGGTAGGAAATATATCTCCCTACAATTATTTTATTAACGAATGATAACACATGAGATAAATGTGACTAGAATGGGAATATAATATTTTTGTTAATGTAATGTTTCACATTGACTGTCCTGGGAGTGAATCATTACTACTTTGATGGTTTGGGGAGCAAACCCATTCCACTATAATAGTATTGTAAATTTTTCATTACTAAAAAGGAAATGATTTTCTATTCATAGGTGTGTGTTATAAAATTTATTATTATGTAAATTATATTCTTTCGTGGTTAATTTTATTTGATTTCATTGAAATCACTGTCTTATAGACTTCCATGTTTTATTCCATGAATTAATATTATGATATATGATATATAGGATATGATTTTCAAATGATATAATCATGTTTTCATACCCATACGTTCATTTTTCATAGAACCTATCACTGATATCACACTTTTTTACCCATAATAACATTTAAAACTACATTTTCTATTATTTTTTCACATTGTTATAAATAAAAATACTATATTTTCTTCTACTTAAGAAGGGTGATTCCACATTCCTGGGGATAATTTAATGGTGAAAATGTTCCACTAATGTTAATGGATCCACATAGGTGTAGCGATAGAGTTTTTCCTAGGTTGGTAACTTGGGTGAGTGTTTACCCAGGTTAATCCATGAGGTTTTGTAGAGACACACCTATTGGGGGATAAATCAAAATGAGATACTTCCATACAGATTTTAGAGGCTACTAATACGTAATTGAATTTTTTTTACCATGTTAGTGACCTAAGTTAGGGGGTCACTCAAATGATCTATTAAGGGATAGATAATGATAAGAAAAAGAGGAACTTTAGAAGGTGGGGCACCCAAGTAACACATTTAGAGTCTTTCCTGCATTTTAATAAATCGAATCTTGGATCTATAATACATTAACTATATTACATGTATATATTTTTAAAATTGATCCATTAAGCATAATAAGCATGGTATGCTTGAATAAATTGTATTTATGTAGGTTATGATGTCTAGAAAACCATGTACGTCATAAATACTACTAGTTTTCATCACATACCATAAGTTTTGATTTGATAATCACTTTATGGGGAGATTTTGAAAGCATGTGAAAATGGAAAGGGATCTATCCACATAGATGCTCAAGGTATCTACTTGTTACATCTCAATATATATAGTTTCATTGATATATGATTTGACGGAGTTATTTTACTAGCATTACTATCTAGGGAACCAATATTTGGGAAGTGAAAATAATGGGAACCCATGTTCTTTATGACAAACACTATGGGTTATTGGTTTGGACGTGGTCATGCACATAAGAATTAGGAATGGAATGCACCTGATATATTGTAGGGAACACACACATGAATTAAAAAACACATCCAAATATCATAATTGAGTTGGAAATTCAGATTATATTATTTATATTATTCAAATAGTTGGGAAAATAATTAATCCAATTTGAGATGAGTATCAATAAAATTATTCTTGGAATATAACATAAATTGGATTATATATCACTAATTAGTTCTTGATTTTGTACCAATTTCAACCTGTAATCACATGATTTAGCCTGAATTGGGATTGATATTACTAACCAATTAGGCTAGATTTAGATCAATTTGTAATCTCTGCCATAATTTTAATTATTTGATCAAACTCAAATTATAATTTAGCCGATAATTTTTACGTGAGATTGAAATCTCATAATAAAAATTAAATACATATATTTTGTTAAAAAATATATTATAATTTTACTGAATTATGTAATTATAATTTTCATTCATTTAATAATTTATTACATGGGTTTCTCGACCTTGAGTTAATTATATAAACCATGCCATGTTCCTATACCAATAAAATATATCTTTAGTGTATTTTGGCAACCAAAATCTCATTTACATCCTTACACATTGTAATTGAATAGGGTGCATGTGGATTTTCTCAATCCCCATGTTAGATTCAATATGCAACTCACACATGGTTTTGGAAGTGTGTGCCACGACCTATCCCTCAGGACCCTTGTCGTGACTACCCCAAGACCACCTTCCATAGGCCAGTGGCTGACGACTAGCACCGAAAAGGTGTATCGCTTAGACGAAAAGGCATTACCATTTTCAACTGTATAAGAAACAAATTCAACTAACACAACATGAACTTACCACACATACTAGAACTCAAATAAGATGCAACCACAATGTAAAATATTGTGGTAAAAGAGCGCAGAAAGTTAAAAAGGGGTCTTAATACAAGCCCAACTGTAAAGGTACAAGTACGACTGAAAGTACAATACAACTGAAAAAAAGGAAAATTGCTACAAGGTTATCCTCTACGGTTCCTATTTGTAGGGTAGTTACAGATTGCCTCCTCAGCACTCCACGTCCGTCAGTCTCCTCCGTGTCACATCATGCCGAATGCTCCACCTCTGAGCACCGTCAAGTCCTATATCCCTATCCCTCGATCAGCACTATACGTCATCTACACCAGTCATGACAATGTGTGGGTGAATCCCATGCATGGGTGAGTATAACGATACTTTGTAGGAACCCCAAGAACCCTGTAGGTCTCCTAGATTTCTAGAAGAAAAAAACCACAAAGTAAGACATCAACTCTACTTTGGTATATTCCCATATATATACCTATGTTATCAAGATATACTCATCTCATATCTGAGGGAAGGAAACCACATAGGTAACACCTCGAAGGTAGAAGTACCCCACAGGTAACTCCTCAAATATAACACCACAAAGGTAACTCCACAAAGGTAGAAGTACCACACAGGTAACACCACAAAGATAGAAGTACCACACAGGTAACACGACAAACACAATACCACAAAGGCAGAAGTACCAAATAGGTAACACCATGAAGGATGAAGGACCAAATAGGTAACACCACGAATATAGAAGTACCACACAGGTAACACCACGAAGATGATACCATAAAGGTAGATGTACCACACATGTATCACTTTGAATAAAGAAGTACGACACATGTAACACCACAAAGATGGTACCACAAAGGTAGAAGTACCACATAATTAAAAGAATCAGCTTACAATCATATATAACTTATGTACAGAAGTATAGATGAATTTTTTTAAACTAGATCATCTTATAATTTTATGAAAAACTACTGGTGACCCACATAGGATCGATAGGAAACTATCCTCAGCTGACTGACACACGATCAATAGTTAACTAACCCCTGCTGACCCATACATGATATGAACCACACATGTTAGGTATGCGCTGACCCACCCCTGATAGCTGAGTGCTGACCCAAATAGGATCAGTTCCCCACATGATTGATAGATGCTGACCCGAATAGGATTAATGTTATTTCATCACGTTGCAGCATTCCACAAGTTTCTCACACCTGGTGCACTCGAGTTCGGAAGAATAATCCCATAAAGATATAGGTCATACCTAAACAACAACAATGCACCAAAAATGAGTAACTCAATGAAATGCCATGTTGTAAGGGTTCTAACGCGACAGATGGCGTGTCAATCAGATGCTGGGTCCGGGAGTTATAAGCGTTTTAGCTCTAAGTGCCAAGTTGGATTTGAGTTCGATCAAACCCAGTCGTAATCCATATGTCTCCAAAACACAAGTGGATTATACAAAAATGATAATCTTTATCCAAGGATCCCAACAGTGCAGACATATCATCAAACAGACGTTTGATTCTCAAGATATACCTCTTTATGTGTTTATGGGTACGGTCCGACCGTACCCAAATCGGTCTGGGTTGGGCCGGGGTGGACTCTGTCATCTGTTCTGAGGTGTACATGGCCCACTGGGCCAATGTTAGGTCTGGACCGAAAGAGGGGAAGCCAGCAAGGGTAGCATGTCCCACTAGCGCAGCGGCCCCCTAGGGTGGAAGCCCACATGGGCAGCAGCCCGGTCCGAGGGAGGCGGCCTACTCCGAGGGCAGTGACCAACTCAAAAGGCAACATCCTAGTCTAAGGACAGTGGCCCAGTTGAGGGAATTGTCCTGGATTGATGGAGAGAGACTGATTCAATGGAGGTGGTACAGAGCGTGGACGGCGGCCCAGTCCGAGGGCGGTGGCCCATGTGAGGTTGGTGACCTAGCTCGAGGGCGATGGCCTGGTTCGGTCCGACAAAGGGGGTGTAACCCCCAGTCACCGAAATTCACAAACAACCTGGAGTTCATACATTTTCCTTGGTGGAAGAGCCCTGTGGGCACCTCTCGATCGCCGCGGACTCGCCAGAGGGGGGGTTTAGCCTCTACTTTGGCATTGACTGCTGGTTTTGTTCGTCGGTGGTGAGACAGTCGCACCAGCTTCTTTCCCATGTTTGACCATCATGCTGGTATCCTCCTCCATTCTATGTGGTTGAAGATTTGTGACCCTCCTCTTGCGGCATGCGTCGATCTGCTCATGGTCTTCTAAGGTGCCTCAAGGAAACAAAATAGCAGAGGGTTCGGGTCGAGTTCATTAGGATTGCACCCACTACGTTATCTCACAATATGGAGGATATTTAGATAGTTCAATAAATATTTGTATTGAATAGATGATTAACCCCATGTGATTCCCCATGATAACCTCCCCCAAATATTAATGAATTGTTGGTCAACCCGTTAGTCGGTTGACATTCATTTTTCATGTTATTAAAGAACGGTGAAGAGAAAATTTATTTGAATGTATATATGAATTAAACCCTCTACCCAGAAGAGATGTCCACTAATGACGGTTGAAATAACCTCCTTCGTCATTGTTGTCGGTTCCTGACTTGGTGGATCCCATCACCGCTTGTTGGAACCAATCTCATCCACCAGGTGGTTGGTGTTGTGATACTTTTCCAGCGCTTCATCTCTTGGGAAAGTCGTGCCAACACCCCTCCCCGAGCTGTATATATATAAGTGGGGAGAAGGTGGGTGTAATGCTTGGGGAAAGAGTGAGGTTAATTTAATTAATGATCCTCCAAATTTCCCAATAGTTTTGTTATAGGAAAAGTATAGTCAATCCATTTATTTTCTTATCACATTGCTGGTCCCGCCAGCACCATTCTTCCATTGGATGAATGAAAGAAAATAAAATAATAAAACATGTTATTTAATTGATCTTTCAAATTTCCTCAAAAATAAAATTTTCACCCGACCTACTACAGTCAATTTTATTCCTCTCTTATGTGAATCTCGGCACTACAGATTCAAGGGTTCCGTCTATTTTTTAATCTGAGTAACTGTTCTAAAGTAAGAAAATGTCGTTCATTCATTTATTTTCTTAACCATAAAAAATTTCCAAATTTTATTAACATTCATCCTCGACACACGCGGCCGAGTTTAGGCTCATCCTATGTAAAACATGCCCCAACAAACCCAATGTTACTCTCAAATTTCCCATCCGAGTTATGGTTTAAATGTTATAGATTTTACAATATAATAATTGTCAATTAATTATTTTTTAAGGCAAAAAACTAAATTTCACTGATCGTCTGTGCTGATCAATGTTAATATCTTCCTTAAGAGATCATACCCTTAACATTTCAGCGGTTGTGTAAAATTTTTAATCAGAGTAACCATTCATGATTTATATGATTTAGAATAATAAAATAATTATATATAATTGTTTTATTTACGGTTATTCTGTTTTTGGTTTTTCTCATAGGAATCCAATTCCGACAAAACATAAGTCGTTCCAAGGGTAAATATTCCATCCTGAGTGTAACGGTGCCCTCATATTTCTGATCTATGTAAGCATTTAACAGATATTCCTATTTTTTATGAAAACATCATATTCAGGCTAATCAAATCTTAACAAAACATTGATGGATCATTCTAGGAATTCTGGGACTCGAAATCTTGCACCGTCAGATTTCGTGGTCTCGAAATAATTCCATATAATTAAAAAAATTATAACATATATTCAAGAAAAAAAATTCTCCCTAACATAGGGCTTAACATCCATGAAATCCACAAAATATACTAAGGTAACAAATGGGGAAACTAAGCATGGATCTGAGCCTCTCGATCCCATGTGATCTCCTAGAGGTTCCCATGCTGCCAGTGAATGCGCACCAGAGGTATCAACTACCCACAAAGGATCCGCTCCTATCGATCCTCAATCAATACTGGAACCTATGTAAATGTCACCCCATTTTCTAAGTCCATATATCTATGATAGATTTCTTCATGAAGCTCATGCAAATATCTCCTCAGCTGGGATACATGGAAGACGACGTGCACCCACTCTAACTGTGGGGGTAGTTCCAAGTAGTATTCCACCTCGCTAATCCTCCGAAGTATCATAAATGTTTTGATAATCATTGTTGATAACATGTCACATCAGCCGAATCATTGTAGTCCCTGTCGAGAGGAAACTCCCAAGAAAATGTTGTCCCCCCTCCGGGAACTCCAATGGTCTCTATCTCTTATCAGCAAAATACTTCTTCTAACTCTTTGCAGTCTTCACTTACTGACAAGTGAGACATCGTGATACAAACTTTTCAACTACTTTCTTCATCCCTAGCCCCCACTGCTGACACAGAAGGTCCTAGTACATATTCTCCACTCTTGGATGAGCTGCTAGAGGGGACGTATAGAACTCCGTCAACACTTCCTCTCGTAGATCCTCTAGTACCACAATACTCCCTCTAAAGAGGATGATATACACCCCAACATTAAAAATTATATCATGTTCATGTCATGCAGATAATAAGAACGTCGAGTCTCGCAGTGAGTGTCCCCAAGATGCGCCTCCCTAGCTCGCTGAAGGAGTGGGGGAGTAATTGTCAGAGTCTGAAGATAAGGATCTCAATCTCGATCCAAGTAAGATATCTACAAAGCGGCTACCTACATTTTCGCCTCACATAGCAACTTAATACCAGATCTCTTTCTATGTGAATCTACTACTACATTTTCCTTCCCAAGAGTATAGAATTTCTAAAAGTCATAGTCCAGGAGGATCTTTATCCATTTCCACTATCTCAGATTAAGTTCTTTTTGAGGGAAGATATACCTGAGACTCTTGTGATCAGAGTAGACTGTAAAATGTTCACCCATAAAGTAGTACAACAACATATTTGGTGAAAAGACTACTGCTACTAACTCCAAGTCATGGGTATCATATTTCTACTCATCAGTATCTATCTTAGATCCTAATATTTCTACTAACACTTCTTCATACATAGGAAAGGATCCCCGTTTTTCATCCAAACTGACAAGTGTTCTGCTACCCTGTAGAGTTCTGGTCCAAAACATCGGTAGTACCCAGAAATAGCTGATTCCCACCCCCTTCATGGCGGTAAACTAGAAAAAATCATTTGAAAGGATTTCTTCCAAACTTTCCTTCTTTTGATGGGAATATAAAACTCAAAACTCTAGCTACCACAAGAGTAGGGCTGGCCGACTCAAGCGTGATTGGCTACACCCTCCTTTGCATGAGTTTGTCCTATGCTTCTTGGGTTTCCTTTTTAACTGACAAAGGAAAATCCCATTCCAATGGCGTAGGTACACCAAAAAATTTCTTCCAAATACACTCAATCTGAGTATAAACTATTGATGTCCAGTTCATAAACAGAAATATGTTGTCAGGCCTTGATGCTGCCACCAATAGGATCCAACGAAAACTCTCACCTCAATGGTCAGATCACACCATCAGCATAAGTGTGACTATCGAGTCTCCTCCAAAGGGTACCTCTAGACGTCAGGTTCAAGTCAACAGTTTAACTAGAAACACTATGCTGTGGAAAATCTTCAGGTAAGGATGTAATGATTGTTACCTATTACTATTAATACGGTAGCTATTAGCAGTCACATACCGTTCATAGAATCATTTCCAGAGTACTTGGGTTAAACTCCCTGACCATCTATAGCTACTCCCTTCCTCTCTCCTCCTACTCACTGATCCAGGTGTGGACCACAATGGGGGGTGGATGTAACATGTCGAGATGGAAACCACCTCATGCTTCTATCCTAGCTCTACTTCCATGTCTACAGGCCTACAGATTCATCTATCCCTAACACTTATTCTACCCTAAACATTTTTACATTCATAAGTCACTGAGAATAGTGCTAGTTTCTTACTTTCCCACTACTAACATTCACTGGCTATATTTTCTCATCCAAAGAATATTCAATTGCAATGGTTTTCTCTAGCACCCTAACATAGGTAGGAATGCATAAAGTAATAATGTTGACTCGTATGTCCTTAAAAACCCAGTGATCAGAAGTCCGAGCCCCGAAGCACTGATCGTATCGTATACATCGACTACCAGGAATGGTTATTTGGCCTCGAGGAATACATAGCTACCGAAATGTTATCCTACTGAAGATATAGAAGATCAATATAACTTTCATCCACCTCCTCAAACTAGTTCTCAATAGACTACTAGTTGGGATCACCAAAAAAATTGAGGGGTATTTGATGCTGAATCTCGTCTAAGGCATAAATCCTATATGTGTCATCTACCAGTACTGTCTGTTGTAACTTCTACCCAACATGTAGTGATATAGCTGACACACTACTCGAAGGTAATATCTTGAGAAATTGTCCACATACTGAAGCCTCATCACTATTCGGTCCATCCTCAAGGTCACTAACTGAAAAAAATAAGTTAAGATCACCATCTGGTCTACCGGTGTCTCAACTAGGCAGAAAGCTCTAGCCACAGCCTCCAGCCAGTCCTGAGATGCATGGGAATCCGTCTCGCTGTGAAACATCAGAGGCCACTACCGTTGGAAATATTGCAACGTGCTTAGTCGGTCTGAATACTCTACTATTGGAGATGGTCTTAATGGCTGCCCAATGGATAGTGGTGCTGCTAGTATACCACCTGAGGGTTCTAATGTCATATGAGGGTCCTTTAACAATGCCTCATCGCTGGGTGGGCAGTTATCGCATACACCCTCAGGAAACATGTCTGTCTATTTAAGTGGCATCATCCTGCTAAATAATAGGTGTTCCATAGTCATTAAGTTATACCTAGTGATTGGAAACAAAATAATTCAAAATAAACACTTTTCAAAAACACAAGGAATCAGTTTTTTTGTGTACTGAGTTGGAAATCAGATTTTATGGTCTTGGTGTATGGATACGTCGGCTGCCGAACCAACACTTGATTCCCCAAACTAAAAACCACACTCATAACACTTAACACTATTACTACACATAAAAGTTGAGAGTCCTAGTTATTTTGTAGAAATGAACTCTTCTGATAACACATTATCATGAGCCATCCCTCGGGTCCCATGTCGTAACTACCCCAAGACTGCCTTCCATAGGCCAGGTGCTGGTGACTATCACTGGAAAGAAGTATCCCTTAAAAGGGATGTCATTAATTTTTTAACAAGTACAGACACAAAGTCCAAGAACACAAAAAGAAGAAACCACACTGGCTATAATGTTATAAGATGCAACCATAAAGTAATATTTTGTAGTAAATGAGTGATGACTATAAAAAGATACCAGAATAAAAGTCCAATTGTAAAAGTACAATTACGACTGGAAGTACAATATGATTGAAAGAAAAAAGTAAAATAGCTACTGAGTCATCCTTCGAGGATCATACCTCTAGGGTAGGTACATATTTTCTCCTCATCACTCAATGTCCATCAATCTCCTCTGAGTCATGTCACACTAAAAGGCTACCTCCAGGCACCATCCAGTCATAGCTCCCTCAGCCTTGATCAATGTTTTACGTCATCTACACCAGACACGACAATGTTTGGGTGAAGCCCATGCAGGGGTAAGTATAACAATACTTAGTAGGGACCCCAAGACCCCCTTATGACTCCTAGAGTTTTAGAAAGGAAAAAAACAAAGCAAGACATCAACATTACTTAGGTATATTCCCATACATATAGCTAAGTTATCAAGATATACTCAACTCATACATAAGGTAATTACACCACATAGGTAACACCATGATGGTAGAAGTAATCATATCTAACTCCATGAAGATAACACCATGAAGGTAACTACAAAAAGGTATAATTCCCACAGAGGTAACACTAAAAAGTTATAAGTACCACTGAAGTAACACCATGAAGACAATACTACAAAGGAAAAAGTAACACCTAGTTAACACCGTGAAATTGAAGTACCACACAGATAACACCACAAAGATAGAAGTACCACACAAGTAACTATACAAAGATGATACCAAAAAGATAGAAGTACCACACAGGTAACACCAAAAAAATAGAATTACCACATAGGTAACACCACGAACACTGAAGTACCACACAACTAACACCATGAAGAGAGAAGTATCACACAGGTAACCCCACGAAGACGATACCACAAAGGTAGAAGTACCACATATATAAAAGACTAAGCTCACAATCATGTATAACTTAAGTACAGAAGTACAACAGATTAGTCATAAACTGGATCATCTTATTCTTTTAAGAAGCACTGTTCTTGACACATATAGGATCGATATGTAATTTACCCCTGCTGACCCACAGAGGATCGATAGGTAACTAAACCCTGCTGACTGACACTGGATCTGACCCACACAGGATCAGTATCCATTGACCCACACTGGATTTTTGAGTGTTGACCCACATAGGATCTGACACACACATGATAGATTTATGCTGACCCACATAGGATCAATGTTCCTTCTTCACATTGTAGCTTGCAATAGGTTTCCTTGCACCTAGTGCACTCGAGTTTTGTATAATACGCCCATCGATATATAGATCATACATTGACTTCCACTAAGCTCCACATAGGGGTAAATCAAAGGAATGGAATGTCATAATGGTTCTAACGTGATAGACGACGTGTCAATCGGACACCCGGTTTGTGAGTTATAAGCATTTTCGTTTCGAGGGCCCGGTTGGATTCGGGTTTGATCCAAACCTATTATACTCTAACATTATCGAAAAATCATATAGATTATATCAAAATGGCCTTTTTATTCCAAGGATCCCAATGCTATAGATGGGTTTTCAAACATGTGTCTATTTCTCAATATATGCCCTTTTAAGTGTTTATGGGTCATGTCCGACTCGAACTGGGCTGGGACGTGGTGGACTCTGCCCATTGGGCTGGTGGGGAAAATGCCCATGTTAGTTCTACTAGGTAAGATACCCTGATAGGGTGTGAGTTAGGTTATGATAGATTAAAACAAATTCCCCTATTGATCTTGATTCACTATTAAGAAAAACACTATTCTCTTTCTTTCCTATAAGAAAGTATACAAAGAAATCAAATCATGCACATGACAAAATGATTTTTACATGGTTCACCATCACTATTCTATGTCCATGGAGTATACATCGATGATTTTCCAATGTACCAACATCATTAAAATTTCATTTTTTACTATACTCAACTGAAGTGTGCTCACTACATAATCTGAATATCCACTCACAGTTTATAGACCTGTAGGGCCTTTCACTAGCACTAATGATATCTTCCACTTTAACTGTTGATAGATTCTCTATTGATGTCCAAATTTCATTCGCAAATGAATCTCTTTTTGCACTGGGTGTACTGGGAAACCATAATTTTTACGTGTAGCCTCAATACTGACTTGGGAGTAATTCCTTGCTTTTGTACAAAATATATTTTTCATGTGTCACCTTTTTACATGCAATCAGTTCTTTAAGGTGAAAACACTTCTTTTATGTGCAATAGTCTTATTTTACAGTTATCCTTTTCTTTAAGAGAATAAACTTATTTTACTCACAAACATGACTTTTACGCACAAAAACTTTTTAATACTTCAATTATGCACACGATATCTTAGATAATATCTAAGTCTCGAGCTACTCTGAATGAGAGGGTTCACATCATATTTATAAGCAAAATCGACCCCTCAGTGAAAAACCATCCTAAAACCCGTAATCCTTATTCAACACAACAAATCAATCTTTCATGCAACACCATAATTCATGCCTTTCTCCAATTTTTCACACAACTCATTCCATAGACAATTTTTTAGTTTCTGATCTCAAAACACCTATTGTGAGAAAAACTCCATTATTCTATTTCTCCACCAGGCCAATATTTCATGCACTTGTATAATATTTCGCGCACCATGCCAATTTTTCACTCACCACTTTATATTTCATGCACAACTCTAATTTTTAACAAACCTCCCTTTTCCAAAAACACATCTCTCCATTTGTCGATATTTTGGCCCAAAAGAATTGGAAAACACTAGAAAACAACACTAACTTGTACCTTCTCTTTTTATACCACCAGAAGATTGTCTATTACATTGTCGAGGTTTTTCTATCAAACATGGATAGCCAACAATATCCATTGAACCTGACAAATCACCATGTAAACACCCTTTGTCAAAAAATTATACATTGTGGTCAACTTTTTTAAAAAACACAACATTGAGGCCCACATTATCAACAAACACAATAAAAAAAATGGTTCAATGATGCCATGGTGGATTTTTTTCCCAAAAATCACTCCCTTTGGGTTTATTGACAACACTCTCATAAAAATTATCTACACTTTGATACCTCATTAATGTTTCTTCCAGCTGCGACCACCCTTTTCCTCTTGTAATTTTGATCGAATTAAAGGATTTACTTAACACATAATATATTCCCACTTGAGATATGCTCGCCAGGAGATACACGAGTAAATGAAAATATCATCAATGAATCACTTCATTTATGACACCAATTATTGATACCAAACTGATACTAATTGCTAAACTGATAAAAATTGTTGATCACTGGAAACCTTCTCACACTATTCCAACATCACTCTTCTAATTTTATAACGATCCTCAGCTGTTGTGATGTCTACTCATTGACCGATCGGTTTTATAATTATAATATTTAAAACTCCCCCAATCTTCCTACAGCTTCTACTCCTCCTCAGCCTTTCAACTCCCCAATCTCACAAATCCAAATGTTATCTTCTCCATGAGTCTATGGTTAAGTAATTTTCTCCCTTCCATATCCATAATTTCTCCTCCATAAAGAGTCAGCATTTCTCTCCCTTTGTCAATGAACCAAAAGGTCACTTCTTTGTGATCTGTAACATTGGAAGGAATATAAATTTTCACATTAGAGATAAACATAACATCTCTCAAGGAGAGGGGGATGTTCCACAACCACACTTTTTCATGTGCGAGGAGTTGACTGGACTCTTTGAGCCAGTCAATGCCTCTCAAAATCTTCCTTGGGTAAGTCCTTTTTCAAAATGATTGGGACATGTTGTTTTGTAGGCACATACTCCAGCTTCACGATTCCCTGCTCAACATTTTCCTTGATAAAATGATATTTGATATCAATGTGCTTTTTCGTTGAGTGATAGACTGTATATTTTCATAGATTTATAGGACTTGAGATATCACACAAGATTCTGATCGGAGTCTTCACGTAAACGCCCATATCATCAAGCTGCTGCTTCATCCACAATAATTTTGTGCATGCATGAGTGGCGACAATATAATCAGCTTCTTCGGTTCTCAATGAATTACAATCTTTCTTATTGCATAGATAAGAAATACACAAACCACCAGGATAGAAGGAACCTCATAATGTTGATTTCCAATTATCTACTAATCCAGCCTAATCTGCATTTGTATATTTCAACAGTTCTTGATGAGATTTGTCAGTATACTTCAAACCAAAATCCACAATTCCATTTATATACTGGAGTATTCGTTTCACTGCAAGCATGTTAATTTCCTTGGGATTTCTTTCATATCTTGCTGATTGGAATGTGGCGAATACAATGTCTGCCCTTGTCATGGAAAAGTACAACAAACATTCAATGATTTTCTTATATTCTGTGATGTTATCTAACTTACCATTCTCATCAATAGAGAGTTTAATTCAGGTAGAAATCAGAGCCTTTATCTCCTTTGAATTTTCCATTCCAAATATTCTTATAACCTCCTTTGCATATTTTGAATGAGAAATGAAAGTCCCATTCCTTCTGTCACCTGTATTCCATGAAAAAATTTCAGTTCCCCAATCATTGACATTTCAAACTCACATTTTATAAATTCTTAAAACTATCTACACTTAGATTCATATAATCCACCAAATATTATGTCGTCATCATAAACCAGAACCATCATCCCTTTATTACTATCATTATTGAAATAGTGATTGTAATCAACTTCTCCACGCTGGAAACCGAGCTTCTTTAAGTACTGATCCAGCCATGAGTATCATGCTCTTGGTGCTTATTTCATCCCATACAACGCCTTCTTCAGTCGAAAAACTATGTTCTCATCCTCGTGAAAGAGAAAAACATTTGGCTGCTTGATATACACTTCTTCATTTAGAACATGATTCAGAAATTCATATTTGACATCCATGTAGAAAACCAGGATCATTCGTTTCACTAAAATGGCTAGAAATAATCTGATTGTCTCTACTATTTAAACTGGTGAAAATATCCCATCAGTATCTATTCCCTCTATATGGGAGTATCATTTACACACTATTCACACATTTTTTAATCAATGTGAGATCTTAATTTATGTTATAGTGATAGACCCATTTAGTCTTGATAACATTCTTATCTGCTGGCATCGAAACAACCTCTCATTTTGTATTCTTCTCAATTTGATACAACACTCCATTCATAGCCTAAACCTAATTTTCACCATCACCTACATCAGTAAAGAATTTAGGATCATCCTTAGATAAAAAGGATGTTTACTGTAGTGATTTCATTATTCTGATCTGAACTAGAACTTATTAATCTCCAATGATATTTTGTAGGTCAATTTCAGCTCGACTCTTTGGCTTCTGGTTAGATACATATTTTACTTCCTCATGCTCTTCATCAGTATATTATTTTGAATCAGCATCAGCCACTTCTACTCCTCCTATGTTACTTTATCCTTTATCACATTCATCAAGAAATGGTTCACTGTGATATTGAGTATTCTCTTCAATTTTCTTGACAGAGACATCATTACTCTCAACTACATTTCCTAGCATCTTGCTAAAGCATTTTTATGCTTTATGTTTTCCTAGGTAGCCATGGAATATCTCCTCATCTCCACGTGACTGAAATTTCCCATGATTTTCTTTGTTGATAATGAATAAATTACTTTCAAATATTTGAATTTAATTCACTATTGGATTATTTCTTTACAAAATCTCATATGGTGTTTTTCCTTCATTCGGACACAATAGAGCCCTATTCGAAATGTAGATCGATGTCAATACTACTTCTTTCCAAAATTTCTTTGGTCGGTCTTTTTCAATGAGCATTATCGTGGCCATGTTATTGATGATCTGATTTCTTGATTTAACCACTCTATTATATTGGGTGTTCTTACTAAAGAAATGTGATGCCTTATTCTATGTTTATTGAGATCATCTTCAACCTGACTATTTGTGAATTCCGTACCATTGTCAATACGAAACATTATAATTTTCTACCCAAGCATCCTATCGGATTCCCCCTGATATTTTTTAAGGAAACTGAAAACATAGGACTTATGGGAAATAACAAATACCCATTCCATTATATTATAGTCATCAATGAAAAGAATGTAATACATTTTTCTATCAATGGATCTTGGTGAAATAGGTCAACTAATATAAGTACGCACCAATTTGAGCACTCATGTTGACTTCTTTTCATTATCTTTGTACGTCATTCGAATGATCTTACCTTGTTGAAAATAATCGCACGTAGGTGTATGATCATGTGATAGATTAGGTAGGTCTCTTTCTACTAGACACTTTACTAGATATTCCAGAGATGGTTGACATTGATGACCATGTATTTTAAGCCACAATTTTTTTTCATCCTCTCTTAATAAAGAGCACATATCTACTTCTCTTCTTTCGAGGTAGAGATTCCCCTGTGTGATTTTTCCTATAGGATCATGGAACAATCTCTTCCATTGATGATACAAGTCTTCTTGTAAATTGTATATAATTTCATAAGTCACACCACTAACTGACACTGAGAAAATAGTTACTGATACCTTCTACAACCAAAACATCAGCACGTCTTATTTTTTCCCCCAATTCTAACCTTTCCCGGTCCAATTATCTTCAGGACTTAATCGTTTACAAACATTAAAACTCCATCTTTGTAGTATTTTATTCCTGTAATGAGATCCTTGTTCCATGTCATGTGAGATGTCCAACCACAGTCATGGATCCACACACCAGAACGGGCTAATGCTTTAAGGGAAATTTCAGCAACCACTACCTTTTCTGCTCTATTCTCTTGGTCCATATTTTTGACTTCACACTCGGTATAGATTATGTTTTCTGATCTTTCACAGATAATGATGGTCCAAATTCATCTTGAAAAGGTTCAAATCTATTTTTCATTTTCAACTCATCTTTGGGTTTATTGATTTTCTTCTTGATAACATTTTTATTCTGATGTAAAACACTCATCGGTATGATCAATGTACAATATCTAGCCATGATCCAAAACCCTCCATCCCAAAAACAACGTCCTTCAAAATACATTCCAGGAAACAGTTCTTAATTTGGCCGCCACCTCTTTTCATGAGCCCTTCAATATCTTCTAGATATAGAACACACATTTTGTGAGTGTCCCATATTTCCAAAACAATAACACCTAATGAAAGAAATATTTTTGCCGGTCACTTATATACTTCCCTTAGTTCCTTTAGTTCCATGAATTCACTAATTCTGCTTTGTACAGACATCAATTTTCAGTCTTAGAGTGGGTTCTTGAGGTCTAACTTCATCCTTGACATCTTTTTGTTTCTAATAGAGCCCCAAATCAACCTTAACATCTGAGCTCGATTGTTGCTTTTTTCCTACTAAACTACTAGGCTCATATTTCACCTTTTGGTCATCTGAACGATCTTATTTAGTGATAATGTGCTAAGAATCATAAGCTTTTCTTGTTCCTTGACTTTTTGTCGCAAACCGACAACTTATCTTTTATGTTCATTGATATGCTTGATCTTATAATCTATTGTGTTTTTCATGCCATCAATCCCCCTTTTCTATTCTTAAATCATGATTTTATACTCATTAACTGAATCTGAGTCCTTTGGTGATGATGACTTGACATTTTTAATATCACCTATCAAATCAAACCTATCATATTCTTGTTACTGCATATAGAGTTTGGCATCACAGAAAACATTGTTTGCTTTCTTTTTTAGCTCTCTATGCATCTATCTCTTCAATAGCAGCCTCTAACTAATATTTCATATCAAATATACCTTCAAATCATTTTTCACCATCAAGGTATGTTTCTTCCATTTTCTATGTACTATCGGGACCTACCACCATATAATTTTATCCAATATCATTGCAGTTCTCTATCACATCAACATACTCAACCTCATACTCATAAAAATTGTCACATTCTTGTGAATGGAGATTCCTCTTCTTAATGAAATTTCTCTTGAACTGTTTCTTTCCTTACCCATAATTTGAAGACATATTCATTGTAATTTTACTCCATCAACATCATCATCTTCTTGTAACGTTTTGGGGAACCTTGCCACAAGATGACCAACCTTTCCACATTGAAAACAACCAAGTGGAAGTTTCCCCTTGAACATTCCTTTTCCTCTTTGAAAATTTGATGAAAGAAAGGACATGAACTCATTTATCTCCTCATACTCAAGAGAATCATTAATGGTGATCTTCTTAACTGCATTGAATTCCACCTCCTTATATTTTCCCTTTTCCATAGCCTCATTATCATCATTTAGCATTTCAAATGCAACCAAGGTACTTTGAAAATTATCTAGTTTTATCTCCTTCGGATCTTTATCTTCCTGTACAGAGAAATATTTATTGTACCAAGGTGGATGTTTCCTAAAGATGCTCTTTAAGATCGTAATGTATTCAATGACTTCACCAGGACATCACATATGTTTCACAACAATATTTACTCTGTCAAAGAATGAATCAACAAACTCATTCCAGTTCATTTTCAATTCTTCATACTTGATCCACAGAACTTGCAGTTTTGTGTCTCTTACATTTGTATCTCCTTCATATATATTCAATAGCTCTTACCACCTAGTATGCGATGTTTTTAATGAGATCACCTTTTTATAGATAAAATTGTATAGAGATCCCCCTAATGCATTATTTCCCTTGGAATCAGCATCCAATTCTCTACGCTCAGCTTCTGATAATGTGCTACTATTAATATCAGCTATTATACCATACATTGTTGCTATAATCACATCCATTTCAAATTATTTGAAGTAATGTTTCAAATGATTCTTCCATAGAAAAAAATTATTCCTCTAGTAGAACAGAATACCTTTGTGATTGGTGACCACCATATTAGGGAAAATCTCTAATATCAACCTCGCTCTGATAACAATTGTTATGTCTACTTAGTGAGATTCCTTGATAGGTGGGGGTGAATCATGGTATGATAGATTAGAACAAATGCCCCTATTGATCTTGTTTCATGGTTATGAAAAACTCTCTTCTCTCTATATCCAGTTGCAATGTACAAACAGAAATCTAATCATGCACATGAAACATCGATTTTTACATGGTTCACCCTCACTGGTCTTCAACCAAGGGGCATACACCGATGATGTGACGATGTACCAACATCATTAAAAGTGCACTACTGTTATCAATATTTGAAGTAGACTGACTATTCCATCTGGTTTACAACCATTCTCAAAATGAAATCTCACTACTCTCTCAACTAAAATGTTCTCACTACTTATTTAGAAGATCCAATAACCGTTTATAGACCATTGGGTCTCTTTATTTTCACTAATGAAATCTATATCTTTAACTATTGATAGATGCTCTGTAGATTTCCAACTTTCATCCTCAATTGAGTGTCTCTTTGCATTGGGTGTACCATGCAACCCCAATTTTTACGCATAGCCTCTATAGTGCTTTTCTTGTAATTCCCTACTTTTGGGTGGAATCAATTTTTCACACAAAACCCCATTTATGTGGAATAACTTCTTTTACGTGGAAAGACATATTTTACGTGTGACATTATTATTTTAAATGCAACCTTTTCTTTATACGTATGGGAAAACATGATGTTCAAGAGCAAAAACATTGTGTACATGAATTTTGCACATGAGAGCTTGGATACTCTCTATGTCTTGAGCTACTCCGAATTAGAGATGTCACTTTATATTTATATGAAAAATCAACCCTTGTGCGAAAACCCTCCTTTCACACGTAATCCTCATTGAGCGTGAAAAACAAATCCTCTATGAAACACCATATTTTGTACCATGCTCCAATTATTCGTGCACCTCATTCCATTTCCAATTTCGAGCTTCTGATCTCGAAACTCCTCTTGCGTGAAAAACTCTATTTCTCTATTTCACACACCACTCCAATATTCCGCACTCCTCTCCAATATTTCTTCCCCGACCCATATTTTTAACTCACCAATATATTTTTCATGCAAAAATATAATTTTTTACACACCTACATTTACCAAAAATGCTTCTTTCCATTTTCCGATTTTCTGGCCCAAAAATTTGGGAAACGCTGGAAAACGACACCACCTAGTATCTACTCTTTTTGTTCCACCTCTAGAAAATATTATACTTTGTCAATGTTTTTCTATAAAAAATGGATAGCCAACAAAATCTATTCCCAGTGGGCCAATGTCTAGTCTCGCCACAAAAGGGGAAACCTGACCAGCATAGGGCGGCTGCAAGGTGGAAGCCTGACCAGCGTGGGGCAGTGGCCCGCTCTGAGGGCAGCGGCCCGGTCTGAGGGCGGTATCCCTGTGCAAGGGTGGGAACCTAACTCAAGGGTGGCAGCCCATTCCGAGGGTGGGAGCCTGCTTCTAGGTCATTGACCTAGTCTGAGGGTGGGAGCCCGATCCGAGGGCAGTGGCCTAGTGCGAGGGAGGCAGCCCAACTCGAGGGTCGTGGCCCAGCTCGAGGGCAACAACCCCGCTCAAGGGAGGTATCCCAGCTCAAGTGTAGTGGCCCGCTCCGAGGGAGGAAGCTCGGTTCTGTGTGACGACGGGGTGTAACCACCTCAGTCACCTGAATTCCCGAAGAGCCTGAAGGCCATTCAGTTGGGTTGGTGGCGGCACCGTGTGGGAGCCACATGGCTGCTGTAGAACCCGTCGAAGGTGTGTTTGGCTTTTGCCATGGCATTGACCTGGCTTCTATTTGTCGGTGGCGCGGTAGTCACAACACCTTCCTTCCCACGGCTAGCCGTCCTGCCGGCCGCCTCCTCCTCCATGCATCATGTCTGACAATCTGTGACCCTCCTATTGCGGCATGAGTCGACATGCTCGCGGTCTTCTGAGGTAACACAAGGAAAGAAAGATAGCGGATGTTTCAGGCCGGGTTTGTTAGGCATGCACCCTCTGTGTCAGATCGCAATATGGAAGATATTAAGGGATCTCAATAAAATGTTGTATTTAACACAGGATTAACCCCGTAATATTCCCTGCAATAAACTCCCACAAATATTAATGAATCGTGGTTCAACCCGTTTGTCAGTTGACATGTGTTCTTCGTGTTATTCAGGAAAAGAGAAGAGGAAAATCGTTTCAATGCATAAATGAATTACATACGCTACCAAAAAGAGATGTCTGCTGAGGATGGTCGATGGAACCACCATAATTTTTTCCATCGGTTCGTCACACAGTGGCGCTTGTCACAGCTCATTGGAACCAGTTTCTTCCTCCAGGTGGTTGGCATCACCGTTCTTTTCTAGGGCTTTGTCGCATGGTGAATCCATGCCAACAACCCTCCCCGAGCACCATATAAATAGGATAGGAGGAGGAGTGTGCTACTATCTGGTAATTAATGAGGTTAATTAACTAATTAACCTCCCAAATTCCCAATAGTGTGGTTACCAGAAATAAAGAGACAATACTTTTATTGGCTTGAATCATCGATGGTCCTGCCAGCGCCGTTCATCTATTAGAGGGAAGAAAAAAAATAAAATAAAAAAACATGTTATTTTTTTAATCTTTAAAAAGACTAAAAAATAAAACTTTCACCCGACTTATGGCAGTTGAAGTTATGCCACGCTTATGTGAATCCCGATGCTGCGAGTTCAATGGTGCCCTTAGATTTTTTAATCGAGTAACTATTAAAAAGTTAGAAAATGCCACTTACGTGCTTATTGAACGTACCTGAAATAAAGTTTGTAAAATTGTTTGTAGTCATCCATGACCCATGCTGGTCGAGGATATGCTCCTCTTAAATGACACATGCCCCAACGAACCCAATGGTACTCACGAATTTCAAATCCGAGTTACCATTTAAAATACATGGATTTTACAATAAAATTATTTTTCCTTAATTATATTATTTACAGCCAGAAAATAACATTCACTGGTGGCCCATTATGACCAATGTTAGTATCTTCCTAAAGAGATAATTCTCTCATGAGTTTAGCGGTGGTTTGGGATTTAGAATCAATGTTTCTGTTCGCGAATTATAAGCATTTGAAATATAAAATAATTTTATTTAATTATTTTATTTTCCGTTATTCCATTTTCAGGTTGTCTCACAAGAGGCCCATGCTGACTAAACGTAAGTCGTACCTAGGGTAATACCTTTATCCCGAGCACAACAGTGCCCATATATATTTTATTCGAGTAACTATTTAAGAGTTATTCCGGTTTTTTAGGAAAACTTCTTACAAACACTAATTAAAGCTTATCAAAACTTTTACGGATCATTCCCGCACTCTGGGCCTCAGAATCGTGTGCCATCAAAATTTTTGGTCTCAAAATAATACCATATGATTAAAAACATTATACATAACATCTGGGACATTACAAGGTGTATGTTTTATAATGTCCATGACATAAACATTAAAAATTATATTCTATTTACAATAAAAACTATTTTCACACAAAAATTTGTTTCTTAAAAGAATATAGTTTTTATGAATTTGGTCATAATTATTAAAAAAATCAATGTTGATACATCTGCCTGAAATCCAATTTTACATGATATAAAACAATTAAATATAAAGGCTTTTTCTTTTCAGTAAAAATATCCATAACATTTTACATGAATTATTATTTAATATTATCCATATTTAAATACAATGAAAAATATTTTCAAATGTCGGATGAGAACAAGAATCCTTTTTTGGGTCATTATTGAATGGATAAAAAACCTTATAGATCAAGAATACAATTATATGTTTGAAAATAATATTTGAACTCAAACAAAGAAAAAATTCTATCTAAAAAATTCTCATTAATAGGTCTATGATTTTAATATAAAATATATTGAAATTCATTGAATAAAAATAAATATTATAAATGATTCCTCAAATTCATGAAGAACACATGATTTTATTTTGAAAATTTTATATATTCAATCCTTAAGAGGCATCATATTCATTGGTTAAAACATAGTATCACTATATTGAATTCCATAATAATAAAACATGCATAAAAATCAGTATAAATGATAGATAAATCATATAGGTAAATTGGGAAATAATTTTCTTTGTCAAAAATACCAATGTAATATACAATACTATCAACCCCATACCCAATTCAATAGAGTTCTATTATACACACACAAATCATTGGTTTATATTTGAAATACCCTTTCTAGGGTTATTACGGAAACACCCATACATGGTATATTATAAAATCAATAATAGTCATAAAAATTACCAAGAAAGATAACATAATAATGACACATTAAATGATACAATTTCCAACACTAAACATATAATAATATTATTTTCACTAATAATATAAAATTCCAGATATTGAAATATTGATTCGTTTTTAAAAACCATTAAAGAAAATTATATGGAAATTGGGAGAGGGTTATTTTCATTGAAGAAAAATGGGATATTATAATATAATAAAATATCAAAAAATTATTATGATAGTGGAAAATTCATTTTCAACGTATATATTAAAATAGAAAACTCTTATAGTCTTTTGTTATTAATGTCAAAATGATACATATATAATACATAAAAAAATTAGAAATATTTTTAAATAATGTAAAATGAGTCACAAAATTTCATTTATTATTCATGTATTTCCATATTAATAAAACCATAAAATAATATTAAAAATTTTAACATTATATAAAAAGAGTTGGAACTGATAATTGAAAAAAATAAATGGAACCAAATAATTAATTAAATTTATAAAACTATAAAAAAAATTTAATTATTTTTTTCTATTTTTTTATTAATAAAATAAATAATTTAATGGTGTTTCATATGAAATAATGAAAATTATATATTTAATAAATATTATTAAAAAATTAAAATCATGAAAATTGTTCAATTATGATCAAAATAAAAATGAATATTAATTTAAAACATTCTTTTACTCCTATGTGAACATGTAAGCTATTTTTAAAAGTAAGAGAGTGATATTTTAACCTCTACTTTACATAAAATGTCACAATGTTCATAATCATTTCCAAATGGAAAAATATCATATGTTTAATTAGTTTGATGCTATGGATAGAGTTTAATCATACAATAATATTAATTCATGTTTTATTATTATTTTTTATTCCTAAAACTATTTTTACCAATAGTTAACCGATTTTTCCTTTACAATGGTAACTAATATTTTTTTGGATTTATTATTTATTTTTGACAAAAACATCAGTTATAATTATTTAATAATACAACATATGATTATTGAAAAAATATAATGCATAACTACCAAATTTAGTCATATTAGTGGAATAAATTTAGTTTATAAGTATACCGTAATGTGTGATGAATTGTAGTTGAAAAACCTGGAAATTATGTTTAGATTTGTATTTTATTTGGTATTTTTTCAAGGATGTGAATATAAAAGTCATGCAATTCTGAGGCCCGGAGTTTTGGGAATGATCCATACAAAAATGAAAATCTTTAAATAGAGCATGTGAGTAGTTTTACTCAAAACTAGAATAACTATTAAACGTGGTCCCAGATCAGAAATATGAGGGCACCGTTTTTTTGAGGATTGCGGGTTTACCCTATGAGTTACATAAGTTTAGTTCGCGGAGGCATCTAGTGAGTATACCCAAAAATGGAAAAATGGTAAATAAAATAATTTTCTTTTTCAAATGCTTATATCTCAAGAACGGTGACTCAGATTAAAAATTTGAGACAACCAAAAATCTCATGAGTGTGTGGTTACCTAAGGTAGCTCCTTAATTTTTCTAGCACTGGACAACAATGGTAGTTAGTTTTTGGCTATAAAAAAAATAATTAAGTAAAAATAATATTATAGTAAAAATTTTAACTCCTAAATAGTAACATGGCTAGGAAATATGAGAGTAATTTTGAGCTTGTGATGGAATATTCTCCTTATGAAGAGACTAAAATTGATTTGCGTGGGTCGAGGATGATTGTTAATAGTTGTTGAACTTTTTTTAAGTTATGTTCTGTAAACTTGTGAGCGGTGATTAATATCTTTTTAACGGATTCTAAGATTAAAAATTTGAGAGAACTGTTGAATTTTTAGTGCCAGGATTCATTTTAGAGATGATTAACTTCGACAGGCATGGGTTGGACGAAAATGTTAATTTTTTTATCTTACAAAAATAATAATAAAATAACTCCAGAATTATTTTATTCATTACTTGTAACAGTTGAACGGTGGATGATAGGACCGTATGACAACATCAAACATTATAAAAGAGGTTTTTATTATCCCGAACCACTCATATCATTGGTTTTGTAAACACACCATTTATGTTTTTTATTTACTCTTTAATTCGGGTTATGTAATGAATCATAATGTTAAACACATCGTGAGAGATTAATATCCATTTAAAAAAAGCATGTGAACGGGTTTTGATTAATCACAAGAGGAATCTATGACGTAGTGCTAATGACGTCTTTCAGCAATGTAGAACAGAGCATCGATGACCATTAAAGGATTCAAACTGGACTGCGATGGCCGACAATGAACACCATAGAATAGGGGTTCGTCTCCCTTATCTACATCGTCTTCCATCTAATTCGAGGTACATGTTTCTCATGAAGGATATTTTGAATTTATCTTCTCTTGATGATGTTAGAATTCTCCCCTTGATATAACACTAATGTGGAGGATGTTGGCTAAACCAAAAAAAGATCGTACCCTCTGTCATTTGGGTTATGGTTGCATTCTTCGTACGCGACCAGCCAATACATTGAATAGACAAAACCAGGAGCCACATAGTGATGAAAGTGTCCCGAGAGGCACATGGGTGTAGTCGGAAAAGAAAAAGGAACTTCGGGGCTTTTACAGAGCCCTGTAGAATCTCTGCCATCATGGCGATGTCGAAGACCAGAGGAGGCGGTTCTCGGCTGCATAGAGTAGGCAGGACCGGAAAGCACCCCGATGGACAAGGGTGGCTAGCTGATAGTAGCTACATTGACGGAAACGGCGCTCCACAGAGGAGGGTCACCATGATAGAGAGTGGGCCCAAGCTCCGTGGGTCTACACTTGACCAGTCCACATGGACCAGCAAGCTGGTGTAGCACCAACTAATGTTACTACATTAAAGAGCTTGAACGGTCATGCTCAGTTGGCTGGCCGTGCACAGCCAGTGGCCCTGGTTGGTCATGTGGCCCAGTGGGCCGCACCCAGTAGAGTGGGATGTGACTGTATAGCAGCCTAGTGGGCCACACCCATGGCCAGTGGGCTGAGCCCATGATCCTTCAGTCTGTGCCCAGTCGAACTGGGTCAATCTCATCTCCTTCGGGTTGGGTCAAATGGGGCTATTCAAGTCAGTTTGGACCCAGACACACTTATGACCCAGTTTCAATTAAAGGGATATATATCTTAAACCAGAAGTCCATTGGATGAACCATATATGGCACCGTAACCCTTAGTATGAGGCTGTTCTTTTGAGATTCTCTACATTGGTATTGAAAAAGGTTGGAGTACGATAGGGTTTGATCAGACACGAATCCAACTGGTCCCAGAACACTAAAATGACAATAACATACAGACTGAGAATCTAATTGATGTTTTGTATGTTGTGTTGGAACCATTATGACATAGTAGATTATTGGTTTTCATCTCTGTTGGACTACATGGTTATTGAAATATGACCAATGGACTGTATAAGAAATCTTTCAAAATCAAGCGTGTTAAGTGCGAATATCCAATGGTTGGTTGTGATGTGAAGAATGAATATTGACCCTCCATGGGTCTACACCTAGCGAACGTCTATGGGTATGCACCATGTGATCCTTTGTGGGTTTCCACCAAGGGATACTTTTTCGGAGTGCACCTAGCGATCATCCTTGGGTGTGAACCTAATGGATCCTCCATGGGTCTTTCACTTGTGATCCCCCCTGTGTCTCTACCTTGCAATCCTCTGTGGGTATTCACCTTATGATCCTCCATGGGTCTACACCTAGTGATCTCTGTGGGTCTCCACCTAGGGATCCTTCATTGGTCATCACCTAGCAATCCTATATGGGATATGTAAAAGGACACATACCTCATCCTTTAATAACAATACAATCCTTTCTCCTAACAATAACTACCCAAATCATTTACCTTATTCCATTACCATCTCCTAGAGTCATTTTTTGAGAAAAAAACTTTGGAAAGAATATATTTAAACCCAAAGGGTTTGTTTTATAAGGTGGTTAAGTTATTCAAAAACAATTTCTGTTTCTGTTTCTATGTATAACATCATAAAATATTAATTAATCATGATTAAAAAATTATAAAATATAATATATAATAGAATGTTGAAATATTATTGGAATATACTATATTCATATCCACTTCCAAAAAATTGGAAATGAAAAAATTCTTCATGTGTATGGGGGACTAACACACTAATAGAAACTGGGTCGTAAGTGGGTTAGGGTCCAAACCGACCTGACTCGGCTTGCAGACCCCGGTTTTATGGGGCTGGTCTTTGCCTAGTCTGAATGGGCTCAACCTTCTCCAACTGGGCCTGACCTACTTAGCTATGGGCTCGGCTCGTGGGACTAGCCTGAACCATGAGGATGGGTGCGGCCCACCGTGCCATTGGACCAACCCGGCTTGTAGGCTGGGCTCAACCTGCCACCTAGGCGAAGTGGTCGGCTCCCCTCCTGAACTGATTGACTGTTCGGCCTCTTCATAGTAGCGGCACCAGTTGGCAGTGCTCTAGCAGTCCGGTCTGTGTGGACCGGTCAATAGTGGAAACCATGGGGTGCGATTTTTCCCTGCGTTCTGCCTCAGAGTCGTGGCCCACCTCTGCGGCACGTAGTCGCGTTCAATGTGGCCAACCTCTCTTGGAACTGCTCTAGATGGTTGGTCCGTCTAGACTAGTCGGTAGTGGGATCCTCAGGGCACGGTTTCACCATTCTTTATGGCTTGGAGCTACGAGCCTCCTTCGCAGTAGGCCGCCACTGTCAACGCAGCTGGAGTAGGTCGGTCACTCTTGTCTACCAGGGCACCTTCAGGCACAAACACTTCTTTGTGGATGGTGAGTGCTGCTTGCCGCCTCATCTAGCTGCCGCCTCCTCTGGCTGCCACCTCCTCCAACAACCCACTCCACCATGATGACAGTGATTCTGTTAGACATTAGTAAAGCTCTAGCAGATTATTTTCTTTTCTGACTGTGACTATGGGCCTCCCGAGACGCATCCATCACTGTGTAGCTTCCAGTTTCTTGTTGGGATGTATTTGTGGGTTAACCATGAACAACGCAACCAAATCACTAATGGTGGAGGGTTCATACCTTGTTCGGTTTGGCCCATTCCCTAGAATTAGCGTTATATAAAGGGGATAGTACAAACATCTTCAAGAGAAGATGAATTCGAACAATTCTTCAAGAAAAACCTATAACATTAATTCATTGGTAGACGCTGCAGATGAGGGAGACAAAACTATGTTCAAATCAATAAAATGATTAGAAGAATAAATTATAAAAGTGTTTGGGATAGTTTAGGTTCTTTTGGGGGATTGTATTCTTTTTATTTGTTTCATTAGTTAACATTGTATTGATTCATTAATGTTTGTAGAGTATAATATTTCATCACAAATGTTCCAAGGGAATTTGCGTAACAACTATTTTATTTATACGTGAGTTACTGATTCCTTATTCATGTTTAATTGAATTATATGAAATAAAATAAATATAATTTTGAACATTAACATTCAAAACCTCCCACCATTCTTATTCATCTAAAGAAATAATTAACATTCTTGAACATTGAACTTTTTTACTAGCTACAATTTATTTAACTTATATATAATTATTTAATTTATTTCATTAAAGTAGAACATATTTTTTATTATATGGTCTAACATATGATAGTTGGGAAAATAATATGGTAAATTTATTAACATAGCTTTATAAAGATATATTAACTTCTATCATGTGATCAATATTTTTTATAGTCCAAAAATGTTCTGTCTTATAACCTATTTATCCATAATGGAATTGAACATATTATTTCATTTTTTATTAACATAATCTCTTTATACCATTCTTATATCATTTATGTTTGTATTTGGTTATGGGTGTCTTTTTCCTTAGCCAATATATGGAAATGTTTTTTTAGAATAAAAGTAGTTTCTTCCACCTTAAAATATATTTTATTTTTGATGGTATAATTTCAATATATATTTTTGATGTTCATTGAAATAAATCCTCAAAACACTATAATAAAATATTTAACAATAAAATTTTATGAGGTTACTTTTATAGAATGATAATTGTTTCTATATCACTCAGTATATTCACTAAAAAATATCCAATACATTCTCTAGGGAGTGTATTATATCCTTCATATATTTTAATCCATTTTAACAAGAAATGAGGTTTATGGCACTCTCATTCAATCCTTTTTTATAAATTAAGAGTTTAAGAACACAAATATTCCTTAGAATGTAGTTGAACTGGTGTAGAACATACTGGTAGAGTTCTTACCAATCTGTGCTAGACACAATGTTAAGTATTTTGTACAAAAAAAACATGAATCCATTATTAGTTTAGGATGATAAACACTATGTATCAGCCTATTATTAGTCTAGATTAAAATAAATGTGCCACACCGAGAAATAAAATTATCTTTATAATACCCTAAGATCTGATTCGATTGAATAAGAATATGTACGGGTTTCTTAATTTGGGAAGAGGTGGATTTGCGTCCAAATATAAGAGAAAATACAATCTATTAAATTTTACCAGTGTAGATTTCCGTTAAATAATTTTAAAAAAGTTTTAATGGAATCAAACATCTCTTCATATTATAACATAGTCAATGCCATATTTTTCATTAAATACACTCTTAGGGCTTGTGTCAAATAGATTATTTGATATTATAATCAAGGACACACCAATTAAATAAAGTACCAACTGTTAAAAAATATTAAAATTAAATATAAAGTTTATTGGGTTCTATGGTCATTTAGTTGAATGGACTATGATTTATTTGGTAAAGCGGTGTCTCTCTTAAGGTGGATATCAATAGAATGAGGTATGAATTATAATTTAAAATCCTTGTTTTCATGTATACACTCATTATGTAATTTAACATTAACGAACAAGAAAATTTCTAACATAGATTTTTATTATGAATACAGATCTTCTGCAAAAATGGTTTCAACACCTTTAGGCAGGGGGTTATATATAAATATTGAGCAGTTTATTCTAGAATGGTCCATCAAGTGGTCACTAATAGAGTCTCTAGTAGAGATATTCAATAAATAATATAAGTTTGATATGGTGTTTGCACTCATTCATATAATACCTTGATAAAAATTAAATTATCAATGGATGATTTCTTATTTTTCTATTTATTTTTTAATCATATTCTATAATATCAATTGGGTATGTATTGATGATGTGAACTAATGAAAATTCCCTAGAGAGAATGAAAGAATCATCTTTGTGGATGAAATATGATAATTTAAAGCAACTATAATAATATTTACTTTTTAAACCTATAAAGTCCTCACATTAAAAAAATTATATAATATTGAGAGTGTTAGTCCAAAATTCACATTATATCATTTTGGGGATATTTATAGTTTAATATTTCGAATAATTAATTCATAACTCTCACATATTTAAAAAATAAAATAAAAAATGTACACTTTCCCTCATTATTCTTTGTCCTCAAAATATAAAACATTTTTAGTGAATTATTTCCTTTTTTGGTATAATATTTCTGAAAATAATATTGAATATTTATTTGTTCTCACTCATCCTTAATCGGTATAAAAAGTAATTAAAATCACAGGTGAGTAAAGAACCATAGTATGTGAAATAAAATTATGAAATCCAATATTTAAATGAGAAAACCTAAAAACACATAAAATGATTACCTTTATCATAATATTACATGGTTAAATAAAATAATCCATAACCATAATAATAATTCTATTTTTTATTATAAAAACATTAATTCCTATATCAAGAAAAAAATAAACATTATTAGAAATATAGATTTTATATTCATAAAAAATTTATAAAAAACGATATCCCTCTAAAATCAATTAGATAAATAACCCTAGTTAACATAATCATTCTTGACTTTGAAGATAAGAAAAATCATTCAGTTCATTAGAGATCTATATCATGCTCACTCATTATATAATTTATCTGGGTCTCACAAATCTTATAAACATTATCAGGCTCAATTATTTTATACTCTACATATGGATTACTGATCATATAAGATATATCCGTCTCACCCATCATCAGCTATGAAATCATGTACCATAGCACAAATACAAAATTTTATGCTTTCAACGTTTCATCATAAACCCTTGAAATATTCTTTTGAACCATATGAAAAAAATTCTTCAATATTGTAATACTAAGTATTTTTTAAAATACATTTTCAAAATTAAAATATGAAGAAAAAATGAAAGTGGGTTTTAACTAATTAAAAAAAGAATATTATATAGAAATCTATATATCAAAAAATTATTGTTGTGGAGGGAAAAGATAATAAATAAATTTATTTTATAATATATAATTTTTTTCCTTTTAAATTAATTTAAAAACATTATATATTAAATATTTAGAAGGATTCATTTTGAGATATTTCAAAATAAATTTATAATAGACCATAAATGTACATTATAATTCATATATTTCACTATAAGTAATTACATATAATAATTATAATAATATTGACATGGAAGAAAATGATTTATAAAATAAATCATTAAAAAATTATAAATGGGGTTTTAAGTGAAAATTTATATTAACTCAAGTGCAACTCATCCCCAAATTTCTTATGTTCAATAATGATAAAATTGACGTGATTATTTACATTCATAATAACCCTTTTCATGTTTATTATTCCTTTTATTTTATTTTCCACTATATTATATTCAATAACATAATCATTTATGTTAAAGTGATATGTATTGAGGATATTTCTCTCAAATATCCAAAATTACATTACTACATTTACTATGGTCTATGTTAGAAATGATTAATCATCTTAGGATTTTAATCATGATATAATCATCATTTTTTACTTTAATAATAATTTTATGATCATCTATCAACGATATATATGAGAAATGAATCACATCACTTCACAGATGTGGTAATCAACATGTATGCTTGAATGATGTTATAATTTTCCAATATATGGGAACATAAAAAATTATATGAGATTCAATGTAACACCCAATGATTTAGTGATATATTTTCTTTTAAATATTTTTAATTTATTAGATAGATTATGATACACACATCCTCGAGTCCAAATGGACTTTAATATAGTATACAATTATAACCTACCTACTAAATTGGCTGTTTGAATAAGAATATTTTTTTTAAAATATATATATATTATATAATGTAAATATATTAATAAAAATGTTCCCATCTTTTAGTGGTGTATTGGTATGCTCAAAAAAATACATTTTCCCCACAAGTGAGTTTTATTGCATTTTGTGATGAAATAACATAATTAGTTTTTTTTTCAACATATAGAAAAATATTTTTTTTAAGACATGAAAATTATATTTTAAAAATTATATTAGAGTGAGTTTTTGATAAATTTCTGAAAAGAGTAATTTTTTCCTACATTGAAAATTACAAATTTTAATTGGAAATTTTCTTTTCATTTATGAATTTAAAATATTATTTTCATTAAAAATTGATTTAAATTTATAATTTGCGGAATTAAATAATTAATAATCTTATTTATTTTAATGGAATCAATTTTATATTCATTTTTTTTATTAAAATGTTTTATACTTATAAAATCATTTTTCCAAAATACCACATTTCAATGTGTTTGGAGGGATAAATATCTAATTAAATTATAAGAATAATGTGAATTGAATTTGGTAAAAATGATTCAGTATTTTAACTATAAATTCCTTTTTTTAATGTATCCACTTTCATTTAAATTTCATAATTAATAAAAAAACCATTAAATATTTCTCACTGTAGTTATGGTTAAAATCATTTTTCTAAGGGGGAGATTAAACGAAGATAAAAGGATAAAAAAACCAATTATACATTGATAAATTTTATTACATATACACATAAATCCTCATGATATCCCAATATTAAATCTCTATCAATATAGTATTATTTTTATTTGGAATAATTTTTTTATATTTAATCTTTTCAAAAATTTCAATTGTGTCATCTTGCCCCCTTAGAGAAAGAAACCCCTTCTTTATAATATTTACACATTCATAAAACTAATATACCAAAAAAATCATTCCCAAGTATCTTATAATATTTCTTATACATGGATTTTATTAATCGGTATTCTTTAATACCCATTCCAAGTATTCTTAATGAAGGATATAAGTGAGGAAAACCAAAAGAGGTAATTATCTTACCGGACCTCTAAAAATTTATTTATTAAAATAATTTTTATAAATTTACGGTATTCATTTTAAAATAAAAAATTTCATATCCAAAACATATATAAATTAATTTTTTATGTAACATCTAATATCCACACTCTATTTTATAAAATGGGATGCAGATGTATCACTCACATTTAAATATGGAATACCTGCTCCACATATTGTAATTATTCGTTTTCCATAACAATAATTCATATACGGTAATATTTATGGATTTAGTTTTTTGTAAATTATATTTTTGAAATAAATAATCTTCTAAAAAATAATATCATATCTACATTCATACCTTCAAATATGTTGAAGAATTATTAGATTCCACATGAATACTTTTAGACAACCTCATATAACTATTGATGTGATTCATTATTTGGTTTCCTCTTTAAATGGATGGTAATAAATATATATTTAATAAATATATGTCATATATATAATATAATATATATTCATTAGAGTTTATTTTTTTCCATTCTTTAAATCCATCCATTGAAATGACAAAACATTGTTTACGGATACATAAGAACTACCATCTCAATGAAATGAAAGTTTCATTTTTCCTAAATATACCATTTTTGGATGACCCAAACATATATAATAAATAAATATGATATTTTTATATTCTCTAAAAATATATAAATTGTGGAACAATGATAAATTTTCAAATTCTGGAACTACCGAACTGAATTTGTATTGATAAATGAAATAGTCAACATTTATAAATGATGATATTAATAAGTAAATATTCATAAACGAGTTTCAAAATGTTATAAGTGGATTAGATATGATATTATAAGTATTTTAAAGACTATGATATATAATTATAAATAATTGTAACGTAACATAAAGGAAGTTAATTTTTTTTTCAACATAATTAGAACTCAAGGTAAGGTATTAATAATATAATCTCATTTTTTATCGAGATTGTTTATGATCCAGAGTTTGAATAAAAATATTTTTCCATCCAACTTAATAAAATAATGAAATTTATTATACTGTGGTTATTTCATTATTGTATGTATGTTTCATTAATTTTCCTATCATTAGGAACTCAATATATTGAACGAATGTTTTTAATGTAAGTTGACATTATTTCTCCCTTAAGTAAAAAATAATTATTCATCTTGGATATGATTTATTAAAATTTTATCAATAAGTTTTATAATATTCACCTATTATTCATTAAAGTAATTTTTACCATTGTTTAAATTTTTTAAAATTGGTTTAAATGTAATCATTTAATTTTTTTTGGAAAAGTTAGTTGTGACATTTTACAAAAAATGTGAAAGGAATATTTTTTAATGAACATTACATTAATTAAAGTTTTCGTCAACATGAATAATCAACAATTTGATTCATATATTATAGTTTTATAATATTATTTTTAATGAAAAATACTTTCTTAATATTTTAAGAGAATTTATATTTTCAATAAATTATTTCATAGTGAAAATCATATTTTCCTCATTAAGTGTTTCAGTGATATCTCAAAAGTATTTTTCATCAGTGATATCAAAATTTGATATTAAATATTATTTAATGGGATTAAAATTCAATTATATTATCCAAAATCATTCCTTGGGTATCCTGTAATGATGATTTTAGGATGATTTTATGAATCATATTTTCTACCCATGGGATAATCATGTTAGCATGAAATGTTTTTTAAACCCATTTTATCAGTGAGATATCCAATGATCCTATAATGAAATTTATATGAATTCTATTTAAATTTAATTTTTAATGATATGAGGAATTTTTTATGATCATATAGAAAAGTTATATATGTGTTTCATTTATTGATGTACGAGACTTGAATTATAGATCCCCCTAATGCATTAGGTAAATATGGAAATCTCGTTATATAATAAGGTCCAGAATGGGGAGTGAACCCAGTTTAGTAATACACTTTGTACAACATGATATTATATAGAGTTAATCATGAATAAAGATATGATGTATTTGGGAGTGAACCCAATCCTATATTATAGTCTTGATAGTGAAACTTAATTACTAAAGAAATGATTTTCAATTCATATGACAAGGCCAAAAACATAAATCATTGGACAATGTTATAATATTAGGGCTCATTATGACATCCCGAACAGGGATCCTCTTTTCTAGTGACCCAAGGTAGTGGGTCCCATGAATTCAAGCATTCAATCTGGTACACTAGTGGCTTCTGACATATAGTGAGGGTGTGAAGGTGGCATAATAGGCAGACTAAATTGGCTTATCTGAATTAAACAATTGATAAAACTATTAAAAAACAATAGTGGGTGCAAAATATAAAAGAAATGACAAATAAAATATGTACGAAAAAAATACCTAAACTATTTAATAATAATAAAAATCCACTAGGAAGTGTCTTATACCTGGATTCATGGAATTATAGTGAATAAGAGGGGAATAAGAAACAAGCATATACAATTATTCTATTGAAAAAGGAAAAATGAATATAAAATGATTATCCAATATAAAATTTTACATATGCTTGGTCCTCTAATCATATGATCTAACAATTTTTAAATCATCTCATGAAACTATATTAGGGATCTTGTACTTATCCATTCCTACAAAAATTTAATATACTCGGGTAATAATGGTAGCTTGAGTGGGTTGTGAGATAATATCAAAGAAGGACACCACCAATGGTGTCTTTATGTTTTTGAAGAAATGCTCATTAATAAATATCGTTCATGATTAAATAAATAAGAAATAATGATGAATATATAACATTATTTATCAGGATCCTCATGGACACCTAGAATCACTACATTCTTCATCATATTTATGGAATGAGTTTTTGATCTCTTAATATAAGTATAATGAAATATATAACTTATTTTTATATTTGATCCACATATATAGACTATGAACATGTGGAAATAAGTGTCGATATAACTGAAAATACAAGTTGACATATAGATATAGGCGTAACTCAATCATCTTTAACCAGTCCATATGATACGATAAAATGAATTAAATGGGTACATGAAAAACATCCCATAAATAGTGAAAATCGTCATGCTTAACACTCAGGATAGTGGGTGTGTTGTCAGGCCAAAACCAAAAATAATGGATATGGTTCATCAAGACCACTTTCAAATATTTTCAATGGTATGAGATGTCATGATCAACACCATATATTTGCGATCATGAATCTGCATTCCCAACAAAACCATTAAAAATTGTTCCACAACCTATATCAATGTTGTAATAATGTTTACAATAATTTTAATGATGTGTGACCAATCATATATTCAATTTATCAATCCCATTCCAATAATGTAATTACAATTCAATTAAGAATATAATAATTTATTGAATAATCAAAGTGAAATTACAACCCATTAATAGTTTATTCTATTTAATCCATTCAACTTAATACAAGTCATTTAATGAGATAATATATAGAAAACCAATTATCAAGTTTCAATGAGGCACCTATAATTATCCGTTGACAATTGGTAAATTACCTACATGGGGTATTCCATTTGTAATGTTTCCAAAGAACATATTACGATCTTGGTTTTATTAATCATTTAGATATATGTGGAGAAATATGTGTACAAACTTCAAAAAATGATTATGAGGAACTATAAATTTTAAACAATTAATTTACTATAGGAAATTCAAGGTGGATCACCCAAGGGGTTTCAATATCTGAGGTAAAAATCCACTAATTTATCAAACAATGATCCTAGGGTGTTATGAAAGGTGATGATATGAAATTTCATTTAGGAAATTGATATTAGGGTGGCATAATATAAAGGAAAGAGTTCGACACAATGATACGGCTATGAAAACACCAAAAATAATGGAAAACAACAAGACCAATTACATCAGGGTCGTTTCTGAGTCATCTTCTAATGGAGGCCTTATATTTGATGTTGGTTGAGAGAAACTGAAGAAATGGAAAATCTCTCTGATAATAGAGAAAATAGATATCACCTAAAAAGTGAAATAGATATTACGATAATCTAAAATAAGAAGGTAGATAATGTTAGATCATACCTGTATCAATCCAACTCCTTCAATGGATCTTGATTCACACATTATGCTTGTCTGTTGAATCAAATCCTCAAAATAAGGAAGATGAGAGCTCATGGGAGGAGGAAGTTTGTTTTTCCGAATTTAAAATTGAGGAGAATGAGGAAATGGTCTTATAAGATTACTTAAAGAAAATTGTGAATTTTCACTCACAAAATATGGGTCAATATTTTTTCCAAACCGTGCACAAACTGTGCTCACCTAACTATCCAAGGGAAGAACCTGCATGGGTATCGAATAGAGTTACAGTTAATTTGAGAAAAATATCAAACAATTATCAGTATAAAATTGAATATGGATTTCTCATTCATGCACAATGTGTCTCATAGTTTTAGACTACTCATGTGCCCCCCTGATCCACTATCTCACATCTCATTATTAGTAGAAATTGTGAGGGTTGTGAAGAAATATTTTTATAAACCATGTGGTTCTGATCATTTTCCTAGATTCATGGATTCATGGGTCTGAACAATCCTCATACACCACATGTGGACACATTGAATCCATTGGGTAAGATTATAATGTTTATTTAAATATATTTAAAAAAATGATACATACCATCATGGAAAGACTGGTCTTACAAACTCCCCTCCATAAAGAAAATCATCCAAGAGGTTTCCTTCCATGGGTAATGATGTGTGAACTAAGAGTAGCAATGGCCACTACGCTCATATATTTTCTTCTCATTCCCAGATCACATCTTGTACTTGTTTATGTATCTATATTACCCATACCAAAAGGATCTAACCTGCATTGGAATTTTCTCATGACCAAATAACTAATTTTCACTAGATACTACTCCAAGAAGGCATCTATCTATTACCTACCTTCATCGGGAAGAAATACATGTGATGGGTTGGGATAATATAGGTGAAGCTCTGGTACGTAAAATTAACAATACATTTATTCATATTTTGGATAATGTGGTAACATGTAATGCACTAGTCTGATTTTGTTCACCACATAAAAGGGTGAAACTAATCTAGGAGAGAGTTAACCATACCACAAAATATATATTTGGACCAACCTAGGGGATGCTGGAAAGGAACCCAGATATCCAACATAAAAAAATAGGTTATCAACTTCTGTTTTTGTATGATTGATGCATGGACTGGGTTATCATCATGTTCATTATAATCAACTCGTCATAATTTGTAGTCTCCATTATGAAACATGGTCCATGCATAATATCCTTACATATATGTAGCAGGAATAGTGGTCGATGAAAATGCTTTCCATATAAGGCTTGATAATGTGACATCTTTTTGTTTTACAGAAAAAACTTATTATAAGATAACTGAACAAGATGAATTTTTTTCCCCTTGGAAAAATTAAAATCGTGGAAACATGCATGGATCATGTTCTCAATCCCATTAATCTTATGATTTTTCTTTTAATTGGTTTTTTGGTTTAAGGCCATTCTCAGAAGAAATAGTATACTAAAGGCCTACTGCAATCCCTACTTCAAATGTGAGGTGAAGCACATATCTCAATTAGAAATGCTAGAATTTGTGAAATCCATAAAGATGTAGATCCTACCAGATGCATAGAATCCATATTTCATTTACTGTTAAAGTAAATCACATAGGTAATAAGTGTGAATCCTTGATAAAATTATCAGTGAAAATTGACACCATATCATTTCCCCAAGGTGATCTGGGTAGAACACTCACGAAATCCCTAGAAAGATCATCCAATTTACACTAAGTAATGAATGATGGATGTAATCTTCCTTCTAGATATTTATATTTCTCCTTCACTTGAATACATGTGGAACACCAACTGATGAATCCAACAATATCACATTTCATACCAGTCCACCAACACTAGTTCTGTATGTCCAAATATATTTTGGTGACACTGAGATGTACTTCCCATGATGGGGCATGAAATTCCTACATGTTATCCCATCTAATGACTGTTTGGATATATTAAATTCGATGGGATAGTAGTGTATAATATCCATCCATGGTCCACCCTAATTATGAATTATTATATGTGACACTTTCCCATAGAACAAGGCCCTCATGATCAGATAGTTGTCCCATTCATACCCATTCTATTAGATTGGAGTTCACTACCATGTTTGTGAGGATAGCCTAACATTTATCCTCCTAAACCTCAATTACAGTATCTAAAATTAATCCATGACATTCCATTAAAAAATAATCTCTTAGACTCTCTTAGTCTATGTCTTCCATCTCAGAACATCAGATACATCAATAAACATAACTAGAAATATAAGCAATATCAATATTCAACACATATAGGTACTCAATACATCATTACTACATAAGATTCAAAACTCTCTATGTAAACATGTAATTATAGAATTTATGATCAATATATAATACTTATTCCCAACATATATATTTTTTCCACAATAGTGTATAGAATAAACTACAATAGCAACATTCATGTTGTCTATCAGGTAATTCCACAAGTGAGGCCTCAACTATAGAGACATGTATGCTACGAATCACTCATCCGACAATAGAATATATCCCATATTGATACCTTATGGGTGACATTATACTCTATAGGTTATAACTAGATCCAAAATAAATAATATTTTTACTAAATTCAAAAGAAATTATGAATCCTAAAATGTTGCTTCACAAGCTTATGACCATCTTAATTCACACCATTATTTTTCAAGATTGTATTACGCACTACATGGATTAATAAATCCATTATGAATCATCTATAAGCCCATAAATCCTCATGATATTCTAGATTTCATATATGTTCTTGGAATTTTCATAGGAAACTACATCTTTAAAATTTTCTAGGTCCATCGAAACACCTAAGTATGAGATAATGTCACCCAATAAGTGGACATTTTCAATCTAAAACTTCCATTTAGTATGATTACAATAGACATGATTCTCTTTCAATGTATTTAGAATAATCTCATGATGGTAGGAATGGTCATGTCTATATAATGAATACATTAATATTTCATCAACAAAGACTACCATGATTGAGTCTGGGAATGCGTGGGAAACCCAATTCATATAATCCATGAAACACTAGATTTGTTCATGAGTCAGAACGACATACTTAGGTACTCATATTGTCCATACCATCTCTTAAAAGTTTTGTGTGAGTTTTGCAGATGACAGAATATCAATATAAAGATACTTTGACCTTAAATATTACATTAAAACATTCACTCTCCTAAAAAATAATCAATGAGGCCATCTATTCTTGGAATTGGATACAATTTCATGAAAATAAGCTTGTTAAACCTTATATAATCTAATTATTTTCTTGGGTTACCATAATATATCATGGGAAAATGGATCCAATGAGCTTGTAACCAAGTCGTACAAGCTCTTGCTTGGCATCCAAAAGACTCGGTATAAAATCCGGGCAGGGATGGATTTTCGGGTACTGTAGCTGAACTATAGAAGGATACTATAGCAGAACTGTAGTAGTGGCGGCACTGTAGCGGCGGAAGCATTGTTGCAGCGGAGGAACTATTACAGGGCATTGTAGCGGTGGCAGGTATTGTAGCACTTATTGTAGTAGTGCAGGTACTGTAGTAGTACTGTTCACGGAGGGGTCATTTGGGCCGAAAATTGGGCTTTCAAGCCTTGTATTCAGGCCACATGGCCTAGTGATTTTAGGCTATGTTTTGGGTCTCCCTATACCCACAATAAAGAGGTATTTTCATTAAATAACAAATTGGGTCTTTGACCCCAACCATAAATAAACAAATCATTGGAAAAAAGACCTGTGAATAGTAAGGATATGTTATGGGGTGTATAAATCCATTAGCATCCAGATCCTAAACCTCTTTATTAAGCTCCAAAAGCTCTATATTATCTATCTTATAAGGGGTAATGGTAACTACAATTTTTTTAGTCACTACCTCAATAATGAATTATTCCACTCACACTAGATGTATAAAAGAGAAGTATTTTAGAAAGAATTCATTGAAAAGCTCCACTAAATGTTGAAAATATCCAGTTGTAACCCCAAATCATCCAATAAAGGACTTTAAATTAAAGATATCACACTACCTAGCCTCTACTACAAGGATCCTTATATCCAATATTGAACATATCATTCTTCCTTATGCATGAGTCAGCTACCCTCTGGTGATGTAAATGTCACCCTATAATTATAGAATCTAATATCACCTCGATAGGGGCCTAACCAGTCCTTCCCAATGATTATATAAAATCCCATCATGGTAAGGATGAAAAGATTCTATACGTAGTGATATATTCTTATCTCTATGGGGAAATCCATAAAATGGAGAACACCATCCTATTAGATACCAAATGGGAAATCAATCTCTATAACACCATTTATGTACTTAATCTCATGGCCTGGACAATTTTTTAACATCTTGTGTATAATATAATTTGTCACACATGTGTAAACTATATTAGACACTACTGTAGAAGAAACATGAATAGTACATTGTATAGTAGAAGTTCTCGTGCTCTACTCCTCTGGAATAGGATTCACTGCATGTAACAGGAATGTTCCATAGCCATGAGTCACTACCAAACTACGTTGACCGTTCCCTCTCTAATGGAAATGAGAACCATGATTTTGGATACCTTTACCTCATCGTCCGCCTTAGCTAAAGTGGTATATGGTATTCCAGATTCCTACCTCGAGTTGTCCTACTAGGGCCACTCTAGAATGTGGAGTATTTTTAGATCCTTATTCACTAAAAATTGATGGAAAAAACTCTATATAAATAATAGATATTACCCATATTTTCATAGCCTCTAATATAAGTTTGTAACATCCCAACATGGCATCCCCTTAATCCATTGAACAATATGGTGGGTGAAGTCCCATCAAGTGTGTCTCCCCGTACACTAGAAGCTACCAAAAAATAGTGGGGGTGTGACGGTTGTGTGGTGGGGTGATTATAAACCTTATCAGAATGACATACATGATACAATAGATATTGAACAATAGTGAGAGAATAATACAGCTATGTATTGTAAATATACTATTGAAGCATAAATAATGTAACAATAGAAAAATACTAAAAATCTATCAGGTAGTGACTTATACATGGATGCATGGAATGATGATGTACAAAAAGGGAACATGGGATAGACATAAACAATAATTCCATACATAAAAAAATAAAAATGATTCTCCACTCTCATATCAAGCATTTTCTCATTCCTATGCACTTATGATACAACTATAGGAAAATCATATCATAATCTTGATGTAGGGTGTTTGGAAATATACAGATCTGAAAATGTAATATTCATAGGTACCAAAGGATGACCAAGATGGTTGTGTGTTAAAATACCACTAGGCCACTAAAAAAGATCTCTAGATGTTATACAATAAGATATCATTGAAAAATAGATTATAGGTTTAAATAAATAAGAAGTAATGCTGAATAAATAACAGGCATGCCTAGGTTTCTCAATGGAACCTAATTGATCTACCTACTTCAAATCATGGGTAGAATGATTGTCTAATAAAAAAATATATTTTTAAAAATATAAATATATTTTTTTTCATATTTCATCATCCTATATAGAAGAAGTATTGGTAGATGTTTGTGTCCATATATCTAAAATAAAAGGTGCTAGTTGGACTAGGGATTAACTCATTCATTTATTACTTTCCTAAATGAGATTATACACTCAGGGAAAAACATACATTCCCACAATTTCATAAAGACTATGAGATTTAATTAATGACACATGGTATGGTTTGTGTGTTTCCATTCCAATAGGTAAAACATGGGACATGGTTCATCATGCACATTGTCTAAATAGTGTCAGTGGTGTGAGACAACATGATCAACAATCGATATATGGGATTTTGAATCTGTATTCCTAAAAGACACATTACCAATTTTCAACATCTAGTATTAGTGGTATAATAATTTTTACAATAATAGTCACGATTCATTAACTCCCATTTAATTTATTCATCAAGACCACTATAATAATGAGATTATAATTAAATAAATAATTCAATAATGTATTGAATAATCATTAAGTATTTACTATAACACCTGAGAATTTTATGAGAAATATTTTGTTTTTATGTTATATAAATCATCAAAGGAATATTTTACAACACACAAAACATGCCTGGCTTGCTTTACATGCAATCACAACCTTCCTTGATAGATTGTGTCGTACGCAATACCGAGTTTCACTAAACAATGATATGCTATTAAAATATTATTAAGACAAGCCGTTATGAATAGTAATAACCACCTTTTAAAATTTGTAATATTATATTTTTCAAAATGGACTTCATTTTTTGATTCAAAATATCGAAATTAGCTTAGGGTGGAATTTTGGTACTTTTCGGACAACTTTCATATTCTGATGAATAGTGAAAATTACTAAATTTTAATTAAAAACGTCCTTTTTAATCGAAATAATTAATAGTGATAAATTATTGATTTGAGTGGTTTTAAAGTATATTTAGAATATATTTTTACCATTTAATACAATTTTGGTCATTGAATGTAATTTCACATTTAAACCAAACATAAATAAGTGTCAATCTTTTGATAGTTATTATCTCTAAAAAACACGCAATTTGTTTTGACGACGAGAATTAATTTTTAAATAAATTAATTCAACTGATGTGTTTTTAATTTAGTAAAATAGACATCATTTTTTAATTCATAATATCAAATATATCTTAGGCCTAATTTTTGGTATTTTTCTGGAAACTTTCATTTTTTGATGAATAGTGAAACCACTAAGTGGTAGTTAAAAAAACTGAATTTTTCATAAAACATAATTTTACCACTTCTGTGAGTGAAATTTCAAAAATCCGGGAGACACAGTTGATGTCAGTAAGTAAAACGTGGTTCAATTGGATGAAAATAATTTTTGGTGAATAGTAACATTTTACTTTTATTTACCACGGTTAAAAGAAAATAGGTTAATTAAGGGTAAAAATGATATTATTATTACCCTAAAACATGTCCTAATTCTATTGGATAAATTTAATTCGACCAAAATAAACCATAGGAATAAAATATGACCATTTAGGCACACTTGGATTAGATTAGGACATTTATTATTAATTTATTTAAAGTAGGGTTAAAATAGTTAAAATCAAAGTTTAATAAGTAAATAATTTTTAATATAGGGTTATTCATAAGATAAATTCTACTATAAATATTAATTAGAAATATAAAAAGATTTCCTACATAATGGTATTTTATTTGTCATTTTTAGACTTTAAATATTTAATTTATTTATGACACAAAGATGATGTAGTAATTATCTTATTAATAAAATATTGACATAATTGATGTTATAAATACCCAAATAAATGTAATTTGAGACTTTTTATGAATTCCACTAATTTTCTAGGTTAATATGACATGTTAGTATTTATTTAATTAACCTTTTTAGAACTAATAATTCTGTTATGATTTTCACAAAAATCAATTACTAAATAGTGTCAAAATTGACATAAAATAGTTTTTAAAACAAATATTATATTATTTATTGTTATTTTATTCCTAAAAATATAATTATTGGCCAAGATACTTATATAATGATAGGTATATCATTAATGGACCACTTGGGGGTCGCTTGGATATATATGGTAAGTTTATTAACTATATAATATAAAAATAAAAAGTGACATGGTAAATGTCAATGTAATTAACTAAGAGATAAAACTAAAAGATAAGGTTAATATAATGACCTAAAATTATATAAATTCTATTTTATTAGAGGATTTAGACCCATACCCACCTTATCTTATAAATATATCAATTTGGATCTATTAAAAATGGAATTTGACTTTATAATAAAATAATAGTTTTTGTTATTCCAAAGGTGCCCCTCTCCTCCCTTATAAACGGGAACCTCCTTCCTCTCTTCCTCACACCACTTTGAGTCTACAAACTCGGAAAACCCCTGACAATTTCTCCTCTCCACTTCCCTAGAGACATCCTAGAGGTCCGGGTCTTCTTCAAAGACCAATTTTAGTGCCCTAAAAGGAAGTCTCAATGAAGCGCTTCAAAGAAGAGCTAATGTCCGTTACCGATTCTTTCATCTTTATTTCTTCTTCCACTTCTTCTTATTTAGTTGTTTCATTATGAAGTAATAACATCAGTATCACTCATAAACCAATATGTTATTATAAGTATGAAACAACCCTATTTCACCATCTATCCATCCTACGGAAAACGAAATCAACATGCGTGCGTACGTAGGGAATACCGTCTCCACGCTGTGGTGTAATCTATTTTCCCCCACCACCTTACTTGGATGGGTATAATGGTGTAAATAATAACTATATATTATTATTGTAAAGTGATATTGATTCTGAAATAGTATACATACACTCCAATACAATTCCATGATCATGGGACCGATATCATCGCTCGTGCGTACGTACGTAATACCGTCACCACGATGTGATGCGACTCGTTCTACATGATCTTCATTGCATAATGATTATATAAATGAATTGAATGAATGAATATGATATATATTACACAAATACCATTCTGGAAATGAGGTATCTGTATCCTAAAGAGAAGAATAAAAATTTATTCGACAAAACACGCAAAAGAACAAAAAGTAATAAACACCTGAATAACAAGTAATAATGAAATATTATTAATAAGAAGCTAAGAATATGACCATATATGATATCATAAAAATAATTATGATTCTGGAATAAGTCAATAACATTATTTAAATCACTATACAGGAGGTTCAGACACTTATGAATCAAAGCGGACCTATGGTAATGGAAATATCACAATCTCATTTTTATCTAAGATTGTTTATACTTTGAAATTTACTGGGGTGTATTTTTTCATCCACATACATATTTCCTCAATATGTAATATTATTTCCATCCACATAAAGGTTTTTAAATACAATTTTACCCTTCGGTGAGTTTTTAGTAAAATATATGAAAGGAATATTTTGTGGTTTTTCGTACAAGGTACTTTTTGGCTTTTCCGATAAAAGTACGAAGAATGTTTTTTAGCTTATACGGCATCAATGTATTTTTAAAACATTATTTCCAAGAAGAATCCTTTACAAGTTTTCATGTTTATTTTTAATCAACTTCTTTTAGTTTATAATTTTATGAAATGTTAAGAAAGGAAAAATGTTTTTGAAGTAGAAAGGATATTTTCCTCAAGAATGGAGTTCAAGTGTTTTATCAAAATTATTTTTCATCTAAGATAATAAAGGGTTCTGTTTCTATCCCTATTATTACATTGATTTGACTATTTGTTTGATTGAATTATTTTGATGAATTCCTTTATCTTATATGAATTGTTTTATGATGTCACGATGTTTAATATTCCCATTTTTATAACATTGGTTATGCTATGATGTATCGTTTATGATTTTGTGGCACACATAAGAATGGTATCATTATGAGATGGTTGGTACCTATATATCCCTCCAATGCATTGGGTAAAGATTTTATATCTCATGAGATAGACATGACTGGAACGGCAGGTTAAACCGGTTCAGTTAAACATGACTGATATGAGGAGTGAACACGGTTTAGAAATGGATTTTGTCCACTAAGATAGTATTGGCAATGAGTCTTGACTAATAAGAGGTGATTCTATAAGATTATGTGTGTATGACAAAAAGTTTCATGTTTTATGTTATGATTATTGTGATTACATTTCACTACCATGATTTATCCCATGTTATAAATTATGATCTCTTTTGCAGGGTAAGATTTCCAAAATGTTATGTTCTTATGAATATGATGTGATCGCTATTTCTTTTGTTTATCCTTAATGAGCATTTGAGCTCACCCTATTGTATGTTTTCTTTCCCAGGTCAGGGAGAAGGTTATTAAGTAATATATGCCAAAAGGGACTATAGATATGATGAAATAAATGGGAGAGAGTGTAAACTCTTTATGAACTAGTTGTTTATGTTTCCCAGTTTCTAAATACAATATACCTATACAGTCCTTCCGTGGTTTTATTATATGTCGTAATAACTATGCTTCAATTTTTATGTACTAACAATGTATGTAAATTATGGGTTGTTATAGTTGGTATCAAAGGAAAGGTATAGTCAAACTTTGGAAACTAGGATGTGAAAGTCTTAGTAAGAACCCTACGGATAAGTCTAATAATAGAACAAAATCTTAGTGTTTTATAAATTTCCATGAATAACCTAGGATAAGACCTTAAGTGTGAAATTTTATTCTTCATTATGTGGTTTTACTATTATAATTAGTGTTTCTCACACTATTTTTATTGGTTTTAGTCAATGGCTGGAACTCGAAGGAACCGTGTTAATGCGGAATGTGACGGGCAATGCAATGATTGTCCCCCTGAGAAACAAAACGTTATGGGAGCTGGAATGAAAAATCTTGTAGCCATGCTCACACAACTTTCTCAAGCTATGAATCATACTAGACTTCCAAACGAGCAAAGGAAGGAGCATCATTCTGTTGAATCATTCATGAGGCAGCATCCACCATCATTCAGCGGGTCTACTGATCCCTTAGTTGTGGAACAATGGATTAGTACTACTGAAAAGATATTTTCAGTTCTTCAATGTTTTGAACATGATAATGTCATCCTAGAAGTTTATCATTTGGAAGGATATTCTGATCAATAGTGGAATCTTATTAATAATATGATGTAAAGAGATGAAATTGAGTCCATGTAATGGGACAAGTTCAAGAACATATTTTTCAATAAGTACATTCCTCGTATTCTCCGAAAAAAGATGGAGAAAGAGTTTCTTGAATTGAAGAGATAGGATGATGAATCTGTTGGTACCTATGAAGAAAATTTTACAAGACTTGCAAGGTACGCTTATGGTATTATTATCCAACACGGGAGTAAGATTTATTGATCCTTTAGTGGCTTAAAACCAAGTCTTTGAAGGGCCTTATCCATAAGGGACTTCAATATCTATGATGAAATCGTTCGATGTACTATCAATGTTTAAATGGAGATTGGAGTAACCCATCAGTCATATGGGTTTGATAAGAAGAGGAAAATGTAATTCAAAAGAAAATCAAAAGATCACACTGAAAAGAAGATGAGGTTTCCCTTATGTTCAAAGTGTAGAAAGAAACATGGAGGGAGTTTTCTTAAAGGGACAAGTAAGTGTTTCAAATGTGGAAATGATGGTCATCAGGCATTTGAATGCCGCAATGATGAGAATAAGAAGTATAAGGATGCAAACAAAGGAAGGGATACATAGAATTAACCTACTACACTTCAATGTTTCAAGTGCAAGGAGATGAGGCATTATTCCAATCAATTCCCAAATCCAAGGGTTGATGATGATGAACGACATCAACAAACTCTTAAGGATAAAGACAAAGGAATGTCACATGCAATTTCTATCAGTGATTTGGAGTACGATAACGATGTTGTGAAAGGTACACTTACCATCCACTCTAAAGTAGAAAATGTTTTATTTGATTCTGGATCCACCCAATCTTTTATTTCTGAATAATTTTCTATGGGTATCACCATATTACCTCAACAATTAGATGTTGAGTTAGCTGTGACAACCCCTAATGGCAAAACAGTTGCATCAAAAGTTTATAAATCTTCTCTGATTGAAGTTTATGGGAAGGTGATTCCTGAAAACCTTGTGATCCTCCCTATAGTGGAATTTGATGTGATTATTGGCATGGATTGGCTTTCTCAATATGGAGCTCATATCATTTTCCAATGAAGGGAAGTCACATTTCATATTACAGATCAATCTATGATCGTCTATCGATGCAAGGATGAACATAACCTTCCAGTGGAAATTTATTCTATCTTTTGGGTCCTGATTCCACTAAATGAAGGTTATTTATTTCAGATGGTTGGTGAGAAACTCACGATTAAGAATATGCCCATTTTACGGGAGTTTGATGATGTCTTTCCAGAGGAATTTCCAGGTCTTCCACCAAATTGTGAAGTTTAGTTTTCAAATACACCTTATAGAATGGCCCCAATTGAGTTGTAGGAATTGATGAAGAAACTCCAAGAGAATCTTGATAAGGGGTTCATACGCACTATTGCGTCACCTTGGGGAGCACCTGTTCTGTTGGTTAAGAAGAAATATGGATCAATGAGACTCTGTATTGATTATCAAGAATTTAACCGGATCACTATCAAGAACAAATATCCTCTCCCGCACATTGATGTCTTATTTGACCAACTACGAGGAGCTCAATACTTTTCCAACATTTATCTTTGTTCAGGGTATCATCAATTAAAGTTCAAAAGGGAGGATATACCAAAGAAGACTTTCTGTATAAGGTATGGACACTATGAATTTATAGTGATGTCGTTTGGTCATAATAATGCCCCTACTATCTTCATGGATCTGATGAATAGAGTCTTTAGAGACTATCTTGATCAGTTTGTGGTAGTCTTTATAGACGATATTCTTGTATATTAAAAGAGCAAGGAAGAACATGATGATCACTTGATAAATATATTGAAGACCCTGAGAAAGGTGAAGCTTTATGAAAAATTTACCAAGTGTGAATTTTGGCTTCAAAAAGTTTAATTTTTGGGTCATATAATCTCAAAAGAGGGGATATATGTGGATCCAGAAAAAATAGAGGTTATCGAAAGATGGTCGAGACCAACAACAGTAACTGAGATCCGAAGTTTTCTTGGTTTGTCTGGATATTATCGACGTTTTGTGAAAGATTTTTCATGATTACCTAATCAACTCAACAGGTTGACTCGGAAAGGAGTTAAGCTTGTTTGGACGGAGGAATTTGAAGAGAATTTCATGGAGTTGAAAAGAAGGTTATCCAGTGCACCTGTGCTCACACTTACTTGTAGTGGAGAAAGGTTTGTGATCTACAGTGACGCATCCAAGAAGGGATTGGGGTGTGTTATCATGAAAAATTATATGGTGATAGCTTATGCCTCGCGACAATTGAAAATCCATGAGAAAAATTACCCATCTCATGATTTGGATTTACCTGCGGTAATCTTTGCATTAATGATTTGGAGGCATTATCTTTATGGATAAAGGTGTGAAATTTATACTAATCATAAAAGTTCAATGTATATTTTCACACAAAAGGAGATGAATATGCGCCAAAGAAGATGGTTGGATCTGATTAAGGATTACGACTGCTCAATTCATTACCACCCTGGGAAAGCAAACATGGTGGAAGATGCATGAAGTCGACAAGACCATGCCAGTTTATCCATGATGAGGATCACCAAAGATCCAATATTTATGGATTTACAAAGGATGGATTTTGGAATTATAATGGAAGGGGGGAAATCATATCTTTCTCAAATGAATGTTTAACCATCTATTCAAGTGAAGATTAAAGAGGAACAGAAAGAAGATGTAGAGTTACAAAAGAAGGTGAGAAGTGTTCCTGAATTCAACCATGATTGTGATGGGATAATGAAGTTCAGGAATCGGGTTTGTGTTCCTTCCATCCTTGAATTAAAGAAGGAGCTACTGGATGAGGCTCATAGTTCTTCATTCTCTATTCATCTGGGAAGCACGAAGATGTATAGGGATCTGAAAGATTACATATGGTGGGATGGAATGAAAAGAGATGTTTCAGAATATATCTCTAGATGCTTGGTTTGTCAGCAAGTTAAAGCTGAGAGACAAAAGTCTAAGGGGATGTTACAACCATTACCCATACCTGAATGGAAATGGGAAAACATCACTATGGACTTTGTCACCGGACTTCCTAAAACATCCAAAGGAAATAATGCTATCTGGGTCATATTTGATCATCTTACAATTTCTGCACACTTCATTGCTATTAGAGAGGATTTATCTCTAGATCAGCTATCCAGGATATATGTAAAGGAAGTGGTAAGATTTCATGGAGTACCACTTTCTATTATATCTGATCGGGATCCGAGGTTTACCTCAAAGTTCTGGAGAAGTCTTCAGCATACTCTAGATACAGAGTTGAGTTTCAGCACTGCTTATCATCCTTAGACAAACGGTCAGTCTGAGAGAACAATTAAAACTCTAGAAGATATGTTGAGAGCTTGCTCTATGGATTTCAATGGTGGTTGGGATCAACACCTACATTTGGTGGAATTTTCTTATAATAATAGCTTTCAATCCAGTATTCAGATGGATCTTTATGAAGCTCTCTATGGAATGAAATGCAGGACTCCAACTTGCTGGGATGATGTTGGGGAATGAAATCTATTAGGACCTGATCTTGTTGATGTGATGGCAGAAAAAGGTCAGATCTATTCAACAACACATAAGAGCAGCTCAGAGTCGACAAAAAAGTTATGCCAACAACCGAATAAAGGACTTAGAGTTTGAAGTGGGTGATAATGTGTTCATACGAATATCTCCATGGAAGAGAGTAATGAGATTTGGAAAGAAGTGAAACCTGAGCCCTAGGAATATCGGTCCTATCGAAATACTGGATCGTGTTGGGAAGGTAGATTACCGATTGGCGCTTCTACTAAATATCTATCAAGTTCACGATGTGTTCCATGTATCTCTCCTGAGATTGTACATACCTGATCCTTCACATGTACTCAGCTCAGAAGTTGTACCGCTGGAGAAAGATATTTCTTATAAGGAACAGCTGATAGAGATTCTGGATCGTAGCGAAAAAGTCCTACGAAACAAGACCACTCGATTGGTGAAAGTTTTATAGAGGAACCACCAATTAGAATAATCTATATGGGAGCTTGAGGATATGATGAGGGATCGGTATCCTCATCTTTTTGTCACAAAGTGATGAATTTCGAGGGCGGAATTCATTTTAAGTGGGGTAGAATGTAACACCCGAGACTTTTATGAGAAATATTTTGTTTTTATGTTATATAAATCATCAAAGGAATCTTTCACTACACACAACACTTGATTGGCTTGATTTACACGCAATAACAACATTCCTCGATAGCTTTTGTCATACACAATACCGAGTTTCACTAAAAAACGATATGATATCAAAATATTATTAAAACTAGCCGTTATGAATAGTAATAACCACCTTTTCAAATTTTGTAAATTTTATTTTTCAAAATGGACTTCATTTTTGGATTCGGAATATCGAAATTATCTTAGGGTGAAATTTTGGTATTTTTCGGATAACAGTCATATTCCGATGAATAGTAAAAATTGCTAATTTTTAATTAAAAACAACATTTTTAATCGAAATAATTAATAGTGATAAATTATTATTTTGATTGGTTTTAAAGTATATTTAGAATATATTTTTACCATTTAATACAATTTTGGTCATTGAATTTAATTTCACATTTAAACCAAACATAAACAAATGTCAATCTTTTGATAGTTATTATCTCTTAAAAACACGCTATTTGTTTTGACGATGAGAATTAATTTTTAAATAAATTAATGCATCTGATGTGTTTTGAATTTGGTAAAATAGACATCATTTTTGAATTCATAATATCAAATATATCTTAGGCCTAATTTTTGGTATTTTTCTGGAAACTTTTATTTTTTGATGAATAGTGAAACCACTAAGTGGTAGTTAAAAAAACTGAATTTTTCATAAAACATAATTTTACCACTTCTGTGAGTGGGAGTTCAAAAATCCTAGAGACACGGTTGATGTCAGTAAGTAAAATGTGGTTCAATGAGATGAAATAATTTTTGGTGAATAGTAACTTTTACTTTTATTTACCATGGTTAAAAGTAAATAGGGTAATTAAGGTTAAAAATGATATTATTATTAACCTTACACAGGTCCTAATTCTATTGGATAAGTTTAATTCGACCAAAAACAACCTTAGGAATAAAATATGAACATTTAGGCCCACTTGGATTAGATTAGGACATTTATTATTAATTTATTTAAAGAAGGGTTCAAATATTTAAAATCAATGTTTAATAAGTAAATAATTTTTAATATAGGGTTATACATACGATAAATTCGACTATAAATATTCATTAGGAAGCTAAAAATATTTCCTATATAATGGTGATTTATTTTTCATTTTTAGACATTAAATAATTTAATTTATTTATGAAAAAATGATGATGCAGTAATTATCTTATTAATAAAATATTGACATAATTGATGTTATAAATACCCAAATAAATGTAATTTGAGACTTTTTATTATTTACACTAATTTTATAGGTTAATATGACATGTTAGTATTTATTTAATTATCTTCTTTAGAACTAATCATTCTTTTATGATTTTCACAAAAATCAATTATTAAATAGTGTCAGATTTGAAATAAAATAGTTTTTAAAACAAATATTATATTATTGATTGTTATTTTATTCCTAAAAATCTATAGATCGGCCAAGATACTTATATCATGATCGGTTTATCACTAAGGGACCACTTGGGGGTTGGTTGGATGTATATGGTATGTTTATTAACTATATAATATAAAAATACAAAGTGACATGGTAAATGTCAATCTAATTAACTAAGAGTTAAAACTAAAAGATAAGGTTAATATAATGACATAAACTGGTCTAAATTATATTAGATGAGAGTATTTCGACCCATCACCACCTTAGAATCAAAATATATCAATTTGTATCTATTAAAAACCGAATTTGACTTTATAATAAAATCATAGTTTCTGTTATTCCAAAGGTGCCCCTCTCCTCCCTTATAAAAGGGCACCTCCTCCCTCTCTTCCTCACACCACTTTGAGCCTTCAATCTCGGCCAAACCCTGCCAATTTCTCCTCCAAACTTCTCTAGAGACATCCTAGAGGACATGATCTCCTTAAATGACCAAATTTAGTGCCCTAAAAGGAAGTCTCAAAGAAGCGCTTCAAAGAAGAGGTAATGTCCCTTACCGATTCTTTCATTTTATTTATTCTTCCACTTCTTCTTATTTAGTTGTTTCATTATGAAGTAATAACATCATCATCACTCATATACTGATATGTTATTATAAGTATGAAACAACCCTATTTCACCATCTATCCATCCTACGGAAAATGAAATCACCACGTGGGTGTACGTACGGAATACCGTCTCCACGCCGTGGTGTAATCTATTTTCACCCACCACCTTACTTGGATGGGTATAATGGTGTAAATAATAACTAAATATGATTATTGTAATGTGATATTGATTCTGAAATAGTATACATACAATCCAATACAATTCCACGATCATGGGAAAGATATCATCGCTCGTGCGTACGTACGGAATACCGTCTCCACGATGTGATGTGACTCGTTCTACATGATCTTCATTGCATAATGATTATATAAATGAATTGAATGAATTAATATGATATATATTACACTAATACCATTCTGGAAATGAGGTATCTATAACCTAAATAGAAGACTAAGAATTTATTCGACAAAACACGCATAAGAAAAAAAAGTAATAAACACCTGAATAACCAGTAGTAATGAAATATTACAAATAAGAAGATAAGAATATGACCATATATGATATCATAACAATAAGTATGATTCTGGAATAATTCAATAACATTATTTAAATTATTATACAAAAGGTTCAGACACTTACGAAGCAAATCTGACCTAAGGTAAGGGAAATATCACAATCTCATTTTTATCCGAGATTGTTTATACTTTGAAATTTAATGGGGTGTATTTTATCATCCACATACATGTTTCCTCAATATGTAATATTATTTCCATCCACCTAAAAAATTTAAAATCCAAATTTACCCTTCAGTGAGTTTTTAGTAAAATATATGAAAGGAATCTTTTGTCGTTCTTCGTACGAGGTACTTTTTGACTTTTCCGAAAAAAGTACGAAGAATGTTTTTTTAACTTATACGGAATGAATGGATTTTTAAAACATTATTTTCAAGAAGCTTCCTTTACATGTTTTCATGTTTATTTTTAATCAACTTCTTTTAGTTTATAATTGTATGACATGTTAAGAAAGGGAAAGTGTTTTTAAAGTAGAAAGGATATTTTCCTCAAGAATGCAGTTCAAGTGTTTTATCAAAATTATTTTCCATCTCAGATAATAAAGGGTTCTGTTTCTATACCTATTATTACATTGATTTGATTATGTTTTGATGGAATTATTTTTATGAATTCCTTTATCTTATATGAATTTTTTTATGATGTCACGATGGTTTTGATTCCCATTTTTATTACATGGGTTATGCTATGATGTATGGTTTATGATTTTGTGGCACACATAAGAATGGTATCATTATGAGATGGGTGGGACATATATCTCCCTCCAATGCATTGGCTAAATATTTTATATCTCATGAGATAGACATGGCTGGAACGTCAGGTTAAACCGGTTCAGTGAAACATGACTGAAATGAGGAGTGAACTCAGTCCAGAAATGGACTTTGTCCACTAAGATAGTCTTTGCAATGAGTCTTGACTAATAAGAAATGATTCTCTATGATTATGTGTGTATCCCACAAAGTTTCATGTTTTAATTTATGATTATTGTGATTACATTTCACTACAATGATTTATCCCATGTTATGAAATTATGATCTCTTTTGCAGGGTAAGATTTCCAAAATGTTATTTTCTTATGAATATGACGTGATTGATATTTATTTTGTTTACACTTACTGAGCATTTGAGCTCACCCTTTTGTATGTTTTCTTTCCCCAGGTCAGGGAGAAGGTTAATAAGTAAGATATGCCAAAAGGGACTATATATATGATGAAATAAATGGGAGACAGTGTAGACGCTTTATGAACTAGTTGTTTATGTTTCCCAGTTTCTAAAGACACTATACCTATATGGTCCTTTAGTGGTTTTGTTATATGTTGTAATAAGTATGCGTAAAATTTGAAGTACTAACAATGTATGTAAAGTATGGGTCGTTATATTTACCACCCTTAAATATTTAATTCAATATAAACCATTCTAGTATTTTAAAGAAATGAAACCCATCATGAATAATACATTCAATTTAATACAATTCATAAAATGAGATAAGACATAAACAATATATTTGAAAGAATCAATGAGGAACTTATTAGATTCCCTTTTTTATATATTCCATTAAATATATGGAAAATCAATTTATAAATAATGAATTTAACATAAGAGGATCTTGGGTTCATTGAAATTTTAGATACAAGTGAGAGAAATATGTTACAATATAAGAAAAAAAATTAATGTGTTCATTAATTTTAAACAAATAATTTATAAGGGGTAATTTAGGATGGTACTCCAAAGGGGTGTCCACAACTGAACTCAAAACTGTCTAATTTACTAGCCAACAATCGTCACATGTTATGGTAAGTGGTTATACCAAAATGGAATTATTAAATTAATTTTAGGGTGATTATTGAAGTTGATTCGAGTGATGAATAACATCACAACAATCAAAAAACCAATAATTTTGAGAGAAAACAATGAGACAACCTTCATTAGGTCCATTGAGTGCTCCTTATCTAATGGAAGAGTCAATTTTTTAGTAGGTTGAGAGAAATTTATGAAATGGTCCAAAACCTATAAAATAGGAAAAATATATTTATCCTTAATAGGAAAACCAATCCGAATCTAAAATGAAATAGGAATTGAGGGGATGGTAGATCATACCTCTAACTTTCCAACACCTTTAATAGATCTCGATTTGGACTTCAGATGTGCCAGCTATCTCAAAGAGTATAATACAAAAGATGAGATAAAAAAATATGAGGAACCATGTTTTAGCCACTATAAATGGGATGATAATGAATAAATGTGATTAAAATATTAATTATATGAAATTTGGAATTTTCATAATACAGATTGGGGGTGCATGGTTTGGCCACACAATTTGGATAAACTATATGCAAACTATGCACCCCTTACTATTCAATAGAAGAATAACATTTTATTTGTCATATTGATTCCCCAATTCTCTGTGAAATGAGAATAAGTACTATTTTAAAAACTATAGACATATCACATCGTCTTCTTCCTTGGATCTCATGGTTGAAAAAAACCAGTGAGGGTTGCGCTGCAATGTTTTATTTTAACTATGCAAAAAATTTCTTTTTCGGAATTTTGGGGTTCATGGAACTAAACAGGACATTGAAACCTTTATTGTCTTCATGACTCATTTTCTTAACATTATAAGGATGGTTTAAAGTAATTTTAAAAAAATGAGTCACGCTATAATGAAAAGACATGTCTTTACAATTGTGTTCATTTAATTATTTGGGATTCATGTCTTATAAACTATCATGATTCATTCTGTGACTCAAGATTTTCATATATGATATATAGGGTACGGTTGTCAATGATTATCCTCATGTTATAAAACACTTATTCTCATGTTATGATTATTTAGTCATTAAGATTTCTCTTCATTACTATTAATGGTCATAAGTGCCCAATCATTCTTATATTTCCTTTCCACAGGGTATGATGAAAGGTTTTTATTGTGATATGTATATGTAGTGTTATATTTATGGAAAAAATTTTGGGAGATGATTTAGTTCACTCATTAGAATGTTTTTTATATATTCATGATTACAACATCACAATACCAATACACATACTATGTGGACTGTAATGTAATGAATTGAATAATCATCTAATAAGATTTAATAATTATGTATGTAAATTATTTGTCTATATAGTCAGTATTAGAATATTTTTATTTACATTGGGATACAATGATGATAATAATTTAGTGATAACCCTTAGGATAAACCAATGTATATTATAACGTCCTGTGGTATGGAAAATAAAAGGGGTATATTTTCCTAGAAATGAATCCATGTTTGGATTCTAAAAGTGGAAATTGTTTCGAAACATGTTCATATAAGGCTAATAACCCTAAAAATATCTGTATGCATATATCTTGTCTTGAATTATAGAGCGTAGTGAGGGTGAACTTGATTATCACTTCATTATAAAATTTTTATGGATATTCTAAATAAAAATAACATTTTGTGTCATCAATTTATATTGGATTTAGAAAATAATAATGTTTATGAATGACCTATGCTAAACCTAAGGTACCATAGATTGAAAATAAGTCATGATTTATATATCATATGAATTATTTTCATGATTATTTGAACGATCACATTTCTTAACAATGACTGATAGTCATGCTATCAATTATTTAGTAATGGTTCAAATATTGAATAATTTAGTTGATGCAATGAAAATCATGAAAAAGTTTGTATGTATCCTATTTGATATTAGTTATATAAATTCCATTACATCAGAAAATAACTTTTGGATTCCTAATTATTATCCACAAATATTGGATGTTGAATTCAATCTGAAGACATCAAAGTGTATGGAAATCATATCTGAAATGTATGATTCTTGTCCAATTGAATTTTATGGGAATATCATTCCAATGAATATAGATATTATCATGTTGATTGAATTTTATGTTTTCTAATGTATGTGTTGGATTTATTTATATAAATCCATCCTCAATTACTTTGGATGGGAGATATCATTTTATCTTATGTACCACAACATGATCTTCTATCAATGAAATGATAAATACGAACATACTGTTGAAATTAAATCCATTATACGGGTTATGGTTCCTATTAAAATGTGGGTCTTATCACATATAGATATAAAGAAACTCAACATCGAATATATGCCTAATTTTTGAGAGATTGTTCATATATTTCTAGAAGAGTTTCTGAGTCTTCCGTCAAATCAAGAACAAGATTTTTCAATATGACTCACACATAGTTAAGAATATATTTCAATGACTCCGTATATAATTACATTAATTCAGTTTTATTAATTAATGAAGTAAATTATGGATAATCATTACATGGGATTAATTTGGGAATAATTTCAACCATAGGGTGATCCTTTTATTTTATTAATGATAAATATGTATTATTGTGACTCTTCTAGATTATTGGTTACCTAACAAGATATAAATTAAGAATATGTATCATATGAACCATATTGATGACTTTTTTGTTCAAATTCATGAATTTCAATACTTTTAATAAATAAAATTCATTAAATATAACAAAAATTGGGGGTCAAGAAGGGGTATATACCCATGATATCACTCTATAGATTGTATGAACACTATTAATTTATATTTTTTCAATTTGGTCATACTAAGTTCCCCATTATTTTCATGGATTTAATTAATAGAGCCTTTAGATATTACCTTGATCAAATTTATGTAGACATTCTAGATGATACTCACCTATATTAAAATATTAAGCAACAACATGAAGATAACTTGATAACTGTAATAATTTCCCCAATGAATGATATGTTACCTGAAAAAAATATCAACTGTGAATTTTGGATAAAGAAATATTATTTTTTGATTATATAATATTGATATGATATATCTGTATATCCATCAAAGGAAAACATTATTAAACAACAGAAAAGACTAAAAATGGGAGTTATATCCTTAGTGTTCTAGTATTAGATATATATTATCAATGATTTGTAGAAAACATCTCATAGAAATCCTAATGTCCAATCAGATTTACTAGTAATGGAGATAAGTTCTTTTTGAAAGAGGACATTGAGGAAAATTTCAAAGAAATTATTAGAAGGTTACCATGTTAAACTAATCTTACAATACTCTACATTGGATAAGGTTTTACGATATATATTTATTTGTGAAATAGTGGTATTATATGCATCCTTTTGCAAAATGATATGGTGAATGCTTATGGCTCATGAAAATTTACGGTTCAAGAGAAAAATTACCCAACTCGTGATCTTGAGTATGATGACATAATTATTTAACTAAATATTTCTCATAATTAATCAAATGCAGAGTAGTGTGATATATATAAACTATAATAAATGAATAATGAATATTTTCAATCATAAGGAGATGAATATGATTCAGACAAGATGGTTAGAATAGATTAATTATAATAAAAACTCTATACATTAACATGTTGGAAGGTAAACAATTTGGTTATTGATGTGAGTAGAAAGGATCACAATATTCTATGTATGATGATGATCATAAATGATCTATTGTCTTTGGATTTGGAATGTATGATACCAAATATTACGAAAAATGTGGGAAAATATTATATTGCACAAAATAGTGTTCATCCATCTATCTAGGTATTGATTTATATGGAAAAATGGAAAAAATTAGAGCTATAAAGAAGGTGAGAAATGTTTATGAGTTCAACCATTATCAAGACTGAATGATAATCTTCATGAACAATGTTTTTAAAAACTTAATACCACAATTGACGAAAGATATATTTGATTATTTTCAATGCGATCTTTGTCTATTTATCCATATTTAAAGATTTATAGATATCATAAAATATATTCATAGAGGGAACAAATAAGAGAGATGTTTTAGAGTATATATCTAAATTTATTTTATTTCATAAGGTTTTGGAAGAATTATAGATGAATGTGGGGATGTTACAAACCTTCCTCATTAAAAAATGGATATAAGAAAATATCATCCTGAATTTTTTCATCACACACCATAAAATGTCTATGGGTTGTAATTCTTATTTGGTTGTAGCCTATCAAATTATTAAGTCATCACAATTAATTTATATCAGATAATATATCTCTCTTGACCATCTAATTATAATATACAATTATGTGGTAATTTTACATTGAGTACTACATACTATAGTTTCTGACTATGATCTATGGTTTTCCATACAGTTTTGAGGATGTCCTAATTAGGCTATAGATACAGATCTTTGTTTCAATACTATATAACATCATAAAATAGATTTTTATTTGGATATAATAATTCAAACACTGAAAATATTTTTGCGGACATTTTTTATGGGTTTAAATGGTGGTTGGAATCAACAAATTCCTAGGGTCGAGTTTTCTTATAAAAATTGATTTCACCTAAAATTTAAGATAGATCATTATGAATACCTATATGGAATTTTGTGTTTGAAGAGAACATGGTATGATGAAATTGGAGGAATAAATATATTGGGACCTGAGTTAGAAGATTTAATGGAAAAAAGATAGATTTGTTTATTAAAAGCTTAAGGCAACTATGTGCCTATAGAAATGTTATGTTAACATACATCAAAATAATACATATTTTGAAAGTGGTGATAAGGTTTTAATATAAATTTGTCCATAGATGTAGGTTATGATAATCAATAAGAAATGTAATCGATGCACTTGATATATTGGATCCATTGATATTCATGATTTAGTAGGGATGGTAACATTCTATTACATCATTCAAAAAAATTCTCTCAAGTTAATTATGTTTTCATATATCTGTCCATGTATGTACATAGATGATCATTCCCATTCAATAAACACATAGGCTATACTAAATGATAATCATATTTTCAAAATACTATAAAGAGTCCATATCATTGATCAAATAGATAATGTGTTGTAGAATAATTCCCCTCACCTAGTTAATATTCTATATGGAAATATGAAATTTGATGAATCATATGGAAACCTATGAAAGTGATGAAATAAATATATAATCTCTTTTTTGAGTCATCATGGCATAATTTCATGTGTTAAATTCATTTCAAGGGTGAATAATGTAACACCAAAATATTTTATGATATATTTCATTAAATACAATTATTTTATTTTATAGTTCTTGATAAACTCAACCCCAAGTATAAATGAACTACAAAATAGTATACCACTAAAATTTAGTAGTGAAAATGGTGGTGTTAATAGAAATATCCAATCATGTTTTTTATATATTTATAGATAAATAATATATATTTATAAATAATTATTAAATTTCTCTTAATCGAATTATTTGATTCATGTAATACATTTCCCTATAAAAAGTTTTTATTTCTCCTTCATGGGAAAATAATTTAATTAATTATATACACATTAAAATAAATTAACATTATTTTATAAATTTAATTTTCAAATTTATTTTACTTTGACATTTTTAGATTTTGCATAAAAATATTTATTTTTCAATTAATATTTAATGTTACGGTTTATTATTTAACATTTTATTCTAATTTAAAGAATTTAATGTTATCAATATTATTTTAAAATGGATTTTAATATTTCAATTCTTTACTAATAGTATTATAGTTTCAATTTAGGCCATCATAATGAATTTTATATTTCATTTTTTATTAAAGTTTTTTATACTTTAAAACAATTTTTATGAAAAATTCACTTTTTGTTGTGTTAAAATTAAATTAAATTCTAATACTTATGTGAATTAAATTTTATAAAGTGGAAGATTTATTTTTATGTTGTTTATCCAAATTTTTTATATATTCTTCTTTCATATTATTCATATTGAATAGTAAAAATAGTAAAACAATCACTGTAATTAAAATTAAAATTGGTTTACCTAGGGGTTAAACCAATAGATAAGGCTAAAAATAAAGTATAAATATTCTTAATATTATTAAATTGTATTATATATACAATATTATATCAAAATTTATAATCCCTGTTCATATTGGGAAATGTTTCTTGAGAATGAAATTATTATATTTTATTCTTTTTAGAAAATACAAATGTGTCATTTCCACCACTTATATAAAGCACCCCCATTCCCTTCATTACAAAACTAGGATCCAAATATATTGTAAAAAAAATACATTGTTATGTTGTAAAATTATTTATATAGATAAATGAAGTTCTATTATTCTTAAAATTACATTCAATGTGTTCTTAAAAAAGGATCTGATGGATGCCTATCAAAGAAGAGGTAGTTGAATTAGTTGAGATCTTTCAATTTATTTCTTCTACTACCTTATATAAATAAATATGATCCATCCTAAAATATAAAATTGAATATCCTAAATATACTCAGATGTTATTATGATTATATTACTACAAATATCCCCCCTCTAATTTATCAAATATGAAGAGAAAGTATCACACAAATGCACATATGGAATATCGACCCTACATAGCGATACAATTAATTTTCCATCACCATCTTATAATAGATGGATTTTTGGATGGGTTTAATATTAATACATGATATTTATTATAGAATTTAATTATGTAATATTAGTATTATATCTACCTTCTTATCTTCAAATCCATAGGAAAATGATAATGTTGCTTTTGTGTATGTGTGGACTATAGTGTCATTTAAGCTATGCAATTCTTTTTTCATTTATGCATTAAATTGATGATTATAATGATATTTTTAAATTATATATATGACATAAATTACATAATATTTAATATCTACTATTAAATTTTTTCTTTTCTATCATTAATTTTATTATTCTAATCATGAAAATAGTGTTTATGCATTCATACGACTTACCATCTCCATTAATGATGCACTTCATTTTTATATAAATATCCTTAAAAATGTATCTAAATGAACATATAATTAAGATATATGATATTTATGTCAATATAAAAATCTATTGATTTTTTAGAAACGATAATTATACAAGGACTAGAACTACAAAACAAGAGTTCTCATGAAAAACGAATCATTCAACACCTGAAAACCATGATTTTAAAAATAAATTTTTAATAAACTATGTTAAAATATTATAACTGGATAATATGTTATATTATAGGTATTTAAATTAAAATATTTGTTAATAATAATGACATTAAATTTATTATAAACGAATTTAATCAAATTTTAATGCAAGTTGAAGTCAATGTGAAGGATTTATATTCGATTATAATTATTTTTTGAGATTTTTTAGGGTCATGATTTTAATGATAAAATGTTTTTACCTATCTCTTGTTAATCACATATATTTTATTATAATATGTTTATTTATATGGAATTAATTTTTTTTCAAATAACACATCCTTAAGGATTACAAAATATGTACTTATGTCAATAATTTTACCTCATTACACATTGAGGATTTATTCATGTTTAGGTTGTTAGATAATTAATCCATATCTCATATATGAAAAATCAAATACGACACTCTAGAAACTTATACAAAATATCTATACATATCTCAAAAATAATTCTACTAAAGTGTAACATGGTTTATTTTCATGACCAATTATCATAACTTTTCCCTTGATCTCATTTCTGTTTCAGTTCTCACTTAAATCCCACGAAAAGAATTTTAAGACATTAGATGAGCAAAAAAATCTTATTCAGGGATAATAAAAGTAAGGAAAAAATTTATGCATAAAAAAATTAAACCATGAATAATTAATAATAAAGTCGTAATTTTCATCATTAAGAATATGTAAATACTCTTCACTTAATATATCTCATTTAATTCCTTTTCTTAATAAATGAATTTCCGTGAAACCCATACAATGACCAGATAACATATAAAGGTTTATTGGGACATAATCATACCTAATTTGAATAACCATATGGTCAACTACCATACATATTACTCTTAGAAATTGAGTAACCATACAATCGACTTCCATACCAAATACATTAGAGGATAAAATGTAACCACGTGTCCATGGATTTTAATAGAACAACCCATGTTTAGTTTATTAAGGAACCGTGATTATTTGGTTTATCACGTAACCACCAATCAAATTCCCAATAACAATTTTAATATCATAATATCTAAAAGATTACAATTATCAACATTTCAATAATAGAATTTCATTTTCAATCAAAATAAAATAAATTCATCATATTGAAATTTTCAATCAATTTTCCAAAACATATTCATTACCAAAATATCAAAAAATCAGAATAAGTGATTTCTTTTCCCTCTTTAAAACACTGAGGCTTATATATGAATCCAAATATCAAATAATGGTTATGATGAAAATGAAGTCTTTGTCACCCGATATGTTAAAAAAAACCTTTTTCATTTTTAATGAATCTAAAACTATTCATATAAAAATATTACTTTTAAAAACATTTGAATGAAATTTATTGTTAAAGGTTTTGATTATAAAAATTTCAAAATAAGGTGGTGTATATTATAAAAAAATACCTCAAGAAATAAGATTGGGATGAAGACCCTTAAAAGGATAACATTCTGAAAAAATTTGATAGAAGTTAAAAACATCCTATTTTAAAACATTCATGCCTAGAGAAATACATTCAAATAAAACAATTTGAATACATCAATATAAAATAGAATGATTTATAATAATAAATCACCAAAACATAATAACTAGGTTTTGAATTAAAATGTCTCTTACCATAAGTGAAAATTGTAATGTACAATATTTATCTTCCTGGATAATAAACATAGGTTAATTTATAGTTTAATGAGAACATTTATCATTTTTTTTAATCTTTTGATATCACATATTACCATGTTATGAAAATTATATGTTTTTTATGTTTGTGGGGGAAATTTTGTCGATATTCGGTACTTGAGTTAGAAATGAACATGGTATGATTTCAATAGTCCATTTGATCATAAGTCATTTATCACTAGAATAATATTTATGTTTTTATTATCATTTTAATAAATAATGCATGCTTTTAAATCAAACCATTAATTCGGGTTATCAAACATGAAAAATGTTATAACCATTGAGATAGTAGGTCATAAATATGTACTAGTAATGTTTCCATTTTTCAGTGAATATTTTTAAAATAATTTAATTATAATTTTATCATCCTATAATAATCATAATATTATTAAAATCATAATAAAAATTTTAATATACTTATATATATCATAAAAATTTTGTGGTGAATAAAAATGATTCACATCGTTTCGTGCAGGTGATAGTTCACACATATGACAAATTTTTGTATGCTTGGAACGTAATAACATAATTGATATATTATTCTCATACAATGAAAAATATATCATTTTTATTATATGTAAAAATTTATTCCATCATTAAAACTTTTCTTGAGAGATAGTAATGGAAACAAACCATATAGGTTTGCAAGGCTGTAGTTTTCCACACACACGAACAAAATTTTATCCACCAATTTGATGTAATTGGGAATGGATTTAGGTGATGATATTAACATAATAAAATTGTTGTGTATTTATTATACTAGAGTTGTCATATAAAATGGTTGGAGACTGTTTGATGGAATTGGAAGAAGAAATAAAGTAGAAACACTAAAATAAAAATGATATTTGTCCTTTGGATGATGTCCTTCGATGAACACGTTAACATCTCTATGGAGGGTGATATTCTTAAAAGATGTCTTCAAGAATGTGATGAGGGATTATAAGAAGGGTTTGGTAGAGTTTTTTTTTAAAAAAATTGGTATTTAATATAGAGGAATGTATTCTTTTTTATAGGGAAGGGGAAGGTAATCTTGGAATTTTTAAAATTATTAAACTAATATAAATTCATTTTCTATTTCAAATATGTAAAATTTTAATTGTTAATAATATAGGATGATTATGGGACGAAATAAATTTACAAAATAAAAATTACACATTTTTGGTTATCTTTTAATCCTTACATTTTTGTTTTAATACTTATTTTATCCATTTTAATCTTATTGTGATATCATGAAATTTACACTTTCTGGGTTATTATAATTACCATAACACTTTAAAAATTAAATAATAGAGTCATTTATGACTTATTAAGAATTTTAAATACTCTTTCACCAAATCTGAGATTTTTAAAAATATAATTTATTTTAATAAAATCTTTTATATTTTGAAATTCAAATAGTGCAAATTTTACACATTGAATTAGTTTAATTTTAAAAAATATCATAACAACAATATAGGTTCAACCCAACACATTTAAATAATGAAAAACATTTATAATACATAAAAAAACTTCATGTATTGAATCTAGTTTTGAATTCATTTTTATTTTAATATTTATAATTTCATTTATTTGATTCTCTCATTAAAATGTAAATTTCTACTTCCTCATGGGGTCACCAGTTAATTTAATTATTTACATCATAATTTTTTTAAATAAATTACATTAATATAGGTAATATTTTTATATTTCTAAAAAATATTTATATTAAGAGATATAACTTATATGACCCCATATTATAATTGGTATAATTATGAGAAACATGATTATGACATATTATTCATTACATTATATAAAATGTTATAAGTGTCATAATCGCACCCAAATTGAATCCAAACACATCAATTTTGTCCAAAGGGTTTTCATGGTACAAAAATAAATCATCAAATACCATTATTACTTGTTTTAGTATAGTTTTATAATATTTAAAATATAATTCTTATATTTAATTACAAGATTTACACTTAATCGTGGTAATAACTGTATTTACTAAAGTTACAATTCATAATGTCAAAAAATTAAATGGAAAAATTTACATAATTTCGTACTTATGCGTCCAAAAATGTAATTCATTTTTCCAAATTAAAAACACAGAATTGGAAGAAATCAATTGAATATTAAACCCCTAAATAGAATGAAAAAATTGGTTTTTAATGTAAAACATTCAATAGTTCTCATTTTTTTATATCAAATTTCAATATTAAAATAATGTAAATGACCTAAATTTGATTAAATTATAAATAATTATTCCAATTATACATTAAAATAATGTAAAAGGTAAATATATCAATATAAAAAAATTATATGAAAATATGTTTTGAATTAAAAGGAAGTATTTTGAACTACTCATTAAAAAAGAAAATTATTAAAAAAAATACCAAAACATTATCCAAAATAAAATATTAGATCACAATTCAAAATAATATGGTTATTTTTTCAAATATAATTTATAAAAGTTATAAAAATAGATTTAAAATGGGGTTTCCATCAATGTTTGGTAAAAATGACTTTTTCGACATGTATATATATTATCCTTAAATTCAGATTTGTTCGTATATTATGACTTGAAAATACATAGGTTGAAATCAAAACATTATATTGAATTTATATTTCATTAATACAATATAATATATGTGATTTTATAGTTTTATAAACATTATTATTCCCATTTAGATTGTTCTTTAAAAAACAAATCCTTTATATTCAATTGGATTTTATTTCCATTTCTAAATAATTTGTTATCTGATAAATCACAATATAAAAATTTGTAAACCTGATTTTCATAATTTAGTTATCATTTTATTTTCCCTTAATTCTGATGGCTGGATTATGATGGTAAAATTTAAATAAAAATATTTTTATTTTTATTTCAACTAGATATGGCATATCATTTACAATATTGAGCAATTAATTTATTTAAAAAATAAAAACAATAGATATTACATTATCCATCCCTTTTGAAATTTCATCTAATAAATTCTGAACTTTTTGATTGTAACTAAGATATTAGTTTACATAATAAAATTATTGAAATCCCATGCCAAAAACATTGTTAATAAAACCACCATTTTAAATGATAAAAAGTGTAGTATAATGATTACTAAATGTAACACATACTAGATTTGTATATATGTAATCCTGGATATAGAAATAAAACTATGCATAAATTTTTGATGGTTGGTGATATAAAAAATTATTAAGATAATGTTAACACTCACAAACCCCAAATTTTTTTAAGGTGATAGACTATACTGTAGGAAAACTAAATGGATTATGATTTTTTATGATCATTTTCATTAAGTTCTAGAAGATTATTAATTAATTGTGTTATATCAGAAGTTAATATACATACATGAGTTTTAGAGTATCATCCATTAAAAACATTCCACCAATAAATAATTGTTTCCCAAAAAACAGAGTAATTAAGATGATTTTTTCACACCTGATTCACTGGAATCAACTTCTAATGAATCATATAATCCAAAAATGATAAAAAAAACCTATCTACCCTATATTTAGGAATTATCTAAAACCAAAATTTTAAGATAATATAAATTAATTCATCAAAAAGAATATATCATTGGGTATTAAATAACTAATTTTAATCTCCAAAATTCAGCATTGATAACCCAGGTTTAACATATACTATTAAAATATTAATACCCTTAAAAAGCATAAAAATATTCAAAACTATGATTGAAACACAAACATTACTTGATCACATAATATTCCAAGGGAAACCTAATCATTTCTCTACAAATAAAATCAATCACTGTTATTAAACATACAGAAAAGTAAACACCCTAATCACATATTATCTAAGATAGGTTAATAATTTCCACAAATAACATGAATCACCATTCCACAATTAAATAATAGATTCATCCAAAATATAATTCAATATTATCAAATAAAATACCATTATATTTGTTTTCTTTGATCATATAATATTCCAAAAATATAGATCATCTATCGAATGCCCATTCATCACTTAATCCCCAAAATCATTTTCTAATAACAAGTACATCCATTTGATAAAAAAACATCCAAAAATCAACCTATTATTAATCCGTAAACTCATTTATCTAAAGTAATAATACATACTAACCAAGGACTTCTTGTAGGGGGTGATGCACCCTGTTTCCAATCAGTTTTGGGTTTGATTCCTACAACGTTGTCACACGTGATGGGTTGTCACATGGTCTGTGAGTTTTCCTTTTTCAAAAATAATATAATTTTTATATCATCGCCAAATTTGAATACTCAAAAAATAATCCTAACATTTTTTCCTTAGCCGTTATCTCATTCCTTTAATATTTAATCACAAAATGTAATAACCCATAATTACCTCAAAGATGAATCATTCCAAAATTGATATTGTTATTCACCTTAAAGTATTAGAACATAACGATTCGAAAATGATTTTATATTATAAACAATATAATCATCCTTAATATTATATAGTCATAATGATATCCAGAACTTTTTAAAAACATCCAAATGTCAAAGGATGTCTAAATCATCATATTATACCTACTGTATGACCCCATGCATAAAATTTACATAATCATATGTCAATTCAATAATTTGACATTATTATACATTGATGATCTTTTCATGTTTTTTTATTTTTATAATTAGTCTATAACTCATACATAACAACTCTAATATTAATATGTAGACACATTTACTCACTATTGATTTTTTTCACAAAAAAAAATTTATTAAAAAGAAATTTGGTATTATTTTATGTTCAATTATCATAACTTTTCCCATGATCCAAAAAATGTATCTATGATACCTTAAATCATATAGAAAAAAAATTTATGGTTTGGATGAGCATAAATATATTATTAAGGGATACACAAAGAATTAAAACTATTATACATAGAAAATATGTAAATAATGAAGACATTATTATAATGGTATAATTTTCACCTTTAAGAAGTAATAAATACTCTTCACTGAATATAAGAACATTGAATAACCTTTTTTCAATATAAATATTTCAATAAAAACAGATAAAAACATTTAATATATAATCGTATCTTGGGACATAATCATACTTAATTGGAGTAACCATGCAATTGATATACATACATATCAATCTTTGAAATAGGATAGCCATACAACCTACTTATTTATCAAATCAGGTAAATCCAATAATGTTACCACTCATCCTTATATTATCATAGAACCACCCATATTTGGTTTATCATGGAACCACCCATTTTTGGATTATCATGTAAACAACTGTCAAATGTATATATACCATTTTATAATCATAATCCATAAAATTAGGCATTATAAACATTTCATTCATAAAATTTCATTTTCAATAACAAGAAATCATTTTAAGATTTTGGAATAGTCAATATATTTTAAAAATCATTTTTAATAACAAAATACCAAGAAAATATAATAATGGATTTCATTTCCATTTTAAAAACAGTAAGGCTTATAGAGGAAGCCCAATATCACATATTGTTTACATTGACGGAGAATTCATTGTCGCTAGATATGTTAATTACATTCAATTGGTTGTTTTTTTAGTAAAGTGAAATATTTTTTATAATTATTTTTCTTTTTAGAATATTTTAATGAAATTAAATGGAAAATTTGTTGATTACACAGTCTATAAATAAATGTGGTATATATTATCACAATATAACACAATGAAAGGATATTGATTAAAAGTCTCTTATAGGGATCCATTTATGATATTTTTTGAGAGAAATGAAATATTATCCAGTTTAAAAAATTCATGTAAATATAAATATATTCCCAAAAAACATTTTAAAACATTAACATAGAATATGAATATTTATAAGAATAATTCATTATAACATGAAAGCATTATTTTGAGTAAAAAGACCCTTACATTGAGTCTGACTCATCAAAAAAAATAGTTATCATCTTGAATAAAAGAAATATATTAATTTATTATTTATTGAGAACATTTTACATTTTTATTATCACTATTATATCTATTATTACCATGTTATTAAAATTTCATAATTGTTTAAGATCATGTTTGACATTTTGTTGATATTCGGTAATTGAGTCAGAAATGAACATGGTTTGATGTCAATACATAATGTGGTAATAATTTATTCATCCCACGAATAATAATTATGAAATTATTATCATATATATAAATCAATTATTCTGTAAAATCCAACCATTATTTGTGGTTGTTAAAAATGTACAACATTATAATCCTGGAAATGATTGGTCATATGTATGCATGAGTAATTATTCCATTTTTCATTGATCATTATGGAAATAATATAATTATTATTTAATATTTATAGTATGATAATAATTTTTTATATATTATATTAATCATTTAAATATAATTATATATGTCATATAAGTGATGTGGTGAATAAAAATGATTAACATCACATCGTTTAGTTGCTAGTTCACACATACACACAAATGGCCTTACAATTTTTATGTGAATGAAAAGTTATAATTTAATTGATATATTTTTATCTTAAAATGATAAATATTTAATTTTATAATATATATAAAAAATAATTCAATCTTTATAACATGTCTTGAGAGACATTAATGAAAAACCAACTATATCAGTTCATGAGGCGGTAGTCCACCATACACACAAATGATAAGTTCTTTTTCTATTTGATAAAAGTGCGAATATAATTAGTTGATGTTTTTAACATAATAAATCCTCAATATAATAATTATTCCAATGATATTATCTCATCATGTATAAAAAATATCTGATATAGTTAAAATAAAAAAATAGAAACAATTGAATAAAAATATTACCTTTCCTATGGATGATGACCTTTTCTTTACCCCTTAACCCCTCTAAATAGGTTTCTATGCCAAAAATAAGGCATAAATTATGTTTATAGGGATTATAGGAAGGGTTTTGGCAGAACATAGAGGAAACAAACAGTTTCTGAATTGTATGAAATAGAGGGGAATTTGTTCTCTATTATAGGAGAGGGGGTGGACACTCTTAGAATTATAAAAAGATTTAAATTAATATAAATTCATTTTCCATTCCAAATAGAAAAATTTCATTTATTACTAATATAAGATTATTATGGGTATAACTTCATTAATCATATAAAAATTATACATGTTTTGAATATTTTTTATTCCATATCATTTTGTATTAATACTTATTTTACAATTCTTAATCTAACACTAATATGATGTTATTTAAACATTATTTATTAATATAATTATGATATCATTACCAGGACTATTAAATTAGTAATTTATGATATATCAGTACTTTTACAAACTATTTGGCTGAATCATGGATTATTAAAAATTTTATAACAATTAATAAAATATTTTATATTCTAAAATTCCTATAGAGTCATTTTTGTTACTATTCAATTGATGATTTTTTTAAAAAAAATTATACAAACACACAGATATATTCAGAAAACATTATTAAATCATCACCAATATTTTATGTTCATCACTAAATTAAATTATTTTATCAATTATGTTATCTTAAATTTATTTTAATACTTATAATATTATTTATTTGATCCGTTTATTAATTACAAAATTATAGCATCATCATTGTGTCACCATTTAATTTAATTGTTTTTTCTAAAAAATTATAAATAAATTACCATGATTTAGGTATTATTTTTAACCTTATAATGTGTATTTATATTTTAATATATATCTTACAGAACACCATATTAATATTGTTATAGTTATGAGAAACATGATTATAACATCTGTCAATTTTCATTAAATAAAATGTTATATGTGTCATAATCACACCCATGTGGATTTAAAAAGCCAAAATTTCGGCTCAAGGATTTTCTTCGTCAACAAAAACTCATCCAATGAGATTATGAAATGTTTTATAGTAGTATTATAATATTTATAATAAAATATTAACTATAAATTACTCGATTTACCCTTAACCGTGGTAATAAAAATAATTACTAAAATAACTATTAATAGTGTCCAAAATTTAAAGTGAATTATTTAGATAATTTGAAACTTCTGATTCCAAATATAGAATCCATTTTTTCAAATATAAAATATATAATTAGTAGAGATTAATTAAAAATTAGTTTTGTTGAAGGAAATAGAAAACATGTTTTTAAAGTAAATGATCTAAATATCGCACATTTTTATATCCAATTTCAATTTGAAATTTATTTTAATGAACTAAAATAGATTACATGATAAAAATAATATAATTGTCATGACCCGCCTCCCCGGCCATGAATCTTGTCATTTGTCCCCATGGGTCTCCTGTAATACCTTTGTTGCCTTCCCAACAGACCATAGGATATTACTCACTAGGGTCTCTTATCATACTAATTAATGTCCCGACAAGCCAAAACATGTTCTTTCAGTGTATTTTGTCCCCACTCATAGACACCCAGGGAAACATCCCAAAAGGTCACCCATCATGATTACTACTCTAAGCCAAACATGATTAACTGTGAAGTTCAAATTAGGTAGGGTCCTAAAAAGAATGGTACACCCTGTTGACATGGGTATTATCATTTTGTCATTTAAGTCTCACTTTTCTAGGGTTGTTACATTATCCACCCCTTTAAAGTATAACACCCTTGTTTTGGACCCCAATCCTCAAAACCAGGACTTGCCTAAGCACTTTAGGCTGGGTATAGGCTCTGATACCATTTGTCATGACCCGCCTCCCCAGGCCATGAACATTGTCATCTGACCACATGGGTGACCTGTAATACCTTGGTTTCCTTCCCATCACACCATAGGCTATTACTCACTAGGGAAGCTTATCATACTAATGAATGTCCCCACAGGCCAATACATGTACATTCAGTGTGTTTTGTCTTCACTCACACGCGCCTTGGGAAACTTTCCAAAAGGCCACCCATCCTGATTACTACTCAAAGCCAAGAATGCTTAACTGCAGAGTTCTAATCAGGAAAGCTCTCAAAAAAAGGTGCACCTTGATGACAAGGGTAGTAGCTTTTTTCCTTTTTAGTCTCACATTCCGAAGGGTGTTACATAATCCACCCCTTTAAAGCACAACGCCCTTGTTGTGGACATCAAGCCTCAAACCCATGTAGTGCCTAAGCACATCCAGCTGGGTATAGGATTTGATACCATTTGTCAGGACCCTCCTCCTTGGGCCATGAACCTTTTCATCTGACCCCATGGGTCTCCTTTAATACCTTGGTTGCCTTCCCTGAACACCATAGGTTATTACTCACCATGGTCACTTATCAGAAAAATTATTTTCCTCATTTGACAACACATGTTCTATCAGTGTGTTTTTCATCACTCGCACACACCTTGTGAAACTCTCTAGAAGTTCACCCATCCTGATTACTACACCAAGCTAAGCATGCTTAATTGAGGAGTTCTAATCAAGTAGGCTACCGAAAAGAAAGGTGCACCTTGTTGACATGGGTCGTAACATTTATCCTTATAAGACTCACTTTTCCAGGGTTGTTACACTAATTATACCATAAAATCATGTATATGTAAAACATAAGTTTATAAATAAATCAGATAAAAAAATATTTTTGAATTAAAATGTAATATTTTTCATTATTCATTAAAAAATGAAAAATAATAGAAATATACAAAAAAATTATACAAAATAAAATTTTACATCATTGGTCTTAATATGAAATTTATTTTGTCAAATATAATTTATAAAATTCAAATAATAGTAACTTTAATATGGGTTTTACACCAGATGGTGGTAAAATTTTCATTTTTGAAAAATAATTATTTTTCTCACTAAATCAGATTTTGTTTTATCTTATGACTAGAAAATCCATATGATTAATTAAACATTATTTTGAATTTATATTTCATTAATATAATCCTACATGAGTATTTTTATAAACACAATTATTCTCATTAAAATAGTTTTTTGTAATAAATCCTTTATAATCAATTTGTTTTGTCCATTACTTATTAATTAGGTAATCAAAGAATAATTATATTAATAAGTGTAAAGACTATTTTTATAAAATAGTTAATATTCTATATTAAAACTATTTCTATGGATATTTTATAATTTTTTTATATAAATAATAATATTTTCTTGTCTGTTTACGCTCGATAAGGCATATCATATATGCAAACAAACAAAACAGTTCTTTTGAAAAAAACATAGCCTATTACATTTTTCATTCATTTTTATCTCTTTTAGAACTCAAGAGAGTAAAATAATTTTGGTAATGAAATTTAACTTATTTCCCTATTTTGTCCACATTTATTTTTCAATCATGTTTATTTTTTGTAAAAAAAATTTCAAGATTGTTTGTATAATTCTCCTATGATTTTTAAAGTCATTTTTATGCATGTTTTGTTACCAATTTATTTTTTATAAGCATATTTTTATCATCTTCAAAATTTGGTAGTTATTAATTTTTATCAAGAATGGTAATCTAATTTTTGAATAAAAATTAATGATACGAAAAATATTTCCCATTGTAATTATTTCTCCATTATTTAATTTATGCATTAAAATTTTCAATGTTTATATTTAAATATAAAAATCTAATTAATATTTGGAAAAAAATTATATTTTAGAAAGGTTATTTGAATTTAAAAATGTTTTCCCCCACATGAAATTATTCATGGATCATTTAAATGTATTTTCAATGTATCATAACATCATTTGATGATATGTATGATTTCATGATTTTATCAACTAGTGATACTTCCCAGTTTCAATATCATGATGGATTATGTTGATGATCTTTGGATGATTCTATGAAACCAATTTAACTCCATATGTTTATTATTTCATGATGAAATGTTTGTGATGTAAATTATTTCGTGGGTTATTGTATGAATGCTATGAAGAAATTTTTATGAAACTTATTTATTTTCCATATGAAATGATATGTTGAATAAATTATGGTCTTATGGAACACATATATATGATTTTAATTATGTGATCGGTTGGACTGGTATTATATATATTTTTTATGTGTTGGGTAAATATGGATATATCTAGATATAATAATGACTATAAATGGGAGTACACCAAGTTCTATACAGAACTCGTTCCCCAAAGATTATCATTACTGTACAGAAAATGATTAATGTTACATAGTGATTGTGATTGCTTTAATAAACTAGAATAAGGTAAAAATAATAATTTCTCAATGTAAAGAATAGTTCATTAGTCATGGTATCCTAGATATATACATAAATCACACAATACACTTGAATAGAAAAAAAATATAAAAATGTGTTTTTAAATATTCTACATTCGTGAACACATTCAAATATTCCGACATCATGTCATTAGGAAAGGAATCAAAATATTATATGAGATCATATACTATGTAAATTTCATGTACAATAGAATTTTTCATGAGTAAATAAGGATTAATCAATATTTCAAGGTATAGAATTGAAACCACACACCATTAAATCCATAACATGGACACAAGGAATAATATAGAGGGAATAAGTGATGATCAAATAATTCCATATATATAATCAAATGAACATGACACTTATCCATAGATATAATAACTATTCAAAAAATCACATTGACATCAATAAACAATCTCATAATAATGGAATTCATAATGTTTTATATCTTAAATACTCAATCAATGTCTCATTCCAAGATATCATACAAAAATGGTTAGGGTTTCATCCAAATTACAAAACTAGTTTAACTTATGAGACCAATGAATGCATCTATGGCCTATATTTGGCACTGTTAATCCCTTACTAATACTTATTCAATCATCTTATAAAAGTGGAGAATAATAATTCAACTCATTAACAAATTCAAAAATCATATTGTAAAAAATATGAATTGTTTATATTGACCTCATAAATCTGATCCTATTACATAGTGAAAATGAATGAGGATGGATTCATTACAACATATCAATAGTTTGGTATAAATAAATTATATGTTTCTGGTAGATGATGAGTAAAAAAATCCAAAAAAGATCATTTATAAAATTCTTGATTAAAGAAAACTATTTATTTTAAAATACACTATTAAAAATTAAAATTTCTAAAATAATAGTAATCATTTTCCCGCTCAAATTAATCATAAAAACATATAATATAAGCTCCAAAAAACGAGTATTCATGATGATATTAAAATTGGGTTCAGGTCGACCATGTTAAACTAAACATTCGTTTCACATTTTTTTTTGTAAAAATTCAAGTATCAATTTATTCAGAAAATGTGATGAGGAATTATATTAAAAAATTAATAAAAAATTCAAATATGTAACATATTGTGATAAATAATTTATTTTATAATGTTAAAAATACTCTTTAAAATTTTTTAATCTAAATATCGATAAGGAAGAAAATGATTTCCTACTGAGTATAAAAACATGTTATACAGACATAAAACCATGGTATTGGTATATTTAATACATAATGTGTGGAAAATGAAATAAAACATATAATTTCTATAAATAAATATATGAAAATATAATATCTTTTTTATAATATAAAAATATATAAAAATTACCCCATTAGATACTTGAACATAAATAATTCTGAATAATGAAGAGATTGTGAAACAAACCATTAGGACATTAGTAATGTATTATTCATAACCACCATGAAATATATTACATCAAACAAAAAAATAAAAACCATGAATAAAAATATATTAATTATATAAAATATCAACGAGGTATTATATACAAATCATCAAAATTAATAGGTTTAAAATATTGAATATGTCTTAATAAAATGGATGTCGAGAGGAAATACCGTCAAAGTGAGAAAAAAATAATGAATAAATTATTTGAATCAAATATAAATTCACATAAAACAATTATAAATATGATATAAAATAATAAAAATTAATTACGCATATAATATTTTAATATGAAAGATAATGAAATATTATTATAACCCCATGATATGAATTTGAGATATAAAACCACATACCACATAGTAACATTGAAGTCAAATCCCCATAGATGAAATAGTCTTATTTTCAACAAAATATATCATGAAGTATGGAGGATTCATGATAAATCATATAAAATGGGTATTATATAGACCATATAATATTAAATTGGTCAATAACGTTAAAATATTACGTAAATAAGGGAAATTGATAATAAATCTCTTATATTAGGTCTGACTCGTCATATACATTCATAATTTTCCGGAATAATTTACATATAGTAATTATTTACTCTTATAAGAATCAATTTATAGTTTATTATTCCATTTATATTTTTTATTAAAATTTCATTTTTAATTACATAATAAATTTAGATCACGTGGATGCTTTGATGATATATCATATATATTTCCAAAAGGGAATTGGTTGTTGACTACGGTAAATGTGATAAATTTTCAATAATATCCTTAATAATAATGTTGAAATAATTTTAATTTATATAAATTAAATATACGTTTCAAAAGAAATCCTGAGATATGGTTATGAAAAATGAACTATGTTACAATCATAGAGATGGATGGTTGTACATACAGATGAGTAACATTTTAATTATTCAAATATCATAATGGAAAGAAGTTTTGTGTTATATTATTATAATATAATAATAATTAAATTATAATTATCATATTTATTTCAAAATATAATTATGCATATATTCCAAGTGATGTGGCACTGAAAATCAAATCACATGGCTCTATGGTGGTTGCAATCCACACGTAAACACAAGTGACATTATAATCCATAAATGAATAGAATGTTTCATAAATATAAAATATTATCATTTAAGTTAATAATAAATTATTCATTAATAAAATTTACATATATTTAATCAATCATCCTAAAAATATGTGATATGTGATGATGGAAAAAGAATTACATTTGTTCGGGAGGTGGTATTCTGTTGTACACATGAATGATGGTTTAGTTACCCATTTAATGGATGAGAATATGGATGTAGGTTATGAAATTAGTATAAAAACATCAAATTATATGGTCTATACTGATTTAATTATTTTAGTATAGTCAAAATAATTTTTATGGATGAGTAATAAGAAATAAAACAAAAATAGTCAATTGATAAAGATACCCCTTCTTCGGAAATCCACATTTGGATTATGCAAAATTCTATCATATTAGTGTTTTATAATTAATTCAATGACTCTACGACATGTGAAGGGAAGTTAGGAAGATATATTTTTAATTAATGCTTTAACCCAAAGGCTTATTTGTTTTAATAATAGTGGTTAAGAGGCTCTGTTATATAATTTAGGGGAGGGAATCTTATCAGATTTCATAAAATATTAAATTAATATAAATTAATTTTACTTTTAATTAGATCTAAACTAATATAATAAAAAATAAGATGACTATAAGTACAAATAATACCATAAAATAAAATTTGAACATGTTTATAAAAGGTTTATACCATTTTTACATTGTTTTAAATAACAATAACTATTTTTTACATTTACCACAATAAATGTGTTTTTACTAAGTATGGGTAGTTATAGTTACTATAAAAGGAAAATTGGCCACAAATGGACTAGACGTGATATTTTCAAATATATACAAATACCAACCACCTCAATGTGTTTATTTTGACGGATATTTTCTTATTGGTTACTTCCTACTACACCTTCTTGGTATCCACTTTGGGTTTCCATTCCTGAAAATCAAACATTAGATGTAGCAACATATTAATATTCAAATGTAATATAAATTCACTTTAACAAAAAAGTGAGATACTTAATGGGAATTATATAAATATTAACCTAAAATATAATGATATCAAAACCATACCTTGTATAAAAACTATATTTCCTCAACTATAAACATTATATAATCTTGAGTTTTAATCAATAACTTTATTTCATTCTCTCTGAGGTTATTTTCAAGTCTATAGTATTGGAGAATTTGGACATAACATGTATATAAATACCATTAAATTTATATATAACAGTTCAAAATAGTAATTTTTCTAATAATAAATAATGTTTTAAATAAATCATGATCCATTTTTGAAAACAATTCAATTATTTGAACAATACTTATTCAAATCACTTAATCAACCATATGTCAGATTAAAAAAGGTAAATACATGGGTTGAGCATAAAAATATCCTTAAGTGATATAAAAAGAAGGAATCAATTATCCCATTAATAAAAATTACACCCATAATGATTTTAGCATAATGTAATACTTTTCACCTATAAGATGCAGTAGATACTATACTTGGAAAATATTCATATTTCATCCCCTTTTTGTACTCACAAGATTACCATAAAACCCATATTAATCATATAAAACCCTTAAAGGTCTATTTGGACATCATTAAACTTATCACTATCATAATTTAAGTAACCATATGGTGGACTTCCTGACATTTCAATCTTTCAAATGGAATAAACATTTGAGGGACTTCCATTCCCACTTTATTGGAGTGATATCATAGAATAACGCATCATGGGTTTATCACAGAACCATCCAAAACTTGTTTATCATTATAACACCCATAAATATCAACGTACCACTATATAATCATAAAACATAAACGAATTAATATTTTAATATATCACTCATAAAAATTAACATTCAGTCATAAGATATCATTTTATGTAATTGAAATAATCATTTTGTTTCAAAAATACAATTTTCAATAAGAAAATTCCCAAAAAATAAAATAAGTATTTTCATTTATGAAAAAATAAATCATTAATTTTTTACAAAAATTCAAATAATATTAACAGTGGTAGAAGATTTGTTGTCGCTATGTATGATAATAATTGAACACTTATTTTTTCATTTAAGAAAAATGTATATATAAAACATGTTAAAAGAATATTTTTGAAATATATTGAATGAAATTTAAAATACACTAAAAATTTCCATAATATTAACATTATATCAATTTATTTAATTATTGAAGCACCCCGACCCTAGTTACCTAGAGTTTGTTCTTTATTAAAAATCATTGTAATGATATAAGGAATCATGTCCCGAATGTCCGATTGATTTAGTAATATTGGAAACAAGATACATTCAGAATTTCAACATTATAACATGAAAATAAACCCAACACTAATTTTTTTCATTATAAACATACATGTATCCTAGATTACGTCGGAAAGTCACTCATAACTAAATTCTTCATATCCTGGGAAAATTAAACCTAAGAAAGGGGTGAGATCAAATGCTCAGTAAGGGTAAGCAATACAGCGTAAGATAAGATAAACAATAGGAAAGGTAAATAATTAGAAACACATGCCTTTACAAATAATAAACATGAACACTTAATGGAATTAATATGAGATGAGTGGATAATTACATAATAAAACATAGACATGGATATTCTACTAGTCTAATAACCACATGAACCATCATTATTATTATCATAATGAGGGACTGTATAATGTCGGACATTCTGAAACATCTTGTCAAGCCCTCGGCGAAGACGCCTAAAAATTATTTAGGCATCGACCAATACCATATATAAAATTGGGAAAGACCTTAGCCAATTCCACATATAATTGCCCATTGAGACCTACCGATGCATTGAGGAGCTATAGTGGCTCCACCCCTCAGATAATAAGTCTAATACATTTTTCATATGATGATGTTGAAACATAACAAAAACATTCATATTAAAACTAGCATAAAAAACATCAATACTTTAATCATAAAACATGAATGGTATAAAAACAACACATCTATAGTCCAAATTATGACAAAACATTAAATACAATATGGAATATTTGTATCATAATAAATCAACTTCAAACAAGTGTATGCTTTATAAAATCATGTTGACATAAATGAAATCAAAAATGATTGAGAGAAATATATTTTTCTATTTTGAAATCATTTAAGAGTAAAATAATTATTAAAGAAAACATTTATTTTGAATATATTCTTATATGATTTTTAGGTAATCTTAAATTCTGTTATAATGATGTAAAATATCCTCACCTATAGTATAATTAAAAAAACATTCTTACCTTAATTTGGTTGAAATGGTCATGAAGTACCGTGTTTGGAAAATGACGAAATGATTCCTTTCGAAACATATAAGGTAAAATAACGGTATAAATGACATTATATCATAGTCTAGTAAACAGTAAATATGTTTTGAAATATATTTCTATTAAAACATGGATTTGGATGATGAATATGTCCCTGTAGATAATTACGTAAAAAAAACCTTGGATAATAAGGAGATTGTGAAATTAACACTTACCTTGCACTTTTATGTGGTCGAGGGTATGATAACATTTTTTATAATATTTTTTTCTTTATTATTAAGATATACAAGAACTATATACATAAATATTATATCATATATGATCCTCTAATACTGAACTGTTAAAAATATTTCAATAGTATCATTGTTTCAGGTGTTAACAGATTCGTTTTACTTTATATGATTGGTTACATAATCCATGTTTGTTTTGGGAACGATGTTTTTTATTCATGTACAGAATTATATTATTTTCATATATATTAATTTTAATCATAAAATAAAAATTATTCTTGAGTTGTTACGATGAGGAAAGGAATCTCATCACGTTCGTGGAGATGGTAATCTGTTTGTATGCATGAGGGAAAATATCATTATATTGATAGAGAAATCATATGTAATGGGATGGTATATCATATAAAAAATCATTAACATGTTATATTAATTATCTACATCATTTATAATCATTATTATACCCATCCAAATGATAAGTTTTCGAATAACAAACTACACCATGACGTGGAGAATATAAGTCGTACGCACTCATGTATGATGACTTTTTCATTCATATAATGGTAGAATAATTAATATGGTTGTACAATTATTATAAAAACATCATAATATATAAAATATAGTGAAGTTATTAATTTTTAATGGAAACCACAATGAAAGAGAAAGTGGAAGAAGAAAATAACTTGAAAGACGCGATGAAATATTTACCACTTCTTCAGGTTATTCATTTTTATTTGATGAAAATGGATCCTTAAGTTGGATTTCTAACCAATGTAAGTCCACAAGGATGAATGGAACAAATTTGGGAAGATATTTGGGCATGGGTGGGTCGATCCAAATGGCTTTGGAGGAATGAAATTAATATAAGGGGAAGTTCCCTTTTATAAGAGAGTTGAGGGTCACTTTAGGAAAATATTGAAATATTATTTAATAATAAAATCATTTTGGGTTTTTACTGGATCCAAAATGATTTACATAGAGGATAAAGGGTTTATTGGTAAAAAATACTCTCAACCGATAGGTTTTTTATGTTTATATGTCACCATATTATCATTATCTTTTAGATTTAACCCTTGGTAAAATAGTTTGACATTTACCATGTCTATTTGTATTTTTATATTATATGGCTAACAAACATACTATAATTTTCCAAGATAACCCATGTGGTTAATTATTAATATTTATAACCTTATATAAGTCTTTGGGACAACAATTATATTTTTATTAATGTTATATCAATTAATAATATAGTATTTTTTTTAAAAACTCAATTATGTCAATTTTGATAGTATTTAGTATTTGATTTTTTTCGAAAGCCATTAAAACTTTAACACTTAGGTTATAATTTATTTAACCAACCCTAACATGTAATAATATTAATAAAATTAGTTGAATTAATCTTAGGTGTAAATTTACATTTATTTGGATATTTATTATATAAATTTTCTAATATTTCATTTATTAGGTAATTACTGCATTATTATTGTGTCATAAATAAATTAAATTATATTGTGTATAAATTTTTTAAATAAATTACCATTGTGTATTATATCTTTTTATATTTTTTTATGAATATTTATAGTATAATTTATATTGTGTGTAACCCTATATTAAAATTCTTTATTTGTTAAACCTTGAATTTAACTATTTTAACTCTTCTTTAAATAAAATAATAATAAAAGTCCTTATCTAATCCATGTGGAACAATGGGGATAATATTTTTTCCATAAGGTTGTTCTTGGTAGAATTATACTTATCCAATAGAATTAGGAGAAGTTTTAGTCAAATTATGATATCATTTTTACCCTTAATTTCCCTATTTACTTTTAAATGTGGTAAATAAAATTCAAAATATAATATTCCCCAAAAATTATTTTCATCTTATTGAAACACATTTATTTTATGATATTAACCATGTCTCTTCGATTTTTGAAATTCAACTCACAGAAGTGGTAAAATTAGGATTTATGAAAATTTGTAAATGCTCTTAGGTGGTGGGTAAAGGACGGTAATAAGTTCAATAAAATTTTTATATATCTAAACTTATTATAAAATGATTCCAATGAATTACATTGAAATTATAGAGATATTATGTATCTATATTGATCTAAAATAAATTTAAATAAAATAAATAATCATTTAAATAAAAATGTTGGTTTTAACCAATAACACATTGTTTTTCACTATTCTTCAAAAATTGAATGTTTTTAGAAAAATACAAAAAATTAACCCTAATCTAATATCGATATTATGAATTCATAAATGAAGTCCATTTTAGAAAATAATGTATGTAAAATATCAAAAATTGGGTATTTCAATTCATAACGGCTAGTTTGATTGGTTGCGGTGTGTTGGAATCTTGAAGTTACGTATAATGCATGATGTTGCATTATTCAAAGGGAAACATAACATGGAAGTTTGGGGTGTTACATTTTTCCCTCCATCAAATAATTTCATCCTATAAATTTCTAGAATAGTGCCACACGAAATGATTCGGGTGGTTCTTTATCATATGTTCCTCTGGTACCCACATTACCTCTTACGTCTAATGGTTTCTCTATATAACATTTACTAGATGCGTCGTCCAGTTTCATAGAAAGTGTTCCCTGGTATCATGAATTTTGATAGTCTCTTCACGATAAGACAGAACAGGTTCCTGTTCAATCTCCTCATAGGGGAGTACATGTGTTTGGATAGGGATGTATTTTCTCAACAATGATATGTGGAACACATCATGAACTTTGGAGAGACTTGGGGGAATTGCCAAACGATACGCTACAACCCTGATTCGTTCTAGAATTTTGAAAGGTCTAATGTACCTGGAACTTAATTTACCCTTCTTATCAAATTGTATAACTCCATTCCCTGAAGATAACTTCAAAAAAACATGATCTCTTACATGAAATTCCAAATCATTCCTTTGGTTATCGATATAGATCTTATGCTTACTTTGAGATGCTTTAATTTGAGTTTGGATAACCTTAACCTTTTTAATCGTTTCCTCAATTGGTTCTGGGACTACAAGTTTTCGTTCACCAATATCATCCCAGCAAGTTGTCGTGTGACATATCTTTCCATATAATGCTTCATATGGTGCCATCTGAATACTTTAATAGAATCTATTGTTATATTAAATTTCTACCAGAGGTAAATATTGACCCCACATACCTTGAATGTAAAGTGAGCAAGATCTCAACATGTCTTCTATGGTTCAAATAATCAGTTCTGATTGTCCATCTGTTTGAGTGTGGTAGGTAGTGCTCAAACGATGTTTAGTATCTAGGGACTTGTTAGGACTTTTCCAAAATCCTGATGTAAAATTGAAATCAGTATTATGAACAATCAGTGGGGTACTCCATGAAGTCTTAAAACTTCATTAATATACAGTTTTTCTAAACGTTCAAGTTCGAACTCTTCTCTCATAGTAATAAAATGTGCTTAATTGGTAAGACGATCAACAATGACCCATGTTTCATCATTCCTTCTAGAAGTATTTGGTAGCCCCATGATAATTTCCATCATAATATCATTCCATTTTCACTCAGTTATGGGAAGTGGTTGCATGAATCCTCAAGGATTTTGTCTTCTACCTTTCATTTGTTGGAAAACCATACATCTTGACAAAGAATCAGCAATATCCCTTTTCACGTGGTCCCACCAAAAAATGTTTCATTATATCCTTATACAACTTTGTGCTTCCATGGTGTATAGATAAATTGGAGCTATGAGCATCATCCAACAGTTCCCTTTTTAGATTAGCTAGATTTGGAACACAAAGTCTCTTACAAAGTTTTAGAATTCCATTTTAAAATATTAAGCCACTCAAACTCCCATCATTTATTGCATTAATCTTCTTTGAAACTACTCATCATCAGTTTGAAAATATTTTATCCTTTCTAATAATGATGGTTTGGAAACCGTTTGAAATATTATTGATGTTTTACATTACATGATTATTCCCATATCCATCTTTACTAGTGTCACGACCTGTCCTCGGGGCTCGTGCCTTGACTACCACAAACCCGCCTTCCATAGGCCAAGGGCTCGCGACTAGCACCAAAGGCATTAATCCTAATAAAAGGGAAGGAATTGGCTTTATATAAGTAAAAAAACACAATAGAGTGCACATGCTGAAGTAAACACTACGTAAATGGAATAAAAAAAGTATGTTATAGAAAGTAAATGGGCTAGAATACAAACCCAACTAAAAGTACAGTACAATAGAAAAGAAAGAACAACTGCACTAAAGTAAACTAGCAACCACTGAGTTGTCCTCCAGATATCCCACCTGATGGGTGGGTACAGATGGTCTACTCAGCTCCTCGGGTCTGGCCGTCTACTCCGTGTATGTCCCACCAAGAGGTCCACATACAGGTACCATTGCACTCCACTGGACTCCACCTCGATCAGTGATGTTTGTCGTCTGCATCCAACACAACGTAGTGCGGTCATAGCCCGTGCATGGGTTAGTATATGATACTCAGTAGGGTCCCCAAGTCCCCTGATGGTCTCCCAGAATCCAAAAAGGATAAACCACATAGGAAATATACAAACATGAAGTACAAACTAACACTAATTCTGTATATGCCCATACATATACCTAAGTCATCAATTCCAGTTTGACTACAACTCACGAGCCCATGTACAATATATTCCACACAAGAAAGCACAACCCAGTCCACACAGGAATCCAAGTCAATCACATTGACGATAATGAATGAAAATCAAGAATCATCTCACACAGGTATACTACTCAAGAAGAGGGGTGGAGATAATAAATATAGCCTCTGAATCGTCTCTGTACCGAACCCACGTAGGATCCAAGTACAGAAGTTGTCGCTGTAAAACCCACATAAGATCCTAGTACACTAACCATCACTGCCAAACCCGCATTGGAACCTAGTACAGTCGTCATCGCTATCGAACCCATAGAGGATCCCAGTATAGTCATCCTCGCTACTGAACCCATGTAGGATCCAAGTATAGTCGTCATCGTCGTTTCGGTCGAATCCAGTTCTAGGGATCCCACACACAACAGGGTCGATTCCAGGAGGGTCTGCTCCACGAGCCAAGGGGGTTGATACATCAACTGTCACAAATTCTAGATTTCTTGTATACCGAAGTTTTGTCTCATAAAAAGGAACTCAACACAATAGATTCCACGTCAATCGGACGCCCGGTCTAAGAGTTATTGGCTTTTCCGTCGCATGGGCCTAGTTAGAAATACACTCGTTTCTAACACGGATGATATCCAAATTTATCCAAACCTCACTTATAGTATCCAAAAAGGACAGTCTCATCGAAAGAGACCCAGTGCCGCAGACGGCGGGTCGATCTGACGTGCGGTCCTTATGTAATTCATGTTTTAGTGAATAACGGGCATGTCCCGTTTAGCCTAGTGTGTCGAGGGGGTCGGTTTGACCCAGTTTGACGGGTCCGACCTAGTAGGGGTGTTGGACCGGTCCAAAGAAAAACATAACTCGGCCAAAAGGGTTGTGGCCTGGCCCGAAGTGGCGCGGCCCTGCCCGAAGTGGCGCGGCCCGGACCGGTGGGACGTGACCCAGCGCGGCCGGGCACGGCCCGACTCGGCCCGGCCCGGCACGGTCTAGCTCGGCCCTGCTCAGCGTAGTCTGATTCCGCCCCCCTCGGCCCTGCCCGGTGTGTTCTGGCTCGGCCCGGCCTGGCGTGGTCCAGCTCGGCACAACCCGGCGCTATCCGGCTCGATCCGCCCCGGCGCGGCCTGGCTCTGGTGGGCCTAGCGCAGCCCGGATGGGCGCGCGACCCTGTTGGCCGAGCGGCTTGGCCATCGCCAAGAGGGCTCCAATGGTGGGGGGCCCAGTTTTCTGCACCGACTGCGACAGGCGGCACACCCATTTTCTGAACAATCCGGCTAGACCTGCTAGTCTTCTGCGCATGCGGCCCGCATGGGCGGGCCGCCATTCTCTATCGTGGCACCCTCCTAGTGCCACAGTTCAGCTCTGCATGGCCGGCCAACGGGCTGACCGGTTCATCCACCGAAGCGGCCTGTGTAGCGGGCCACATTTCTTTCCGCAAAACCGGTGCGACGATGCCAGTTCCCTTTTCCTCATTCCTGACATGGAACGATGGCATCATGCTTCCTCCTCCATCAATAGCCAATTCTTAATTAATAAACGAGAACTACAGAGGGTTTTCTGGACATGTTAGTTCAGCCCGCACCCTCTGCGTAAAACGGTAGCAATCGGCCAAGGTAATCGAGATGCTCAACGACAAACCAAAGCACAATTTAATCCATTAAATTGAACATTACTCCTACCTCGATAATCAAAGTCGTTTGTCGGGCATCGCTGAAGATGGCGTCGTTTCTGTCGTCATTGGTGTGCACCCGAGGAAGAACGAAGTTCCCTCTCTGGTCACGAAGAAGATATAATTACGGTGCGTCATCATTGGCGAATTCCTCACATCAGTGTCTCCTCTCTTGTCACGGAGGAACAAGAGGATGAGAACCATGGTCGCCGAGTTGTTCTACGATGAAGGGTAGGTGTTCTTCGTTGATGATGAAGTTCTTAAAAAACACTAGTATTCTCCCAATTCCTCCTCACACCACAATTCAATCCAAAATAAAATAAGGCTTCTTTTTATTTTATGTTATTTTTCCATGCATTCAAAATTACAAAATTCAAATTCCAATTCACTTAATTAATTAAACCATGAGTTGTCTAATTAATTGGTTGAAAGGTTGGAAACTTTTAATGAGGGAGGGAGAGGAAAATTTACTCAAATAAATAAAAGGGGATTGTCAACATTAAAATAAAGAAGTTTAATGGGAGGTTTAAGGGGTTTAGGGAACACTAATGTTTGGGGCTCGTGTGGCCCCCAGCTCACAATTATCCTCACATGGGTAGTTAAGAGTTTGTGGGTCCCATCCTAACTTCCCGAGGTAAGATATAACCACTTAAGATAAACATTAAAAGTTAATCCACAATTTTTTATTCATTTATTATTTAAACCATAAAATTTAACATCCCCTCCCGTGAAAACGCAATTGCGGTAAAGGTCCTTTTAAGCAATTACTGCTGTTGTGAGTTCATCGGTGCCCTCAGATTTTAATTCCGAGCACATGTTAAAAAGATATAAAAACCCGCTCGTATGTTTATTGAACGTACCCGAGCTAAACAATAGAAATTGATTCCAGGCACACTGGGCCTCGGAATTATGTGCCGTCAGAAACTACATACTTGTAAAATTATAATGTATTTAAGAATAAAATAATTCCTTGAAATTTTCGGTTATTTACATTACTATCATCTCAGGGATTAACGTCACCATAAAGCTACATCATAAACTAGGAAAACAAATTAGAGTATTGTGCACACATCTGAGCCTCCGACTCCCATGTGCTCTCCTGGAGGATCCCATGCTTCCAATGAATGCCCACCGTAGGAATCAACCGTCCACATCGTACCCGCTCCTGTCGATCCTCGATCTCCACCGGGACCTCCGCAAATTCCATCCCGGCATCGATGTCCATCTCCCTATGATCAATGATATGTGTCGGGCAATGCATGTATCTCCTCATCTAAGATATGTGGAAGACGTCGAGAACACAGTACAACTGAGGTGGAAAGTCCAGGCGATAAGCCACCTCTCCTACCCTGCTGAGAACCTAGAATGGTCCGATAAAGCGTGGATAAAACTTGGCACCCTGGTCAAATCTACGTAATCTACGTCAAGGTGAGACCCGTAAGAAAACGTGGGTTCCATCCTCAAACTCCAGTGGTCTCCACCTAGTATCAGCATAGGACTTATCTCTGCTCTGTGTAGTCCTCATCTGCTCCTAGCTGATCTATACCTTCTTTGTCATATCCTGAACCATTTCTAGTCCTACAAGTGCTAACACCCCAGGGTTAGTCCATCACATAGGTGATCCAAAATGTTGATCGTAAAATGCCTCGTATGGTTCCATCCCGATGGGGGAGTGGTAGCTATTGTTGTACGCAAACTCCACCAAGTGATGTGATCCTACCAGCTGCGACCAAAGACATGGACACATGCACAGATAATTTCCTCAAGTGTTTGAATGTTCCTCTCTGTCTGGCCATCTGTCTGATGATGAAATGTGGTGCTCAGGCGCAGTTTCATCCGAAATTCCTCCTAAAACCCTTTCCAATGCCGGGATGTAATGCGAGAATCTCGATCGGAGACGATAGACGATGGCACACCATGAAGTCGTACGATCTCCTGAACATAGAGGCATCCCAAGCTCTCCACTGAGTCGTCCTCTCCAATGGGTATGAAGTGGGCCGACTTGGTGAGTCGGTAGACAATCACCCAGATGGAGTCGTGCCCTCTGGAATTACATGGGATCCCATCACTAAATCCATGGATATCTCATCCCACTTCTACTCCGGAACCTCTAAGGGATGCACCAAGTATGCCGGTATTTGGTGCTCTGCCTTCACCAGCTGGAAGGTGAGGCATCGTGAAACGAACTCTGCCACAACCTTTTTCATACTCAGACACCAGTGTTGTCGTCTGAGATACTGGTACATCTTCACCACTCCTGGATGTACCGCTGAAGGGAAATTGAAACTCCCTCAGTACCACCTCCTGTAATGCAGCCGGTACCATGGTACGTCCCCTGAAAAGGATGACGTGCTCTCCTCCAACAGAAAATCCATCAGGTGCATGTCTTGTGGATATATGTGCATGTCGCGTATCATAGTCAACATCCCCATGATGTTCCTCTCTGACCACTAAAGTAGTGGAGGAGTAACTGTGAGTGACTGTTGAAAGGCTGATCCATCTCTATCCATGAAGGATATCTGCAATGCGGCTAGTAGCTCTGTCGCCTCTCCAAGTAGCTGAATTCCCGATCATATAATGAGAGCATCAGCTACTATATTACCCTTCCTAGGATTATAGGCTATCTCAAAGTCATAGTCCTGTAGGAACTCAAGACATCATCACTATCGCAGCTTCGGGTCCATCTGCGAGATGATATACCTGAGACTCTGGTGGTCAGAGTAAACTGTAAAGCACTCGACCATCAGATAGTGTGTCCACGTCTTCAAGGCAAAGACCACTGCTGCTAACTCTAGGTCATGGGTAGTGTAGTTCTATTCATGCTGCCTCAACTACCGTGAACCATAATTGATCACTTTCCGCTCCTACATCAGAACACACCCTAGTCCGGTCCTTGATGCATCACAATATACTAAGTACCCTACGCCCTCCTCCGGTAGCATGAAGATGGTTGCACCGGTCAATCTTTGTCTCAGCTCATGGAAGCTCAGCTGACATCTATCTGACCACATGTAGGGTTTACCCTTCTTCGTCAAAGCTGAAATTGGTGCTGCAACTCTGGATAAGTCTGGCACAAATATCCGGTTATACCCAGCCAGACCTAGGAAACTCTGCACCTCTTTCACACTCCTGGATGGCTCCCAAGCAAGTACTTCCACAATCTTCGCAGGACCCACCGCAACTCCCACCTCGGAGATGACGTGCCCCAAGAAGTGGATCTCTTGAATCCAGAACTGAAACTTTGAGAGCATTCCATAAAGCTGGGGCTCTCGGAGTGTGTCCAGTACAACCTGCAATTGGTAGGCCTGCTCCTCCTCGATAGTCGAGTAAATAAGTATGTCGTCGATGAAGAATACGAAAAATCGGTTGAGGTAAGTGTGGAAGATCCTATTCATGAGACTCATGAACATTGATTGAGAATTGGTTACACTGAAAGGAATAACCATGAACTCCTAATGTCCATAACGACACCTGAAGGATGTCTTCTTCACATCCTCATCTCGAACTTTGAGCTGATGATAGACTGACCTAAGGTCTATCATTGAGAACCATCATGCTCCCTTGATATGATCAAAGAGTTCGTAAATACATGGAAGTGGATACTTGTTCCTTACGGTCACCTGATTCAGGCAATGTTAGTCGACACATAGTCGTAAGCTCCCATCCGCCTTCTTGGTGAATAAAATCAGAGAATCCCAGGGTGAAACACTGGGTCAGATTAATCCCATGCACTGCAAGTCTTCCAGCTGTACCCGTAACTCACGAAGATCAGCGGGTGCCATCCGATATGCTGGAGTAGATATCGGGGTTGTCCCAGGGTATAGGTCAATGTATAAATCTACCTCTCTACGAGGAGGTAGTCCTGGAACTTCGTCAAGAAAAACGTCTTCATAATAATCCACCACAATAGGAAAACGTGGACTTCGCACATCAACCGCTCCAAGGATGAGACTAGCCAAATGATGTGTGATCGGCTACCCTCTCATCTGTGTAAGTCCATCCTGCACTGAAAAGGATTACTTCTCATCGGTAAAGGTGAACCTTCTCCCATATGTACGGACACACCGCACATTGTGCCTAATACATTCAATCTAAGCATGGACTATAGATAACCAATCCATGCCCAGGATGACTTCGTAAGGCCTCGACACTACTACAATAAGATCCCAGACGAAGCTCTCACCTCCTAGAGTAAGCTCAAACTGCTGTTAACAGTGTGTAATCACCGAGTATACTCCCATAGGAGTCTCTAGCTGTAAGGATCGAGCCAATGAATCCATCAGAATCTTCAAGCTCTGAAAAAGGGTAGCATCAATAAAATAATGACAAGATCAACTGTTTAAAAGAACTGCAACAAGCGTGGAGTAGACACAGATAGTACCTCGAATCATCTCATGTGTGACGTGGTCTTAAGCCTCTACTGCCAGATGCTGAGACTGCCTCTGTCCTCCAGCTCCATGTGGTCGAGGTGGACCTCCTGGTGGTGGTGGTGGTGGTAGAGTCTCAATGCATCGCCCACCACCCGCTGCTCGGTCAGCTCCTCTACCTCATCTGCCTACTCCATGAGGACTACCACGGTCGAGCCTCTCCCTCTTTCTGGGTGGTACCTCAACCGTCTACTTATCTTATGCATGGTAGGTCAGACAATCAAGAGCCATGTGGCCCTACCTGCCGCATGCATAACACTGCCTACCTCTCGTATGACTGGCTATGTTGTGTGTGACCCACACCTATGAACCAGTATCCTGAGGTCACCCACCTAATGGCCTTGTCCACATAGACCTCTGCGATATCTGTCAACTACCGGCTATAGAAGTCTCCGCTACATTTCTCCCTACAGTAGGTGTCGCTGCTCGTATAGGCTCAGCAAAGAAGCTCTCCACAAGTAGGGCTCTCTCCAGTACCAATGACTGTGTGAGAATGCTAAGGGAGATCATCGAAGCCCTGATCTCATGCCTCAGTCCTCGCTCGAAGGTTTGGGCCTGCGAGAATGGGCCCCGTACCATGTATGTGGAGTAGCATGAGAGGTCAGTAAACCTCACCGAGTATTAGGCTACTGTTATGCTGCCCTGCCGCACTTGTAGTAACTCCATGATGCACACCACACGAAGGGTGGCTGGAAGGATCTCCGAGCGGAAGAGGCTCTCAAAGTCCTTCCAAGGTAGAGATGCCTCATCGTGCACATGGAGCATCAGGCTCCACTATCTACCTGCTGCTAAATGCATGAGACTCACCGCAAGGATCACCATAAGATATGCTGGTTTCCCTACCAACATGAAGGCTCGGATAACATCCTCCTTCCAATCCCCACCAGCCTGAGGGTCCGTCTCTCCATGAAACATGGACGACCTTTGTTGTTGAAACTCCTGAATTGCACTGAGGAGGAGTGCACTCTCTGCTTCTGGGGCTGGTGGTATCGGTGGCCCAGCAGGTAGAGGTACCGCATGGCCTCCGCATTAATGGGGTCCTACTCCGAGGCCTCTTCGCTCATGGGGTTTCCATCTCACACGTAACTGGGAACCCTAGTAGGCTTCCATCGTGGGGCCATCCTGAAAAAAATAGGTGTTCCACGGTTAATACAGTATACCTAGTTACCTGAGACAATGTAATAACAATGAAAACTTTTAAATCACAAATGCAATAAATGTTTTCTTGCACTAAGTCAGAAATCCAATGTTAGGGTCCTCGTGTATGGATACGTTGGCCGCTACACAAACACTGGACTCCCTAGACTGATAACCACACTCAATATTCTTATCACTACCGCTTTACAGAAATAAATTATCAGAGTCTTATGTTCTGTGATAGAACAGACTCTTCTGATACCAATATTTCATGACCCGTCCCTGGGGCCTGTTCTGTGACTACCCCTAGCCCACCTTCCATACGCCAGGGGCTAGAGACTAGCACCAAAGGCGTAAATCCAGATAAAAGGGAAGACACTGCCTTTATATAAGTAAAAAAACACAAAAGATTACGCAATATGAAGTAAACACTAAGTAAACTGAGTACAAAAGTAAGTTCTTGAATGTAAATGGGCCAGAATACAAAACCAACTGAAAGTACAGTATAATAGAAAAGAATGAACAATTGCAGTAAACCAGCAACCACTAACTCATCCTCCGGATATCCCACCTGAAGGGTGGGTACACATGGTCTCCTCAGCTCCTCGGGTTCGGCCGTCCGCTCCATGTACGTCCCGCCAAGTGGTCTACCTCCAGGTACCATCCCTCTCAACTAAACTCCTCCTCGATCAGTGTTTTCTGTCGTCTGCATCCAAAACAACGTAGTACGGGCATAGCCTGTGAAGGAGTGAGTATATGATACATAGTAGTAACCCTGAGACCCCTGAAGGTCTCCTAGAATCCACAAAGGATTATTCACAAAGTAAAGATACAAACTCAAAGTACCATCCAACACTACTTAGGTATATGACCATACATATACCTAAGTCATCAATTCCAGTTTGGCTCCAACTCACGAGCCCAAGTACAAACAAGTCCACACAGGAAAGAACAACCCAATCCACATAGGAAAGTTAGTCAATCTAATCGATGATAATTACTGAAAATCAAGACTCAGCTCACGTTGGTATACTACTCACGAAAAGGCGTGGAGATGATAGATGTAGCCTCTAAATCATCCCCCCTACTGAACTCACGTAGGATCCAAGTACAAAATTTGTCGCTACCGAACCCACGTAGGATCCTAGTACAGTAACCATCACTTCCGATCCGACGTAGGATCCTAGTACAGTCTTCATCATTGCCAAACCCAATGATGATCCAAATACAGTCGTCCTCGATGCCGAACCCACGTAGGATCCAAGTAAAGCCGTCATCGTTGTTGCAGTCGCATACAGCTCTAGGGTTTCCGCACACAGCACGATCGATTTCAAGAGGGTCCTCTCCATGAGCCAAGGGGGTCGATACATCAACTGTCACGATGTCTAGAGTTGATGTATCCCAAACTTCTGTCTCGTAAAAAGGAACTCAACGCAACAGACGACACGTCAATCGGACGCCCGGTCTGAGAGATATTGGTTTTTTTGTCCCAGGGGCCCAGTTAGAAATATGCTCATTTCTCACCTAGATGATATCCAAATTCATCAAAAACTCACTTAGAGTATTCAAAAAGGACCGTCTCATCGACAGAGTCCTAGTGCCACAGACGGTGCATCGATCGGATGCACAGTCCTTATGTTATTCACGTTTAAGTGAATAACAGGCCTGAAACATTTAACCTAGTGGGCCGACGGGTCGGGTTGACCCATTTTGACGAGTCCGACCCAGCATGGGTGTTGGAACGGTCCGAAGAAAAACATAACTCGTCCAGATGTTTCATGGACCGATGGGGTGCGGCCCCGCTATGCCCGGCCTAGTGCGGCCCGGCCCGGTAGGGCGTGCAGCCTCCTCAGCTCGGTTGGCTGGACGAGCGGGCTCAAGGGGGGGTCTTCTATACCGGTGGCATCACCCTTCCTCGAACTGGCTGGCTAGACCATCTAGTCTTCGGTGCACGCCGCCCACATGGGTCAGCCCCCATTCTCCAGCGCCCCCCCCCCCCCCCCCCCCGGCGCCGCGGTCAAACTCCGCCCGGCGGGCCAATAGGCCGGCGGGTTCCTCCACCGAAGCAGCCCGTGTGACGGACTATTATTATTTCCGCACAACCGGCGTGATGGTGCCTGTTCCCTTCACCTCATTCCCATCACGGCGCAATGACGTCGTTCTTCCTCCGCCATCAATAGTCAATTCTAAATTAATAAACGAGAACAACTGAGGGTTTTCATGCCGTGTTTATTCGGCCCACACCCTCCGCCTAAAACGATAGCAATCGGCCAAGGTAAACGTGATGCTCAATGAAAAACCAAAGCACAAATTTAATCCATTAAAATAGAACATAACCCCTACCTCGATAATCGATGTCGTTCGTCGGGCGTCACAGAAGATGGCATTGTTTTCGTCGTCATTGGTGTGCACCTGAGGAAGAATGATGATCCCTCTCTTTTCGCGAAGAATAGATAATTAAGGTCCGTCATCATTGGTGAATTCCCCACATCAGTGCCTCCTCTCTTATCACGTAGGAATAAGAGGATGATAACCATGGTCGCCGAGTTGTTATACGATGAATGGTTGGAGTTCTTCATTGAGGATGTAGTTATTCAAAGACACTAGAATTCTCCCAATTCCTCCTCACACAACAATTTTGACCAAAATTAAATAAGGCTTCTCCTTATTTTATTTTATTTTTTCATGCATTCAAAATTAAAAAATTAAAATTCCAATTCACTTAATTAATTAAAACATGAGTTGTCTAATTAATTGGGTGAAAGGTTGGCATCTTTTATTGAGGGTGAGAGAGGAAAAGTTACTCAAATAAATACAAGGGGGTTATCGGCATTAAAATAAAAGATTTTAATGGGAGTTTTAAGGGGTTTATTCAATTTGAATGGTTGGGGATCATGCGGGCCCCACCATAAAATTATACTCAGATGAGTAGTTATGAGTTTGTGGGTCTCATCCTAACTTCCCCATCTAGGATATAACCACTTAAGATACAGAATGAAAATTGTTCTACAATTTTTTATCCACTTCTTATTTAAACCATAAAATTAAAAAACTCATCCCGTGCAAATACAATTGTGGTAAAGGTCCTCTTAAGCAATTACCGGCGTTGCGAGTTTTTCGGTGCCCTCATATTTTCATTCCGAGCACCGGGTCAAAAGATAGAAAAACCTGCTCGTTCGTTTACTAAACATACCTGCGCTAAACTTCAGAAATTGATTCTGGGAACACCGGTCCTCAAAATCATGTACCGTCAGAAACTACATACTCGTAAAATTCCAAATTATTTATGAAAAAAAATCCCTTGAAATTTTCGGGTCATTACAACTAGATCCATGAAAATATGATCCCTTTCAACTTTCATCTTGTTCAAAACTCCATCATCCTTTCTACTCAATGTATCTTCTACCTCATTAGCCTTCCCCTGGTGGTAGTGTATAGTGAAATCATAATCCTTGATTAGTTAAATCTGACTACTTTTTCTCATGTTTAGTTATTTTTGTGAGAAAAAATACTTCATACACTCGTGATGAGTAATAATCTCACATTTTTTACCATAAAGATAGTGTCTCCATATCTTTAGAGAGAAAATTATAGATAATAAATCAAGATCTTGAGTGGGATAGTTTATCTCATTAATTTTTAGCTGTCATGATGCATTGGTAATAACTCTATCATTCTGCATAAGGACACAACCATGTCCATTCATTGAAGGATCAATATAAATAACAAGATCATCATTCCCTAATGGTAGAGTCAAGATAAGAGTGTTGAAAAATATACTCTTCTATTCCTTTAGAAATTCTTCCCACTCTTTTTTCAAAACAAATATAACTGATTAACGCGTGATCTTTGATAATGGGTTATCCAACCAGGGAAACGTTTGGATGAAACATTGATAATAACCTGATAAACCAGTAAAATTGTGTACCTCACTTGTACACATTGGTGTTAGCCATTCTAGGATTTCTATGGTCTTTTAATAATCCATGGATTTTCCATACTTAGTGATAATATGGCCATGAAAAAAAATCTTCTGAAGCCTGAATTCACACTTTCTAAACTTCCCATATAATTCATTTCTTCTAAGAGTCTTTAGAATAATGCGCAAGTGATTTTCATGATCTTTATATCTTTTAGAGTATACCAAGATATCATAAATAAATACCACTACAATGACATCAAGATATTCTTTGAAAACTCAATTCATTAGATCCATGATGACAGAGGGTGTATTATTTAGTCCAAAAGTATTACAATGAACTCGTAATTCCCATACCTAGTTCGAAATGCTATTTTCCGAATTTCTCCCTTCTTCAGACAAAACTGATGATATCCAGATCAAAGGTCAATATTTGAAAAATATTGAGCTCCGTGAAGTTGGTCGAATAAATCATCAATGCCAGGTAGGGGATACTTGTTAATTATTGTTATAGAATTGATATCCCTGTAATCAATGCACAAACTCATAGATCTGTCTTTATTCATAACAAAAATGATGGGGGCTCCCCATTGAGAATCACCATGGAGAATTAATATCTTATTACTCTATTCCTCTAGTTTTTTATTTAGTTCCACTAATTATACAATGTCCATTCTATAAGTCGTCTTTGATATGGGCCTTGAACCCTTAATTAAATCAATGGAAAACTTAATTTCTCATTCTGGAGGATATCCAAGTAAATCCTCTTAAAACACATCAACATATAATTTCACTATAGGTACGTCCTCTATTCAATAATTATTTTCCTCACCCTTAATTATTTAATTCTTATCCTCCCAAATTATTGAATTTAGTAGATATAATGGGGTTAGATCAAGATAAGAATCAAATAGTGACATTTCTCCTCTAAATATAGGGTACTCCTTATCAGCATAGAGAATTGTAACCTCCTTTTTCTTAAAATAAATTTTCACAGCATTGTTTGAAGGATAATACATATGGAGAATTATATCATATTTAATCATGGGTATGACGATTAGATTAGTAGATAAATTTCGTTTATATGCCTTAAGGGTGACTGATTCACAAAACATTGTTTCAATGATACTTCACATATGAGTTTTTACTGAAAACTCCCTTGTTAAATCAAATTGGAAATATCTAATTTTCTTAGAAAATTAAGAATAAATGAATCAATGTGAGGATACAGAATCAAATAATGCATTGGATAAACTTTATAAAACCATTAAATTACCTTCCACCACAACATTTGAAGCTTTAACCTCAACAGTAGTGATTTTATAAGCTTGGCCATGATCAATTGACCTTTTTTGAGTTAATATTCATTGATGTTAGGACATTTATTTTCATAATGTCTTACCTCCCTACAATTTTACCATATAAAATTGGTAGCTTCATTCATCCATTTAAAATCTCTAGGAAAATGGAATTTATGTCCAAATTTGTAGGATACTACTTTTCCTATTAGATAGGCACTAGGTGGATTCCTTCCACAATTACTACAGGGTAGAAAATAAACTCTTCCCTTATTCCATGTTTCCTTATTTTTTTTCCTAGAATGTCCAATAGATCTCCTCTTCTCTTTCTTTGCTTTAAATTTGTAATACATAGAGAATTATTTTTCTATCTTGATAGCACATGAGACAATATATCTTCATATGATGAGAAGGATTGTGAGAGTGATTCTCAAAAGAGAAACGGTTTTAACCCATAAGAGAAACACTAAATCTTATTTCGTGGGTTATGAATATAATCTGCAGCAATCCGTGCTAACCTTGTAATGGTATCTTCATACTTTGCAACATTCCCACACTCCAATTGTCTCTGACTCACAAATTGTATTTCCATGTCTGCTTGATGGTCATGAGGAAATTTTTTTTCTAAGAAAATCTCTTTTAAATATTTCCATTCCATACATGATACTTATTCAACAACTTTTGTGTTTGGAATTAATGACCAACATTGATCTGCATCTCTGATGAGGGGATAAACAACCATGACAACCTTTTCCCTTTCACTACTCCCCAAAGAATGAAATATTTTCTCCAAGGAACTTATCCATTGTTCAGCTAAAAATGTATTTTTAGACCCATTGAATGTTGGTGGTTGTTTCCTTATGAAGCGATCTAAAATTGATCCTCTTCATTGTGGATCAAGGTGCTCCATAAGGATATGGTTATTATTCATAACCTATGTAACTTTTCACAGTATGGTGATATGTTGATCTGCACAGGTTGTATCACCAACCCCACTATAATTATCATCAGTAGGAGGCACATCTCTAAATGGATTATGTGCATTGATATGGATTCCATTCCTACCATTAGGCACCATTTTATACAATAGAATACTTTAGATTAGTTTATGAACCACAATACATAATTCCGAACATGTAAATCTCTTAACATAAAATAAATATTTTATGGATATAATCTGTAATCATAAAAAAATTACATTGAAGAGGAATATACTAATAAATCCTTCATAATGGTTTGTATAGAAAATGAGAATTATCCTATGCCTATCCCCAGAGAGTGTCAAAACCCAGAGTCCAGCAAGGCCCGTTGTCGTGCACCAGTTCCCATTCGAGTCTATCTCAATGGGATGTTTTGGGGTTTACCCCTAGTTCAGTCTGTGCTAGAGCCGCCTCTACCTGCACCTATCTAAGCAGGGATATATTGATTGGAAAACTCACAATATCACTTTAGTACCTAAATTCTAGGAAGTTCTTCTATACAAATCCTCAAAGTCTATCTTAGTGTAATATGATCTAATCATTGTTTTTTAAATCTATTTTCCAAGGTTTATATTAAAATTCCTTTGATACAAACTGTAATGCCCTGACCTCAGTTACTAAGATTCTATGCTTTATTACAGAACATTGGAATGAAACATGGAACCATGTATAGAGAGACCAGTCGATTTATTATTATTGGAAACAAGTTACATATATAAGTTCAACATTACAACTTGAAAAGAAATACAACACTAATTTGTTCCATTAGAAACAACCAAATATTCTAGATTATGAATGAACTTCATTCATAAATAACTTACTCAAATCCATGGAAAATTAAATATAATAATGGAATGAGCTCAAACACTCAGTAAAAATAAGAAATACAGAAGAAGATAACATAAACATTAGGCATGATGAATAATTAAAAACACTTGCCTTTACAAATAATGAACCTGATGACTTTATGGTGGGAATATGATCTTAGTAAATAATTCTATGATAATAAATAGTCATGGGTATTCAACTCATTGAATAACCACATGAACCATAATTACTGATTTCATAACGAGGGAATGTATAATGCTGGACATTCAGAAACATCTTGTCAAGGCCTCAGCCAAGACGTCAAAAAATGATTTAGACCTCGGCCAAAACCATATATCAAATAGGTAAAGGCCTCATACAATCAATATATAATTGTCTCATGAGACCTACCGATACATCGAGGAGCTATATCAGGCTCCACCTGTCACATAATAAGTCCAATATATTTCCCATATAAAAATGTTGAAACATCACATAAATATTAGTATTAAAACTAGCATTTGAAATGTCAATACATTAACCAAAAACCATTAATGGTATAAAAACAACTCATCAAAAGTCAAACATATCAAAAAAACATAAATACAATATAGAATATTTTTATCCTAGTAAATCAACTTCAAGAAAGTGTAAAATTTATCAAAGGATGTTGACATAGATGAAATCAAAACTATTTGAGGGAAATATCTACTTCTATTTGGAAATAATTTAATATTCACATAATTTTTAAAGAAAAAATTTATTTTGTATATATTTTTATAATAATATAAGGTATGATTTTCTGATTTTATAATGATGAAAAATAGATGCACTTGCCGTATAAGTTAAAAAACAATCTTACCTTAGTTTTGTAGAAAAGTTCATAAAGTACCTTGATTGGAAAATGACAAAAGGATTATTTTCAAAACATATAAGGTAAAATATTGGTATAAATGACTGTGAATCAAAGTCTAGTAAACATTAAGTATCTTTTTTAATACGTTTTTATGCAAACACGAATGTGGATGATAATGTGGTCCACATAGATACTTGTGTAAAATCAACTTCGTCTAATAAAGAGATTGTGAAATTAACCCGTTCCATGTACTTTTCCTTGGCCGATGCTAAATTAAACACATGTATAATAGTTAAATAATTGCTATTAAATTATAAAATAACTATATACCAAAATATGATATCACATATTATCCCCTAATATTTCATTGTTAATAATATTTCATTAGTATCATCATTTCGGGTGTTAACTTATTCATTTTCATTTATATGCTTGGTTTCGTAAGCTATGTTTTTATGGATAGGATGTATTTGATTAAAATATATAATTATACTATATTCATATAAATTATTTTTAGTTATCAAATAAAAATTATTCTTGAATGGTTACAATTTGGAAATGAATCTCATCGCGTCCGTGGAGATGGTAATCTATACGTACTCACAAGCGACAATATCATTATATTGATTGTAAAACTGTATGTAATTGGATGGTTTATCATATATAAAGAATAATTAAAATGTTATATTTACTATTTACATAAGTTATACTCATTATTATACCCATCAAAATAATGAAGTGTTTGAGTAACAAACTACACCATGACGTGGTGACGGTAAGCCGTACGTACGCATGTATGATGACTTTTTCATTAATATGATGGAAAGAATAATGAATATGGTTGTAAAATATTTATAATAACATGAGATTAAATAGAAGATAAAGGAGTTATTTTTTTAGAATGGAAACCCCAATGAATGTATAAGTGTACGAAGAAAAGAACCTGAAAGGGGTGATAAAATATTTACCTCTTCTTCGAGTTCTACCTTTGTATTTGATCAAAAAGGCTCCATAGGATGGATTTATGACCAATGGAAGGCCGCTAGGATTAAGGGAGGAATGTTGGGAGGATATATGGATGGGGTTTGGCCGATCCAAACAGCTTTGGAGGTGTGAAATTAAGTGAAGGGTAATTTACCTTTTACAAGAGAGGTGAGGTCACTATAGAAAAAGATTGAAATATTATTTTATGATTTTCGGTTTATGATGGATCCAAAATAAATTATTTATAGGATATAGTGGGGATTGGTTGACTATACTCTCATCCAAAAGGTTTTATATAGGTTTAGGTCTCCATATTGACATTATCTTTTAGATTTATGTCTTAGTTAAGTCGTTTGACCTTTAACGTGTATCTTTGTATTTTTTTTATTATATGGTTAATAAACATACTATAAACGGCTAAAATAACCCCAACTGCTTTATTATTAATATATATAACCTTTAATAAGTCATTGGGACAAACCATAGATTCTTATGAATATTATATCAATTAATAATGTAGTATTTGTTTTAAAAATACAATTATGTCAATTTTGACACTATTTAGTATTTGATTTGTTTTGGAAGCAATTAGAAGATTATCAAATTAAATAAAATTAATTTAACCAACCCTAATATTTCATATTAAACAATTAAATTTGTATAATTCATCATAAGTATAAATTTACATTTATTTGGATATTTATGATATCAATTATTTTAATGTTTCATTAATTAGGTAATCACTACATCATAATTGTTTCCTAAATAAATTAAATTATGTAATGTATAAAAATTATAAATAAAATGAAATAATTTAGAAAAACTTTTGTATCATTCTAATGAATTTTTTTGTTGAATTTTTATTGTGTGTGACCCTATATTAAAAATGGGCTAGTTATTAAACGTTGAATTTCAATCTTTTAACTCTTCTTCAAATAGAAAGATAATAAATGTCATAATCTAATCCATGTGGACAAAAGATAGTAATATATTATTCTTAAAGTTGTTTTGGGTCGAATTATACTTATCCAATAGAATTTGGTCATGTTCTATGGTAATTATGTTATCATTTTTAACCTTAATTACCCTATTTACCTTTAACTGTTGTAAATAAAATTCAAATGTTACTATTCCCCAAATATTATTTTTATCTTATTGAACAACATATTAGTTTCTAATATTCACCGTTTCTCTAGGATTTTTGAAATTCAACTCACCGAAGTGGTAAAATTGTGTTTCATTTAAATTTTCAAATGCTCATAGGAGATGGGTAAAAGAGTGTAAAAAGTTCAATAAAATTTTTATATATGTAAACATATTATTAAATGACTCCAATTAATTACATTGAACATATATAGATATGATGTATCAATTTTAACCTAAATGAAAATTAAATAAATTTAATAATTATTTAAATTAAAAGTCAGTTTTAATCGATAACATATTGATTTTCACTATTCATAAAAAAATCAATTTTTTTAGAAAAATATCAGAACTTCACCATATTATAATTTAGATCTTACAAATTATAAAAGAAGTCTATTTTGAAAAATAAAATTTATAAAATTTCGAAAAGTTGGTATTACTATTCAAAATATTTAGTTTAATTAGTCGTAGTGTATTAGAATCTCGAAGATGGGTACAATGAAAGTTATTTCATTATTCAAAGAGAAATATACCGTCGAATCATGGGTTGTTACAATTATGAAACATAATATTGAGAATATTGATATGGAGAAACTCATTTTTAAATTAAATATTTACGAATTCAAATTGTCAGAAAAAACATGGAAGATTTAAATCAGTACCACTGTGAAAAAATAACATTTCACCAAAATAAAAAAATTAATGGGAATAATTAAAATCCTTAGTGGGTATTTCAAATGGTTTTTATATACACCTTATAGAATATTTTGTTTGTATCACATCAAAATATACCTTAATGAAAGTAGATTGAGATGAATTTTTGTACCTTATATCTAACTTTTCACCTATGTAATTATCAACTTAAATAAAAAAATTATATTATTTATTTAAATAATTAAAAAATAAATTTTATAATGAAATAAATTTCACTTATTATGATATTTTATATAACTATCAAAAATGTTATGTTTCTGTCTGGTGTTTCTTCTATATTGTGTTAGTGTCTTAAAATGACATGAGTAAGTCAACTATAGTAAAATTGGTAATTATTAAAAAATATCCCCAACAAACATCATAAAAATATCATATTTATAAATTAATTATACTTTCAAAACCATTAATTAATGATGGTTTTGAAAAATGATCCAACTTTACAGTTATGGAGACGGTAGGTTGTATATATGATTGAGTAATGTTATCATATCTCATTGATCATTAATAAAAAATGTAAGTAACAATAATCATTAATAATGATCAATATATAATTAATTCCATTTCATTTAATCAAAAATTCTATTATATATATTTATTTTGATATAAATGAAACACATCACATCAAAGAGGCGACCGTTCACACATCCCCGAATGACGTTGTCATTCTTTTATTGTTTGAAAAGGGTGATAAATAAAATGTTATATTATATGTCTACAAAGATAATTTTTACATTAATATAATATAAATTATATCTATTTCTCATATGATTATCAAAATTCTCTTTAAAACATTCCATATAAAGTGTAAACATATCACATCACATTGAAGAGTTTGTAGTCCATACATCCACAAACATCATTATCATATTCCCACAAAAGGAAACCCTAAAGGTATGTGTACAAAAAAATTATAAAAGTATGAATAAAACATTAATACCATATAAACTTTATATAAAAATAGTGTTTACATAATAATTCCCAACAACTAGAGGAGGTTATTGAAAAACCCATGACATTTTTTAATTAGGTGGTAGTCTGTCATACCAATGTATGGAAATTTCATTTCCCATTTGATGGAATTGTGTAATGGTGTAGGTTAAAAAATTAACCTAAAAATTAAAATTATTTTAATGATATAGGAGTTTTTATATAATCATGGTATAAAAATAATTGAATTCTTCCTAGAAGAAATAAAAAATGTGTTCATAGAAGAATGTTACCTCTTTTACGGGTAAATCCATTTGGTTTACACCAAAAAACATCTTTGGATAGATTTCTTCCTAAGGTGAGGATTATAGGATGAGAGAAGTGGATTTCAGATATTATTTTTTTGGGTGTCGGATGAGGAAAATGGCTTTATATTTTTGAATAAATGGGTGAGGGTGAGTTTGTTTTTATAGTGGAGGGAGATGACACAATTGTCATTCTTGAAAACAATTATGTGATCCCCAAATTTTTACCTTAAAAAAGGAATATGTAACACAAAAAAATAGATAAATAAAGGCTTGAGATTGAATTATGGATAGAACATTTCTGTCAAACTAGATTTGGATAATTTCTCTATATTAAGATTAATGTTTAAACACTAGGTTATCAGGTGTTTACCTTAATAAATGATTTTTTCTCATTCATTAATATTTTTTTATCAAAAACTAAGTAGAAATTATTATAAATTATAAATTATTCTGTTTCTAATTATTTTAAAAAAGTACAAATTCAAACAATACGAGTTGCATAAATCGATTTAAAATTAATCCCACTTATGTGATGACAAATCATGATTTGAAAGTGAATATGTTCAAAATCATACAATGGATTTATATATAAAATATAAACTAAATAAATTAAAAATACCTCAATTGGTTAAAATTATATAATATATGACATACTATTCATTAAAACCACTTCAAAATATAATTATTGTTTATAAATAAATTAGATGAAAATACAGTTTAACATTAAAAATCATTGTTTTTCACTATTCATCAAAATATGGATCTTATTAGAAAATACAAGAAAATACACCAAATGTTAATTATTATATTCATTTTTTCAAAAATAAAGATTATTTTTTCATTTAAAAATTATTTAATTTTCCAAAATTTATTTTTAAAATAGGTGCACAAAAAAAAGTGACAAACGTACTTTTTTGCAAAATAGAGATTTTACGTATAAAATTGGATTTATTATTATAATAAACCAATAAAAACTATTGGATCAATGTAAAATATTATAAACATTTGTGAAAATTATATAGTTATAACTATTCATTATCTTCTATAAATGGCTCATTGATAAATTCTATATTGAAAATTTATATTAATGGTATATTATTGATTTTTATACTCATTCTTGCATGAACTACTAGATTTCGACGAAACTAATTATTTAGTGTCATATATGCTATTGGAAATAGAATCCCTTTTATTTTAAAAATAATATTTATTTCATTAATTTTAATATGTTTGAAAAATAATTATTCAATCATTACATGGGTTGTTATACATGGTTACTTAACTAATATGAATAATAATTATCCCAGTGATCTAACATGATCACTAGTTTGTCACTGTAATAGAGGAAACAAACATACAATATTATATTCAAAAAATGTGTGGAATTTGGGATATATGTACATAAATGATATACATGGAATACATTATATACTTGAAACAACTTAAATGGATGTGCCAATAGACCCAAAAAAACAATAGTGTTATTAAGAATAAAAAATAGGCCAATATAATTTGAAATTAAATTTTACTTCATCCTAAACATCATGAATCTCTTAAATGGATATATTTGAATCACAAAATATCATAAACCTAATACTTATAGATTCATCAATGATTATCAGATTTAAAATTCAATCAACTATTTTCTATACTGATTCATTACTCTATGTCATGGACATTATTTATCTTTTCATCAACTAATTTTAGTCATTATGGCTTATGTAATACAACAGTATGACAAAATTTTGGAGCACTGAATTTGTTCCAATAATTTAATTCATATACATATATCTGAATGATTTAGTGGATGATATTGTTTTTTTGGGAACATTAAAATTATAATATATTAATCTCATCCTCTATTAATGTCCATTGGGTGGGATTTCGGAATGTGTTCATGAGCATTAATGGTCGGTTAAGATTAAACCTATTCCTAGTATAATATTTTATAATAATTTTTAAATATAAGTTCACAAAAATTTAATGATTCCACTATAAATTTTATCTGGAACATCAGTCTTGATTAAAGATAATCAATACTTTTATTACATGTAATGTCACCAATTGTCAGGTATATGTCCTAAAATGTTGATAAATCTAGTAGTTTTTTAATGGTGAAAAAGTATGGTGTATTTTTATATTTATTCAATATAACATACAAGAGATTTTTTTCAAAAGATGTATCTTATATACTCATGGAAAATCTACAGTGATGTTCTCTCATTTATATGTGGTATGGATAATGGTGGCAACATCCCTTTATATATTTTTCATTCATTCTTATGTTTTTTGGAATACTTAGTACATTAATGTATATTCATTTATGCATTTCATAATATTTTCCCATAAAAATAGTAATGGAGATCTCTATATTTATTTGGTACTCCAACGGGTAATAAAAAATGTCGATTAACATGCATTATCAATTAGATAAAACCTTAGCTCAGATTATTCTAGTACATATTATCATGTTCCAAATATTACAACACTATCATTATCAAATATGAAATATCATATTTTTCATTTAGTTATTTATAAACATTATTTTATATTTCTATATCATACCTTTATTCGACATTAATATTCTCTAAGATAGATATTTGAAAAATCATTTGAAGAAGGTATGACATTTCAAACTAATTTGGTACTCCCACGCATATCCTCCAATTTTGAAATAGGATTTTTTATATTTTAATATTCAAAACAAATATGGTTGAAAGATATTATCAATATAGATCATATCCAACTTTTTTAGTCTTCCTAGAATGATACTTTATAAAGTTATCATAGTGTTTTATTAGATCTAAATATCTTCATCGATATATGTTAAAATCATTCTTTCTTAATATATACTATAAGATCATATAATCATTATATATATATAACTTATCACCATAAAGAAAATTTCATTAATTATTCAATGAAAATATCACTCTATATACGTATCGTTATTCTAGTTGTTTAACCCATGAATATTTCCCTATGTCATCATAAAATCTATTACATTAACATTTTTCATAATTACACGTCCTAAAACCTTATTTCAAGGATCATTATATATCAAAAAATGTTCTCTGTTAGTAGGTAGTGTGATTATATCATCGTTGAGTATCCTCTTATTTAGATCCATGATGTAATCAACATATTCTACTATCTAAAAACAACACTACTTTCAGTGTTAGTTTCATGAAATGATTTGAATGTCTCATGGAAGGACTAAAATATCGATGATAATACAAAAATAACACATTAAAAATATCCATGTAACTCACATATTTTGTCATATTTTATCCATCAATTACCTTTATCATTAATTATACCCCTCATATTAAAAATAAATTACTATTGAATTTCCCTTGATTTATCTAATTGTAAAATTTATAATAATTTTTCTATAACATATAATTTCTATAGAACATTTAATATAGTACTAAAATTTTATTCATGAACCCAATTACTATTTAAATATAATAATTATCATCTATTAAGACATCTAAAAATATACCATGGAGACATCAATAGAATATATTCATTGTGTACATAATTTTTTTTTATAATTTCTATGTCAAAAAGTAATTGATATGATCTTCATCACTAATATATTATTCAAAAGGAGTTATTTTTAATATCCACCATTTTCACCTTCAATTGATGATATCTGAATCAATGATTTTCTATTTGGAATTACTATTCCATATGTACTTTATCAACTAACTCATTTATAAGTGGTAGAGGATACTCATTCATTATCATGATGTTAATATTATCATTATATTAAATGATGTTATTGTTTGAATCAAGGGTTTTCTTAATAATTTGGAATGGGGAACAACATAGTGAAGATGTAGGGTTTCTAAAACCCTTATTAATGTTCAATTACAATTTCATTTTCAGGTATTTCATATAAATTAGTGTCATTCAAAAATTTCTCTAAAATGTAATTATAATCAATGGTGTAATTTCTATTGAGAAATAAAATTTCAATGAAGGGGTAAAACAAGAAACTCTTTAAGGAACACATCATATTATTCCCTCATAATGGGTATTTCAACAAGGATGACCCATTCCTTTGTCTCAATCAATTTATTTTTGTCATGACCCGTCCCCCGGGGCCCATTCCGTGAATACCCCATGCCCACCAGCCATAGGCTAGGGGATGGCGACTAGCATCGAAAGGTGTATTCCCTAAAACTGAGAAGGCATTGCATTTATAACCGGTAACACTCCCAACCAAGCACACAACATGAAATGATCACAAGAAAACTGTATAGTGAAAAGAGTGTGTACAAAAAGTAAAAGGGGCCAGAATACAAGAACAACTGTAAAGTGCAAGAAAAATGAATAGTATAAGTAAACTGAAGCAGATCATGTGAACACCCACCAAGGATCCTACATGAAGGGTAGGTACAGCTCATGAACAGTCATCTCTGTAGTACGCCTCGTCTAGTGTCCTTCTCTATGCTACCTCCAGTCCTGGTACTCTAGTCCTCAATCAGCGTTGTCCATCATCTACACCAAACACAACATGGTGTTGGTGTAGCCCGTGCCGGGGAGAGTGTAACGATACTCATTTGGGACCTCGAGAACCTTGAAGGCCTCACAAAACCCACAAAGGATAAACCACCAAGCATTAAAACATTTGACAACACTACTTAGGTAAATTCCCATACATATACCTATGTTATCAAGTAATCCCATCTCATTAATGAGGAAAAAACAATGACCAAATCATTATCTTAAAGCTCAATTGTTCCATGATGGAAGTAAAACCACAAAGGTAACATCACAATGGTAAGTACCACAAAGGTAACACCGAATTGAATAAAGCCACAATGGTATCACCACGAAGGAAAGTACGACATAGGTTCCCCACACAGAAGAATACCACCAAGGTATCACCAAGAAGGATTGTACCACACAGGTACAACACACAGAAGAATACCACAAAGGTATCACAACGAAGGTATGTACCACACATGTACTCCACAAAAAATAATACCACAAAGGTATCACCACGAATGAAAGTACCACACAAGTACGCCACACAGAATAATACCACAAAGGTATCACCACGTATGTAAGGAATCATTTGACACCTGGTATAACATAGGTATAGTAGTAATGATGATTAGATGTAACTACTGAATCATATTACTCTGTAAAGAGGCAGACCCACGCAGGATCATAAATCATTAGACACATGTAATATCTGAAATCATCAAGACCACATAGGATGTTATTACACTATAAGACCCACATAGGATCCTAGTACAAGAGATGCACATAGGATCCTAGTGTATTCCCACATGGATTCCTAGAGTGTATCCAAGTGAGACTCTCGAACATATACCCACAAAAAATTCCAAATCACATACCCACAAAAGATCCCTTTCTCATGTTACAACCAGCTACAGGGTTCCCGCACTAAGTTGGCATGATTCGGTGAGGGTTCTCGACTCAAGCCACAAGTCGACACTCCAACTTCCACGAATTCCACACAGTAAATATCCCAAAAGACCACCACATTAAAGGGGTCTCAACGTAATAGACAGTGCATCAATTGGATGCCCGTTCTGTAAGTTATTGGCCTTTTTTTCCTTAATGTCGTGTTGGATTCTTGTTCTATCCAACTTGGCCATACCACGTCATTATCTAAAACCCATGTGGGTATACTAAAAGGACCATCTCAATCCAAGGATTATGTTTCCATAGATTCTTTCTCTAGTGGACGCCTGTAGCTCAAGATATGGCTGAAAGAATGAAAATGGTCGAAGTGGGTCTGGGTCTGGTCCGCCCCCTCCTCCTTGCGGCGCGGTCGCATGCCCCTCCTTCACTGGTGGCTAGCTTGGTCGACCACCCTCTCTTTGCCACCCCAGAACAAGACTGTGGATCTTGCTCGCTGGGCGGTGTGGAAGCACTCCATCGTCCCCTTCATGCGGACGACCAGTGTGCCAGCCGGCGCCCTCACTCCGCCGCGTCCGATGGGCTCCGACTCTTCTCCGATAGTGCGGATGTGCCACAACTGACATTGTGTTCAGTTGTGGTATTGGTCACCACACCCGAGTCCCACTAGTGCCAATCACCAACACCAGATTCCTTCCTCCACCATCATGAAGAACACATTAAAACCCACAAATGATTTCGGAAAGGTCGGGCCATGTTTGTTTGGCACATACCCAATGCGTTAGAGAAGTAGAAAGTGAATTATTAGTTCTTGAATCACAAATAACATCAAGAATGGAAAAGGGGGTATTCAAAACAACAAAACATACCTTTTCATTCATTGTAGGATGTCGCAAGGAAGAATACGAATTCATTGAATAACATCGGCGTTCGTTGCCTCTGTAAGGTGCTTCTGATCTGGGCTCGAGGCCAGTTCCTCATTATTCCTTGAAGAGGCGTTCTTCATTTTAGAGGAATTATTTTTTGAACAATTAGAGTTCCTCCAAACATCACAAACTCTTTTCCAACCATTTTCCAATTATTTTCTCCAACCCCAAATAACAGAATAGCTAACTTAATGAATTAAAGTTGGCCATTAACTATGGTGGTGTTGGTGCAATAAAAAACATTATGTTGCCACAATTAAATAACAGGCTTTCAAGAGACTTTTCCAACATTAATGTGGTTTATGGGTGGTCCCCACCACTATAATTAAATTTTGGGGTTTTTAGTTTGTGTGGTCTCCACCACTATAACCCAAGTACATAGGTTTCAATAAAAATAAAATAAAAGTTAATCTTTATTATTTTTATTTCCACAAAAATCACATTAACTAATATTCACCCTCGACCATGTATGGTCAGGGTGTAGGTCTCCATAAGAGAAAATCAATGTTGCGAGTTCAATGATTCCCCCATATTTCAATTCTGAGCACTGGTTCAGATGTTATATAACTCCGCTCACGCGTTTACGGAACATATATGAAAAAATGTTCATAAAAATTATAAAAATCACCCATGACCAGTGATGGTAGAGGTTAGGCTCTTCCTAAATGAAACAAGCCCCTACGAACCCAGCTGTACTCTCAGATTTTCAAACCGAGATACCATTTTGATGTTCTGAATTTTACAATAAAATAATTTTCACCTAATTATTTTATTTACGAGAAAAAACTAACTTTCACTGGTGGATTGCACCGACCACTATTAGTATCTTCATAAAGAGTGTATACCCTCAGAAGATTATTGGTGGTATTTTATTTTAAATCTGAGTTACTATTTTGGAGTTCTAAGCATTTTAAAGAAAAAATTTATTTAATTATTATATTTTATTTACGATTATGCTATTTTTGGGTTTTACCACAAGATGCCCGCGCTAACAAAACGTAAGTCGCGCCTAGGCTAAAATCGCCATCATGAACACACCGGTGCCCTCAGATTTATAATCCGAGTTATCGTTTAATAGTTGTTCCCTTATTTAAGGAAAATTACTTACCCGCACTAATTAAAACATAACCAAACTCTAACGGATCATTTCAGGCACTCTGGGACTCGTAATCATGCACTATCATGTTTCGTAGTCTCGAAATAATTCTATAAAAAAATATATACTCAATTTTCAACATATTACATTCCCCCCCTCATGTATTTACGTCCTTGAAAGCCACAACAAAGGCAAAACAAACAAAAGAGGTAATTGGGCATGAATGTGAGCCTCCAAATCCAATGTACTCTCTTGGAGGTTCCCATGCAGCCTTCATAAACACACAAGAGGTATCGACCCCTAACAAAGGACACCCGCATGTCGAACCTTAACCTACACTAAATCCTCCAAAAACATTGCAACATCCCTGATGTCCTGCTTTCTTTTGTCGATGACATGCGATGGGTCGTGCACGTATCTCCTCAGCTGGGATATGTGGATGACGTCAGGCACCCAATGAAACTGAGGTGGAAGAGCTATGCGGTAATCCACCTCACAAACTATGCTGATGACCTGAAAGGGTCCAATGAACCTCAGAGATAACTTACCACCCTGGCCAAATCACTGAAAACATCATCGATGTGATACCCGTTGAAAGACATGGACACCATCCTAAAATTCGATAGGTCTCTGTATTTTGTCGACATAAGATTTTTCCTGCTCTGTGTAGTCTTCATCCGCACTTGGATGATCCGAACATTCTCTGTGGTAGGCCATACCATCTATGGCCCATGATTGCTGACTCCCCTGGTGGAGTGATATAATTTTTTGAATCAAAACTCCACCAAGGGAAAGTGATTCTCCCAGCTATGACCGAATTCGAGGACACTGGCATGCAACATGTCCTTGAGAGTCTGAATGGTCTGCTGATTCTGGCTTTCCATCTAAGGAAGAAAGGCGGTTCCCAAACGAAGCTGCATCCTGAATGCCTTTCGCAACCCCTTCCATAGTCAGGAATTGAAACATACATCATGATCAGAGACAAATGTCGAGGGTAAAGTATGTAGCAGCATAATATTTAGTACATAGAGTTGTCCCATGTGCTCTACCAATCCTTTCACTCTGATCGGTAGAAAGTGGGCCAATATGGGGAGTCGTTCGACAATCACCCAGATCGAATCATGACCCCTAGATTTATGTGGAAGTCCTGTCATGAAGTTCATGTTTATCCCATCCCACATCAACTCTGAAACATCTAAAGGCAGAACTATGCCTGCTAGAGCAAGGTTCATTACCTTCACATACTTACAAGTGAGGCACCATGAGACAAGCTCGACTACTTCCTTCTTCATTCCGGACCATCAGTACTGATACCAGAGGACCTACTACATCTTCTTCACTTCTGGATTTACCTCTAGAGGGGACTTATGGAACTCCCTCAACACATCCTCGTGTATCGCCACTGGTACCATAATACATCCTCTGAAGAGGATGACATGATCCCGACTTTCAAAAAATAAATCAGGTGCCTGTCTTATGGATATCTGAGCACGCCGAGCCTCGCAGTTAGTGTCCCCACGCTGTGCCTACCTGACTTGCTAAAGAAGTGGGTCAATGACTGTAAGAGACTTAATATAAGAAGCTCCATCTAGATCCACATAGGCTATTCGTAAAGTGTCTTACTGCTCTGTCACCTCACTCTTCACATACATGCTATAACTCATACTGAGTGCATCTACTACCAAGTTCCCCTTCCCAAAAGTATAGAATATCTCAAATTCATAGTCCTGGAAGAACCCTAGCAACTTTGTTTGGGAACTGAAAACTGAAAACTCCATCTACCATGATGGTACAGTTGTCCGACTCAAGAGTGATCACCTGCACCCCCCTATGCATGATATTATCCTGTGCTGCCTAGGATTTATTTCTCACCGACTAAGGAATCCTCATCCCTATTTTGTAGTTAAACCATAAACTTTTTTCCTAATATAATTAATCTGAGTATAAATTGTGGATGTCCAGTCATACCCAAACTATCATCATAAGGGCTCGACATTGCCACCAAGAGGATCCAACCGAAACTCTCACCTCAAGGGTTAGATCACACCATTAGTGTAAGTGTGATTATCGAGTCTTCTCCCAATGGTATCTCTATATGTGCGGATCATGTCAATGGTTTAATCGGATACACTGTATCTTGGATAATATTTTTGGAAGGAAGGAATGATTGGAACCAAATTCTATTGATATGGTAGAAAGTATTTGACATAGATCGTACGCCAAATCTTTCCTTGAGCACTTGGGTTGCACTTCTTGACCGCATGAAGCTACTCTCTTCCCCGGACCATCATATCCCTAAGCCTAGTGGGGACCAAAATGGGGGGGGGGTTGTAACATGTTTAAAAGTAAACCACCTCATGATGCTCCCCTAGCTCAACTTCCACATCTAAAGCCTTATAGATTCATTTGTCCATAACAATTCTTCTTCATGAAACATTTTTACAGGCCCATGTCTCTGAGACTGGCGCCAGTTTCCTGTTTTCTCACTACTAACATTCACTGACTTTATCCACTCAGCCAAAGAACATTCAACCACCAAGGTACTCTCTAGCACCCCAACATATGTAGGAATTCAAAGAAGAATTGTGATAGCTCAAACATCCATAAACACACTGGGCTCGAAATTCCGATCCATGAAGCTCTGATCGTATCTTATTCTTCGATTACCATGAATGATCGATATGCCTCGATGAATACTCAGGTACAAACATGTTGTCATGTAGAAGATGCAGAAGTTCTAGAGAACTCTCATACACCTCCTCAAACAGGTCCTCAGCTGCCCGTGAGTCAGGCTCACCTCGTAACCTAATGGGTATCTGATGTTGAATCACATGTAAGGCACGAAGCCAATATGTTTTCTCTACCAGTACCACCAGTTGTTACTACTAACCATCGTGTAGTGATATAACATACACAATACCCGAAGGTACTATCTCGGGTAATGGTCCACGTATTAATGCCTCATCACTATGTGGACCAAGATTAGGGTCACTTACTGAAAAATACTAGTAGATAAGATCACCTTCTACTCTACTGGTGTCTCAACTAGGCGTAAAACTCTAGAAACCGCCTCCAGCCTGCCCTCAGCTATCTGGAATACTATCTCGCATCAAAACCATAAATCCCTCTACTGCTGGAACTCATGAAATGCGATCAAATGGTGTGCACCATCCTCTAGTGTAGCTGGTGGTAACTACTCTCCAAAGAGGGGTGGTGCAGATAGTACACCACCCGAAGTTTCCAACATTGTAAGAGGGCCCTACACAAGAGAATCATCACTAGGTGGTCCACCATCATGTACTATTTCGAGAATCCTAGCTAGATGTCTATGCAGTGGCATCCTGATAATGAACAGGTGCTCCATGGTTATTAAGTTTCACCTAGTGAGCTGACTCAAAGAAGTCCAAAAGAAAACATTTCTAAACACACACATTCAGTTTTTTCGCACGCTGAGTCAGAAATCAGAATTCAGGGTCCTGGTGTATGGATACATCTGCCGCCGCACCAACACTGGATTCTCTAAACTGATTACCACACTCAATATACTTAACATGATTTCCGTTAAAAAGATCATTTTCTAATGTTCTATGGTAGTACTGACTCCTATGATACCAATTTTTCAAGACCCTTCCAATAGGGGTCGTGCCATGACGACCCCAAGCATGCCTTTTATAGGCTAGGGGCTGGTGACAATCACCGAAAGCCGTATTCCCTAATACTGGGAATGCATTTCCTTTATGACATGTAACACAAAAATCCATGCACACACCATGATTCAATGACAAGTAAACTGTGTAGTGAAAAAAGTGTGTACAGAAAGTAAAAGAGGTCAGAATACAAGCCCAACTGTAGAGTTTTAGAAAAATGAAAAGTACAAGTAAATTGAAACAACTACTATGAACACTCACCAAGGATCCTACCTGATGTGTAGGTACATCTCACGAATGGATGTCTCTGGGGTATGACTCATCTAGTGTCCTTATCTTGGAAACCTCCAGTTCTGGTACTCTCATCCTCAATAAGCGTTGTCCGTCATCTGCACCAAACACAACATGATGCGGGCATAGCCTGTGCAGGGATGAGTATAACGATACTTAGTAGGGACCCCGAGACCCTCAATGGTCTCAAAAACCCCAAAATGGATAATAAAAATATAATGAAAACATCTGAAAACCCTAAATAGGTATATTCCCATATATATACTTGTGTTATCAAGTAAATTCATCTCATCCATGAGGAAAACTAAAGGCCCTATTCCTTAGTTCAATGCACAATTGTTCCATGATGGAAAGATTACCACGAATGTAACACCACAAATGTACGTACCAAAAATTTAACACCACATAAAAGAATACCATAAAGGTGTCACCATGAAGGTAAGTACCACACATTTTCACCACAGAGAAGAATACCACAATGGTATAATAATAATGGAATGCACCATACTGGTATTCCACATAGAAGAATACTACAATGGTATCACCATGAAGGTGATCGTACCACACATGTAAGACACACTGAAGAATACCACAATGGTATCACCAGAAAGGAATGTACCACTCATGTACGCCACATAGAAGAATATCACAAAGGTATCACCATGAAGTTAAGGACTCAGCTCACACCCGATATAACTTAGGTACTGTAGTAAAGATGAATATATGTAACTACTGAATCATCTTACTCTGTTAAGAGGCATACCCAGGTAGGATCCAAAATCATCAGACCCACGTAGGATCCCAAATCCTCAGACCCACATATGATTCTATTACATCATCATAACTACATAGGATTCTAGTACAGCAGGCCCATGTATGATACTAGAGTAGTCCCATGTGGATTCCTATAGAGTATCCATGTGAGACTCTGAACATAGACCCACAAAGGATCCCAAAGCCTAAACCCACATAGGATCACTTTCACATGTTACAACCACTTATAGGGTTCCCGGAGTAGGCTTGCATGATTCTGGGAGGGTCTACTCCTCAAGCCACAGGTCGATACTTCAACTACAACAATGTCCCATGAATAAGTACCCCAAAGAACTGGCACCTAAAATGGGGATAAGTGCAACAGATGGGGCATCAATAAGATTCCCGATATATAATTTATTGGCCTTTTCGTCTCAGGGCCCCAGTTGGATTTGTGTTCGATCTCACCCGGTTTGGGTCGACCTGAACCGCATCGTTCGGCCCAGCCCACCGACGCAGCCCGACCTGTGTTGCGGGGTGGCCCGTGGTGCAGGGCATGTAACACTGCAAGATTTTATGAGAAATATTATTATTTAATTTCTTTGATGTCCGTTGTTTTATAGTAACAACAAAATTATCTTGTTCTATACACAACTATATATTATCTTGTATTATATGCAATCCATATTCTTTGCTTTTGATGCACGCAAGAGCGTCCATCCTCAATAGCGTGTGTTGTACGCATAACCAAGTTTTACTAATCAATGATATATTGTTATAATATTATTATGAACTACCCATTATGAATATTATTAACCAAAATTTCAATTTTATAAAATTATCAGTCAAATTACACATTGTCTAAAACATGGTATGAGAACAGAATAATTCTTTTGGGTAAAATACGTATTTTAACAAAATACAATTTTTCCACCTTTTGATGGAGCACCCACATTAAATCTAGTTTTTGACATGTTTATGAGTTAATTTGACAAAATAAAGTTATTCATTGCACTATGTATATAAAAATTTACTTTGGATAATTTTTTAATATTTTTCTGTTAACTTATATATTTTGATGAATAATAAAATTATGCTAAAGGTTAAAAAAAACATATTTTTTCATTGTGATAATTTATATGGGTAAATTATCATATTTAATGGTTTTAAAGTACAAATATAATACATTTTTACCATTTCATATAATTTAAGTCATTATCATTAATTTTACATTGAATTAATAGGTAAAAATGATTCAATCTTCTGCAATGTTTTAACTTTTAAAACCAGTTTTCTCAACAGTGGGATTAATTTTAAATTAAATAGTGCCACATATGTGTATTGAATTTAGAGAAATGGATTCCATATTAGGAATCATTAGGTCCAAATTCTGTTAAAAGGATAATTTATATTTTTATCCATTATAAAAAGTAACTACGTTAAATATTATTTACCATAGTTTAAGGTAAATCAGGGAATTAAGGGTAAAAATAAGTTTATAAAATTATCCTAAAAACTGACAAAAATATATTGGATGAATAGAAGATGACCCATATCACCTAATGGTTGGAATAGATTCTATTTATTGACTTTTTACCTTGAAAATGATGTAATTATTGTTAAAACAAAATAAACTGACAACATGTCACTCTCTTATATCTTGTAAGTGTAATAATTTTAATTTGGTGATAAACTTCATAAAACATCAAACCAAAATAATATCCACAAATAAAATATAATTTTATACATCATGTAAATTTATTTAGAATTTTTAGGGATTAAATAATTATCATTAATGATGACACAATAGTGTTGTAGAAATTATTTTATTTATTGAAATATCAAATAAATGGTTTTAAATTTATTAAAATATATATTAAATGAACTATTTAATGTTCTCCATTGATTATCTAGATAAATATAACATTTCATTAATCTATTAAATAATTGTTTTCTAATATATACTTAGTGTGGATTCTATTTAAATTCAAATGAATAAATAGTGTCAAAATTCACACTATTATTATTTTATACAAATTACATATTATTAATTTGTTTAAAAATCATAAAAATAATTAAAAATTATAAAATGAAATTTATGTGGTAGAAAATATTATAATGTATGCAATTGTGGACAATTCACATCACATGTGTAATTATTTATAACAATTTAAAATTTAGAATATAATTTCCACAAATAAAATTTAATAGATTAAATAAGGATAAATCCAAATAATAATGTTTAACAAAAACATAAAACATGTAAAATTTATTTTTTGATGATATTACAACCCTATATCATCTCATCTTCAAATTGAGTTATTTTTGGATGTTTTTAAGTGGGGTTTTATTTTATTATTAATAAATATTTTTGAGGTTTCCAAAAGTGCCCCTCTCTTCTCTTATGAAAGGGCACCTCATCCCTATACTATTTACAACATTTTGAGCCTTAAAAATTGGCAAAATAATGTCCATTCCATTTCTACACTTCCCAAGTAAAATAATATAGGTCTTGATCTTTTTCAAAGACAAAATGTATTGACCTAAGAGGAGGTTTAGAAGAGGCGCGTCAAAGAAGAGGTAATCTCTTTTATCGATTCATTCATATTTATTTCGTCTTCTAATTACTCTTATTTATTTTTTTTATTATAAACTAATTAACATAATTATAACTCATATACTGACAAGTTATTATAAATAAGAAACAACCCTATGTACATCCTACAAAAAATGAAATCATTGCACGTGCGTACATACAACTTACCGTCTCCACGCCGTGGTGTAATCTGTTTTTCCACCACCACAATATGTGGATGGGTATAATGGTGGAAATAATAAATATATATGATTATTATAACATCATACTGATTATGATATATTATCCACTCCAATTATAATAATTAATTATGGGAATGATATCATTGTCCGTGCGTATGTGTTGATTACCATCTCCACGACACGATGTGATTCATTCTCCATGTTAAACATTACAGAATGATTATCAAGTATATATAACAAATTATCATAAAATATATTAAATAATAATGATAATATATTTAGGTATAATTAATTTATGTACTTCCATTCAATTTAATAAGGAAACGAAAACATCGTTCATGCATACGTATGGCCTACTGACTGCATGAATGGTGTATTTCATTCTAATTAATGATCTATTTTATATATTACGTTATGAATATATATTATAAATAAATCATTTTTTACATTCTTGATGTAAGTGAATCATGATATAAGTATCGATATCATGAAAAAAAATTCTAAACACATACAATAAGAGAAACGATTTTAGCCAAAACCATGCTTTAACATGGAACTGATAAAAGAAAGGGTAATATAATGTCTTAAGTGAATCATATATGATATCATAAATATTATAATGGTTTTTTCAGAAGTTAATAATATTTTTAAACCCACTATACAGGAGTTTCAGACATGTAGGGATGAAATTGGACCTAAGGTAAGGGATAATTATTCTAATCTCGTTCTTATATGAGATTGTTTATTCGTAAGTATTTAATGGGGTTATATTTATCATCCATATACATGGTTTCTCAAAATGTTTTCATAAAATTTTTACTATTCTTTCATATATGTTCAATGTCATTTTTACCCTTTTTTAATTTTTACTACATGGTATGGAAGGAATCATTCATTTGTTTACCATACGAGATACTTTTTGACTTTTACAGAAAATATACAGGAAGAATGATTTATTTAAATTATACGGAATGAATGGGTTTTTACGGTTTCATAACACCTTATTTCTATGAGGCTTACTCAACAATATTTCATGATTATTTTCAAAAAAATTATTTTCTTTTAAAATTTCATGGCATTTTGAGAAAAAATTATTTTGATGGAGAAAGGATATTTTCCTCAAGAATTAATTTCAAGAGTTTTATCAAAACTATTTTCCATTTAAGATGAAATTATTTAATATGTTTATGTTTCAAGTATAATTTCAATATTATTTACAAGGATTCATTTTTCTTATGTTGAAATTATATTCATTTATTATATATGGATTATGTTATGATGTGATGATGTTTCAAAAACCCATTTTATTCATTGAGTTATGATGAATTATTTATGTTTATTTTTTGGCACAAAAAATGATTATTTCATTATGATATGATTGGGACTTATATCTCCCTCCAAATTATTATTTAAAAATTTATATCTCATGAGATAGACATGGCTGGAACAACAAGTAAAATCTGGTTCAGTAATATAGGGCCAGAACGACAACTAAACCTAGTTCAGTAATGGAATTTGTCTACTAGGATGGTCCTTGTAGCATTGCATTGGATACTATAGATATCATATCTTGTGGATAATTGTTTTGTACAATTACATGTTTTATTTTATCATAATTAATGTTCCATTGTGATCTATTCATTTTTTACGGGCATGATTTATGTCATTAATAATGTTTTATATTAATGTTTTTATGTTCAAATGTTTATGGATTGTATTATGTTCTCCATGGTTACCCTTACTCAGAATTTGATCTCACTGTTATTATGTTTTATTTTACCCAATACATAAAGAATGGTTTTAGGTAAGAAAAAAGGGGAAGATCTTTATGGGAGATTTTGAGGATCTTTCACAATGATTAGAAGATTCTGTTCTGAGTTTCTAAAGACACTAAATTATTACGGTCCATGGGCATCTGTTTTTGTCATTTAATATGTCTTCCAAAAAAGTAATGTAATGTCCATGTACATCAAGCTTTAGTCTCTATAGTTGGTATCAGAGCAATAGATTATATAACAATTGGAAACTAGGATGCAGAATGTTTAGTGATATCTATAGAGATATTTCTAAGGTATGTCTAGAGATGTCCCAAAGGTTTATTATAACTATAGGTTAATATTTGAGAATTATTTTTTACATCATGAATAAGCTTGGGTAAACCTAAGGTGTCATGGATTATTAAAATCTGTGATAAATTAGACATACCATAAGTGAATTTTTAAGATTATGTGGTTCCTCATTATTTTAACTGTTTCTTACTCTATGGTTTCTGGTTTTAGTCAATGGTGGGAACGAGGAAAAATTCGGTTACCATTGATTCCAATGGACATATAGGTGACTATGATTAAGAAAATTATGTAATGCCCAAAGAGAAAGATATTATGATTATTCCAAATCAGTCATCACGATATTTGATTAACACGGTGAACATTAGTTGTATTCTTAGTCATTAAATAATAGTATGATGAACTTTCATGCATGTTCGAGTCGTGATATGAAGCAAGATAATGCTTTCTAAATACCAAGAAGAAGGGATGAAGAACCTTGAAGAATACCTCAAATGGATTGGAACATGTTATATGTGGGGGGGAAAGGGGCATAGAGTGACAGACTATTATGGAATTCAATGTCTTTTCAGTGGAGAACATGGGCATTACCCAACTCAATTCCCTGACCGAAGAGGATACTTATAAATTGAGGAAGGAAAAATTCCATGACAATAATTGAAGATAATGGATAAGCAAGATTATTTATTAGAAATCAAGATTAATTTTGTTGAGGTACTTTTATGGTATATTGAAATATCTATGTATTTTTTCATTGTTGTTTTCCATAAGAATATGGTACCAGTAGCCATGAAAAGTGATTGAAATATTCTTTGGAGGGCACCTAATATGTGAATAATGAAGGGATAAGGAGATAATGAAAGGTTTGATATTATTAATGTGTTCTTGACTGATAAAAGGAAAATCTGATATCATGGTTTGAGTATATAAGAATTTTGGGATTTCGGTATGTGGAAAGAGTTATCTTTTGACAACATTCATGTTTTCAAAAATATTATATGGTAATTCATGTTTCAATAGAATAAATGATTAACAAATATGCAGGTTTGGATTGTAACCCACAAGATATATCTTATGATATATGGGGGGTAAATGATTGTATTATATTCTAGGTAGATATCCTATCTAGTAATCATTTTCTATATACTACGAGATTGGACAAAAGTATTTTGGATAAGCCTAAATATTGGAATGGATTATGTTTGACATGAGATAGTATTTTTAATGTAATTTTTTTTTCTAGAATGTTATTATAATATAGTTTTGAAAATAAAGACAACATGCCATATTGGTGACACCCTGTCACGTCGGACAAGGATGCAGGAATTTAACCCACAACCAAAGCACGACATGCCTTTATCGCCTACCACTGGCCTAGAGGAAGTCCTTGGTTAGTAGAAATTAGTTTTTTTTATTATGTGGTATGATAGATAATGTATAAGAATTTTTTTGGAATCGTATATGCCATATATGGACTAATGTATATTTAATAATTTGTGCTAACACTTTTGTGATAAAGAGAGGAGAAATCACCTATCATTTTATCGTATGATCTGTTAATACATCATCAATGTCAAATTCAACATCATTTATTCAAATAATAGATGAGTTAGAAATTTTTCAGGGAATGACCAACAATGATTATACACCGAAATCAAGTAAGTATCTATCCTTATGCAAAAAATTCATCATCTTTAGGGAAATGATCTTGAAAACCAAAAATGATGTCCTATTACCGTCATATACGATGTATGAGATGGTACCTTAGATCATAAAAAATTTATGGCTTTGTTATTGTTGGATTTTTCATAGCCATGTTCTCTACCACTCATCATCAGAACCAGATGATTAAATTTCTCTTCCATATCAATATTTTCACCTATATTCTCTTATGTGGAAACCCAATGTTGAGTTACATTGGGTGACCATTATGTTTCTAAAATTTCTATTTAAAATTAAGTTGTAGTATTCTTTTTTATGATGTGTTTTTTTATGAAAGAAACCTTCATGTAGTAAACCATTTATATCCTCGATTAATTTCTTAGGAGAAAGTCATTTAAGGGGGGTAAAATGTATCACCCTGAGATTTTATGAGAAATATAATTTTTTTAATTTAATTAATGTCTTCTGTTGTATGCTACACCAAAATGAGCTTGCTCCATATGAAAATGGTATTATCTTGTATTATACGCAAACACTATTCTTGGCTTTTGTGGCATGCAAGAGCAACAATCCTCAATAGTGTGTGCTGTATGCAATATCGAGTTTGACAAAACAACGATATATTGCTATAATATTATTATGAACTAGCTGTGATGAATAGTATTAACCAAAATTTGAATTTTATAACATTATAATGATATATTACACAATATCTAGAACATGGTATGAGAACAAAATTAATTTTTTTTGGGTAAAATAAGTTGTTTCAAAAAATGTAGTTTTGCCAACTTTTGATGGCACACCCACATTAAATCCAGTTTTGACACATTTATAAGTTCAATTTGAAAAAATAAAGTTATTCATTTCAATAATTATATAAAAATTTACATTGGATAATTTTATAATATTTTTCTGTTAGATTTCATATTTTGATGAATAGAAAAAATACACTATTTTTTAAATAAAAAAAAATTTCATCAACATAATTTATATTGTTAAATTATAATATTGAATGGTTTTAAATTATAAATAGAATATATTTTTACCATGTAACATAATTTAAGTCATTATCATTAATTTTACATTGAATTCATAGGTAAAACCATTTCAATCTTTTTTAATGTTTTAACTTTTAAAACTCATTTTATCAACAGTGGGATTAATTTTAAATTAAATATTTCCACATTTATGTATTTAATTGGGAGAAATGGATTCAATATTTAGAATCAGTAGTTTCAATTTATGATAATATTCTACTTTTTATTTTTGGCCATTATAAATAGTAACTACGGTAAATTTTGTTTACCACTGTTAAAAGTAAATCAGTAAATTAAGGATAAAAATAATAATATAAAATTATCCTAAAACCTGCTGAAATTCTATTGGATGAATACAAGACGACCCATATCCCCTAATGGTCAGAATAGATTTATTTTATGGAATTTTTACCAAGAAAAAAATTTAATTATTATTAAGACCAAAGAAAGTGACAACATGCCACTCTCTTGTATCTTATGAGTGTAAGAATTTCAATTTGGTGATAATCTTCACAAAACATCGAAAATAAATAATCTAAAAAAATATAATAAAATTATCTACATCATATGAAATTATTTATATTTTTTTTGGATTATATAATTCACTTTAAAGATGACATAATAGTTATTTAGAAATAATTATATTGATTGAAATATCAAATAAATGGTTTTGAAAATATTAAATTAAATATTATATGAACTATTTAATGTGATCCACAAATTTTATAGAAAAATATGACATGTTGTGAATATATTAAATATTATCTTTCGAATATATACTATGTTTGGATTTTATTTAAATTCAAATAAATGAATTGTGTCAAAATTCACAATATGGTTATTTTATGAAAATAACATATTATTAATTTTTTTAAAAATCACTAAAATATTTAAAAATTATAAATTGAAATTTGTATGGTCGAAAATTTCAAGAAGTATCCAATTATGGACAATTCATAACACATAAGTAATTATTCATAACAATTTAAAATTTAGAATATTATTACCACAAATAAAATTAAATTGATTAAATAAGGATAAATCAAGATGATAAGGTCTAAAATAAACATAAAACATGGCTAAATTTTATTAGTTGATGGGATAACAACCATATCACATCTCATATTTGAATTCAGTGATTTTTTGAAAATTTTAAGTGGGTTTTGATTTTATTATTAATTAATATTTTTGAGGTTTCCAAAAGTGCCCCTCTCTTCTCTTATAAAATGGAAACTCATCCCTCTCCACTTCACAAAATTTTTAAACTGAAATCTCGGCCAAACACTGTATATTTCACTTCTACACTTTCTTAAAAACATACTAGAGGTCTTGGTGTTCTTCAAATCCCAACTTTAGTGACCTACAAGGAGGTTTAGAAGAGGCGCGTCAAAGAAGAGGTAATATCCTTTACTGATTCTTTCAAATTTATTTCTTTTTATAATTACGCTTCTTTATTTTTGTCATTATAAAGTAAAAACATTAGTATCACTCATATACTGAAATGTTATTATAAATATGAAAAACCCTATATCCATCCTATGAAAAATGAAATCACCGCTCATGCATATGTATAGATTAACTTCTCCACGCCGTGGTGTTATCTGTTTTTCCACCACCACCACAATTGGATGGGTATAATGGTGGAAATAATTACTATATAAGATTATAATAATATCATACTGATTATGATATTTTATCCACTCCAATTCCATTAAATAATTATCAGAACAATATCATCACTCGTGCGTACATACGGATTACCGTCTCCAAGATGCGACGAGATTCATTCTCCATGTTAACCATTCCAAAATGATTATAAAGTATATATAATAAATAATCATGAAATATATGACATAATAATGATACTATATTTTTTTACATGTTATTTAATTACTTCCATTCAATTTAATAAGGAAACGAAATGAGCGTTCATATATACGTACGACCTACCGTCTCCATGAACGGTGAATTTAATTCCAATTAAAGATCTATTATATATATTATATTCTGAATATATATTTTATATAAATATTATTTTACATTATTAGAGTATGTAAATCATGATATAAGTAATTATATCATGAACAAAAAGTCCATACGCGTACAATAAATGAAATTATTTTACCCAAAACACTGCTTTAACATGGAATTGGCAAAAGAACTGGTAATATAGAGTCTTAAGTGAATCATATATGATATCATAAATATTATAATGGTACTGTTAGAAGTTAATAATTTTTTTAAACCCAAATATACAATAGTTTCATACATGTATGGAATAAATTGGACCTATGGTAAGAGTTAATTATTCCAATCTCATTCTTATATGAGATTGTTTATTCATAAGTATTTACTGGGGTTATGTTTATCATCCATATCCATGTTTTCTAAATTTTTTTCATCAAATGATTAATATTATTACATTTATGTTTAATTTCATTTTGAGTCTTTTTAAATTTTACTACATGGTATGGAAGGAATATTTCTTTTTTTACCATATGAGGTACGTTTTGACTTTTCCATCAAAATTACGAGAAAAATGTTTTTTAAACTTATATGGTATGAATTGATTTTTACGGTTTCATAATATCTTATTTCCAAGAAGCTTACTCTAAACTATTTCATGATTATTTTCAAAAAAACATTTTATTTTATATATTTCATGGAATTTTGAGAAAATAAAATAATTCTGATGATGAAAGGATATTATCATTAATAATTCATTTCACAAGTTTTATCAAAACTATTTTCCATCTAAGATGAAAGTATTTAACATATTTATGTTTCATGTAGAATGTCTTTATTATTTACATAGTTTCAGTTTTATTATGATGTAATTATATCAATTTATTATATATGGATTTTGTTATGATGGGATGATGTTTATGAAACCCATTTTATTCAATGGGTTATAATGAATGATTTATGTTTATTTTGTGTCACACGAAAGAATAATTTCATTAAGAGATTTGTGGGACCTATATCTACCTTTGTTTCATTGGGTTATGATGTATATCTCATGAGATAGACATGGTTGGAATGAAAAGTAAAATCCGGTTCATTAATACAGGGTTGAAACGACAAGTAAACCTGATTTAGTAATGGACTATGTACACTATGATGGTCTTGGCAGCAATTCCATTGCTATTATAGAAAAAATATCATGTGATTATTGGTTTTACATAATTAAATGTTTTATTTTATCAATGTTAATGTTCCATTGTGATCTATTCCTTATGTAGTGCCAAGATTTATGTCATTACTCATCTTTTGTATTCTTGTTTTTACATTCAAATGTTTATGGAGTGTTTTATGTTCTCCATGGTTACCCTTACTGAGCATTTGAGCTAACCATTTTAATTTTTTCATTTCCCCAGGATATAATGATAGTTTTTAGGTAAGAAATATATGGGGAGAATTGTTTTGGGAGAATTTTAGGATCTTTCACAATGATTAGAAGATTATGTTCCGTGTTTCCAAAGACACTGAACTATTACGGTCGTTGGGTGTCTGTTTTTTCATGTATTAAGTATTATGCAAAAGTAATGTAATATCAATGTATATCAAGCATGGGTCTCTATAGCACGACCCGCAGTGAGGTGTCCCATAATGATGGGAGACACGCAATGTGGTGGTCTGCGGAGCAGCGGCCCGCCGCGGGTGGCCGGACCACCGACCCCCTCCTCCGTGCGGCGTAGTCGCGCATCACACCTTTGTCGGTGGCCTTCTCGGCCGGACACCCTTCTTTTTCCACCACAGAACTTGGCCACAACTATTTCTCTCCATGCAGCGCAGACTTACGCCGCCATCCCCTTCGTGTGTCTGGCTGGAATGCCAGCCACTGCCCTCGCTTCGCCATGGCCGACAGGCCACCACTCTTCTCCTGAATCTCAGCTGCGCAGCTGCCATCATCATGGTTGGACATGGTGCCGGTCACAACTCCCGAGTCCCACCAGTGCCAACCGCCGGCACCGGTCACTATCCTCCTCTATCGTGAAGAAAACATTAAAAAAATGATTTTGGAGAGGTCGGACCATGTTTGTTTGGAACGTACCCTCAGCGATATAGTTATAGAAAGAGGATTATTAATTCTTGAATCATAAAGAATGTAAAGAATGGGAAAGGGGATATTTAAAAAAATCAAACCCTACATTTTCGTTCATTGGAGGATATTGCGATGAAGAAGACGAATTCATGGATGAACATCAGCATTCGTTGGCTCCGCAAGGTGCTTCTGATCCGGGCTTGGGGTAGGTTCCTCGTTCTTCATTGGGGAGGAATTCTTCATTAGAGAGGCATTCTTCATTAGAGAGTAATAGTTCCTCTAATGTTCTCCAAGGATTTTCCAACCATTTTCCAATGATTTTATTCTAACCCCAAATAAAAGTATTGCAAACATTATAAATTAATATTATCCATTAACAACCAAATGAGAACAAGGAAAAAAACAAGTTACATAATGATACTAAGAGAACATATCCATGACACATTAAAAGTCATGATAGACATAAAATTATATAACAATTAAACACTAAAAGTCTAAAAAATTCACCACATGAAAATCCATTATAATATAACCATCCTTTTAAAAAGAATATGATGGAGAATGAAACTAAAATACAATATTATTCCCTTCACTATACATTTGTTTTGTGAAATAAAATCTTAAAAAATATTATTGTAAAATTTATCGTGTGATCAAAAATCACCATATGATTCCACCATAGATTCTATTGAATTCCTAATATCAATAATTATTAGCATTAGCTTATAAAAAATACAATTACAAAAAAAATCATAAAATAAAACAATTTTCGAAAACACTGCATTGCTTTTCACAAAATCATAACATGTACTACAAGTTAAGGAATATGTCAGGTATAAATTAATGTAAGTAGTAATTGGAAAAACTAACTATTATTACACCATAAGATAATCATGTGAGATAATAACAATGAAAATTCCATCATTTGAAAAACAAAAGGCTCATTTGGAAAAAAACACCATTTAATGAATGTAATCTAACACCAGGTGTACACATATATGTTTTCAAAGAAACCCAATTTAAAAAATGTGCCTCATAGAATTAAACCATTAAAATGTAAAATCATTCATTTTAGTTTATTAACCCAACAGAATTTAAAAGAACATGTATTAATTCATATATAATAACACTTTTAAAGAGACACCAAATTTAAATATGGAGGAAATATAGTGGGCGTAAAAATATATTAGATAATTAATTAATCTCCAAAAAATTATATGAAATGTAAAATTACGATGAATAATTTTTAGAAAACAAAAAAAAATTACAACCTGGTCCTCAAATGCAACCATTGCGGCTGCTGCGACAAGTGTCAACGATGTAGTGGAATGATATCTTACCAGACCGAAGTAGTGAAACTGTTTGAGAGATCTACCACAGGTATTCATAGAAATTTTATAGAGAATGAATAAGGTTTGTATCACAATAAAACAATTTGAATAAAAGGATTCATATTGTGAATCCATTTCATAATGTGAATTCCATGAGTTATATATATGTAAAAAATAATCACCATAGGTTAAATAAATCAGGATTAACCCGTTCAAAATTTTAAATTGTTTTAGGAATTGTAATTTTTCATGGACTAAAATGGACTCATGTCATATTCCTAGTTACATATTAAAGTCAGTAGTAATATACACATCATGAATATATTTACATGTAGTATCCACCCTAGGTCCTATAGAAAATACCCAAACAAACTATGAATTCTCCAACCCCAACAAAAAAAAACTTAACATTAAAATAGATGTACCTTTTTACCAATGATTCTCCACACATAGTGCAATCCCTAAATCTTCTAGCCTTTACCTAAGTCATTGAACATGTCATGTAAATTACAGATTCACTTTTATAATCAATAATAATTCTCATATTTCCTCCCCATTTTTTGAATATTCTTCTTATATAGACATCCTATTATGTTTTTCCCCAATACCATCCTATGTTTTCTAGTTTTCAATTGATAGGGTGATCCATAATGGTTTCCCATATTTGATCCTCAATTATTCTCTTATTGTCAACACATCTATATCATACACATCATATAAGTTGCTCAATGAATGTCTAATTGAAACCATATATTCTCTTATCTACATACCAATAGACATGAGGATCTATAAGGGATGTCCATGTGTAATCCCCACTACTTATTTTGGTTCCATACCATTTTAAAAACATGAATCATATATTGGATTCCTTTATATTGTAAGATGTAACCATGTATTCTCCTACTATTTGTACAAATATATAGAGAAACCCATAAGGGTGAGTCATGCATAACTTCCACTCATTTTGGTATTTTTATCACCTTAATGGTATTATTTTTTTTCGGGCATCATATCAAGTGTATTCCCCAACAACTCATGTATCCATTCCTCTTCCACTTGAAAACACATAAGGGGTGGAAACCCATAAGTAGGCCACTGATTAGGTGTATCCCCAACCATTGTATAATCTTTTATTCATCTAGTTACAATTAAATGAGTTCATTAAACCAATGTATGGGCCAACTAATATTTGTATTTCACAACAATACTAGTTTTTCATCCTCATCAATTTACAAAATAGATATTAGGTAAGCAAACCTACCTAGGACACTTATTATGTTTATTCCCAGAAAATATCCACTAATTTTTAGTTTCTAATAAATTATATAAACATAAAGGTGTATCTTATGTATAAGTCCAACATTAACCATTTTATGGAAACTTTCACCAAGTAATATTATCTTAATTACGTTAAAAACATAGAATACATCATAATTGAATGGTGTTAAATTTCATGGTACATGCTTATAACATGACCTTTAACAGTAAAACATGTCCAATTTAGGGTTTTATTCATATTAAATAGGGTACATATGACACCTCCATTAATTTCAATCCTAACACCCTATAGTTAATGTACACAAAAACTCAAAAGTTTTATCACTCAATGATCATTGTTAAGGGACCAATCCAGATCTCTATGAGAACTAAGAGGGGGATGGGATTATTAAGTAAAAATTTCCTATTTTTATTTTATAATTTAGAAATAACCTTTACATATTTATATTGATAACTAAATATATTGTAAATCAGAAAACATGATCATCAAAAAGAAATATAATTTACATCGATCACTACTCAATATGATTTTCTAGTCAGTAGCTTGGTTTGAAAATATTCTAATATCGCAGAAAAAATTAAAACTATCCATTAATGGTTTAAAAAAGTAGGGAATATCCCACATTTTTTTTCACTATCATAATGAATCGTCCCTATTAATATTTGGGTTTTATCATTTTGAAACATAATGTTTCGTCACACATTCCTTCTTAGAAGTTATTATACTCCCTATTCACTATAATTAAAAAATGAAAGAAAGAAATTATATATCAACTTCTTCATCCATCCTATACATCTGATATCAACTTCTAGGTATCCTTTGTCTGATATACTCTTTATCATATCATTATTCTGATATCATTATCCTACAAGCTTGTTCATATGAATAATTATTATCAATGTTTATATGATACAAAATAGTTTGGTATACTCTATTCAATAAAAAGGTCTGATTTCATTATATTTGAGGCTACGATAACAGTTCAATCATGATCATTCATTAGAAAATCATTTATTTAACAATCCACACAGTCTGAACGACCCATAAAAAACATTCATCTCCACATTATATAATATTTTATTGTATAAATATAAATGGAGGATCATAAACAATAAATTCAATACTCACAATGAAATATTTAATGATTCCCTAAAATATCTTTTTAGTTCGTACCCTTCAAACAAATAAGTAAATAGAAATAAATTTTTAAATACTTTCCTAAAATATCAATAATAATGGTTTCAAACCATTGTTAAATAATTTCAAGTATTCAGATTCATATTTCATGATTATGGAAGTGTTTTAAATACAATTCAATATCTCCAATTAAATTTCAATACAAAATATATTGTTTGATTCACCATTTTTTTAACTTCAACATTTAATGGACTCTTTATGTAAAAAATTTCTAGGACATTTCTCTATCTGATTAACCATTTTCAGCACACAATTTAAGATGGATTAGTAATTATGCCTCTTATTAATGAATTATAATCCTTATTTTGAATCCATTCATGTTTCTCCATATAATAGACCTATATGACGAGTTTACGTAAACACTTCTATCTTACAAATTTACTCAGAGGCCACTATTTGTTTCGTTTTTATGGAAAGCCATGTCTAATGAAATCTTAATAGTTAAATCAGTGATCTCTATTCCTTACAAGCCAAAAATATTCTATTATTAAAAATTTTAAAATTTTAAATATTATAATTCATATATCTCTCAATCTAATACAATTTCATTATGAATATTACAGGTTTCATAGTTTGGTAATTCATTATCTTGATATTTCAATCATTTCACTATCTATTGAACTTGGTTATAATTTTTTTCAAAAGACCAATGTTCCACATTGATTCACAAGAATAAATCATTAGTAAAATTATATATAATCTAGAATTCCTTAAATTAAATATTATTTTTTTCTAAAAAATTATCTCCTACTGAATCACAGATTTTTTATTCAAATAACAACCCACAGATCATTATCATAGAATGAACACTCCACTATATGTGGATCTTCTATCATTATCACATCCTACCCAATATGAAACTATGTAACCAAATATATAAATAAATCATGATCCATCATATTTCAATGTGAAATATATTGTACCTTTAATTATCTATGAACTCAATTCCAATTTAGAAGATGGGACTCATTATTTTGATATTGATAGCATTAAAATTGTGTAAAAAAATACACTAATTTTGGACTTGATGTTGTGATCTATAATTTGTATCCAATCATCTTTATACACACATTAGGATCATAATCATTTCCTTTCATTTTACAAATCTATTCCTTCTAAAATATGTGCGGAACCAAAAATTTTATTTTCAAATAAAATTATCTTTAAAAGTTCCTTACTTAACATTTATTGATAAGGATAAATAAACCTTTTCTTTTGAGATATTGTTAATCATGGAACATATTTAATTTTAAATAATATAGAAATACCAAATAACATATTCATCTATTCGACATAATTTTCACAAATGTCATCATCATTGTTTAGGAATATAATATCATCAACACAAATAATCAAAATGAGAAAACCTATTCATTTCATTTTATGTAAAAGTTAATATTAACACTTAATTTCCAAAAAAACATTCCATGCATGTTTCTATCATTGAAAACCAAGAACAATGAGCTTTTTTCAACCCAAAAAATGTTGTATTCAACATTAACATATAGTTTCAACTTTATCCTGGCATGAAGCCACATGTTTTTTTCAACATAGACATCCTCTTCAATCTATCCATTAAGAAAATATGGATTTACATCTGTATGAAATATCATATACGTCATTTCTAAATTTTAAAATTAAATATTCTTATTGTTTCATGTCTTATCACTTGCTAATGGTATCCTAAAAATAAATTCTTTCATCCAATGAGTGTCTTTATAAAACCATTCTTTCATGTTTCTTATCTATACACATTTATTATTCGACTTGTTTTGGAGGATATATTATGTCCCAATAACATTTAAATCATTTAGCAATTGTATAAGATCCAATGTATCATTATTATTTGTCTAATTTAGTTATTCATTAATAGAATCAATATAATTTTTCTACTGTAAATCATATTCAACATCTATTGGATCAACAAATAAATACAAGGACATACATATGTAAAAATATCCTCAATGTTCATATTCTTTGAACCAGTTTTCCTTGATCACTACTATTACATTAGACCTCTATATAATTTCTTATATAATAATTAGAATAATCTGATTTCCACTCATCAATTGCACTGGATGAGTCAATATATTTTTCAAGTAGATTGTCTATAGAGACACTTCTAATTTTTTTAATATTTTTTAACAAAAAAGACATCATATTTTGTTTTTATATTATTTTAATCTTACTATTACATTTTTAATCAAAATTTTTTATCTCTTTTACATCATCTGAGTCAAAAATATATATATATTTTTTTATAAATTTGATATTAGTTACTATTTTTTTATAGAAGGAAAATAAATTCAATACAAAATTGATCAAAATTCAAAATTTTTCCACCAATGAGTTTGAAAATGTACGGAAAACCTAACACCCTAAGGTATTTCGTGCATTGATTTTATTAATATTACATATCATATGATTTCATATTAGAGTTGTGCATATAGAAAAAATGTTTCTAAATGTGAAACAATTATCTAATATCTTCCATTAAAATGAGTCAATAAGAATCATGTTTAGTTTATTATGTTTGGTCCATATCAACAAAATACTGGTTCCTTATTTTAGAAACACAATTTTTATATAATGTGTATGGTTCAATTTGTTCCTTATGAATGCTCTGATTTTCAAAATAACTATTACAATTTCCATTTTTTTCATCACCATTATTAGTTTGAACCATATTCAAAGAATAATTTCATCCTTTTTTTTCTATTCTATAAGTATTCATAAATTTTTATATATAATCTGATTCATAATGAAAAAAACAATACATATTATAATAATAAAATAATCAATATAGGGAAAAATAATTATCTCTTTTTTTTTATTTCATTATGGTAGGACAACGTATCTATGAATAGATAAGTTCCATGGGATGAGTAACATGTATCTCAACCCCTTTACATTTTGAATTTGTAATCATCCATTTTTCATGTATTAAAAACAAATTTTTTTCCACTTATAAATATAGAAATATCAGAATAATTTATATCTATTTAAAATTAATCAAATTATTCTACCACATATTTACAAGCAATTTATTCAATAATTAATATTTATCCATTTTTGTAATATATTATGAAAATCATGCATCTCTGCCTTGAAATTTATTCCCCTTGGTTCGATTTCCACAAAATAAAAAATTTAAATATTTAGGTTTTAAAAAAAACCAAATCATCTAAAAAAGAACCATCACATTAGCAAAATGTTGAAAAAAACATAGCATGTTTTATTTTAGTCCATTAACAAATATAGCACTTATACATTTTATTCATTCCATTAAAATGATACTAGATACAATAAAATTTATTCAATGTGACTCATTATTTCAAAAAATCCACTAACAAATATTTATAATCATTACCACATTTTAGAAACATCACATTTCTGGTTATATGTGATGAACATCATCTATCCAATATGAACTTTTTTTATCCTATTATGGCCTCAGGTGTTTTTTCAAACACTAAGTGATTATATTTTTCTTTTTCATCCTTTACATAAGGCTTTTGATATTTTTGATATAGTTGTTGTTGTAAAATAATAATTAAAATAAATTTTATGTATGGTTTTTATTCTAATAACATATTTTCCGAAAATTTCAACCGGTTGAAATGCATGTTCCATTTTAAAATTATATTTTTAAGGTTATATTATTTGATTGAATTGATTCACCCCAATACTATACCTCTACTACCTCCATGATTCATTATTATGTGAATAATTGAACCATCTCATTTTAAATTCATTCCAGAAGACTATAAAATACAATAAATACTCATAGAAATAATATATTTTCTATGTAACATACATATTTTCTAAAAATAGGTTTCTATTTTTAATCATCTTTTTTATCTATATCCGTAGATCTATGTTGTGGTTCAATGTTTTAGTAGACTTATAATTTTACCTAATTATTAGTTGACATAAACATATTTTCATTTTTACATAGTCTTTAGTGTTTTAATATTTTATTTGAAACATAGATTTCTTGGAAATTTTAGAATTTTTAACAGTGTTTGTTTTAGCTACATACGTAGTCATATTAACAAGAATCACTTAAGAATATTTTCAACCATATTTCCTAACTCAATGGATTATATTTTTTTATATTAATTTTATTTGAATCTTCTAAATTCCACAAAATTATGAAACTATTTTTCAGAAGGTTATTATTCATTAATCATCTTAAATTCCATTATCTTGAGAATGATAAAAAAATATCTCCTTTACCATTATAAATTCTTAAGGCTTGATTTAGTGGGTTTATGTGATCATAAAGTAACATATTTAAATCATTAATCTATTCTGAAAATAAGGATCTTAAAAAATAACTAGTTATTAATTTTTTTATAGCAATTACTTCATGAACATATTGTTTTCTTTTTCAAGATTGACAATCTTATATAGAATTTTCACCAATTTTAGTTTAAATATAAAATCCAATTTTTCATTATGAACTTCTTATTTGTATCTGCAATGTTCATAAATGGTAAATTTATCATTATAACATTTTGTAGAAGGAATGATATTTATAGTATAATAACATGATTTTTTAGCTTCTACACAACTATAATCATCTTCCTCACATTTGGATAGAAATTGTCTCATTTTATGTTTATAGTAATTATTATACTTTACTTGTCAAAAGGAATTTGATTTGTCTATCTTTTTCTTATGAGAACTAATTAAAATATTTTCTTCCTTAACACTATAGTCATATTCCGTTAATTAATATAGCTTTATAAAAATTGTCCAATGGCTATAAAATTAAATATCATCAATGGTAACTTTCCATAACACTTCCATGTTCAAATTTTCAACGTTGTAGAAAAAATAAATGAATTAGTAAAACATTATATAAAATATAACCTTCAGAATCAATTTAATTGAAATTTTACTTGGGAACTCTCTTATACCAACCACACATAGCATCCACGAATAGATTTCATAATCAACATTACCATGCTCTACAAAAATTTTGATCTAATCATTTATTATGTATTCATAATATAATGAAAATACCAAGATAGATGTAGAGAGGGATATAGTGCAACATCCCAAGTAAGTAATGAATAATAGATATTTTTATCTATGTCTATTAATGAATTAGATAGTGTTTTAGAGGCTTAAAATGATAATAAATCCAATCTTAATCATGGAATACACTAATATTTTTAAAAGATTGTTTTATTGCCTTTTGATGGCAAACCATTTTTAAATCTTTATTTTGACAATTTTATAAGCTATTTTTGTCAAAATAAACATATTTATTATGATTGGGACATTGAAATTTACATTGGATTAATTTTTGGTATTTTTCTAACAATGTTCATTTTTTAATGAATAGTGAAAAATACTGCATTTTACATCAAAACTGGTTTTTAATCTAATTTATTTATATGATTATATTATCTTTTGAATTAGTTTTGAAGTGAAATTAGAATATATTTTTACCATTTAATACAATAGTGGTTATTGTAATTAATTTCAATTTGAAATCAGACTTAAACTAGTGTCAATCTTTTGTTACTTATTGTTTCATAAAAACATGCTATTTCTCATGACAGCGGGAATTAATTATTAAATTAATTAATGTGACTTATATGTTTTGAATTTTTTAAAATAGTCTTCATTTTTGAATTCAGAATATCAAATATATCTTACGGTGAATTTTTGATATTTTTCTGAAAAACATCAATTTTTGATGAATAGTGAAACCACTAAGTTGTAGTTAAAGAAACTGATTTTTTGTTTAAATGAAATTTTACCACTTCGGTGTTTTGAATTTCAAAAATCCGACATATATGGTCGTCATTAAGATGTAAAATGTGGTTTAATGAGATTAAAATAATTTTTTGGTGAATAGTAACTTTTATGTTCTTAATCGCGATTAGTGGTAATTAGTGTAGTTTAAGGTAAAAATAATGTTTTAATAATATGAAATGACCTAGACACATGTCCTAACCTTATTGGATATGTCATGGCCGACCATGAAAAGCCATGGGTCAACTTGGGGACCCAATGGAGCCACTTTGTATGGGAAATGACATAAATAACATTTTATTAAATGTTAAAGTAAAAATGACACAAACATGAGATGTTTTACTAAAACAATTTTTACATGGGGTTATACAAGTCAAATTTTTTATTATAAATAGTCATTGGAAAGATAAGAATATTTCCTACATCATAGTATTTTTTTATAATTGTTAGACATTAAATAAATTAAATTATTTATGACATCATAATGATGCAGTGATGACCTAATTATTTGACGATTTAAATAAAATGGAATGATAATGTCATATCTAAGACCAACACATGTCCAAAACATATTGGATGAGTGGATTTTGAACCCTTATCACCATAAACTTGAATTATATCAATGTGGGATCTTTTGAATCCGAAACTCATTTTCAAATAATGTAATACATCTTTACTTTCCAAGAGTGCCCCTCCTCTCCTCTTATAAAAGGCCCCCACCTCTACCACCATACACACACTCCCAAAGCCTTTGGCTTGGACAACCTCTGCTCATTTTGCCTCTCCACTTCCCTCTATTACTCCTTGAAGCATCACTTTGGGCATAAGTCTTCCCAAGTAAGCCTTTCAGCTCAAACCAATGGGAGTTACCTGATTTTAAGGTAATGTATTCACTTGAGTCCTTTTGTTTTATTTTTCTTCTCCAACCTCCTAATTTTTTTTATTCATTTCTTTTGTAACGTCTCCAGTATATTAAATATAATAGGATGTTGTTATAAAAAGGATTCGAGCTACACTTACACACACCTACATCTAATGGTTAAAGAACATACTGTTTCCGTGGATGGTGAATTTATGCCTCCCGAAACGATGATTGTTAAAAATTCCTTTAACACCTTCAGAGGTGGCCATTAAGATGACACTATATTTATATATGATATATAATATGTTTATGTTTTCCTTAATCTTCTTTATTTTTCATTTTGGGCATACCTTTATGGTTTCCATTATGGGTAAACGCGATATCTTCATTTAAGGAAGTGCGGACTACCGCCCCCTCAAAATGATTTGATTCGTTTAATACCATATGTGGGACTTATAAATGATGGAACTATGATATTAAATATGATATTATAATGGAATTATAATATACCGTTATATCATTATTATTCCATTCTATAAAATACGAAATAGAAATGAAAGTAGCGTTCATGCGTACGTACGGCTTACCGTCTCCATGAATGGTGCATTTCATTTCTTACCTCTAAATGATTATGTAATATTATAAATGCACGTATATACTAGATATATATGATATATATGATATATACATCATGATTATAATTCTAGATATAATGGATATATGATCAACTTGTAATTATAAAGGGGTTTATTTTTGACTCATGTACCAAAGATCGTTAGAACGACTGTTATTAACTTAAATAATTACATAGTGTTCATGACATGGAAATAAGTGATATAAAAGGAATAATGAACATGAAAAAGGTTCTTAAACAAGTATAAATTAACTAATGTTTATTATTCAGGAGATTAAAGAACGACCGAGTCATGTCGGACCCGAGGTATGGGACTTCGTCTCAATCTCCTTTCATTGAGGCATATTTTATTTTATACACAACTTTCTTTTATATGGTGTATAAGACCCCTTTGACTTTTAGGTTTATCCAAAAGGAATATTTTTTATACGAAGCATTTTACAAAACAACAAAAGGGAATGTTTTTGTCATACATATGCGGCGACAACGACTTCTCCGCCGCCGTGACCATTATTTGAGTTTTTGCTTCCTCTACAAGCCATACCTTCTTTTTTAAACGAAAAATAAATACCATGTTTTACTTTTCTTTTATTTTGGTATTGAAAATGGTTTTCATAATGTATTTATATCAATGTGTTTTATTGATAACATTTTATTGAAAGGAGGAAATGTTATGTTTCCTTTATGCATGTTTTATGTGATAAGATTATGTTATGGTTCTTGGGCATTGTTATGAAGACGGGTGGTTCCGTGATAAACTAAGGGCGGGTGAGCCCAATATAGCTCTCCAATGCATTGGGTAACGTGAAGGAGTGAAACGTTAAGGTTTCTCCGAAGCGATTTAGGGAATATATGGTGATGGGTATTCCAAACGTAACCAAGAGGTTTACTCCCTACGTAAGAATGTTATGAATGCCTCAAGTTACCTTTATGTCTTATGATTTCTATGATTTATTCATGATTTGATGAGGTATGTTAATGTGCTTATGTTTTATGGGTAATGTATGATTTCATTCTTATGTATATATGTACCCATGTTTCCTTTCCATATTTTTATATCCCTTACTGAGCTTTTTATGCTCATCCCATGTTTTTTGAAATGTTTTTCACAGGTCAAGGGAAAGGTACATGATATGATGATAGTGGCAAGGAAGTGTCAATAAAGAAACCATGTTTTATTTTAAATATGTTTCCATTGATGGGAATGATGAATAATATCTTTATGTAACCACTTTGTTTATATGTGGAATGTAATGCATGTTTTATGATCTAATTCTCTAAAACTCAAAACCCGAAAAGATCCTCAATGTGTAATCTTGTAATAACTCAAGATTAAGTAAGGTTTAAGGCTAGGGCCTTAAAGTTGGTATCAAAGGTCGGTTTAGATAACTTTAGGAGTTAGAATTCCATTAAATGATTATCCAAAAATAATTTTTTTTAAATGATATAGCATTTGAAGATTACCATGTTGCTTCATCTAAGACAGGTTTGTTCAAAATGGTTTTCCGCAGAGGAAACAGGGAAGCAATGCTAAGAAGGCATAAAGAAGAAAATAACCTTCCGAATCAGCATCCTGAGAAGGTTCGAATTGGAACTGAACAGTTTGTTGCAGTGATGGAATAGTTGACTCAGGCTATAAATGGTGGTGGTATCCATGCACGAGATCAGCCAGATCAACCGAAGAGGAACATGTAAGTGGTGGAACATTTCATGTGCCAACATCCCCTATCATTCAAGGGATCATCTGACCATGTGTTAGCTGAAGGGTGGATTTAAAAACTGGAAAAGATTTTCGATGTCATGGGGTGTTTAGACAATCAAAAGGTTAGTCTTGCTATTTACTGTTTGGAGGGTGAGGCAGATCAGTGGTGGTCGATGGTTCAAAATATCAGGGACGCTTATGAGATTAATGCTATCGACTGGGATGAATTCAAAGGTATGTTTCTTGAGAAGTATTTTCCTAAGGCTGTTCGACTTAGGATGGAAAAAAATTCTTGGAATTGAGGCAATAGGAAGACTCAGTGGCTACCTATGAATAAAGGTTCACTCGATTGGCAAGTTATGCTCCAAATTTTATCCGAGACCTTGATAGTAAAATCAATCGTTTTTACTCAGGATTAAAGCCAATATATCAAAGGGCATTAGCTTCTCGTGAGTTTAAAAGTTATGAAAATCTTGTTCGATGTGCTGAGAAGGTGGAAATGGAGTTTGCCGATGACCAAGTGTTCTATAACAACCAGCAGAACAAGAGACCGAGGTGGCAGGAGAAAGGTAAGAATTCTTCAATAAAGTCTGATTGTAAGAAAACTAAGTTTCCTGTTTGTGATAAATGTGGCAAAATGCATGCTGGGTAATGTCTTCTGAATTCTGGAATGTGCTACCGATGTGGTAAGATGGGACATAAGGCTCGTGATTGCACTGAAAAATATCAGGGTGATGGTAAGAACAAATTTGATTTACACTTAGTGAAATGTTATTAGTGAAATGAGATGAGTCACGATGCAAACGAGTGTCCTACAAAGAGCTTGAGTGATGGGAAGCAGTTAGACTACAAGCAGAAAGGGGTGCTGAAATCATTTGAAACTACTTTAGCAGATGTCGGGCCATCAAATGATGTTGTATCAGCTCCAGGGAGCTCAGTTTTTTTCAAATATTGACTTGAGATCGGGGTACCATCAGCTGAAGGTAAAGGAAGAAAATGTTCCAAAGACCGCGTTCTGTACAGGATATGGCCATTATGAATTTGTAGTAATGCCTTTTGGGCTAACCAATGCACCTGCTGTATTCATGGACTTAATGAATAGAATTTTCCATGAGTTCTTGGATAAGTTTGTGGTGGTTTTTATTGATGATATTTTGGTGTTTTCTAAAAGTAAATAAGAGCATGAAAGACATTTAAGGGTTATCTTGAAAACCTTAAAATAAAAGAAACTGTATGGAAAATTCAGAAAGTGTGAGTTTTGGTTACAAAAAATTTCTTTCCTTGGTCACATTGTTTCTAAAGATGGGATAACCGTTGATCCTGCAAAAACAAAGGTTGTTGAAGAATGGCCATGACCCACAAATGTAACTGAGATTCGTAGTTTCCTTGGTTTGGCAGGCTATTACCAAAGTTTTCCTAGAAATTTTTCACAGTTATCTAGTCCAATGACTAAGCTAACTCAGAAGGGTGTTATGTTTATCTGGACAAAATAATGTGATGATTGTTTTTAGGAATTGAAAAGAAGATTGGTGAATGCTCCAGTTTTGGCACTACCTTCCAGGAATGGTGAGTTTGTCATATACAGTGATGCTTCATTGAAAGGACTTGGTTGCGTCCTAATGCAGAATGATCAGGTAATTGCTTATGCTTCACGATAGTTGAAAACTCATGAGGTAAATTACCCTACACAAGATTTGGAATTAGTTGCTGCTGTTTTCAATTTAAAAATTTGGAGGCATCATTTGTATGGAGTAAAGTGTGAAATATATACTGATCAAAAAAGATTAAAGTATATATATTCACTCAGAAAGAGTTAAACATGATAGAAAGGTGATGGCTAGAACTAATCAAGGATTATGATTGTACAATTCATTACCATCCGAGAAAAGCAAATAAAGTGGTCGATGCTTTGAGTCGAAAAAGTAACGCTTCATTAGCAATGTTGCATTTGGAACGTGATCCTTTGGTTAAGGATTTGATAAAGATTGTAATATAAGTTGTTGGTGCAGGAAGTTCTTCTTTTTTGTTTCAGGTATCAGTGAGATCATCTCTATCAGAAAGAACCAAGCAAGCATAGAAGCAAGACAGTGAGTTGCAGAAAAAGGTAGAGCTGGTTCAGAAAGGTAAGTTGCCTGAATTCAACATTGATAATGATTGTGTTTTGATATTTGGGAAGAGATTGTGTGTGCCTTGTGATTCACAGTTGAAGAGAGAGTTGTTATGTGAAGCTCATAGTTCTTCATTTTCAGTTCATCCTCGCAATACTAAGATGTACTAAGATCTGCGGGAGTAGTACTGGTGGGATGGAATGAAAAGAGATATTGCTGATTTTACTGTGAAGTGTTTGAATTTTCAACAGGTTAAAGCAGAGCAGCAGTTACCGAAAGGGATGCTTCAGCCTTTACCAGTGCCAGAGTGGAAATGGGAGAATATATCCATGGACTTTGTTGTGGGATTACCGAAGACTCCTCGAGGTAATAAAGCAATCTGGGTTATTGTTGATCGCTTGACCAAGTCTGCTCATTTCCTTGCTATACGAGATACTTTTTCCCAAGATCAACGTTCCCATTTGTATCTTAAAGAGGAATTCAGGTTACATGGAGTTCCTCTCTCCATTTTATCTGATCGTGATCCTAGGATCACTTCGAACTTTTGGAAAGGCCTTCAGAAGTCGTTGGGTACTGAATTAAATTTTAGTACAACTTTTCATCCTCAATCAAATGGGCAGTCAGAATGAACAATTCTGACCATGGAGGATATGCTACGAGACTGTTCGATGGATTATCAGGGAAGTTGGGACTGACATATTTCTTTGGTTGAATTTTCATATAATAACAGTTTTCATTCTAGAAAACAGATGGCACCATTTCAGGCATTATATGGGAAGCAGTGTCGAACTCCAGCTTTCTGGGATGAAGTGGGTGAAAGGAATTTGATGGGACCAGAATTGGTAGAAGAGATGGCAGAAAAAGTTCAGCTGATACAGAAACACATGAGAACAGCTCAGAGCAGGCAGAAGAGTTATGCGGATAACCGGAGGAAGGATCTATCTTTTGAGGTAGGTGAACATGTTTTTCTCAAGGTTTCTCCTTGGAAAAGTGTGATGAGATTTGGTAAGAAAGGAAAGCTGAGTCCAAGGTTTATTGGACCATATGAAATTTTGTAGAAAGTTGGATCTGTTGCTTACTGAGTGGATTTACCTCTGAGTTTATCTCAGGTACACAATTTTTTTCATGTTTCAATGTTAAGGAAGTACATGCCAGATCCATCTCATGTTTTGAGTCCAGAGGTAGCTCAGCTGGAAGAGAACCTACCGTATGAGGAACAACCAGTCCAGATTCTTGACCACAGGGAGCAAGTGTTACGGAATAAGGTGATTCACCAGGTAAAGGTTTTGTGGAAAAACCACATGATGGATGATGCAACATGGGAATCTGAATATGCAATGAGGGATAAGTACCCACATTTATTTGATAAGTAAATAAATTACGGGGACACAATTTTCTAAAGGGGGGAAGGATGTAACATCACAAGTAAGTAACGAATAATAGATATTTTTATCTATGTCTATTAATGAATTAGATAGTGTTTTAGAGGCTTAAAATGATAATAAATCCAATCTTAAGCACGGAATACACTAATATTTTTAAAAGATTGTTTTACTACCTTTTGATGGGAAACCATTTTTAAATATATCTTTTGACAATTTTAAAAGCTATGTTTGTCAAAATTAACATATTCATTATTATTGGGACATTGAAATTTACATTTGATAAATTTTTGGTTTTTTTCTGACAATGTTCATTTTTTTAATGAATAGAGAAAAATACTGCATTTTACATCAAAATTGATTTTTAATATAATTTATTTATATGATTATATTATCTTTTGATTTGGGTTTTAAGTGAAATTAGAATATATTTTTACCATTTAATCCAATAGTGTTTATTGGAATTAATTTCAATTTTAAATCGGACTTAAACTAGTGTCAATATTTTGATACTTATTGTTTCATAAAAACACGCTATTTGTCATGACAGCGGGAATTAATTATTAAATTAATTAATGTGACTTATATGTTTTGAATTTTGTAAAATTTTCTTCATTTTTGAATTTAGAATATCAAATATAGCTTACGGTGAATTTTTGGTATTTTTCTGAAAAACTTTAATTTTTGATGAATAATGAAACCACTAAGTGGTAGTTAAAGAAACTGATTTTTCGTTTAAAAGAAAATTTACCACTTTTGTGTTTTTAATTTAAAAAATCTGACATATATGGTTGTCATTAAGAAGTAAAATGTGGTTTAATGATATTAAAATAATTTTTTGGTGAATAGTAACTTTTAAGTTGTTAATCGCGATTAGTGGTAATTAGTGTAGTTTAAGGTAAAAATAATGTTTTAATAATATGAAATGACCTAGACACATGTCCTAATCTTATTGTATGTGTCATGTCCGACCAAGACAAGCCATGGGTCATCTTGGAGACCCCATGGAGCCACTTTGGATGGGAAATGACATAAATAACTTCTTATTAAATGTTAAATTAAAAATGACACAAACATGAGATGTTTTACTAAAAAAAAATTACATGGGGTTATAAAAGTCAGATTTTTTATTATAAAAAGTCATTGGAAAGCTAAAAATATTTTATACATAATAGTTTTTGTTATAATTTTTAGACATTAAATAAATTAAATTATTTATGACATCATAATGATGCAGCGATGACCTCATTATTTGACGATTTAAATAAAATGTAATGATAATCTAATATCGAAGACCTACAAATGTCCAAAACCTATTGGATGAGTTGATTTATAACCCTTATCACCTTAGACTCGAATTATATCAATGTGGGATCTTTTGAATCTGAAACTCATTTTCAAATAAAGTAATATTTCTTTACATTCCACGAGTGCCCCTCCTCTCCTCTTATAAAAGGCCCACACCTCTACCACCTTACCCACACTCCCAAAGCCTTTTGCTCGGCCAAAATCTGCTCATTTTTCCTCTCCACTTCCCTCTATTTCTCCTTGAAGCCTCACTTTGGGCATAAGTCTTCCCAAGGAAGCCATTGATCTCAAACCAAAGGGAGTTACCTGATTTTAAGGTAATGTATTCACTTGAGTCCTTTTGTTTTATTTTGCTTCTCCAACCTCCTAAACTCTTTTTATTCATTTCTTTTGTAACAACTCTAGTGTCTTCAATATACTAGGATGTTGTTATAAGAAGTATTTGAGCTACACTTACACACACCTACATCTAATGGTTAAAGAACATACTGTTTCCGTGGATGGTAAATTTATGCCTCCCGAAACGATGATTGTTCAACATTCCTTTAACACCTTCAAAGGTGGCCATTAAGATGACACTATATTTATATATTATATATAATATGTTTATGTTTTACTTAATATTCTGTATTTTTTATTTTTGGCATACCTTTATGGTTTCCATTATGGGTAAACACGATATCTTCATTTAAGGATGTGCGGACTACCGCCCCCTCAAAGTGATTTGATTCGTTAAATACCATATGTGGGACGTATAAAGGATGGAACTATGATATTATATATGATATTATACTGTAATTATAATATACCTTTATATAATTATGATTCCATTCTATAAAATACCAAATAGAAATGAAAGTAGTATTCTTGCGTACGTACGGCTTACCGTCTCCATGAACGGTGCATTTCATTTCTTACCTCTAAATGATTATGTAATATTATAAATGCACGTATATACTGGATATATATGATATATATGATATATAAATCATGATTATAATTCTGCATATAATGGATACATGAACAATTTGTAATTATAAAGGGGTTTATTTTTGACTCATGTACCAATGATCGTTCAAACAACCGTTATTAACTTAAATAATTACATAGTGTTCATGACATGGAAATAAGTGATATAAAAGGAATAATGAACTTGAAAAAAGTTCTTAAACAAGTAGAAATTAACTCAAGTTTATTATTCAGGAGATTAAAGAACGACCGAGTCATGTCGGACCCGAGTTATGGGACTTCGTCTCGATATCCTTTCATTGAGGGATATTTTATTTTATACACAACTTTATTTTTTACGGTGTATTAACCCCTTTGAATTTTACGTTTATCCAAAAGGAATCTTTTTTATACGAAGCGTTTTACAAAACAACAAAAGGGAGTGTTTTTGTCGTACGTATGCGGCGACAACAACTTCTCCGCCACCGTGACCATTATCTGAGTTTCAGCTTCCTCTAAAAGCCATACCTTCTTTTTTAAAAGAAAAATAAATACCATGTTTTACTTTTCTTTTATTTTGGTATTGAAATGGGTTTTCATAATCTATTTATATCAATGTGTTGTATTGATAACTTGTTATTGAAAGGTGTAAATGTTATGTTTCCTTTATGCATGTTTTATGTGATAAGATTATGTTATGGTTCTTGGTCATTGTTATGAAGACGGGTGGTTCCATGATAAACTAAGGGCGGGTGAGCCAGATATAGCTCTCCAATGCATTGGGTAATGCGATGGAGTGAAACGTTAAGGTTTCTCCGAAGAGATTTAGGGAATATACTGTGATGGGTATTCCAAACGTAACCAAGAGGGTTACTCCCTACGTAATAATGTTATGAATGCCTCAAGTTACCTTTATGTCTTAAGATTTCTATGATTTATTCATGATTTGATGAGGTATGTTAAAGTGCTTATGTTTTATGGGTAATGTATGATTTCATACTTATGTATATATGTACCCATGTTTCCTTTCCATATTTTTATATCCCTTACTGAGCTTTTTATGCTCATCCAACGTTTTTTGAAATGTGTTTCACAGGTCAAGGAAAAGGTACATGATATGTTGATAGTGTCAAGGAAGTGTCATGAAAGAATCCATGTTTTATTTTAAATATGATTCCATTGATGGGAATGAAGAATAGTATCTTTATGTAACCACTTTGTTTATATGTGGAATGTAATACAAGTTTTATGATCTAATTATCTAAAACTCTAAACCCAAAAAGATCCTCAATGTGTAATCTTGTAATAACTGAAGATTAAGTAAGGTTTAAGGCTGGGGCCTTATATATAGACTATAAGAATCCCAATTTTATATGGATTATGCATAATCATCATACTTATTAGGAATAGTTTTTGTGATTTTATAAACATTTGTCAAATAATTCATCTTCTCACCTATAAAAATTATGGTTCTTAAAATATAATTAACCCATATAAAAAAGTCACCTCAAGATTTATCATCTCCCATTTTAATATCTTCTTACATCAATCTCTATATCATCAAATTTTTATACATAAATTCTTTATTTATTTCATTAATTTTATTAAACATGTTCTATTTTCCATTATCTGTTCTAATTCATTTAATCATCATTAATTGAATTTTCAAGATTATGGTGCGTATTGAATTTCTCACATGCCGATAATTCTTCATATTTATAGAATATATAAATTTTAAGGGGGAAACCTCAGTATGAGAATTGAAACCATTAATAATATCCTCAAAAACATAATTTAGAACCAAAAAGAAATGGGGTATTAATGTCTCCCTCCTCATATAAACGTTCATTCCATTAATGGTAGGAATTCAAATACTGTCAATATTGTTCATGAACATACATGGTAGAATTAATTTTTTTTAAACCTTCATAAAAAAATTAATTAATGTCGGTTATTTTTCTATCATACAATATGAAAATAATAATCGGTCTTGTTTTAATCATTAGGAGTGGAATAGATGACTAAATTCTCTTCTAAAAATATAATTCACTGACATAGAAATAACCTTTAGTTACTGATTGTCAAAATTGACACTAATGGCATAGAAAACATGTACAACCATAGGAATAATAGTATTTATAAGGTTCACATAATCAATAAGAGTATATAGTACTTGGAATGGTTTGTTAACAATTCAAGACTAAAAACAATTAGAAAATAATAATTCTAAGGTTTAAATAAATAATTGCATATCCATTACTTTAATATCACTATATACCCTCAATAAGTATAAGATTGTAAATTTTAATGTGATGTATGTATTGTTTAATTTTTAGATAAACCCTTATTGACTTGTATTTTTGAACTACACTCTGGAAACCAAGCCTTTAAGAGGGTCAGTTTTTTCGGAATAATTTAGAATGGATATGGAGCTGGTCTACAAGACCCATACACAATGACAATACAATGCGTATTGTAAATTTAATTTATGATGTGAATGAAATTAATCACATGTATTAGGCTGGAAAGAACCCTTAAAATTTTTCTATTAGATTTTCCTTGATGTGTAAAAACTCAACCATTACACAACATGAAAAATGATCAGGTCATGTATTTTTGTGCAATTATAAGGGTGAAAACACCTTTCTTTTCATCTAAACTTACTCCCATACCAATTATCATATAGTAAGCTAATATACTTGATTTTTCTTCTCATGGACTAACATAGGATTAAAAATAATTCATTTTTCCAACCTATTATCGGGATTCCATTCATCATGTTGGTTAGACAATGGTAATAGCCCTTATATTTTACCTTCATTTCATTGTTTATCATTCCATAATTTGAACTATTTGCTGTGAGATAAAATTCAGTATTTTCTTGGAATCATTCATCCTTGTTGATTTATTTCATTCTAGGAAAAATCAAATGTATATACTGGACAATTACACCTCCACTTCTATAAGGTAGGAATTATATACCTTTTCCCTATGGATTCATCATTTAATAAATTTTCATCATATTAAAATAGTTTATATGTTCTTGATATTTATCTAAAATTTATTAAAATACAATGAAAACATTTTGATCCTAAATATGATATCCACATAGCACCAAGACTTTGTTAGCAGTTTTTGGCCTCATCCCGAGCCACTTCTGTGAGATGTTCTTTAATCTACCAAATTTTAAAGCCCTCCCTTTTGTGTGTGAGCTCATTATTTGATAGTGGTTTTCTACAACAAATTTAATAAAATAGTGGTAGATAGAACTTCCTCCTTTTCAATTTTACTAATTTCTATTAAAATGATTAAATCGTTGTTTTAAATAAAACATCCAACAACATAGATATTAACATGGATTATGAATTTATATATATCAAATTTTTATTATAAATGGAATAGTGACATATTCCATGTAATTTTATACGGCTTATTTTGTTTTGGAAAAAAATGTGTGACACCCTATTCTTATGTTGATATAGAACCTATTACATTATGGTCTTCCACCAACTACAAACTTATGGTATGAAACCTACATCCCCAATGTGTAATTACTTACGAAATGACATCGATGAGGGGATTGGAGTTATGTAACATGTGACCACCATATAAATTAATATCTATATATATAGGTTTATCTGGTTATCACCTTGGGACATATCCCATATCAGTCTGACATTATTCTACGAATAAAATTGGATGGTCTCCTTCGTCTCGATATGGTTACCCTAGTTATCGCCTTAACAGTTGTCCCATGTAGGCTTAATATTTTATTCATATGTATTATATGATAATACAGTTCATACATGATATTAATAATTCCTATATATTTATTATCATTTGTTATAACCTTCGTTTCTGGTAGATAATGTCATGGAATTTAATGCACTATATGTTATACCTACACACAATTGTGGTATAAATGTATAATGTGATTTTTTTTTGAAACTATTGGTGGTGTTATACTGGTTATATCTCAATCCATGTAATGGATAAATATGGTACCCATACATAATACAAGATTTAATATAGGGATACAGAAACTCTCAAGTTCATTGATTCTTGAAAAATTAAAGCATGTGATCATGACAGAACATGGATGATCCTCCTCTAATAATGATTTTGGAGATTGAATTTTTTATCATTTTTTTTATTTTGATAGATATATATTGGTAGATGAAATAAAAAAATTTCCCTATTTTATGCACATTAATGAAATAAATATCATTTTGTATATGACAACACATTTTTTTAATTATTACTTCCAGCTGAATGGTTTACTTTGAAAGTTTGTTACTATTATTATGTTAATACTATTTATTTAATTAATTCACCATTATTATATTATGTTTATGAGGGTATAAAATCTACAATATAACACCATGTACCCTCAATAATAGTCTAGATCTTATGAAATATGGGGAGGCATGCTTGAGGCCTTGTATCCAATAAGCTATTATTACCACTTTTTGAATTTTAGGTGGGGATTTTACAAATTTTTATCATAGGATTCATCTATTTTAACTACTCTATTCGGATTGTAGAAAGAATTCTATGATGTGTCAGAAATATGGTAATGAGATTATTCTAAGGATAAGTTTACCCAAAACGGGTATAGAGACAAAATACATAGGTTGTGACTTAATGTGATAGATTACACCAATTATAGTTGTTTTGATTTGACTATTAGGTTCTGCACATTATGTGTGCTAGTAATTGTTAATATTATATATTACCTTTTAATTCCATGTCCTTGTACTGCATGAAAGTACTGTTCATGAATACGTAAAGGAACTGAAATTTAATTCATAATTACTAAAAATCCACTAGTATAAAATGGGAATTTTATTTTAGATAGTTGTTTAATTATGTAAATTAATGAAGTTTAATTATTAAATTTAAATATGGTTATCATTAAATTGTTATTATGATGGAAACATAAAGGTAAATTTCTTCTATAACAAGAAATTGATTTTTTATATATAGGGTCCCATATATTGTAGAAAATAACCTAATCCAAACATGACCATAATAGTAGATTGTAGCCAGTTTCAGTCATGATTATTTATTGTCAATCTTATCAACCATAATTAAGAGCTGAGAGAGTTGTGTGGATTTTTGGTAGGAATACATGTACATTTCTTATTCAATGTACTACAATATTTACTATTATCAAATCTAATATAAGCCATGAGATTGGAATTTATAGAGCAAGGACACCACATTGACAATAATTCATGTTCCAGGAGGGTGTTGATTACCATCCTCTAAATTTCGTGGTTCCTCAGCCCCCAGTTTTACCTCATGTAGTGACACCTGTGGCACATCTTTTTATTCTTATTGTGGGAAATGATGCATAGTTTCCATTGGGTTTCTTGTATATTATAATAACTGTACATTGAGATCTAAAACCTATATCTTCTATATAATAGTGTGTGATGTAGTTTATTCTCTAACATCAAACTAAATTTTAAGGGACGTTGCAGCCCATGATAAAGAGTTATGGATTGAGACTATATCATCAATTTTTTGTAATATAGATATGCCTCCAAATTTTAGATTCATTATTTGGAAATATTTTATTTTGGGATCACCTATACATTTTATAGATATTCATAACAAAGTAGATCAGTTTCAGTATATGAGTTATATGGACTTACATTCAATCTTCTATGAATACTTATTACCTAATATCTTGTGGGATGATCATACCATGGACTTCATGAACCAATAGATGGTTTCTATTTGTATTATGGAATAATCATCACACTATATAAAGAATCAATGCGTTATTATTATCTATATTATGGATTATCTATTGTGAGAGAGACATTTTGATTATGGTAAAATTAATTCTATTCGTTCTCATGTTAAGATTTTTTTTGTTAATACAGGGGTATGATATAGTAAAATAATCTCTTGTTACTAAAAATAATAAATGATATGATGGGGGTTTTGGATCATAGTGAACTATCTTATCGACCTAGTAGTGATGTACATATTAAAAAGAGGTGTCGCTACAAAACCTCCGAAAACAAATACACCGAATCATAGTGCACATACTAGAGGATTTTTATTATGTCATAAATATATCATATAAGGGAACATGAAAAGTTATATTAATATGGACCCATTTAAGTGATGATCTAGCATAATTATAGGCCATTAACAACTAATTTTCAAAATCATTCCTTTTTTGGACAATGCGTAATGATCAACAACAACTTTTGTTCATGGATAGGGATAAACAGCGTCACATCAGGATGGGAGATGGACTGCTAGAAAAAAACAACCCAAGGATGTGGAAATATGAAGGGGAACCAAACAAATGTTTCAAAAAATAAATTGAGTGGTCCAACTCAGGTAAGTCATGTGGTATCTCATGGTTATGAAACAAGACCAGTTTATGAAGTGAATCACATGTTATGGGAGAAGAGTCCCAAATATTATACATTTAAATGTATTCTTTTAGTATAATTTACCTTGGTATCTATTTTTTATATAGGTTATTATAATTACATTATATCTATGACTATCGCATAAATATTCAAGTTCAAATTCCAGTACATTCATGGGGTGATGATCCTTTACACTCTTTTGGGTACAAATTTTGTGTGTGTATGCCAATGCATGGAGTTCCCCTGTAACACCTCTAGATTTTGAGGGATTTTATTTAATAAATATAATATTATTGATATTTTTTAGATCATAGAACACTGTATTTTATAATATTTTATATGAAACACTATATTTACCTTTCATTATATGTAACACTAATTTTAAACCGAGTTACATGTAACACTATGCTTAAATGAATCATAATATTCTTTTGAATCCTTATTGTTGTTATCACATTTTTATTAGATTTAATTAAATGAATTGAATTACCTATATTATAAAAATATGGATTACACATGTATATATGATGGATTATTTAGTGTCCAGTTAATTATAAATTAAAATAAAAAACCTTGTTAAATGAATGGAATGTCGTTTCTTAAAAAAATCGTATGCATTAAAATGTTTATTATATAAATAAATCAACCAATTAAATTTTTTTGAAATATTTTAATTAATTTTATTATTATATATTCACAAAACAATATAAAATTTATCTTTTATGTTTTCTAGATATGAAATAATAATAATTCTAACTGTTTTTTTTAAAGATTATTTTTTGAAAAAGAAGGTTTTTATCCATTTTTTGTTTATATATTAAAAATAAATTATGTTAATTAATGAAAATTTATTAGAAAAAATAAGAATAATTTTTTAAATCATCATTCTCAAATTAATATAGGGTTAATTGTTCAGATTTTTTAATAAGATTAATTTTGTTGAATAATAGTGGAAAACAAGGAATTTAAATTGTAATTTTAATTTTCATTAATATTAATTATAAGAAAAAATTATTTATTAGATTATATTTAAATTTTAAAATTTTAAATTATATATATTAATCAATTTTAATTTATTTTTATCAATTTCATATTGAAATTGGATATGAAAACATTGTAGGATTTTGTACATTTTCCCTCTGAAAACACTTTTTCTCATCGCATCGACGAGATTAATTTTAACGTAAAATTTTGAAAATATTTGAATTGAATATTTAAAAATGGATTCCATATTGGGACTTTTCATAATATAAATTATCTAATAATCTCAACATAATTTTGGTCCAAAAGTAGTGGTGAGAACAATAAAAATTAATTAAGTGGTTATAGTAACAATGGATTTAACTAGTGGTTAAACTAAAAAGATAATGGTTAATATCACCTAAACACATATGTAAAATATTTATGGTGGCCTTATTTCAAAAATATATTTTTATTTATAATATATAATTTTAAATCATTTTTCCAAGATAACCACATAGATACATCATTTTATTTTAATTTTTTTTAAAAAAATCCACTCACCTCACTTATAAAGGTAACTCCATATCATCTCTTATTCATAACTGTAAACCCATTTTGAGATAGAAAATACCAACCAAAATAACATTATAAATTCAATTCTATAATCTTATAAGAATTAATCTAGGTGAAACTATAACCATGGAATTATATTCGTACAAACCTAATGACGTTATCTGATGAATATGTAATGTTCATCAACGAGCGTTATTATTTAATTTCATTCTAAAAAAGATTAATTTTTTTAAAAAAAGATTATATAATATATTAATAACATCCACATATCTATATGTTCTTTTATTAATGTTGTGACATACAAACATTTCCACTTCCATCAAATGGGTTAGGAAATCTTCATTAGTTTGTATAAAAGACTACCACAACATGAACCGTTGTCTTTTATTTTTTCATTACCACCAATCATGGTTAGGTATGCATATAGAACCAGATTAAATATAATAAAATAATAAAATAAAATTAACTATAGATTCATTATATCATAAATACCTCTTTACATCTAATTCATTAGGGGATATGATACTTTTTTCATGTTGATAACGAACTACCTTCTCGCAATGTGATGTGATTCGATTTCATTAATAAATTACATGGAATATAATAAGGATATATATAATATAAATTACTTATTTATGATATTAATTAAAAGTAAAAATTATTAAATGAGAATATACCATTTTTTTCATACCTTTTCACTTAAAGAAGTATGATAACATCGTTCGTGTATGTGTGTACTACTACCTTCTCAAATCAATGAGACCCTATTTTAATCACTACACCACATTGATGATATGTATAAGTATATTTAATTAAATTATATTTTACTTATGATATTATAATAATCATGTGATTAATATAAATTACTTAAATTCATTCCCTAAAGATGGATGAAAAATGGAAATGTTACTCATGCATATGTAGGACCTACCACCTCAATGATCAAAACATACATCATTTCTCAAAGAAACCATTTATGATTGGTATTAAACATATAAATTACTATTTAATAATTAAATTATTTCATGAATATTATTATATATTCAATGGAACCATTGTCAATGTAAGTTTACTGAAAATAGAAAATCAAAATATTTAATAAAACAAAGCTATTATTACCAAAAACACGACATTAACATGAAATTTTTAAATAACAGGAAAGTGGACATAAGTAAATCATATATGTTATAGTTTATAAAATAATTTGTCATTATGATATTATAATACACTATATTTATTATAAATTTGTTATTAATGAGGATGATATAAGTGAAGACATTGGTTAATTGATTTCCATGTATCTTTTATTTTTCTTTGAGACACATGCTATATTCATAAAATTTGGGTTTAATGTGGTTTATATAACTCCAATAAATTAATTTAAGGACTATTATTCTTATATTTATGGGTATTTATGTAATCATATTATGAATCGTGATATATGGGGTTAATGGTTCAAAAGTTACAAAACTATTAAGGGTTTTCTATTTGAATTTTCCTTCTTTAGGACACATGTTATGTTATGGTCCTATCATATTTTATGAGGTCTATATTTATCCCCATGAGATGTAATATGATAAAAATAATTTATAATAATGATATTAGATTTTTTATTTTATTTTATTCCTTAACTGGTCTTAGGATTCAAGGATACCACTGTGCTAAAAATTTTATGTTATAATATATTCCTATATCAGGATTCATGATGATTGTGTTTATAATAAAAAAATATCACAATATAATTATACATCAACTCATGAAAATTTATTAATTTGTTTATTTCATGATAATACATGTTTTATATTCTTCTTCTTCACTTAATGTAGTCAATAGTTCAAAATAATGTTATAATAAATATCATCAAAATTTATGCCTTTTGTCAAAAAATGTTTTCCTTCCAAAACCCTGAATTCTAAAAGTTTTTAAAAAATTAATTTTTAATTTATCTGAATTCATTATCATATTAATCATGAATTGTGTTTAATTTTTTTTAACAAAATCAACGATAAATTATTTTCAACTTCCAAAAAATCATTTTTGACTTTTACAAAAAAATGTGAAAATTGTCTTCATTTTAACATGTATGAAATGAAAATAATTCTTCATATTTATAACTACACGGCCTTAAACCATTACATTATCATGAATTAAATGAATAATTCACATTTAGGATCTTTTAATGTTTAGAGTTTTAGATATTTAGGCCATACCTATTACATATCAACATGAAAATTATATGTAGACACTACTACTCAATATCCATTTTTTCAAGAAATAAAAACTCTTAAAAATAAACATCTCTAGTTCCATTATTTAGACAGCATGACTTTTCCATGATCCCATCTTTGACCCTATTCATCATTAAGTGATGCAGAAAACATTTCAAAAACATGGGATGATCATAAAAAGCTCAGTAAGGGTTATAAAATAATGAAATGAGAGATTAACCCTTTAATAAATAAAAAAATAATGAAAAAAATTTTCGATCATAATAAACATCATGAAATCATAATATTGATGAATAACACATAGAAATAACAGGTTATAAATGTATCTTAATGAATCTGTATCATACTTACATTATAGCTATCACAGCTACATAGGGAGTTACGTTGGAATACCAATCGCAGTATATTCGCTAAATATATTTGGAGAAACATTAATGTTTACCTCCGTCACGTTACCCAATTCATTGGAGATCTATCTCGGGCTCACCAGCCCTAGGATTATCATAGAACCACCCATATTCTTAAACAATTCCGAATAACCATAATGTAGTCATAACATATTAAACAAGAAAAAAGGAAATCTAACATTTCCACATTGCCACCACAATATATTATTTCTAGATATTGTCATAATCAATTATTTATCAAACAATTTTCAAAAACCATTTCAAACATTTCATAAAGATATTTTTTAATCAAAGTGTCCCTTAACACATTGAAACATATAAATTAATCTTCATTTAAAATCATTAATGTCTATATAAATAAATCCTAAAAAATATTTTGAAAATGTGGAAATTAATGAGAAATATTTAGATGAATAATTCTTTTCAAAATTTTAAATGATATTTTAATTAATGTGTTTTTATGAAAAGGAGGAATTATTTAATACAAATAATTGTGGAATAACACTTAATTATTACTTTATAATATCATGAGAATATAGGGATTCATTATATTATATTCCAAATGATAGTATATACACTATATAAGAGTGAATTGGTGCATAACAACAATGAAGTCTCAATGGAATGTAAAATGAGATGAAATCCCTTATAAAAACTATATCATTAGATTAAAGAAAAATTGAATACATAATAATTTATGAAAAACATAAATAAAATCAATATGATTGGATATTCAGTGTAAATCAATCAAAGAACATTCACACATATTTTTTTAAAAACAACACCAAATGACTTGGATAATTAACTCAATGAATGTAAATTAAGTTAAAATTGCTCTTATCAAGTTCATATCGATGACATGAGAATTTATAAATAGAGTGATTAGGTGTATCAAAATTGTATTAACAAAATTAGGGGTGGTAATTATAACATAAATAAACAAAGAGTGCTTCCACACATAATCATAGAATGCCATAATTAATAATTAAAAGATTAACCAAAGGAATGGAAATTGGGTTAAAAAGTTCCATTACCGATTTGGTAACTTACACCACATGAAATAATGATCATAAAATGAAGATTTAAATAACCCTAAATTAAATTATATTATACAAAGAATACACTCATGGGTAGTAACTACATATCCAAAAAGAAAATAGTGGTAAACATAGCATGAATCTCACGGGAATAAAAAGTGTGATCAAAACACATTACCACGTTGTAATCAATCAAGTTGTATGAACAGATGTTAATAAACAACAAATAAATCACATTATACTATTAATTTAAAGATATTAATGATAAAATATATCAAATCTCAGAACACAATACACCACATGCAATAAATAAGTGGTGAAAAATGGAAATCTCACGGAATTAAAAGTGGGAAAAAAAATCTCTTACCATGTGTCTGACTTGACCAGTTCATTCTTTAATCTCCGAAATAATAAGATAAATATAATTTATACATTATGAAGAACCTTTAACAAATATATTTTTACTTTTATATCACTTATTAAAATGTTATAAACATTATGAAATCATTTATGCTAATAATGGTCTTTTGTTGATATTCTATACTTGAGTCAAAAGTGAACTTCTTATAATTAGAAGTTGTTCCGGTGGTAAAAAGACATTACCTGTAGAATGATTATAATGATTTATATATCATATATATCAAATATATCCAGTATATTTATTTATTTATAATATTATATAACATTTGAAGATGAGAAATGAAATGCACCGTTCTTGGAGACGGTAAGTCGTACGTACACATTAATGCTACTTTCTTTTCAATTTCATATTTAATGAAATGAAAAAATAATTATACATAAGTACATTATAATTCCAGAATAATTTCATATATTATTTCATTAACTATATCCTTTATACATTCTACGTATGGCATTAACGAGTCTTATTTCTTTGAGGGGGTCGTAGTCCGCACTACCTCAAATGAAATTATCGTATTTACCCACTATAGAAACTTTAAAGGTATTCTATAAATGAAAAATAAAGAAGTATAGAAACAATTTAAATATAATATATATCTCATATAAATTATGTTAACTCCTAATTTCCAATTATAGGCGGTAGGAGAATATTGAACAATCATTGTTTTGTGAGGCTATAGTTTGTCATACACATAAATAATATGTTCGTTACCCATTAGATGGAGGTCTGTGTATGTTTAGATTGAATACATCTCATAACAACAACATAGTATATTTTTTATACTAGTTTTGTTATGAAAGAAACAAATAAAAATATTTTAGGTGGTTGGATAATTAAAATAAATGTAAAGAACATAAAAGAAGATGTTAACTTCAAATCAGGTATGTCCATTTGGTTTTAATCAAAAGGTGTACTTGAATTGCCTTATGCCTAGGGGAAGGATTCTAGGAGGAGGACAGGAATGTATGGAGGTTTATTGGGTCGTAATTGGATGATCCATGGGGCTTTAGAGGTTATATTAATGGGTTAGAATTGATGTGCTATTATAAGAGGAAGTAGGGTCCCTTTAAGAATTATTGAACATATTATTTTATTATATAATGATTTTGAGATTCTAAAGGTCCAAAAAATGTTAAAGTAAAATATAATATTACTCATTTTTGAAATATAAAATTATAATAATAATTTTATACGTTTTGGATAATGTTTTAGTCTTCATAATCTTATTTATTTAAATCTTTCATTAAGGAGGAAAACACTGCATCATTATTGTGTCATAAAAAATATTATTTATTTGATATCTAAAATTTATAAACAAATAAAATGCTCTAGGAAATATTTTTTTATTTCAAATTAATATTTATAGTCAAAGAGATAACTTACATAACAAGATTTAAAAATTTATTTACTAAAAGATATATGTTTAGGTCATTTTTGTCTTCACTTTATATTAATTAATATAAAGTGTCATTATCACTAACATGTTGCTCCATGGGGTCCCAAAATCGACCCAATGATGTTAATGGTCGGAAATGTATTAACCAATTGGATTAGGATACACATTATAATAATTTTATATTATTATAAAAATATTTTGTTACACTTATTAACCAGATTTATCCTTTAACTATGGTAAATAAAATATTTACAGAATTAAATATTCAAAATGTCTAAATATAAAAGAGAACTATTTTAAATATTTGGACCTCATAATTACAAATATATAATCCATTTTTCCAAATTCAAAACACCTAAGTAGCAGATATTAATTTAAAATTATTTCCCTTTGTCAAAACAGAAATCATGTTTCTATGAAATAATAACTATCAAATAATTTTCACTTATTTATGTTCAATTTTATTGTAAAATTACATCCAATGTCCAAAATTTGATTAAATGGTAAAAACAGAATATAATTACACTTTAAAACCAATTTAACAGATAATCTATCCTTATAAATAAATTATATTTAAAGGCATTTATGAATTAAAATATAATATTTTTAACTATTCAATAAACAATGAATTTTATCAAAATGATACATAAATTTTATCCCAAGTAATTTTTTATGTCCCAATTATAAATAAGAATATTATTTTTTCAAATACAACATATAAATGTGACCAAAAAAAGATCTAATGAGGGTTCACCAAAAAAAGGCGGTAAATCTACTTTTAAATGAATATTACAGTATTTATTTTAAAAATCAGATTCTTTCTTATTTTATGACTCTATAATTTATTGGATAAATGTTAAAAAATTTAACAAACATGTACATTAATATTGTAGTCAGTTTAGTCTATTCCTGCTAATACAATGACTATGCGTTAACAACCATTTAAATAATATTATATTATTATTTGTCAATATGAATCAGCATTCTGTGAAACATAAGATACGAAAGAAACATTTTGTTGTGTATCGAGTACGCCATCGAACATAGAATCCCTTTTAATGTAAAAATAATATCTAATTCACAAATTTAAATAAATATGAAAATGTTATATTCATTATTTACCTAGGATGTTATAATATTTAGGAAAAATTAATATCTTGAAGTTCACCTTATAATATTTCCTCTTACTTTTCAAATAAAAGGATTTCTAAAATTATTTATATTTTTAAAAATATTTTTTATGTTGGAAATGATTTTTTTTAGAAAATGTTTTAAATTATCTTCAAAAATCAATTTCCATGTACTATGACATCTGTTGATGTTACATATGACTTAATAGGGATATGATACAAGGATACCATTCATTTTTTATCTATAACTAGGGTATTATGATGAATTGGTTTTAGTAAATATTATTATATTCTACTAGTTATGGCATTATGAAATGATTTTGAAACCCACTTATTTTCAGGGTTTATGCTATTATGAAACAATGAAATGTTTTAAAAAAATAAATATTTCCCTAATGTTATAATATAATGAAATGTTTTTGAAATCCATTTAATTCCTTAGGTTATGATTTGATGAATGTTTTATGATATTTTAAAAGAAATATGTATTATTTTCATTATTTTATAGTTGATACCAATATTATATAATGTGTATTGGGTAATGATTATGTAATATGAGTTAAAAGGTTACATGAAATCCAAAAATAATATCTTTAATGGAGTTTTATACCAATCCGAAAACAATAGGCTATATGTGAGGTTATCCCAAGGGAAAAAAATATGGTACATGGGAGGTTATCCAAAACCCAATGAAGGTAAACAAGGGATTATCCTAGGCCTAATATGTTATGAATTTTCTGGTTCCTTACCATGATATATGATTTTATATGCATTTTGATATTCCAACATTATGACTTTTTCAAATGTTATTCCCTTATGGGTAATGTTATTTTACATACCTTTGATTATTGTCTTATTAACTACTAATCTTTAATACATGACTCAAGATTATGATATTTTTTATGTAGGGTATGGTGTTCAAATGTTATGATCAAGTTATAGTATGATTCTACTCATGTTGTGATGACATATCTACCTTGATTACACTTACTATAAATTTATTCTAATCCTTTTTTATTTTTACATTCACCTGGTAATGATGAAAATATTTAAGTAGGGTATTTTTGGGAAGAGTAATAATGTGGAAGATCATTATGGGATATATTTAAGATCATTCACTAAAATATCATGTACCTGTCTTTCAAATACCATAAACTATTATGATCCTTTGGCATTTTCTTTTAAATTATTTTATATTCATATAAATAGATGAAATATTTTTGGTTGATACTTGTTGGACCTTATTGATGGAATGATTGAAAGGTATATTTAACATTTGGAAACAAGTATGGTAAATGTTTTCTGATATCCCTAGTGACATTTCTAATGATATATTTTGGAATTTAAATAAGGATAAGTATATGAATGATTAAATGTAATGTAAACTGTCATTGAATTTTGATAATGGATAGAAAAAGTAATATATAAGTAATTACATTCCTATATGGACACTACAAGTATATGTGGCTGTATAAAATTTTAAATCGTGGGTAATAAACCTAAAAATGGTATATTGAGGTGGACTTGATCATAGAATGGAGTGTAAATATTGGAATTGTTTCACCATTAGTTTGGCAACCCCATGGTTTATTATTTTAAAATTTTCAAACTATTAATTAACCATCCTTAATTAATTTAATAATGAGCATTGATAATAGATATTAAGATTAATGTTTCATATATTGAAAGGAATGTTTCATGATTTTGACAACCAATAAATGTTTCTTACTGATTATGTTGTTTTACACATCAATTTTTGTTTATTAAACAGTGGTAAAGATGGTAAAGATGGTAAAGATGGTAAACATGGTAAACATGGTAATCATGGTAAACCTGATAAACATGGTAATGTAATTTTCACTGAACAAAAATAATAGATATATAATTAATGTAATGGTAAAAATGATAACGTAAACTAAACAAACATAAAACAAACAAAAACTTATACTTATTTTGTTTTAATACTCATTTTAATAATGAAAAAACTTACAATATCTAACATTTTATGACAAAAATAAATGTAAATATGAAATAAACATATGTTACCTGTAATTTTAGGAATGTTCAAATGGATTTTTTTCCCAAATTCCTTCATCGTGATCGTTCTTTATGGAACACACCTTGTCTTTAACATACTAATCATTATGTTCTGTTAATCTTTCCATAGAAGTAGTGATCTCACATAAATCAGCATCTTCATCAATTTTATCCTCACCAACATATTTGTTTCCCTTGTAAAACAACAGCCCACTGAATATCAAATTGATCTACTATATAGAAAATTTGTTTTTCATGTGTTGCCATTATAAAAGAATCATCTGTGTCTTCAAATATATTTAGATTAACAAGTGTCATTCCAAATTCATCGAGCATGAAACTATTGTTACCGATAAACCATTTACAGTTAAAAACAAGAACATTAATTTTAAAGTAATCAACCTCCCATATGTCTTCAATCACTCCATAATATACACTTGATGCCAAAATTGGGTTTTTATCCTTAGCACTTGAAAAAATGAATTGCTTCTGCAAACACCAATACACCACTATTCTGAACTGCACTTCTGTTGACCTAAGATTTCGTATGAAATGTATATCCATTAATGTCATAAACATACCATGTTATCACATTTAAACATGGACCACCCACTATCCATTTTAATGTCTCTGATACATCTGATCTACAAAGCAAGGTCTTTTTAAACCAGGTCAAAAAAGTTTTTTTCCTTATTGAAAATACAAATTTTTTTTCTTTTGATGACATTGTTTCAACTCATTAATATGCAATGTGATATATGGTTGAGCATTCGCTATGTTATTCATGATTTATTATGGAAACTTCTTCATCTGTTCAGTTGACAATGAGTTGACTTTTAAGCCATGAATCCCCTTTCCTTCATTATTAACTTGTTCATGGTGAGATGGAGGCAAACCTATGTGGTGCGCCACATCCAAGTATCTCGTACAAAACTTTGCTACCTCGTCAAAAATATACTATTCAATAATGGAGGCTTCAGGTTGATATGGATATTTAACATACCCCTTTAATATTTTCATATAACATTCAAAAGGGTACGTCCATCAAAGATATACATGTCCACAAAGCTTTATTTCTAAAACCAAATGAATCATTAAATGCACCATTATATCAAAAAAAGATGGAGGAAAACACATTTCCAATTGACAATGTATAAAAATTGCATTCTATTCCAAAATGTTCAAAGCATTCACATCAATCACCTTGTTATAAATTGAATTGAAAAAATAACACAACCTCATTATAGTCTTTCTGACAAGGATGGGAAATATTCCAAGCAATGCAACTGGTAGAATTTGTTGCATCATGACATGATAATCATGTAATTTTATACCTATCAACTTCAAGTACTTCAATGAGAAAAAAATTTTTACATTTGAAAAATAACCTTGAGGCACTTTGATATCATGAAGACAATGAAAAAAGATAATTTTCTCCCTCTTCGATAATGTATGACAAGCCAGGGGAAGAAATCTTCGTCTTCCTTTAATCCAAACATATTACCATTGATAGTAAGTCTAATCTTGCATTTAACCCATCTTCTATCTTTCCTTTAATATCTAACAATGTTCCAATCAACCAATCACATATATTATTCTCCACGTGCATGAATTCAATATTATGTTTATCTTCATGATACCTCCAATATTGTATCTAAAAAATATTGACCATTTCTTCTAAATATTTCTATCATTACCAGATTTCTGTGTCTTTCCCAATTTCACATCAAAGACTTTCACCCTCCTAAGACACAGATCAAGGGATAATGGTTTTGGAGAAGTATCAAATTCTTGTGAGCCAATGAATGCCTTTTTTAGTATTCTATAAGGGTGATACACAGGCAAAAACATTATTTGACCCATGTACACAATTTGCCTCCCATGATGCAATTGACAATATGATGTCTGTTGTTCGTAAATTGGATATGCTTTAATCCCTTTAATACTATATCCAGACAAATTTTCTTATGCTGGGAAGTCATTTATAGTTAACAGAAGCACTTCATGTAGTTGAAAATATTCCATTTTATATGAATCATACACCTTAATACCATCAGCCCATAAAAGTTTCAAATCATCAATCAACGGGGAAAAGTAAACATCAATATCATTGCCTGGTTCCTTTGGACTGGAGAATATTATACTCAACATTACATTTTTTCACTTCATTCAAACTTTAGGAGAGATATTGTAAATTACCAATAAAACAGGCCATGAACTATGTGTGCTACTGAGGGTTCGGTATGGATTCATTCCATCTGTGCACAACCCTAGTCTAAGATTTCTAATTTACTTTCCAAATGTAGAATACTACGCATCAATTATATTCCATTGTGGACAATCAGCTGGATGACATATTTTTCCATCACATACCCACTCATCAGCATGCCATCATAACCTTTTTTCATCATCTGAATTAGAAAATAAATGTTTGAAATGATTAATTATAGGAAGATACCAAAATACCTTTGAATGGATCTTTGTAATCCCTACATCAGCCTGTGATTTTTCTTTCAACTAATACCATGAGGTCCCACACTTAGGACACTCTAACAAGAATTCATATTCCTTCCTATATATAATGCAGTCATTCGGACATGAATGTATTTTCTTGTATCCCAATCCCATCGGGCATAATATTTTCTTGGCCTTATGATGTGAATCTGTAAGATCATTCTCTTTTGGAAGAATGTATTACTTTAATTGTAGCAGCTCAGTAAAACTTTTGTCACACCATCAATGTTTCTCCTTCAGGATAATCAATCATAACACCACCGACAAAACTGTAAAATCTATAAGAACCGAATATAATGTTTTTTCAGCATCACCATATAGATTCCCAACATTTAGTTCTATCTCAATTTTTTATTCTAAAATATCGCGAATCATTTCTTCAATTCCATCAGAGTTACCATCATGCGAATCATCATCATCAGTGACATTCATTCCAGTTTCACTATGCCAAATCCAAGGGTTGTAACTCGGATTAAAACCATGACAAAACAGATGATCTTTTATCTATCTACTTTTCAACTTCTTCATATTCAAACATTTCAGGCATGAACAGAAAAAAATGTCACTACTTGGAACATTTCATTTAGAAAATTCCAAAAAGGCATCAAAACCTTCCTCATATTCATTGCTCATTAGATGTGCCTTAATCCAACATGAAGTCATTAATACCTATAAAAAATATCAAAAATATATATATTTTTAATATAAGAAAAATATATATGTTTATATGAAACAAATCATAATTTGAATGTAAAACAATTTTGAAATATAAAACAAATCTATGCATATTTAAAAAAATATGCTTGAATATTATTTTAAAATCAAAATATAGTTAGATATAATAGTTTTAAATTCAATTGAATCAATGAAAACCATGGGGCCTACAATGGTTGACAGAAAATTGGAGAAAATGGAGTAAACCTGAGAATCAAATAAAATTTAAAATAAAAATTCTGGAGGATAAAATCACAATGTAAATCCAATTATCAAGGCACAATCATCATGTCATAATCTTAGAATCCATGATGCATTAGTTAATCCCAACTAACACTTATCCCCCACTCCCTGGACACCACCACCCCCTTGTACAGTCCCCACCCCATAGACACAACCCCCCCCCCCCCCACTCCCTTGGACACCCCTTGGACATCACCACACCCTTGGACAGCCCCCCCCATCCCTCTGGATAGCCCCCCCACCCCTAGACAGGCCCACCCCTCTAGACAGCACCCCCACCCCAGCTAGGCACCACCCCAACCCTCTACCACCTTGGACACCCCCAAGACACTCCCATCCCTTTGGACAACCCCCCACCCCCTGGACAACCCGCCAAACCCTCTGGACAGGCCCCCACCACCTTGGATATCCCTCCACCCACCCACCACCTTGGACACCCCATGGACACCCACCAACCCTCTGGACAGCCCCCACTGCCGGACAAGCCCACAAACCCTCTGGAAAGGCCCCCACCCCCTTGGAAACCCCCACCCACCCACCCACCCCTTGGACACCCCCTGGACACCCCCAACCCTCTGGATAGCCCCCCCCCCCCACCCCCTTGTACTCCCCTCCAACCCTCTGGACAACCCCACCCCCTGGACAACCACCCACTCCTTTAGACAGCACACCCCACCCCTCCTAGACACCACCCCCACCCCTACCCCCGAGGACACCCACCAACCCTCTGGATATCACCCCACCCCCAGACAACCCACCAAACCCTTCGGACAGGCCCCCACCCCCTTGGAAATCCCCCCCATCCCCCACCCACCCCCTTCGACACCCCCACCCCCTTGGACCCCCCCCCCCCCCACCTACATGGACAACCTGGATAGACCCCAACCCCCTGGACAACCACCAACCCTCTTGGAATCCCCCTAGAACCATGGGATTTTAACCTCGAACTACTAGTTTTGGCATATCTAGAGATTTTAACCTCAAGCTAATAGTTTTGGTATCATGCCATTATTCAAAATGAAAACCATGAATTGTATCTCCTACTAGTCTAAAATTTTTATTGTGGAATGAATAAGATTTTAATAGCATACAAAGACTTATAATAGTCCACCAAAATAAGCGACATAAATAGATTATGGAACAAAAAAAGTGATACCCAAAATAGAAACAACCAAGGATCCAAAAAAAACATTCCACTATTAAACACCATATATATACTTATAAAATAAATCACACTGGTATATAGAATTAGTGTATCATAATGGTTTACATATAAATTTCCGTAATATAGGTGAATGAGATGATTAGTTGTCAATGGAAACAAAAATTACCATTAATGTCGGGCATTCGCGAAACAAAAACAAACGAAATAGAAGTCGGTGAGGCTTACATGAATATTGCGAGTTGATATAACAGAATAGGGAATAATAAATAAGATGATTATGGAAAAACTAGGTAATAGGGTTTGAAATAGAAGAGTCTTACCTAGTTTAAACAAAAAAATCACAAAATGTAAATATGGACTATCCAGAAAAAAACGAACAAAATAAAGTCATGGGAGGCTTACCTGAGTGTTGTGAGTTGAGATGATAGATCCGAGGAGTGTAAAGATGATAAAAGATGATGGAAAATGAGTTTAATGATACAAGATAGATGAGTCAATTAGGGTTAACCGCACGAGAGAGACGAGTCGTCGGACTGTCGATCAAAAAAATCGTAAATGACCATCCACGGGGCGTGTTAATTTTTTAAATGTTTCATAAAGTCAGTTATTTAATAACCGAAGATATAAACTGTTTTTATTACATTTCTAACGTCAGTTATTATAATAACCGGCATTATTAATGTGTTATATATGGATTTTTTTACGTCAGTTATTTTAGAACCGACGTAAAAAAATCCACTTTTTGGTTTTTTACGTCAGTTATAGAATAACCACAATAAAAAATACATTAGAAATCATATTTTATACATAGGTTATAATATAACCGACGTAAAAAATTTGGAGGGTTGGTTTGTTACGTCAGTTATCAAATAACTGATGTCAAAAAGGCCTCAAAATCTACTGTTTTTATGTCGGTTATTTTATAACTGACTTAAAAAAATCGTAGATACCTCATTTTTTACATCGGTAATTTGATATCCATTGCAAAAAACACCATACTTGGGTTTTTTACATCGGTTAATTTATAACCTACGTAAAAAACGAATGCACGCGAATTTTAATGTTGGTTATTAATATAACTGACATTAAAAATTTACTATCCTCATTTTTCAGGTCGGTTATAAAATAACCGACGTAAAAACCACATTTCACAGATTATCACGTTGGTTATATATAACCGATGTAAAAAATGGGGACGTTAAAAACATTTTCTGCCCTAGTGTCACACTAACCAGGGACATCACGTAGTCCAGTGGTTGGCGATAAATGTTAGTCGCACTTTTCTTGTGGGTTTGATTCCCACAGCTTCTTCCGATGCGACGGGTTGTCACATGGTATGCATGTTTTCCTTTTTCCAAAACTATATAATTCATATAACATTCCCCAAAAAGATATAAAATCATCAAAAATAACCATAACATAATTTAACCTCAAGTTTATCTCATGCCTTTCATTTTCTATCATAACATATAGTAACCCATAATTACCTCAAACGTAAGGATTATATAAACCCTAATGGTTACCTATATAATTATTACCTAAAATTCCAAAATGAGTTGGTTCTCTCGTACATGATGCATTAGAGAATTGACCAAGGTTCAATTGGTTTATCATGACTCCTGATAGTTGGATTAGAATAACCACAAGATTTACCATTGAATCCCCCATTTCATAGAGTCTCTTAATCAGAGAACCACCACAGTTTCCTTCAAACCCGTTGTCACTTTGGTGACAGCTAGATCCATCCATTTACTAAACCAAAAATGTTAGTGAGAGTATATCAAAAAATCATCATGTACTAATGAGTAAGATAAACACTATGATATAATTACTCATTCACTTTATCTAAAAACTATGAATGTTTATGAAATCCTATCCATTATGGTAATGTAACATATGCTTAAATAATACCCTAACCTATAATGTTATCTAAACCAACCTTTGATACAAACTATAAGGACCCAGCCTTTAAACATTACATAATATTGAATTAAATGAATAATTCTCATTGAGGATATTTTTAGGTCTAGAGATTTAGAGAATTAGGACATAACTATTTAATCACAAAGATTACAATGTAGACACATCTACTCAGTTTCATTTTATTTAACAAAAAAAATCTCTTCAACAAAAGAGTCATGTCTAGTTCCTTGTTTTAGACATCCTGACATTTCCTTGATCCCATCCCTGACCCTATTCCACTTTATGTCCTTTGAAAAACATTTCAAAAACATGGGATGAGCATAAAAATATCAGTAAGGGTTATAACAATACAGAAAGAAAACATTATTCCATTTATACATAAGAATCAATGAAATCATACTTTACTCATAAAACATAAGCACTTTAACATACCTCATTAAATCATAATATTTCTAAATAACTCATAGAAATCATAATACATAAAGGCAACTTGACGCATTCATTAAATTCTTATGTAGGGAATAACCGTCATGGTTACGTTTAGAATACCCATCACAATATATTCCCTAAATATCTTCATAGAAACCTTATCATTTAACTCCTTTTTGTTACCCAATTCATTGGAAAAATATATTGGTCTCACCCTCCCTTTGTTTATCACAGAACCACTTGATTTCATAAACATTTCCCAAGAACCATAAGATAATCATAAAACTTAAAACATGCATAAAAGAAACATAAAATTTCCACATTTCAATCACAAGATACCACATCATGATATTATCATAAAAACATCTTATAAAATCATTAAAACTCTATGAGAGAAAAATCCTTTTATACTTTGAAAATATTAAAAGAAGAGATTCAAAAGAGAATTTAGAATCAAAGTGTCCTATACCACTTCGAATCTATTGAAAGGGTTTAAAAACATTCATGTAACTATAAATAAATCCTTAAACCAATTTTTAAAATTGGGACATGGATGATAAATTTTTAAAAGAATAAATCTTTAAAACCATTTAAAACATTGTTTTAATAAAATAGTACTTTTCTATTTTGAAAATTTAAATTATAATCCACAAGAAAGTAGACCATTTTAAAAACATTTATATGACTTTAGTATAGACATAATATGGATATAAAATGTCAATAGGGCTCTATATAAACTTTATAGTATAATAAAAGTGAATATCAATAAGAAATGTCTCAATGAGAATAAATTTAGATGTAATCCCAATCAAGGATCATGCCATTAGAGAAATGATAATGAAATGACATAATTATGTGTGATAAATATAAATACATCAAATATAATTGGATACTCAGTGACAAACAATCCGATGTCATCCACACATATTCATATTATGACATAATCAAGAAGTAGTGGTTTAACCCAAATAATTTAAATTGGATTAAGAAGTTCCCTTATAAAAATTCGACAGCCTAACGACGTCACTTTAAAATTCATAAACTGAGTTGATGAGAGATAAAACGGTATCTCATCACTTGGACATGAAATTTAAATAAATAAGTATATATAAGAACATATCCCATCATAATAAGATGTAAATTAAAATGCATAACAAAATAAGTCTTTTAAAAAGAGGATGGTGAAAGGTTGCCTTATCGATTTGGGTAACTTTCAAAACATTCACCCCAAGAAAGGTGGACCGTAGAAAGTTTATGTAAATACCCATAAAATAAATTATATTAAAAAAAGATTACAATAATATGTAGTACATAAACCAATAGAATTAAATAGTGGAAAACGTTTCATAAATCTCAAGGGAATTAAAGTGAGAGGAAAAATCTGTTACGAAAACTCGGCAGCCTAACGACACCACATAAAACGCCCAAAAATTGATAGATGAAATCAAAGAGTGTATCTCATCACATGAACATAAAATGTACATTAATAATAATATATAATAACATCCCCCAACATAATAAATATTACCTTAAAATAAGTGACATAATAGAGAGTACTTAAAAAGAAAGAGAGAGGTTGGATCCCTCACCTCAAGTTCGACTTGTCTTGTTCGTTTCTTTATATTAATGAATAATAAACATTAGTCCATTAATAATTTCATAAGTACCACCTTTAAAGTTTATTAATAAATTAATATAACATATTATAATGTTATAATCATTAGTTAATTACGTGAGTTCATATCAGATGTTTTTGTCAATGTTTGGTACATGAGTCAAAAATGAACTTGTTTGAAAATAATTATCTTTGCAGTTATAATTACACCATCTCCAGAATAGTATTGATGATTTAAATATCATATATATAATGTATAGTTTCATTTTATACTTTTCCTTAACATTTGGCGAAAAAAATGAAATGCATCGTTCATGGAGACGGTAGGCCGTACGTACACATGAACGACAAATTGATTTCTTTGTCACATTAATGGAATTAAAACTAAATGATATATATATATAAATATATATATATTATAATTACAGTATAATATGTTTTATATAGGTCACATTATTTCATTAATTTCATTAATTTCATTCTTCATACATTCCATGTATTTCATGAACGAGTCACATCACTTGAGGGGGCAGTAGTCCACACTTCCTCAAATAAATTATCGCATTTTCACAACATGCCAAGCATACAGGTATGTTTTAAATGTAAAATACAGAATCATAGAGAGTAAATAAATATAATATATATCATAAATAAATATAGTACCATCATAATGGACACCATGATAGGTGGTAGGAGAAGATAGAACAATTATCGTTTCTTGAGGCAGTAATTCGCCATCCATGGAAATAATATGTTATTTAACCATTAGATGAAAGTGTGTGTAAGTGTATCTCGAATCCATCTCATAACAACATCCTACTATATTGAATATCGAATTTATGTTACAAAATAGAGGAATAAAAAGAGTTTTGGGGGTTGTAGAAGCAAAATAAAACAAAATAACATTGAAGAAGACTTTACCTTTAAATCGAGTAACTCCCCTTGGTTTGGACCAAAAGGGTTTCTTGAAGAGCTTTATGAATAAGGGAAGGCTTTTATAATGAAGAGAGGTATTTGGAGAGGTAAAAGGAGCATATTTTGGCCGATCCAATGGCTTGATAGGTGTGGGTAAGGTTGTACAGGTGTGGGCCTTTTATAAGAGGGAGGAGGGGAAATCTTGGAAAGTCATGAAATGTTACTTTATTATATAATGAGTTTCGGATTTTAAAGGTCCCAAAATTATGTATTTCGAATATAAGGTGATAAGGGTTTTAAATACACCCATACAATAGCTCTTTTACAAGTTTATGTCTTACATTTTACATTATCGTTTTATTTTATTTAAATTTTTCATTAATGAGGTAATCGTTGCATCATCATGGTGTCATAGAAAATTTAATTTATTTAATGTATAAAAATTATAAAAAAATACTATGATGTAGGAAATCTTCTTATCTTTCCAATTACTATTTATTTTCTAATAGATCATTTATTTAGACAAAATTAAAATTGTTTTACTTTGGTGATACATACTTTGGTTATATTTTCCTTTCTTTAAAAAAAATATGATAAAAGGTCATTATCACACTAAAGTGATTCCACGAGGTCCCAAGGTTAGAACAAGTCATCCCATGGTCGGTCATGACACCACCAGTATAATTTGAACACATGTTGGGGACATTGTATTTTTTAATGTTGTTATTTTATTACCCTTAACTACCCGATTACTAATTAAACATGATAATTAAAGATAACTACTGTCGTTACTATTCATAATGTCCAAAAACAAAAGAGTTTTAATTACATAATTTGCACCTTCTGATTCTGAATATGGAATCCATTTTATCAAATTACGAACATAGAAATATTAGTAATTAATTTAAAATAATTCTTGTTGTCAAATCTAAAGACGAGATTTTAAGAAAGTAAAATCTATGAAAAGATTTATTTGTTTTTAAAACCAATTTAAAAGTGAAATTACATCCAATGACCAAAATTGTATTAAATGATAATAAAATAATAAAAATACACCTTAAAACCAATTAAAATTACAATATCACTATATCAATAATTTCAATGAAAATATTTTTTTTAATTAAAATGCAGTATTTTTCACTATTCATTGAAAATGAACATTTGTCAGAATGATACCGAAATATCACTTTAAGATATATTTTATATTCCAAATTCAAAAAAATATACCAATTTTACAAAATTCAAAACATATAATTTGCATTAATTAATTTTATAATCAATTCCCGATGTCAAAACAAATAGCGTGTTTTTAAGAAATAATATATATTAAAAGATTGATACGTGTTTATGTCCAATTTCAAAGTGAAATTAATTCAAATGACCAAAATTGGATTAAATGGTAAACATATATTTTGATTACATTTTAAAACCAATTAAAATGATTATCTATCCATATAAAAAAATTATACTAAAAAGAGGTTTGGAATTAAAATACATCATTTTACAATATTCATTAAATAATGAACTTTATCGGGAAAATACCAAAAAAATATACAAAGGAAATTTTGATGTCCCTATTATAAAAAAATAATATTATTCTTTCAAATATAACATATAAAATTGTAAAAAGGTGGATTTAAATAGGGTTCTCCATCAAAACGCGGTTAATCATCCTTTTAAAGAATATTTTAATATTTACGCTTAAAATTGGGTTCATTCGCATTTTAATCATCTAACATTTATTGGATAAATTTAAAAATATTTGACAAGCATATATACCAACTTTTTACTTAGTTCTATTCATTCCCACCATTTCATTGACTAGGAGTTTACTACCATTTACAATAATATTATTTTATTATTAACGTGAAACATATGATTTTAAAGAAACTCGTTGTTGTGTATTTGGTACGCCATCGAACATAGTATCCCCTTTTAAGTAATATTAATATTTTATTCACAAATATTAATATATATGAACATTTCATATTCATTATCTACCCTAGATGTTACATTATATCATCAAAAATTTATGGCTTTGTGATTGTTTGCATTTTGATAAACATGTTCTCGACCACTATCCATCAAAACATAATGGTTAGATTTCTATTCCATATCCATATTTTCACCTATGTTCTCCTATGTGGAAACCCAGTGATAATGCAAGTTGTGTAAGCGTTATCTTTCATACTTTACTTTTCAAAATTATGTTTCAGTGTTCCTTTTTACGATGTGGGTTTCTATGAAAGAAACATTCAAGTAGTAAACCATTAATAACCCTGACGAATTTCGAGGGAGAAATTAATTTTAAGAGGGGTAGAATGTAAAAAACCATGATTTTATGAGAATTATTCTTTTTAATTACATTTATATCTTCTGTTGTATGCTACATCAAAATTATCTTGACCTATACACAACACTGTATTAGAATGCAGTATACAGAACACTATTCTTGGCTCGTGTTACACACAATTTCAAGTTTGTTTTGTAGGAGTTATTCTATGCAACATTAAGTATATATATTTTTTAATATATAAATAAAATATGTTTTTATAATGTTATATGAAACACCAAAGGGATCTTGCACTACACGCATTTCTGACTTGGAATGTATTACACACAATCACAACCTTCCTCGGTAGCGTGTGTAGTACGCAATAACGGGTTTAACTAAACAATGATATATTATTATAATATTATTAACTAGACCTTATGAATAGTATTAACTAAATATTGAATTTCATAACATTAATATCCATCTTACAAATTTTCTAATACATGGTATGTGAACAAAATAATTTTTTCGGGTAAAATAATTATTTTTCAAAAAATGCAGTTTTGCCGCCTTTCGATGGCGCACCCAATTTAAATCTAGATATTGACAGGTTTATAAGTTCAATTTGAAAAATTAATATTCTTCTTCGGAATCAGGATATAATAATTTACTTTGGATATTTTTTTCATATTATTCTGATAACTTTCATATTTTAATGAATAGTAAAAACACATTATATTTTAATTAAAAACGACTTTTTTCATCACAATAATTTATATGGTAACATTATATTTTTAACTGGTTTTAAAGTGTAATTAGAATATATTTGTACCATTTAATCCAATTCTGGTCATTAGAATTAATTTCACTTTGAATTTGGACATAAACAAATGTCGATCTTTTGATAGTTATTGTTTCTTAAAAACACACTAATTGTTTTGATCATGGGAATTAATTTTAAAATTAATTAATTCTACTTATATGTTTTGAATTTGAAATAATAGACATCATTTTTTAATTCGTAATATCAAATATAGATTAGGCTGAATTTTTGGTATTTATTGGAAAAACATCAATTTTGATGAATAGTGAAACCACTTAGTGGTAGTTAAAAAACAGACTCTTTCATTTAAATGAAATCATACCACTTCTGTGAATTTAATTTAAAAAATCAGACATACATGGTTGTTATCACGAAATAAAATTTTGTTCAATAAGATGAATATAATTTTTGGTGAATAGTAACTTCAGACTTTTATTTACTGCAGTTAAAGGTAAATAGGGTAATTGAAGGTTAAAAGAATACTATAATAATTCCAAATTATCTTAACACTTTTCCTGACCTTATTTTATGAGTAGTGGCCGACCATGGGAATCTTTGGGTCGATTTCAGGACCCCATTGAGCCACTTGGTAGTGATAATGAAAATTTTGATTAATTAATTTAATGTAAAGACAAAATTGACATTAACAAAAATCATTTAGTAATTAATTTTTATAAGGGGTTATATAAATTATCTTTTATACTATAAATATTAATTGGAAAGATAAAAATATTTCCTACATGTTGGTGTTTTTATTACTATTTTAATACATTAAATAAATTAAATTATTTATGACACAATAATGATGCAATATTTACCTCATTAATAAACGATTTAAATAAATAAGATTATATTGATTAAAATATTATCCAAAACATGTCCAATTCTGATTCAATGATTTTATTTCATCCATGAGTCATCTTATATTCATCTTTAATGATTTTAGGAACTTTTGAATCTGAAGATATGTTTATATTAAAATAATATTTTCACAATTTTTCGAAGGTGCCTCTCTCCTCCCTTATAAAAGGGCACCTCCTCCCTCTCCTATTCACAACACATTGAACCTTCAAGATCATCCAATCCTTTCCTATTTATCTTCTCCACTTCCTTTTAAACATTATTGAGATTTTTGGATTCTCAAAATACCAACTCTAGTGCCTTAAGAGGAAGCTTAAAAGGGATGTGTCGAAGAAGAGGTAATATCTTCTCCAGATTCTTTCAGGTTTCCTTCTTCTTCAACTTTTCTTATTTAGTTTTTTTCATTACAAAGTAATAACATCAGAATCAATAATATACTTATATGTTATTATAAATATGAAACAAACCCATTTCACCATCTATCCATCCTACGGAAAATGAAATCACCGCTCGTGCGTACATACAGAATATCGTCTCCACGCCGTGTTGTAATCTATTTTTACACCACCACTTTAGGTATAATAGTGTAAAGAAATAACTATATATGGTTCTTATAACATCATACTGATTCTGAGATATTATATCATCCACTCCAATACCCTTCAATAATTATGTGAACGATATCATCACTCGTGCGTACATACAGATTACCGTCTCCACGACGCGATGAGATTCATTTTCCATGTTAACCATTCAAGATTGATTATAAAGTGTATATAATGAATAATAATGGTATATATAACATAATAATGCTACTGGGTTTATGTATATATATATACATGTCATCTACTTACTTGAATTCATGTCAATAAGGAAAGGAAAACATCGTTCATGCATACGTACGGCCTACCATCTCTATGAACAGTGTATTTCATTCCGTTTTTCGATATATTGTAACTCCCTGAGATTTTATGAAAAATATTCTTTTTTATTTCATTAATGTCTTCTGTTGTACGCTACACAAAAAGGATCTTTCACAACACGCACCCTTGACTTGCCTTTCATTACACGCAATCGCGACCTTCCTCGATAGCGTGTGTAGTACGCAATACCGAGTTTCACTAAACAACGATATGCTATTAATATATTATTAAAACTAGCCGTTATGAATAGTAATAACCAATTTTTTAAATTTTTTAAATTTTATTTTTCAAAATGGACTTAATTTTTGGATTCGGAATATCGAAATTTTCTTAGGGTGAAATTTTGGTACTTTTCGGATAACTTTCATTTTCTGATGAACAGTGAAAATTACTAAATTTTAATTAAAAACAACCTTTTCAAGCGAAATAATTAATAGTGATAAATTATTTATTTGAGTGGTTTTAAATTATATTTAGAATATATTTTTACAATTTAATACAATTTTGTTCATTGGATGTAATTTCACATTTAAACTAGACATAAAAAAGTGTCAATCTTTTGATAGTTATTATCTCTTAAGAACATGATATTTGTTTTTGACGACGGGAATTAATTTTTTAATTAATTAATGAAACTGATATATTTTTAATTTGGTAAAATAGACATCATTTTTGAGTTCATAATATCAAATATAGCTTAGGCCTAATTTTTGGTATTTTTCTGAAAACATTCATTTTTTGATGAATAGTGAAACCACTAAGTGGTAGTTAAAAAACAATGAATTTTTCATAAAAATTAATTTTACTGCTTCTGTGAGTGGAATTTCAAAAATCCGAGAGACACGGTTGATGTCAGTAAATAAAATTTGGTTAAATGAGATTAAAACAATTTTTGTTGAATAGTAACTTTTTACTTTTAACCACGGTTAAAAATAAATAAGGTAATTAAGGATACAAATGATATTATTATTACCCTAACACATGTCCTAATTCTATTGGATAAGTGTAATTCGAACAAAAACATCCATAGGAATAAAATATGACCATTTAGGCCCACTTGGATTCGATTAAGACATTTATTATTAATTTATTTAAAGAAGGGTTAAAATAGTTAAAATCTAAGTTTAATAAGTATATCATTTTTAATATATGGTTATACATAAGATAAATTTGACTATAAATATTCACTATAAATCTAAAAATATTTCATACATAATTATATTTTATTTTTAATTTTTAGACTTTAAACATGTTAATTTATTTATGACACAAAGATGATGCAGTAATTATCTTATTAATGAAATATTGACATAATTGATGTTATAAATACCGAAATAAATGTAATTTGAGACTTTTTAAGAATTAAACTAATTTTCTATGTTAATATTACATGTTAGTATTGATTTAATTAACTGTTTTCGAACTAATCATTCTGTTATGAGTTTTAAAAAAATCAATTACTAAATAGTGTCAAAATTGACATAAAATAGTTTTTAAAACAAATATTATATTATTAATTGTTACTTTATTCCTAAAAATAGATGGTTCTACCAAATGACTTATATAAGGTTATATATATTAATAATAAACAACTTGGGTTTCTTTTGGCTTTTTATAGTATGTTTATTAACCTGATATTGTAAGAACACAAAAAGACACGGTAAAAGTAAAATTATCTCACTTAAAGTTAAATATAAATGATAAGGTTAAAATTGGAACCTAAACTTGTCTAAATTCTGTTGGATGAGAGGATTTAGACCCATCCCCACCTTAGCTTTTAAATAACTCAATTTTGAGCTATTAAAAACTGAATATTACTTTATAATAAAATAATATTTTTAGTTATTCCAAACGTGCCCCTCTCCTCCCTTATAAAAGGGCATCTCTCCCTCTCTTCCTCACACCATTTTGATCCTTCAAGCTCGGCCATCCCCTGCCAAATTCGCTTCTCAACTTCCCTAGAAAAATCCTAGATTTCCTGGTCTTCTTCAAGGACCAATTTTAGTGCCCTAAGAGGAGGACTCAAAGATGCGCTTCAATGAAGAGGTAATGTCCGTTACCGATTCTTTCAACTTTATTTTTCTTCCACTTCTTCTTCTTAGGTTGTTTAATTATGAAGTAATAACATCAGTATCACTAATATACTTATATTTTATTATAATTATGTAACAACCCTATTTCACCATCTATCCATCCTACGGAAAACGAAACCATCGCGCGTGCGTAAGTACAGAATACCATCTCCACGCCGTGGTGTAATCTATTTTCCACCACCACCTTACTTGGATGGGTATAATTGTGTACATAATAACTATATATTATTATTGTAATGTTATATTGATACTGAAATAGAATAAATACACTCCAATACAATTCCACAATCATGAAAATGATATCACCGCTCGTGCGTACGTACGGACTACCGTCTCCACGACGCTATGAGATTCATTCTCCATGTTAACCATTCATGAATGATTATAAAGTATATTTAATAAGTAATCATGAAATATATGACATTATAATGATTCTGTATTTATGTGTATATATATGTATTTCATCTACTTAATTCCATCCAACTCAATAAGGAAACGAAAACAGTGTTCAAGCGTACGTACGACCAACCGTCTCCATGAACGGTGTATTTCTTTCCATTTACTGATCTATTATATATATGTATATTCTAAATATATATTATATATAAATCATGTTTTATATTCTGGAATTATGTAATCATGATCTAAGTAATCATATGAATAATTACAAGTCAAAACACAGACGACAAATGAAACGATTTTACCCAAAACGCTCTTTAACATGGAATTTACAAAAGAACGGGAAAAATAAAGTCATAAGTGAACCATATATGATATCATAACAATGAGTATGATTCTAGAATAAGTCAATGACATTATTTAAATCATTATACAGGAGGTTCGGATACATACGAATCATATCAGACATAAGGTAAGGGATAATGTTGCAATCTCAATTGTTTTCTATCTGAGATTTCTTATACGTAAGTATTTACTGGGGTTATCTTTATCATCCAAGCCCATGTTTTATAAAAATGGTTTCATATATATTTAATGTACTTTTTACCCATTATTGACTTTTACAACATGGTATGTAAGGAATATTTTTTTTACGAGGTACTTTTTGACTTTTCCGGCAAAAGTACGAGAAAAATGTTTTTTTAATGTATACGACATGAAAGGATTTTTAAGGTTTTATAACGGCTTATTTTCATGAAGTTTCCTACAAAATATTTCATGAATATTTTCAAAAAAATCATTTTCTTTTAATGTTAAATGGAATTTTGTGAAAATAAAATGATTTTCTAGATGAAAGGATACTTTCCTCAAGAATTCATATCAAGTGTTTTATCAAATCCATTTTCCATCTAAGATGACATTATTTCATATGTGTATGTTTCAAGTATAAAGTCTCTATTATTTACATGGATTTACTTTTCTCATTATGAAATGATATCCATATCTTTTATATAGATTATGTGATGATGGGACGATGTTTATGAAACCCATTTCATTTGTTGGGTTATTATGAATGATGTAAGTTTATTTTGTGGCACAAGTAAGAATGATTTCATTATGAGATGGGTGGGACCTATATCTCCCTCCAATGCATTAGGTAAATATTTTATATCTCATGAGATACACATGGCTGGAACGGCAAGTTAAACCAGTTCAGTAATACTGGACTGGAACGATGAGTGAACTCGATTCAGAAAGGGACTTTGTCCACTAAGATGGTCTTGGAAGCAATGCCTTGGCTAATATGGAAATAATATCATGTGATTAATGGTTTCCATAATTACATGTTTTATTTCCAGGCTATTTTATCATTCTTAATGTTTCTTTATGATATATGCCTTACTTACTTACATGATTCATGTCTTTGCTCAAGATTTTGATGTTTAGATTTTATCTTCAAGTTTTTGAATTCAAATGATTATGGATTGTTTTATGTTATATATGTTTACCCTTACTGGGCATTTGAGCTCACCCCTTTTATTTTTCTTTTCCCCAGGATATAAAGAAAGGTTTTAGGTAAGAAAAAAAGGGACGATCTTTATTGTGAGATGTTGAAGATCTTTCACCACGATTAGAAGATTTTATTCCGAGTTTCCAAAGACACTAAACTATTATGGTCCTTATGTGTCTGTTTTTCTTATGTATTATGTATTCCACAAAAGTATTGTAATGTCCATGTACGTCAAGCTTCGGGTCTCTATAGTTGGTATCAGAAGAATGGTTTAGTCAAACTTTGGAAACTAGGATGTGAGAACTTTAGTGAGATACCTATAGATATTTCTAAGGTATGTATAGGGATGTCCCTAAGGTTAAGTATAAGTATAGGTTATAGTACTAGAATTACGGTAACCTAAGATGTTAGATATTGAAGGTACTCCCCCTTTATTATGTTTTTTCCCTAGCGTGATTTTTTCCTCTAACACTACTCTTTTTGGGTTTTAGACGCTGGCTGGAACCCGAAAGAACCGTGTTGATCAATGTAATGGACAATGAAATGATTTTCCTCCTGAAAAAATAAATGTTATGGGAGATGGAGTGAAAAATCTTATTGATATACATACACAAGCTATGAATCATTCTGGACTTCCAAATGAGCAGATAAGGGAACAATATTCTATTGAGTCCTTCATGAGGAAACATCCACCTTCTTTCAGTGGGTCTTCTGATCCACTTGTTGCTGAACAATGGATCAATACTACAGAAATGATATTTTCAGTTCTTCAATGTTCTGAACATGATAAAGTCATCTTAGCAGTATATCATTTGGAAGGTGATGTTGATCAATGGTGGAATCTTATCATGAATAAGAGGCCAAGAGATGAAATTGAGTCCATGTAATGGGACGTGTTCAAGAACTTATTTTTCAATAAGTACTTCCCTCGTATTCTTCGAACAATGATGGAGAAGGAGTTTCTTGAACTAAAGAGAAAGGATGATGCATCTGTTGGTATATACGAAGAGAATTTTACAAGGCTTGCAAGGTATGCATCTGGATTTATCATCCAACCTGAAAGTAAACTTGATTGATTCTTCGGTGGCTTAAAACCAAATCATCGAAGGGAATTAGCTATAAGAGACTTCAGTAGCTATGAAGAAATTGTGCGTTGTGCTATCAAGATAGAAATGGAAGTTGGTGTTACTTATCAATCTCATAGTTTTGACAGGAAATGAAAGATGGAGTTCAAGGAGAAATCTCAAAATAATGGTGAAAAGAAGATGAATGTTTCCTTATTCTCAAAGTGTGGAAAGAAACATGGTGGAGATTGTCTTAAAGGGACTAGAAAATGTTTTAAGTGTGGAAAATAAGGTCATCGAGTAGTTGAGTGTAGAAGTAATGAAAAAAGGGTTTCTAATGATGTGAATAAATAAAATACTGCTGAGAACGAACCACCAACACTTCAATGATTCAAGTGCAAGGAAATGGTGCATTACACTTATAAATTCCCTAATCCAAGGGTTAGTGATGATCGAAATGAGAAACCACTTAAGGAAAATGACAAAGGGAAGTCACATGTGATCACTATTGGTGATGTTGAATATGAAAATGATGTGGTGGAATGATTAAGTGTTTATGTAATGGGATTCGAAAATAATGTACTATATAGTATCGTGGAATATTGGAATATTTATGTATTGGTCTATCGTGGTTTTCAATAATTTTATGGTACCGGTAACCATGGAAAGTGATTGAGATTTTTTTGGAAAAAAAGATGATATGCGCATAATGAAGGGAAAATGAGAAAATTAAATGTTTGATAGTATTCATGAGCTCATTATTGATATAAGGACTAAGTGATATCATGGTTTGAGTATATAGAATTTTGAGGATTTTGGTTGGTGGAACGTGTTAACTTTTAACTACATTCATGTTTTCACTAATGTTCAATGGGTATTCATTCTTCAAGAGAATACATGATTAAGGTATTCACATGTTTGTAATTTGACCAACAAGATATATCTTATGATATATGGGGGTAAATGATGGCATTCACATGATTGTTATGTGACATTTCAAGTAATCATTTTCTTTATACTATGAGCTTGGACCGAAGTATTTTAGATAAGCCTAAAGATTGGAATAGATTATGTTAGACATAAGTTAGGATAGAACTTTTTTCGATATTATTGATGGGATGTTATTGTAATATAGCTTTAGCAAAAGGACAACCTGTAGGATGGGTGACAACACATCACGTCGGAAAAGGATGTGGGAATCGAACCCACAACCGAAGTGCGACTGGCCTTTATCGCCTACCACCGGCCTACAGGAAGTCTCTGTTTAGTAGAAACTAGTTTTATTATATTATGCAGTATGATATATGAAGTTTAAGTCCATTTTAGGAACCATATATGATTAATCTCACTATAGATGGACTTATGCATTTTTTGATAACTTTTCTAACCTTTTGTTTGAGACAGATGGAATGACCCATCATTCTATCACATGATCTGCTAAAACATCACGAATGTCAAATTCAAGTTCATTTCTTTAAGAGATGATTTGTAAATTGTCCAAATAACGACCAACAATGCGACTATACCAAAATCATGAAAATATTTCTTCTAATTCCAATTTCATCAACTTTAGGGAAATGATCTTGAAAACCAAAAATGTTGTCCTATTGCTATTATATCTGATGAATCAGATGGTACCTTAGATCATCACAAATTTATGGTTGTGTGATTGTTGGATTTTCCATAGCCATGTTCTCTACCACACTCCATCAGAACATGATGGTTAGATTTCTCTTCCATATTCATATTTTCACTTATATGGAAACCCAGGGATTAGTTTATTTGAGTAACCGTAACATTTCATACTTTTGTTTTTAAAGATTGGTTTTGGTATTCATTTTTTCGATGTGGGATTCTATTAAATAAACTTTCTAGTAGTAAACCATTTATAACCCCAACGAATTTCGAGGGAGAAATTCATTTTAAGGGGGGTAGAATGTAACACCCCGAGATTTTATGAAAAATATTCTTTTTAATTTCATTAATGTCTAGTGTTGTACGCTACACCAAAAGGATCTTGCACAACACGAATCCTTTACTTTCATTGCATTACACACAATCACGACCTTCCTCGATAGCGTTTGTAGTACACAATACTGAGTTTCACTAAACAACGATATGTTATTAAAATATTATTAAAACTAGCCGTTATGAATAGTAATAACCAATTTTTGATTTTTGTAAATTGTATTTTTCAAAATGGACTTTATTTTTGGATTTGGAATATCCAAATTATCATAGGGTGAAATTTTGGTACTTTTCGGATAACTTTCATTTTCTGATGAACAGTGAAAATTACTAAATTTTAATTAAAAACAACCTTTTTAATCGAAATAATTAATAGTGATAAAGTCTTAATTTGAGTGGTAATAAATTATATTTAGAATATATTTTTACTATTTAATACAATGTTGTTCATTGGATGTAATTTCACATTTAAACCAGACATAAACAAGTGTCAATCTTTTGATAGTTATTATCTCTTAAGAACACACTAATTGTTTTGACGACAGATATTAATTTTTAAATTAATTAATGGAACTGAATGTTTTAAATTTTGTAAAATAGAAATCATTTTTTAGTTCATAATATCAAATATATCTTAGGCCTAATTTTTGGTATTTTTCTTAAAAGTTTCATTTTTTGATGAATAGTGAAACCACTAAGTGGTAGTTAAAAAAATGAATTTTTTATAAAACATAATTTTACAGCTTATGTGAGTGGAATTTCAAAAATCCGATAGACATGGATGATGTCAGTAAATAATATTTTGTTCAATGAGATGAAACTAATTTTTGGTGAATAGTAACTTTTTACTTTTTACCATGGTTAAAAGTAAATAGGGTAATTAAGGGTAAAAATGATATTATTATTACCCTAACACAAGTCGTAATTCTATTGGATAAGTGTAATTCGACCAAAAACAACCTTAGGAATAAAATATGACCATTTAGGCCCACTTGTATTAGATTAGGACATTTATTATTAATTTATTTTAAGAAGGGTTAAAATAGTTAAAATCAATGTTTAATAAGTATATAAATTTTAATATAGGGTTATACATAAGATAAATTAGACTATAAATATTCATTATAAATATAAATAGATTTCATACATAATGATATTTTATTTGTAATTTTTAGACTTTAAATTATTTAATTTATTTATGACACAATGATGATGCACTAATTATCTTATTAATGAAATATTGACATAATTGATGTTATAAATACCCAAATAAATTTAATTTGCGACTTTTTATGAATTAAACTAATTTTATAGTATAATATGACAGGTTAGTATATATTAATTTACTTTTTTCGAACTAATAATTCAGGTATGAGTTTTAAAAAAATCAATTACTAAATAGTGTCAAAATTGACATAAAATAGTTTTTAAAAAAAATATTATATAATTAATTGTTATTTTATTCATAAAAATCTATGGTTAGGACAAATGACTTATATAAGGTTATATATATTAATAATAAACAACATGGGGTTCGTTTGACTTGTTATAGTATGTTTATTAACCTTATAGTGTAAGAACACAAAAAGACACGGTAAAAGTAAAATTATATAACTTAAAGTTAAATATAAATGATAAGGTTAAAATAGGAACCTAAACATGTATAAATTATATTGGATGAGAGGCTTTCGACCCATCCCCACCTTAGCTTCGAAATAACTCAATTTTGAGATAGTAAAAACCGAATATGACTTTTTAATTAAATAATATTTTTAGTTATTCCAAAGGTGCCCATCTCCTCCCTTATAAAAGTGCACCTCCTCCTTCTCTTCCTCACACCATTTTGAGCCTTCACGCTCTGCCAACCCCTGAAAAATTCTCTTCTACACTTCCCTAGAAACATCCTAGAGGTCATGGTCTTCTTCAAAGGCCAATTTTAGTTCCCTAAGAGGACTCAAAGAGGCGCTTCAAAGAAGAGGTAATGTCCGTTACCGATTTTTTCAACTTTATTTCTTCTTCCACTTCTTCTTCTCAGTTTGTTTTATTATAAAGTAATAAAATAAGTATCACTCATATACTGATATGTTATTATAAGTAAGAAAAATCCCTATTTCACCATCTATCCATCATAAGGAAGACGAAATCACCGCACGTGCGTACATATGGAATACCGTCTCCACGCCGTGGTGTAGTCTTTTTTCCACCACCAACTTACATGGATGGGTATAATGGTGTAAATAATAACTATATATGATTATTGTAAAGTTATATTGATACTAAAATAGTATACATACACTCCAATACAATTCCACAATCAAGAGAACAATATCATTGCTCGTGCGTACGTACGGACTACTGTCTCCATGACACTATGAGATTCATTCTCCACACTAACCATTCATGAATGATTATAAAGTATATATAATAAGTAATCATGAAATATATGACATTATAATGAAACTAGATTTATGTGTATATATAAGTATGTCATCTACTTAATTCCATTCAACTCAATATGGAATCGAAAACAGCATTCATGCGTACGTACAGCCAATCGTCTCCATGAACGGTGTATTTCATTCCATTTAATGATCTATTATATATATGTATATTCCGAATATATATTATATATAAATCATTTTTTATATTCTGGAATTAATTAATCATGATCTAAGTAATCATATGAATAATTACAAGTCAAAACACGGACGACAAATGAAATGATTTTACCCAAAACGCTTTTTAACATGGAAATTACAAAAGAATGGGTAAAATAAAGTCATAAGTGAACCATATATGATATCATAACAATGTGTATGATTCTGGAATAAGTCGATGACATTTTTTAAATCATTATACAGTAGGATCGGATACATACGAATCATATTGGACATAAGGTAAGGGATAATGTTGCATTCTCAATTGTTTTCTATCTGAGATTGCTTATACGTAAGTCTTTACTGCGGTTATCTTTATCATCCAAGCCCATGTTTTCTAAAAATGGTTTCCTGTATGTTTATTGACCTTTTTATCCATTTTTGACTTTTACAACATGGTATGTATGGAATATTTCTTTTTTTTGAGGTACTTTTTGACATTTCTGGCAAATGTATGAGAAGAATGTTTCTTTTAACGTATATGACATGAAAGGATTTTTACGGTTTTATAAAGCCTTATTTTCATGAACCATCCTACAAAATATTTCATGACTATTTTCAACAAAATCCTTTTCTTTTAATGTTAATTGTCAATTTGTGAAAATAAAATTATTTTCAAGATGAAAGAATATTTTCCTCAAGAATTCATTTCATGTGTTTTATCAAATCCATTTTCCATATAAGATGAAATTATTTCATATGTGTACGTTTCAAGTATAAAGTCTCTATTATTTATATGGTTTCACTTTTATCATTATGAAATGATATCTATTTATTTCATATGGATTATGTGACGATGTGATGATGTTTATGAAACCCATTTTATTTGTTGGGTTATTATGAATGATGTAAGTTTATTTTGTGGCACAAGTAAGAATGATTTCATTATGAGATGGGTGGACCTATATCTCCCTCCATTTAATTGGGTAACGATTTTATATCTCATGAGATAGACATGGATGGAACGTCTTGTTAAACCAGTTCAGTAACACAGGACTGGAACGAGGAGTAAACTCGATTCAGAAAGGGACTTTGTCCACTAAGATGGTCTTGGCAGCAATGCCGTGGCTAATATGGAAATCATATAATGTGCTTAATGGTTTCCACAATAACATGTTTTATCTCCATTCTATTTTATCATTTTTAATGTTTCTTTACTATATATTCCTTACATACTTCCAAGATTCATGTCTTTACTCAAGATTTTGATGTTTAGATTTTATGTTCATGTTTTTTCATTGAAATGTTTATGGATTGTTTTATGTTATATATGTTTACCCTTACTAAGCATTTGAGCTCGCCCCTTTTTTGTTTTCTTTTCACCAGGATATAAAGAAAGGTTTTATGTAAGAAAAAAAGGGAAGATCTTTATTGGGAGATGTTGAAGATCTTTCACCACGTTTAGAAGATTTTATTCCGAGTTTCCATAGAAACTAAACTATTACGGTCCTTCTGTGTCTGTTTTTCATATGTATTAAGTATTTCACAAAATTAATGTAATGTCTATGTACGTCAAGATTTGGTTCTCTACATATATCATATATATTAATATTCTGAATATATATTCTATATAAATCATGTTTTACATTCTGGAATTATGTAAATCAGGATTTAAGTAAAAATAAGAAATCAAAATACGAACGATAAATGAAATGATTTTATCCAAAACACTCCTTTAACATAGAATTTAAAAAAAAAGTTAATATAAAGTCATAATTTAACCATATATGATATCATAACAATGAATATGATTCTATAATAAGTGAATAAAATTATTTAAATAATTATACAGGAGGTTTACAAAAAAACAAAGCATATCGGACATAAGGTGAGGGATAATTATTCCAATCTCATTCTTACCAACGATTGTTTATTCATAAGTATTTACTGGGGTTATACTTATCATCCATGTCCATGTTTTCTAAAAATGTTTTCATAAAATGTTTACTATTATTCCATGTATTTTAAAAGTAATTTTTACCATTTTTGGACTTTTACAACATGGTATGTAAGGAATCATTCTTTTCATTACCATACGAGGTACTTTTTGTCTTTTCCGGCAAAAGTACAAGAAGAATGTTTTTTACTTATACGGCATGAATGGATTTTTATGGTTTTATAACACCTTAATTAAATAAAGCTTCTTCTATATTATTTCATGACGATTTTCAACAAAATCATTTTATTTTAAAATTTCATGGCATTTTGTGAAATAAAATGATTTTTAAGAGGAAATGATATTTTCCTCATGAATTCATTTCAAGTGTTATATCAAATCCATTTTAAATCTAAGATGACATTATTTCATATGTGTATGTTTCATGTATAATGTCTATATGATTTACATGGTTTCACTTTTCTTATGATGAAATTATATCCATTTGTTTTATATGGATTATGTTATGATGGGATGATGTTTATGAAACCCATTCTATTATTTGGGTTATGATGAATGATTTATGTTTATGTTGTGGAACATGTAAGAATGATTTCATTATTAGATGGGTGGGACCTATATATGCCTCAAATTAATTGGGTAAGGATTTATATCTCAGGATATAGATAAGGCTGGAACGGTAAGTTAATCTGGTTCAGTGATACAGGACTGGAACGAGGAGTTAACATGATTAAGAAAGGGACATTATCCACTAAGATGGTCTTGAAAGCAATTCCTTGGCAACTATGGTAATCATATCATGTGCATAATGGTTATCCACAATTAAATGTTTTCTTCCCATGTTATTTTATCATGAGTGATGTTCCATTATGTTATATGACTTACATACTTCCAATATTTATGTCTTTGCTCAAGATTTGATATTTAGATTTTATGTTCAAGTTTTTGCATTCACATTTTTATGGATTGTTTTAAATTATCTATGTTTACCCTTACTGAGAATTTGAGATCACCATTTTTTTTGTTTTCATTTCCCCAAGATATAATGAAAGGTTTCAGGTACGAAAACCAAATGTGAAGATCTTAATGGTAGATGTTGAAGATCTTTCACCATGATTAGAAGATTATGTTCCAAGTTTTCAAAGACGCTAAAGTATTACTGTCATTTGGTGTCTGTTTTTGTTATGTATTAAGTATTCCACAAAAGAAATGTAATATCTATGTACATCAAGTACGGTTCACTATAGTTTATATGGAACCTCTCACGAGTTTGAAAAAAAGTGTGTGAATGATATTTGGTCAGAATCCTTTGAGATAGACTCTTAGATGTAGAATGGGACAATGAATTTAGTGCTAATATTGATTCTTTTAGAGACAAGGAGAAGCTATATAATCTAATATGATTCATCAATTAAAATTTTCGATGTAGTTACAATGGAGGAAGATTGAGTTTCTAAATATGGGTTGTGGCATTTGAGGCCTCATTTGGGTAATTACCAAACAAAAAATCACAAGTTAGAATCTATAGTTCATTATTTATGCTATTGTAGGTATTGCATAATGGGTGATCATTTTCTAGGGCATAAAAATCCCCAAAATCCACAATTATGTCTCTATGCATTGTGAATTAAATCATTGGTAGATAAGGTGGGTTCAATACATGTAGTCATCTGATTAAAACATACCATATTCTATGGAAGGTTAATTCTCTAACAAATGATTTGTAGTAAAGGAATAAAAAATTAATAAAACTAGATTTTCTAGAAGGGAAAGGTAGTCAAATGAACAATTTATTGAGATGCACATAGCATTCCAACAACATCACCAACTAAATGTCCTTATATCATCGATAGTGACCTCATCACTTTTTTCGAAATACAATATGAGGATGTTATCTATATTTAATGGATTAGTCATGAGTAAGAGTGTTTCTTTTGAGGAATCATTTATAGGATGGAGCATTGATGATAATGATATCGTGGTCATCCATATACATTTCTAGACACCTAAAAACATAAAAGAGGAAATAATCAATGTGTCCCATATTTATACATTAATATTACCCCTAGGAATTCAATGAGGTGCCAAGATCTATATTTCCAATTCCAGTGTCCGGGAATGAAATTGGATACATCTATCGGGGGTACTCAGTGTTCAAACTATTATCAAGTGAAAGAAGAACACCAACAATTTATTGAGATTCAATTGTAATATATATTTAATAGAGGATAAAATAGGATTTCACCATGTATTTTATTACTGGATTAAGGATATCACCTCAAGGAAGTGATGTGGTATGCGTTTTCAAGGATTTGATCCTAAAGGCCTATCAATTTTTATCCATTAGAATGTCCAACTCAGTGGAAGAACATGGGATAATATACATTCGTGAGATTATAATTTTACCTAGGGACCCTCATACTATTATTTATAATATTTAGAGAAAGGAGGATGAGAAACTCTCAAGGGTGATGTGATGATAGCTCTAGATTCGTGGCGGTGGAGGCCAATGTGCTGGACCCTCCCCCTTTGGCAGTTGAGGGTCCTTAGACATCTCTCAAGGGATAAAATTCTTCCCATTTTGCATCCTTTTTCTAATCCCAACCTTTTCCCTCTGTTTCCACAAATCTCTAACTGCCCTAATTTTCTTGATCAGTTCGATGGTATCCCTAACCATCTGATTTCTACTACAGAATTTAATGAGGCCTCTTCACTGTTGGATATGACCCTGATCACTCAATTCATGAAGTGGCAGCCTTTGGTCAATGATTTTGATATGTTCTTCTATGCATCTTTGGATTTACATGAAAGGGATATGGTTGATTTTCTTCCTAATAGACACATCATGGTTTGATTTGCATCGTAGGATGACTTGATCAATGCATGGTCTAATTCTCCACATAGCTACCACAGATCCTGATTATTCCTATTCAGATATTCTTAGGACTTTCATATGAAGTGTGACTCTCCATCGGTGAAAACATTGGTTATCTTTATTGAACTTATTCTAACATTTATGAACCCTTAGATCATAAGAATGATAGGGATCCTTGTAGGTATATTCTTATGTTTTTTTTTAAAACTCATTATTTTTTCACCATGTTAATATGAGAATCTATGTGGAAGTTGATGTGTCATGTGTTTATACTTAGTATGAGTATATTTCATTGCGTAAAGAATTTTGATGAAGACAACCTATAGTATATGAATCCTTGGTCGATTTTTGATCCCACTATATTAGAATCATAAACATAGAAGAAAAATCTATGTGGTGGTTGAAGGACCTCAAGATACAGAAGGTTGTGGATGTAGGAGGCATGGGAATTGGATTAAGGTCTAATTGTGATGAAGCTCTATCTGGACAAAGTGTTCAAGAGAACAGGGCCCCATGTTGTTTTCTTGGTGGGTGTAGTGAGCTTATGAATACAGTTTATGAGGAATCTTTTGGTGGTTTTGAAGCATCTAGTCGATGCACTGGATGGATTACTGGCTCTATAGGTTCACTTTAGTAGTGCAGAAAAGGAATGTTAGGGTATTACCTTTCGATCTGAGTGTTTAAGGAATTTGTAATAGCCTTAAAAATGATTTGGCATGTCCCCCTGGTGCTAAATTTTCAGGGGGTGCACAAGATAGTACAATGGTTGATGTAACTTTATATATGCACAAAGATGATGCTAATGCTCTGTCTGAATCTAATGGAGCTGATGTTTCAAATCACAAGGGAAATGTGACCCCAATTTCACGTACTTATGGTATATATATGTGTGTTGCTACTTATAACATCACTAAAAGAGTGATACATCTAACTGTAATGGTAAATCCTATGGATAGTCAAGAGTGGTAGAAGACAACACATGAGGAAAACTAGAATATGAATTCTAAATAAGGAGAAAAATATGAGGAGAACCTTGTCCTATCTCAACTTTAACAATCATTTGGATATACTGTGTATCGATGAAGGGATGGAAGAAAAACCATTTTTCCCTCTGAAGTAGAGTCCGATAAAGAATGACATCCCTAAGATGACAATAATATAAGGGGATCTGGTAAAGGCCTGCACAGTCAAAGGAGGATGAAAATAAAATATGGAAAATACGGATCTTGGGAGCTGCATTGTTTCCAATAATTAGAAACCAAAATGCTTCAAATACTAGTCTTGTCTTAATTGGCCTATAGAGTCATGATCAGCCTAAAAAGATAGTAAATCAAAAGAACATGAAATTTAGACAGTGGATGGTGGGGTGTGTCATTGAGTTGGAGACACTGTGTCCCCAGAGAATTACAATGACTTTGCAACAACAAAGGCCTGGAAGGCTTGGTGACCCCCCAATAAGGATGGTGAAAAGGTGTTACAGATATGAAAGGGGATTGAATCCTATATTCATAGTATGTGATGATGGGAAAGGAGGATCCTCCATCTCATGGATAGTAGCGTGAGACAAAATAGCATGAATATAATGTTATACTCGAACATCCGATAGAATTGCTTATGAGATAAGAAGTGGTAAAGGCCAGATCAATCCAAAAAATTAATTCCCCTAATGCAATGGCTGAAATAATGATCTAAATGGTTCTATGGGTTCCTCCCAATGAGGAGAAATCAAAATGGATTGATAAACATGACCTGATTTTAATTCGAGGCTTCAAAAAAGGGATAATAATCATAGATGAGTATATCCAATCAGGGGATAACCCGGTATTAGGGTTCGAATATGCTCTAATGGCGGAACAAGAAACACAGGTAAACACCATATCAATGAAAAAATTTAAGGAGATAAAATCTGGTTGGTATTAATTACATTTTAATGACTCGGTGTCCTCTTTTGTGATTGAACATTGGGTTTCTCAGTTTTTCCCTACAGAAGGTTTGAAAATAAAAATTTAATTTTGTGTGAGTGAGTATTATTTTTGATAGGGTTTCTTGTTTCATATTGAGGATTAGGGAGGGGTTATTGAACTATTTTGGTATACAGGGTATTTTGAGCTGATCCTTACACCATCATAATGAAGGTCAAACTGAATAGATGATATATATAATAGAGTAAATTATCCACAAATATGTCCTTGGTTTGAGTTGTTCTTGGGAGAATAATATTAAAAATTATTAGTTATATTATAATAATAGTTATCATGAAATTATTCAAATTACTCTTTATGAGTCAAAATCTAGTAAGATGTTTCATTCACCTTTATGTTAATTTGGGGTAGGTGAGGCCAAACTACATGGATATTATCACATTAAGGATACATCAATACAAGATTGGTTAATTTGGCTGTTAATGAATATAGTAAATTCTTTGCATAAATCATATGATTCCATTTGTTGATGAACACTAGAAAATGGGGTCATGTACTACGTATTATTTCATGTATTGATTAGGTATAAATGTGAGATGCCACCTTGGATTATGAAACAATTATATTTTTAGGTGATAGTCTGACAAGATTATTATAAAATATCACTTCTTGATATATATTAGGATATGTAAAATATTTTTCTTCTTTACTAGTTATGTCATTATTACTCAGACACATCTCTTGTTTTCCAACCAAATGAGGTGGAAATTGATATTGTCTCTTATATAGAGTAGCACTAGGTATGTATCATAGACCGAAGCATGAGGTTTGTATACGGAATTTTCCCCCTCTTATATTGTTGATATAGATAATAAGTTGTGTACATGATGGGACCAAGGAGTGGGTGAATGATGTATGTGATCAACGAACATATTTATTGGTCGATGATTCCTTACCAACCTTATATGGGGAACTAAATAGTCAATTTCTATAAGGGAGAAGATGGAATGATACTATATTTTCATATGAGGTATAAATTATTCACATATTGTATAATCCATTTTTGAGTTGACTTTTATATCTCAGACCATAGTAACTGATCATTCAGTCCTATTTTTTTTATAAATATGGTGTTTAGGGGTAAAGATGGTATATTTTACCAACATATGATGTGAATGAAATTCATAACATGTATTGGTGTGTCCAGACCACCAACATATTTGAAATTAAATTTCTATGGGAGTGAAAAACCTAATATTTAGAAGATGTGAAAATAGTTAATGCCTTGTATTTTTCATGGTTTTTCAGTTGGAATAATCTATTATTTAATTCTTATCAACTTCCCCGATCATTTATCTAGTACCATGATCTACCTCTTGATAAATTCATCCATGTCATATGCAAGTACATGATGTTGTACTTTATTCGAACCATCGATCAAGCCACCATTCATCACATTGAATAGCCACTGATGAGAGATTATATCTTTTATATCCATTTCTGTATTTATCGTTCGATCCTCTATGATCTTTTGGTTCCAAATTATATCCCCAATTTTTAAGGAATTTTTTTATTTTTTTCGATCTATTCAATTACAAGATGAATTTGAATATGATACATGATGAGTAATCCTCTATCTCTATAATGAGTTCTATATTCTCTTGATTTAAAATTTTTTACATTGCTAATGGTTATTGTTTATGAACAACTATGTTTCCCCTGTCATTTTATACTTTGTATTTGATGTTGGAATTACAGGAATGAAATATTCTTCATATAAATGTATGGAAATTAATTCAAAATGATATGTCAGCAAACATGGGACTCAAGTTATGAAACATACCACCCCAATGTATAATAACTTATGGTATAACACCAATGATGAGGTTCATGTTATGGAACCTATAGACACCATATACATTTATATCCTTGGATATAGGTCACCCTAGTTAACATCATGGGACATGGAACATATAGGTCTGGTACTATTCCATAAATACCATAAGAAAAATTCCTTTTTCTTGATGAGGTCACCCTAGTTAAAACCTTGGGACCTTGCCCATGTAGGTCCCATACATTTTTCATATGTGGCATATGTTGATATAGTCACTACCAATTATTGACACATTAAAAAAATGATTATTCTCTTCTATTATTTTAAAATTTTCATATAGCTTATAAAATAGACTTTTTCATATATTTCCTTCATTTATAGCTTCACATAGTAAACCTGCATATGGTTATGCATTATAATAAATTGTTTTATTTGATATAAAAATCATTTTTGGAGGCCTTAGGTGTATATCTCACAAACTATTTGGGGAAGCAATGGTGCATGAATAGACTACATGATTATCGGTAGGGACTTGATGAAGCTCATGGTCATGGATTATTGATTGATTATATCTTAGGAGATTTTGAGCACAATATTGAGACTTCTTTCATTATACTATTGGAGATATATTCCTTTTCATTTTTGTTTATTTCAAATCTATTTTATGCGGGATTCCATCTTCCCTATTTTTCTTTCTTTGGTATTTCTCCATGATATGCAATTCATTTTTCTACATGTTGCCTCGATAGGATATGATTATTGTTATAACTACATAGTTGAATTAATTTCATTTTTATGCACTTATTATTATTATTCTTCAATTTATTCTTTTTTTCAGCCATGCGTTAGTCTAAAAATTAGCGTATAGTCTTTCCATAATTCAACCGTGGACCCTCACAAATTTTTAGTATCCTCTAGAATGTGTGGAGGTGCACATGAGGACATATGACCAACCGACCAAGACAACCTCTTGGTACCATTTAGGTAACAGTGTTACAAATAATGAATTCTCTCCTCCCATGGATAATATGATCCAAAATTTATTACAATAAAAAATTAAACATTCATCATCAAGATTCAATATGTTATTACAGTGTTACTGGAATAGTTTTTCAACTTTCCTTCTTGAATGTTCTTATTATTCCTATTCATGTTATTGCACAATAGTGTGTAATATATTCTTTATCAACTTCATCATTTGAACATATACAATGATACCCTCTATTTGGTATTCTAGATTTGATAAACATAGTCTAGTATCATGAGTATGATATCCCTTTTTAGACATCCCATTTTCGAATTTCTACTTCACCTTATTCATCTCATAATATCCATTAGCTAATATCTATTTGGTACCGAATCCTCTGATGCAACAACATCTGATTATTTGACAAGATATCTATCAAAAAAATTAGATAAAACCTCTTCTATTTAATAATTTTCATTAAACAATAATCTATGAAAAACACATGGAACCCTTTATATAGGCATTGTTTCTACAAGAATCATGGTGGGTCCATGAAATTCAAATTCCATGATAGTTAATTTCAAAATAAAATTTTATTGAATATGTTATCTAGTGGCTTTTTAGGGGGACTATATTTTTGTATTTATTATATTTTTTCTAAATACCTTTCAGTAACTCAATCCAATAATTTTTTTGATGATTTTTATAAAATAGAACAATCATATAAATTCATTTGTGGAGCTCTTTTTATTGAATTCATTAGGAAACATCATTCTAATAAACATATAATGGATTATTTGTATATATAGTTATAATAAATACATAAACTATTTTTTAAATTATAACATTAAAAAGTTCATCATAAATATGCATTTTTCCACCTCATTCAATATAATTTCTTCTAGAACATTCCATGATTACCAGTACCATACATCATAATCATCACAATATCGAAACATTTCTATATCTGGTTAACTTGGAAAGAGATCCTATTTCTAAAAATTAGTGATCCACCATGTTTTATCAAATTCTTCTGTCAGTAAACATAGATAAAATAAATAATTCATTGAATTATAAATTATTTTTTGGACTTTTAGGAGAAAATATGACATCATAATTGATTTCGAAAAAATTTTGTTCAATGAAACTCTGAATTTAAATTGAGAACCACATGGTTCTATCTACTAGATAATCACCTCTATTTGATCGACACTGTCTTTTAGTCTCAGTCTATGCACCTCTATCCATTGGAAACATTCCAATCAACATTAAAATATAGGATTCAATTTGTAATGTAATTATTTTATAGATATCAAACAAAAAAAATAATATCCTCCTTAACTTATTAACTAACCCTTTCACAATCCCATCGTGAAAAATCCTATTGGTCTCCATAGTTTTCTTAATGTTAAATGTCACATCATTATCCCTTACCACTAAATATAAAATGTGCCTCGTGAACAATTAAGTGCATATGATCAATGTGGGATTCAGTACACTTTATTTGAATAAATACTAATCGCCTTTAATGGGCCTAATCGCAAATCCAAAACACATAATACCTCTAATAATGATGAAAATTTTGAAAGAAAAAAATATTCAAAATAAAATGAATTTTATAATAGACTACCTATATAATGATGGTGAACCTATAATTTATTTTTATTTTAACAAAGACATGTAATTTTTATAGGTAAATTTCAACACAATAATTATTCATGCACTGGGATTTTAGAAGGATTCAAGAATATGTCATAAATATATAACAAAGTACCAAAATTAGATGTAATTCCCCCAAAATGGTTGAAATGATTTAATATCCCATCCTAAGGTGACTATGACCCTCAGTCATCATCCTTGTTCAAATAGAAATTCTTAATACTTTCAATTTTATATAAAGTTTGATAAACCAAGAAATATATACATATATCTGAACAAATTAATCATTATATCTCACAATAATCAGAAAATACAAATAATATAATGTTTAGTGTCAATAAGGATCAACTAAATATGAGACTTTTTTATGATATCAGTGTACAATTTTATATAATTGAACCATAATAGAATCTCATATATAAATTTCATTTGTTATAATCATCTTAATAACCTAAGGAATATAGACATAATAAAAGGATGAGATCAAATTCTCTATAATGTGAAATACTCATCAATGTTTCAGCAATGAATAGAACATAATAATTTTAGAAAGATTGATCCAGGAAGAAATGTTTCATTAAAAAGAGTATAGAACAATAATATTTGTCTATAAAGTATTATATAAGGCTATATATAAACCAATGAAGAATCATATAACATGGAATAAAAGTGGAAAATATAGAGACAATAATCATGATCCATTGACCATAACTATAGGTATATGTTTATAATATTTCATTTAATATATTTATAACTATAAAATATAGAACATATATCCTCATAAATATCATAAATCAATATAGAGGTAATCATGACTCATTTCCCATAACATGGTAGATCAAGAAACACTATTTGTTTCCCTAGTGGAGTATGCATCACTTCCAAATGTCAATAATAAATAAGGAAAAATCCCTACATGATTAAAATAATATAAAGGTGCAACATCACTTCTCGATTCCGATAACACAGTAGAGTATACATCACTTCATGATTCCTATTGTGGAGAGATCATCAAATATTTATTCCAAAAATTATCTCATAAGATATAAATCATTAAACATTGTAATAGAGTGAAAAATAAGATCCAAATATTCAAAATAATATACATCCATATATATATATACAATTAGAACATTAAAATATTTGTTCTAAAAAATTTGCATATTTTAACATGGAAAAGAGATAGGTTTCAGGAGTAAATTTTTCGAGAAAATTACATAATATATTTTGAGAAAGACTGTGGATGGTAGATTAAAAATATGTTGATTGTAACATATTGTAATGCCCCGAACACAGTTACCCAAAGTCAATGCTTTATTATATAAAATTTGAACAATTCAAGGAATCATGTCTTGAAAGACTAATCTGTCTAGTATTATTGGAAACAATATATATAACATGAAAAGAAATATAACACTAATTTGTTCCATTAGAAACATAAATGTCTCCTAGATTATTCCTTCAAGTCACTCGTAACTATCTTCTTCATATCATGGTAAAATGAAACATATGAAATGGGTGATATCAAACGCTCTATAAGTTTAAACAATACAGTGGAAGATAACATAAACATTATGCATGAGGAATAATTAAAAACACATGCCCTTACAAATAATAAACATGAACATCTAATGGTAGGAATATGAGATGAGTAAATAATTCCATATAAAACCTAGTCATATTTATTCTATTTTTCAAATAACCACATGAACCATTATTATTTTCATAATGGTGGAATGTATAATGTCGGACATTCTAAAACATCTTGTTAACACATTAACCAAGATGTCTAAAAAAGATTTAGGCCTCAGACAAAACCATATATCAAATTTTGAAAATCCTAATCCAATTCCACGTCTAATTTTCTCATGAGACCTACCGATGCATTGAGGATATATAGTAGGTTCCACATATCACCTACTATGTCCAATACGTTCCTTAATATGTAAAGGATGAAACATAACATAAACATTCGTATCAAAACTACCATAAAAAATGGAAATACTTTAACTATAAACAATTAATACTACAAAAACAAATCATCCATATTCAAACATATCACAAAACCTTAAATACAATATGGATTATTTTTATCATAATAATCCAACATCAAATAACTGTTAAATTTTTCAGAGTATATTGACTTAGATGAAATCAAAAATATTTGAGAGAAATATATCATTCTATATTGAAATCATTTATGAGTCACATAATTATAAAAGAAAAAATTTATTTTGAAAATATTTTTATAATCTTGTATGTGATACTTTGATGATGTAATAACGACAAAAAATAACCACGCTTACTATATAAGATAAAAAACATTATTACCTTAATCCTGTTGAAAAGGTCATAATTTACCTTTTTTGGAATACGATTAAAAGATTCCTTTCCAAACATATAAGGTCAAATAAGTGTATAAATGACATCAAACTATATTATAGTAAATAGTAATGATTTTTTGAAATACATTTTTATGAAAACATGGATGTGGATGATAAAGAGGGCCCTGTAGATACTTATGTAAAAAAACTCAGATAGTAATGATATTGTGAAAAAAATCCTTATCTTGTACTTTTCCTTGGTCAAGGGTAAATTGACATCCTGTATAATAGTTAAATCATTTTTATTAAAATATATAATAACTATATTCATAAACACGATATCATATATGATCCTCTAATATTTAATTGTTAATATTATTTATGTAGTATCATTGTTTCAGGTGTTAACATATGTTTTTTCCTTTATATGCATTGTAACGTAAGCCAGGTTTGTTATGTATAGGATTCATTTGATTCATATACAGAATTATATAATGTACATAAAAATTATGTTTATTCATCAAATGAAAATTATTCTTGAATTCTTATGATGGGGAGATGATTCTCATCACGCTCATGGAGACAGTAATCTGTACCTATGCACGAGCGACAATATCATTATATTGATGGTGAAATCGGATGTAATTGGATATTATATCATATATACCGAATTATTAAAATGTTATATCTATTATTTACAATAGTTATACTCATTATTATACCCATACACATAATGAATTGTTTGAATAACAAACTAAGCCATGACGTGGAGATGATAAGCCGTACATACGCACAGATGGTGACTTTGTCATTAAAATAATGGATAGAATAGTGAATGTGGTAGTACAATTTTTATAATAGCATCAAATTATATATAAAATACTTGAGTTATTATTTTATAATGGAAACGACAAAGAAAGAGGAAGGGGAAGAAAAAAATAACTTGAAATATGTGATGAAATATTTACCTCTTCTGTGGGATCATACTTTTGATTTGATCAAAAGTGATCTATAGGTAAGACTTATGACCAAAAGAAGGCATGTAAGATGAAGGGAGAATTGTTGGAGGATATTTGGGTAGGTTTTGGCTGATCCAGATGGCTTTGGAGGTGTAAAATTAAGATTAGGGGAAGTTCACTTTTATAATAGAGGTGAAGGTTACTTTAGGAAATGTGTGAAAAAATATTTTATAATAAAATAATTTCTCTTTCTAATAGCTCCAAAATAATTTATATAGTGTCTATGGTGGGGATGGGTCGGACACCCCTCAACTTAAAGTTTGTAGACAGGTTTAGTTCACAATATTAACACTATCTTTTAAATTTAACTCTTAGTTAAATAGTTTGACATTTACCATGTCACTTTGTATTTTTATATTATATGGTCAATAAATATACAATAAACTACCAAGAGAACCCCAAGTGGTTCATTGATAGTATATATATATCCTCATATAATTATTTTTTCCAAACATTATATTTTTATGAATATTATATTAATTAATAATATAGTATTTGTTTTAAAAACTCAATTTGTTCAATTTGGAAACTATTTAGTATTTGATTTTTTTTGAAACCCATTGAAACCTTATCAATTGGAATAAAATTTAGTTAACCAACCCTAACATGTCATAAAAATAAATTTCATAATCTAATCCATGTTGACCAAAATGGGTCATATATTATTACTAAGGTTGTTTTTTGCCTAATTATACTTATCCAATAGAATTAGGGCATGTGTTAGTGTAATTATGATATCATTTTACCCATAATTACCATATTTACCTTTAACATTGGTAATCAAAAGTCCAAAGTTACTATTCAAAAATAAATTATATAATTGTTATTGAACTACAATTCATTTACTGATATTGACAGTGTCTCTCAAATTTTTGAAATTCATCTCACTCAAGAAGTAAAATTATATTTAATGCAAATTTGCAAACGCCTCAGGAGGTGGGTAAAAGACGTTAAAAAGTTCAATAAAATTTTTATATATCTAATCTTACTATAAAATGACTCCAACGAATTACATTGAAATTATATAGGTATTATGTATCTATTTTGATCTAAAATAAATTTAATAAAATAAATAATTATTTAAATAAAAATTTGTTTTAACCTATAATGTAGTGTTTTTCACTATTCATCAAGAATTGAATGTTTTCAAAAAACTACAAAAACTTCACCCTATGCTAATTTTGGTATTCCGAATTCAAAAATGCAGTCCATTTTGAAAAATAAAATTTATAAACTTTCATAATGTTGGTATTACTATACATTTGGATAATTTGATTGGTTGTGGTGTGTTAGAATCTTGACGTTGCTTACAATGAAAGCTATTGAATTATTCAATGGGAAATGTATCATGGAAGATTAGGGTGTTACATCTCCCCTCCTTAAAATATTTTCAACCTCGAAATTTATATAATACTACCGCAAAAAATGATTCGGGTGGTTCTTTATCATCATTTCTTCTAGTTCCCATGTAGCCTCTTCAATCTTATGGTTTCTCCATTGAACATTTAACAATCGAGTCACTCGGTTTCTAAGAACATGTTCCCTGGTGTCAATAATTTTGACAGGATCTTTACAATAAGACAGATCATGTTCAATTCAATTTCCTCATAGGTGAGTACATGCGTTGGGTCAGGCATGAATTTTCTCAAGAGGGATATGTGGAACACATCTTGATCTTTGGAGAGACTTGGTGGCATTGCCAAATGGTAAGCTACGACCCCAATTCGTTCAATTTTTTTGAAAGTTCTGATGTACCTTGGAATTAATTTACTCTTCTTACCGAATCTTCTAACTCCCTTCCATAGAGATACCTTCACGAAAACATGATCTCCTACCTGAAATTCCAAATCCTTCCATCGGTTATCGGCAATGCTATTCTTCCTACTTGAGATTCTTTGATGTGAGTTTTGATAAACTCCACATTTCCCACTGTTTCCTCAATATATTTTGGGCCTATAAGATTTCTTTCAACTACAACATCCCAACAAGTTCATCAGTGACATCTCTATCTATATAACCCTTCATACGATGCCATCTGAATTCTTCAATGCAAGATATTTTTATTGGAAAATTCTACCAGAGTTAAATATTGATCCCACATACCTTCATAGTCATGTGTGAAATATCTAAACATGTCTTCTAAGGTTTGAATAGTCTGTTTTGATTGTCCATCTGTTTGGGGGTGGTTGGAAGTGCTCAAACGATGTTCAGTATCCAAAGATTTCTAACAACTTTTCTGGAATCCTGATGTAAAACGGGGATCACGATCAGAAACAATCGATAGGGTTACTCCATGAAGACTTACCAATTCATTAATATATAGTTTTTATTAATGTTCTAGTGGTAAATCTTATCTTATATCAAGAAAATGTGCTTACTTGGTAAGACGACCAACAATGATCCATATTTCATCATTCATTCTAGGAGTGTTTGGTAGCCACATGAAAAAGTTCATCGTAATATCCTCCCATTTCCACTGAGGCATGAGAAGAGATAACATAACTCCTCTTGGATGTTGTCTTCCAGCTATCACTTTTTGGAAAACCATACATCTTGTCACAAAATCAGCAATATCCCTTTTTAGGTTACCACAATATTAATGTTCCTTCAAATCACTATACATATTAGTGCTTCCAGGGTGTACAGAGATATTGGAGAAATGAGCATCATTAAAAAATTCCGTTTCTTGATCAATTATATCAGGAACACAACATCTCTTCCCAAATTTCAAAATTCAAACTGCATATACGAAGCCACTTAATCTCTCATTATTTATAGCTTTAATATTCTTTTGAAACTAGTCATCATATGTTTGATAATATTGTATCTTTTCTAGTAAAGATGTTTTGAAACCATTTGAAAAAGTATTGATGTTTCACATTCCATGGTTATTCCCATATCCATCTTCACCAGATCCATGAAAATAAGATCCCTTTCAACTCTCATCTTTTTTTAAACACAATGATCCTTTATACTCAAATCATCTACCACCTTATTTTCCTTCCCAAGGTGGTAGTTTATTGTATAATTATAATCTTTTATTAGTTCAAGCCTTCTCCCTTTCCTCATGTTTAGTTCATTTTGGGAAACATTATACTTCAAACTCTATTGATCTATATAAATACCACTTTATTCACCATATATATAGTGTCTCAAAATATTCAACGAGAATTGTATAGTTTCTAACTCATGATCATGTGTGTGATAGTTTTTCTGATAAATTTTTTAGTTTTCATGATGCATAGGAAATAACTCTATCATTCTGCAGAAGGACACGACATGTAATTTTTTTAAATCATCACGTCAAATAAAAATCCCATCATTCCCTAATGGTAGAGCCATGATAGGATATTTGACTAATCTTCTCTAAATTTAATCAAAACATTCTTCACACTAATTTGTCCATACAAATTTAACCCCTTTACGTGTGAGCTTAGTTAATGGTTTACCCAATAGGGAAAAATTTTAGATGAAACGTCGATAATAACCTACTAAACCAATAAAACTGCATACCAAAGTTATACTCATCGGTGCTGGCCATTATTGGATTGCCTTGGTATTCTAAAGATCAATAGATATTCCATCCATAGAAACAATATGGAAAATAAAAGTGATCTCATGAAGCAACATTTCACACATTCTATACATCCCATATAATTCATTTCTTCTAAGAGTCTTTAGAATAATGCGCAAGTAATTTTCATGATCATCATAGATTCATGAGTGTGACAAGATATCATTAATAAATTCCACTAAAAATTCAAAAATATATTCATTGTAAACTCTATTCATTAAATCCATGAAGATAAAGAGTACATTAGTCAATCCAAAAGTCATTACTATAAACTCGTAATGCCCGTACCTAGATCGAAATGATGTTTTTGAAATGTCTTCCTTCTCCACACACAACTGATAATATCCAGATCGAATTTCAATCTTTGAAAAATATTGAGCTCCATGAATTTGTTCGAAAAAATCATCAATGTGAGGTAGGGGATACTTTTTCATTATTTTTATAATACTAATATCCCTATATTCAATGCACAAACTCATATATCCATCTTTCTTCTAAACAAAAATGATAGGGGCTCCCCATGGAGAAACACTAGGGTGAATAAATAACTTATTACTCAATTCCTCAATTTTTTATTTAGTTTTTCTAATTCCTTAGGGAATATTATATAAGGGGTCTTTGATATGGGCTATGAACTAGTAATCAATTCAAAGGAAAACTCAATTTCTCATTCTGGTGGATGTCCATGTAAATCCTCTAGAAACACATCAACCAATTCTCGCACAATAGGTATGTCCTATATTCAAATTTTTTTTACTCACCCATAATTATTTCATTCTCATCCTCCACAATGAATGAATTTATTAGAGCTAGTTGGGGTGGATATAGATAAGAACTTGATGTAGATGTTTCTTCTCTATAGATAAGGTACTCCTTTTCATCAATGATAATTATATCCTTCTTCTTCTTACAATAAATTTTCGCATCTTGGTCTGAATGACAATCCATACCAAGGATTATATGAAATCCAATCATTGGTATGATGATTATATCTGTAGATAAATATCATTTATATTCCTTAATAGGGACTGATTCACAAAAAATTATTGTAGTGATACTTCCCTTAGAATGTTTGAATGAAAACTCCCTTTTTAAATAAAATTGGAAATATATAATTTTATGAGAAAACTAGGAAGATATGAATCATTGTGATGATCTAGAATACAATAATGCATTGGATAAACTTGAGGAAACAATTAAATCACCTTCCTCCACGTCTTTTGGAGATTTAACCTTAGAAGTAGTGATGGTATAAGCTTGGCCTTGATCCCTTGGAATTTTATATGATAAATTTTTCTGACGTTTAAGACATTCATATCAATAATGTCCCATCTCTCAAAAATTTTAGCACTGAAAATTGGTATCTTCTTTCTTCCACTTCCAATAACTAGAAAGATTGACTTTATATCCACATTTGTAGTGTATTAGTTTTCTTTTTAGACATCCACCAGAGTGCTTCCTTAAAAAATTATCATAGGGTGGAAATTAAACTCTTCATTTCTTCCCTGTATCTTAATTTCCTTTTCCAGAGTGTTCATCAGATATCCTCTTCTCCTACTATGCTTTATAGTAGTAAGACTTAAAGGATTTCTTTTCTATCATGAAAGCACATGAGACAATATCTTCATACGATGAGAAAGATTTTGTGACTAATGATCGATGGAGAAATGATTTTAACCCATGAAATAAATGGTCAATATTACATCTTGGGTTATGTATATTATCCCTATCATGACTTGATAACCTTGTAATGTCAGATTCATAATTTGTGACATTCTCATCCTCTTTTTGTCTCATACTCGGAAATTATCTTTCCATATCCGCTCGATGGTGATGAGGAATGGATTTTTCTAATAAATGATCTTCGAATTTCCTAGATTCCATACTTAATACTTCTTTATCCTCTTTCGTGTTTTGATTTAATGACCACCATTGATCTGCATCTCTGATGAGGCAATAAACTACCATGACTACTTTTTCCCTTTAGCTACTCCCAAAAGAATGAAATAATTTCTATAAGGAACATATACATTGTTCAGCTACAAATGGATTTGTAGATCCACTGGAAGTTTGTGGTTGTTTCCTCATGAAGAGAACTAACACAGATCCTCCATGTTGTGGATATGGGTTCTCCATATGGGTATGGTTATTATTCGTAACCTGTGTGAGTTATCCAAGTATAGTGATATGCTTATCAGTACCAGTTGAATCACCAGTTCCACAATAATTATCTTTAGTAGGAGGGAAACCCCTATATCGATTATGTGTATTGATACAATTTTCATTCCATCCATTAGGTGATATTTCTAAACAATGGCATAGAGTATATTCATTTATGAACTGTAATACATAATTCAGAACCTGTAAAATACTTAACATAGATTGAACAGTTTGTAGAGAAAATAAATAATCATTAAAATGATTTCTTTGAGGTATTATATAATCAAAAATACTTCATAATTGTTTATAAATAAAATTATAATTATCTTAAGAACATACCCCAAGAGTGTCGTAACCAAAAGTGCAGCATGGCTTGTTATCGTGCACCAGTTCTCATTCGAGTCTAGCTCAAAGAGGTGTTTTCGATTTTTACCCCTAGGTACATCTGGGCCAGAGACACCTCTACCTGCTTATATCCATACATTAATGTACTACATGGAAAACTAACAAAAACACTATAGTATAAAAATTCCAGGATTATCTTCTAAACTGATCCTCACAGTCAATATTAGGGTAATGTGTTGTATTAAGAGTTTTTCTAATCTCGTTTCCATGATTTGTACTAAACATCCTCAGATACCAACTGTAACGCCCCAACCCTAGTTACAATGATTTGGTGCTTTATTACATAAAATTGGCATGATAAAAGAAATCATGTCTCAAAAGACAGATCATTTTAGTAATATTGGAAACTAGACACATACATAAGTTCAACATTACAATTTGAAAAGAAATACTACACTAATTTTTTCAATTAGAAAAACCAATGTCTCTTAGATTATGCATGCAACTCACACATAACTAACTTCTTCATATCCTAGTAAAATGAAACATAATAAAGTGGTAAGCTCAAAAACACAGAAAGAAAAAGTAGTACAGCGGAAGATAACATAAACATTAGTCATTATGAATAATTAAAACGCATGCCATTACATATAAAAAAACACATTATGGAAGGAATATGAGATGAGTAATTAATGACCAAATAAAACATAATCATGGATATTATACTATTCTAATGACCACATGAACCATTATTATTATTTTCAAAATATGGTAATGTATAATATGGGACATTCAGAAAAAAAATTCAAGGACTCAGACAAGTTGTCTAAAAATAATTTAGGGCTCGCCCAAATCCATATATCAAATTGGAAAAGGCCTCATCCAATTCCACATATAAATGACTCATAAGACCTACCAATGCATCGAGGAGCTATAGCGGGATCCACCAATCCCATACTATATCGAATACATTTCCCATATGAAATGGTCAAAACATAACATAAACAATCATATTAAAACTAGTATATGAAATGTAAATACATTAACCATAAACATTGAATGGTATAAAAATACCTTAAATACAATATTGAATATTTGTATCATAATAAATCAACTTCAAATGAGTGTAAAATTTATCAAAGTATGTTGACATAGATGAAATAAAAACTATTTAAGAGAAATATCTATTTCTATATTGAAATAATGTAGGAGTCACATAATTATAAAAGGAAACATTTATTTTGAAAGTATTCTTATAATCTTGTAAGGTACTTTTTGATGATGTTATAATGACAAAAAATAGCTACACCCTCCATATAATTTTAAAAAACATTCTTACCATAATTTTGTGGAAAAGGTCATAAAGTACCTTATTTGGAAGATGATAGAAAGATTCCAATAATAACATATTATGTAAAATACGGGTATAAATGACATTAACCCATAGTATAGTAAATATTAATGATGATTTGAAAATCATTTTTATGAAAACGCAGATGTGGATGATAATGATGTCTAAGTAGATACTTACGTAAAAACAATCTATGATAATAGAGAATTATAAAATAACCATTACCTTGTACTTTTTTCCTTAGTCGAGGGAATGTTAACCTCATTTATAATAGTAAAATAATTTTTATAAAATTATACGAGAACTATATTCAAAAATTTGATATCATATATGATCCTCTAATATGGCTTTGTTGACAATATTTCAGTAGTATCATCGTTACGGGTGTTAAGTGATTCATTTTCTGTTATATACTTGGGTACATAAGCCATGTTTGTTATGGATAATATGTATTTGATTCATATAAATAATTTTATTATATTCACAAATATTATTTTTGGTGATCAAAATAAAATTATTCTTGAATGGAAACTATGTGGAAATGAATCTCATCGCATTCGTGGAGATGGTAATCCGTACGTACACACGAGCGACAATATCATTATATTAATTATGAAATCGTATATAATTTTATGTTATAATGTATATAAAGAATCTTTAAAATGTTATATTTATCATTTATATTAGTTATACTAAATATTATACCTATCCAAATAATGAAGTGTTTGAATAACAAACTAAACCATGACATGGAGATGGTTAGCCGTACGTACGAACGTATGGTGAATTTTTCATTCATATGATGGAATGAATAATGAATATGGTTTTAATAATTTTATAATAACATTTTTATATATATAAGATACTGGAGATAGTATTTTAAAATGGAATCCACATAGAATGAGGATGTGGAAGAAGAAAAGAACTTGAAGGAGGTGATAGAATATGTACCTCTTTTTCAGGTTCTTAAATTTGATTTGATCAAAAGGGTTCCATAGGTTTGATTTCATACCATAGGAATGCCTCTAAGATTAAGGGATTAATTTTGGTAGGATATTTATGCAAGGTTTGGCTGAGACATATGGCTTTTTATGTGTGAATTAAGAGAATGGGATGTTCCCATTTATAAGAGAGGTGAGGCCCACTTTAGGAAAAGATAGAAATATGTTTTTATAATAAAATAATTTTCAGTTACTAATGGCTCCAAAATAATTTATAAAGAGGATAAGGTTTCTTTTTGTATAAAACCTCTCAACCTATAGGTTTTAGACTGGTTTAGGTCACAATATTAACATTATATTTTAGATTTAACTCTTTGTTAAATATTTTGACTTTTACCACGTCCCTTTGTATTTTAATATTATATGTTTAATAAACCTAATATAAACTACCAAGAGAACCCCAAGTGGTTCATTAATAATATATATATCCTCATATAATTATTTGGGCATGACATTATATATATATATATATTATATATTATATATATTAATAATATATTATTTGTTTTTAAAACTCAATTGTGTCAATTTTGACACTATTTAGTATTTTTTTGAAATCCCTTGAAACTTTATCACTTTGAATAATAATTATTTAACCAAACCTAACATGTCATATTAACTAGGAATATTAGTTTAATTAATCATAAGTCTCAATTGAAATTTATTTTGTTATTTGTAATATCAATTATTTTAATATTTCATCAATAAGGTAATTACTGCATCCTAATTGTGTCAAAAATATATTAAATTATTTAATGTTTAAAAATTATAAATAAGATAACACTATGTAGGAAATTTTATTATCTTTATAATAAATATTTATAGTTGTAATTAAACTCTGTGTAACCCTATATTAATAATTGTTTAGTTATTAAACTTTTAATTTAACTCTTTTTAATTTTCTTTAAATAAAAATATAATAAAGGTCCTAATCTAATCCATGTTGACAAAAGGGCATCATATTATATTTATATGTCAGTTTTTTTAATTATAATTATCAAATAGAATTAGGACATCTGTTAGGGTAATTATGATATCATTTTTATCTTTAATTAACCTATTTACCTTTAACCGTGGTAAATAAAAGTCAAAAGTTACTATTCACCAAAAATTATTCTAATTTTATTAAACCAAAAATCACATACCGGTATTAACCATGTCTCTTGGATTTTTGATATTCAACTCACAAAAGTGGTAAAAATATGTTTTATGCAAATTTTTAAATGCTCCTAGGATGTGGGTAAAAGACGGTAAAAAGTTGAATAAAATTTTTATATATTTAAACTTATTATATTATTACTGAAATGATTTAAAATGATATTATATAGTTATTATGTATCAATTTTGACATAAAATAAATTTAAATAAAAAAATAATTATTTAAATTTTATGTCGATTTTAACCAAAAACACTGATTTTTTCACTATTCATTATAAATTTAATGTTTTCAGAAAGATAACAAAAAATCACCCTAAGCTAATATTGATATTCCTAATTCAAAATTGAGGTCCATTTTGAAAAATATGATTTATTAAATTTCAAAAATTTGGTAATACTATTCATAACAGATAGTTTGATTGGTCGCGGTGTGCTAGAATCTCGAACTTGCATACAATTCAAGCTATTGCATTATTCAAAGGGAAATGTATCGTTCAAGAATGTGGTGTTACAAATATACAGCAACATGAATATTTATAAAGATGAAAAATTAAACATTAAGATCATTGGATAAATCATATTAAAAATAGAAAATACACATGTTTATTGAATACTCAATAACAATTTTATTTGAAATGAATAACAATGTCCCAATTCTTATTTAGATATTATCCTTTAAAAAATAAACATGGTTTAACAAAAAAACTATCAGAGAAATATTCATTGAAAAAAAATTATATCATAAGACACAAAAACATTTGAATAATAATTTCATGAAAAATGAATTTAAAATCTCTTTTAAAATCAAGAGTTATTTTTAAATTATTACATTTACCTTTAAAAAAATTAATAACATTTTCTTTTATTTTTAAAATAATAAAAAGTAAAAAGAATTCAGAAAAAAAATAACAAATGAATATGATGTTCTAGGAGAATAATTATAGTTCTATGTGATAAGAAAAATGTGTTTTTGGAAAAACATTATGACTCTCGTCAAAAAACTGATATTGCATGTCACATTGGAAAACACATTTCCAAAAAGGTGATGTGAAATTTTGTTAAAAATTTCCTTTTATCATGGATCTATAATATTAGATCCCTGAAAAATATATAAATTTTATGAGAAGAAAGACTTGTTAAGACATAAAAAATTCAGTTTTAGATTACAGAAATTGACTTTAATATTTTAAAATATATATTTTTTAAACCCATATTGTAAAAATTATTAAAAATAATAATTAAAATAAGAAAAGTGAATATGATGATCTCAAGAGATAACACATAATTAAAGGTTTTATATATTAATTTTAATAATATAAGGAAATAAAAATATGGTAAATTATGGGAAACTATCATTAAATAAGATGAAAATTATTCTCAACATTGATATTATTTTTGAAAAATAAATTCATCAACATAAAAAACATTATTTAAAAATTCATTTTCCACAGAAAGAAAATTAAATTACAATTATTGTAATGTCTTTTCAGAGATAATACATCTTAATTTCCCATTTAGATAGTTTCTAAAATCAGAAACACATTATTAATACAATGATTAATAGTTTTCATATAAAATGATTTTCAGTAAGTTTTTGAAGAAAACACAACATCTTATAACACATAGAAGTATTTATAATTTGTTTAAAATTAAATATTATATTATTATTCAATCAGACCAATCATATTGATGGTGATTACAATCAATCAGACTTTCCTTTGTTCTTAATAGTGGTTCGACTTAAATATTACTTTAAAATCTCTTGACCATTATCCTAATCATTGTACACATACAATGTATTAACAGTAAATATGATTTATAGATTTAAAATCAATAATTAAGTCTATTATACTATTCAATGTTTATAATTTTTATTGTTTGAATTATATCTATTTTTTGAAATATAAAATATAACATTAATTGTATAAAAATAAAACGATGTCGGTGAATTTTTTATTTCTAATATGTGAAGTCCATGTTGTTTGAGCTTTATGCAACCAACATAGAAATATCAATGTTTGAGGTTTTCCTATAAATATATTTTCATTTTCATAGTTTGGAGATGATATATTTTCCTACTTAGGTCTAATATGTTTTTATTTTAGGAACTACATATTTCGAGTAATTGTAAAATTTTGAATAGTCTTTGTTCTATTGAATTCTTTTTAGTATTGTAATACTTTAAGAAAATATGGTTTGGTATATTTCATTTGATCATTGTAACAATATAGGAAATATAGTGATAAGAATAGAGTGAATTTGATCAATTATATTGAGGTCTTTTAAGGATAGGAATATTGAGATCACCTATCAATTCGAGGGAATCCCGGAGATTAGAATACAGAGTAGAAAATAATCATATAGTGGGATTTATTGACAAGGAATGACAGACCCTTACATGGGTTATATAACTGCAGATTTCATTAGTATGAGTTATATTTACTATAAGTACACTTAATGTTACAATAATGATTTCTTTTAATATAACAAGTAATTAAATATAAATTTTATAATATGTAGATTTATTTTCTATATATGTTCTATTTTGAAAATTTCATTTTTTCAGAATGTTATTTTTCACCCATGTCTTTCAAACAAACCATTTTATCACTCTGTCTGTAATACCAATAAGATATACTCTAATATAATCATACAATGTTTGATTTCTATTTTCATAATTGAATCATAGTATATCATTGAGTCTGATCATTTTTAAAGAATATGAATTATGGATTTTGTTTAGTTTAATTTTTTTAACATTGATTCAACCACCCCACGTATATCATTGTTAACTATTAAGATCAAACAATTCATATCAATATAGGTTGTAATAATTATAATTTATATGTTTTTTCATTATATATCAACATTAGGTTGATTTTTTTATAAACTACGTGATTATAAATTGTTTTACTGTATTGTGATTGTATAAAAGAATTACTATTATTTTTAATATGGGAGAGTCAAATTTTCTGTCCATTAAAAAATTAATTCAATGTAAACCACCTATTTTTGAGGGTGTGGATTATGAATACTCACGAAATATGATAAATGAATCTATTATCAACATTTTAGTAGACAATTTAGTGAGGATTACTAGAAATATTGTAATTATGGATAATGACATAACTACATTCCAAAATCTAGATATTTTTCTCTATAAACTCAACGATATTATTACTAATATGGTATTATGATCTATGAATAGATCTATATATAGTTATATTTCATCTGGTTAAGTTCATAACATAATATAGAAAATTCTATAAGTCACACATTATGTTACTTCCAATGTTATTAAAATAAGAAGATCATTTCATAATTGAAATTAACATGACTTTTATTTTTTACCATTGGAGATAATTTTCAATGTGCACTATATTTTTATGACTATATTAAATAGTATTAAATATTATATAGAGATGGGTTTTTAGGAAAATATTTTTGATGAAAATAATATACTTATAATTCCAAATGAGTGAGAATCTGTATGGGATTTTTCGGATGGAATAAAGAATATTACCAATCATAATCTTGATAATCATATTATTATAATAAATCAATATGAAGAAATATTAAAGATAGATGTTGAGAATTATATACAGAAAAATGGTAATGATTTATTTTTCTATAACATCCACTAATCTAAATAATGTAAAATCATTTGATAATGTTGTGAAATGTTCATGGAAACAGAACGATATTCATCAGTATGATTCTAGTTGCTTAGAAATATTAGATATTTTATTTTCCAATATTTCAAAAATAATTAACTATATATTTGGAATGAAATATTTTCAATATAGATATAAAAATATTCATTAGGATAAATTTTAAAAAAAGCACCATGACATTAATTTTTATTAATTAAACAAGGAATAATATATTTATCTTGATTTAGATAATATAAAAAGAAAACATACGAGGGAATGAAATTCAGAAAAAAAAATTATAAGATTTATTAGATGACTAAAATATAGACAATACACAATTAATTAGATATTTTGAGTTCAAGTGGTGTGTATTATTCTAAAAAATCATTGGATAATGAATGTTTCCCATAGAGGAACATTGGCCTTTTTAGAGAAGTACCAATGGAAAATTAATGACAAATGGATAAGGTATACACTCTAGAATCCCTTAATAATATTTATTTACAGAAATATACCCAAAATGATAGAAATTCTACATCATCTAAGGAAGAATCATACTCTTCTATATAGGATAATAAAATAACTACTTATAATGTGGTATATAGTCTTCCAAAATGACTCAATAAAGAAAATTAAATTGTCTTAAAACAACATGGTAATGCAAAATAAAAAGTTGTTAAGGATGATTTACCGATAGATAATTGAAAAAATTAAATATCAAATCGTTACAAAGATATTTACATAGATAATTTTTAGAAAAATTTAATGAACATTAAAAACATATTTCTATAGAAATGTATTTACATGAAATACATTATTCTAAAACTAAAACCAATGTCAATAAAAAACATATTGAAAAAATAAAATCTAAACATTCTAGTTTTAAAGAACTTATATATTATTTTACCATAGGAAATAAATACATTATAAATTTTACAAAAAAATTAGACCTCATAGTGACTATTATTAATGGGTTTTGAAAAAAACTATTATTTAGTCACAACTACTTTGTTCTTAAAAGTGAACCATTTTGATAAATATTACAAAGTGGTGGACCCATAATGAAATTTTTTTTTTCAAATAACTTTCAGACACATAATTTATGTAAATCTTATTTCTATAGGGAAATGATATCATATAAATGAAGTAATGTTGGACAAATGTGGCTTCCTAATATTTTATTTTTTGTTTATACCATACCAAGGGAGGTTTGGGTTCTAAAAACTAATATTTTTGTTTTAAAAAAATTACATATAGTATGAATAAAATATATTGTGCATGGATAGGGTATTTCCAAGACATATTGTGGGTAAAATATATTTTATTATAAAAATTATCAAAATTAAAGGTCACAATGTAACCGTTAGAGTAAATTATCATGGATAAAATATTATTATAGTTAATATGGTACGTTTTTTAAAAGCTTTAAATTTAATTTTTTATATTTTGTAGGAGTAATTCACAATAATTTAAGCATAATTAAATAATTTGTTGTGGGTTACCTTGTGAAATATAATAATAAAAACTGTATTGTACATGTTCCAAGGATGATTTTTTTATTTCGTCCAATCATCTTGATAATGTTTAAACACTAAACATAGTAGAACATAAGAACCATGAAATAAGTTTTACTTAGTGAAATGTAATAGAACACATTGATATGGAATATAAGGTTGGGAAACACTAAACTTATAAATGTTGTTATATTTGTTATGAAAGTACTTTTTAGGGATCTTACAGAACATAGGTTAAATTATTAAAAAATTATGATCTCTATCAATATGATAAGAAACATAATCCTCTTTTTAAATCTATTAGTGAAGTTTTAACATCTAACTATTTATAGTTAATTCACATGGACTTATTTGGTCCTATAAAAACTATAGTTATCGGTGGAAAATTATGTCTATATATTTTAGTTGATGACTACACTATCTAGACAAGGGAATATTTAATAACAATAAAATATTAATCCTTTAATTGTTTTAATACTTTTGTATCTAATGATTAAAAGTTGAAATAATATCCTTGATAACTATTTTTGGTTATCTTGGTAAAGAATTTCAAAATTATGAATTTAAAAAAACTCAGTAGGTATGGTCTCCAAAATAACTTTTCAATACCTATAACCCCACATCAACATAGTGTAATTAAAATAAGAAATATAATTCTTCAAAAAATTACTACAACCATTCAGATTCCTTAATCAGTTTCTTATAAATTTTGGTATAAAGAGATTAATATTGTCTTCTAAATGATAAATCATGTTTTAATTATACACACTATTAATAAAACTCCTTACAAGTCGTGGATAGGGAGGAAACCAAAAATTTCATAACTCATGGTTTTTGGATTCAATGTATTCATTCTAAATAATAAATATAATAGGAAAAATTTTTGAACCCAAATACAATGATGGAATATTTATAGGTTATCCCACCACTATTAAGGCATAGAGTGTTTTTAATAAAAAACTCATACAACTGAGGAAATAATGCATATACAATTTTATGAAACTGGTCCTTTTGTTTTCAAACTACCTTCTCTTATATCCTCAAAAGTTATTTCTAAAACTAATATTCAACCTATCTCATAAATTTTGTCACATAAATAAATAAATCAAGAATATGCTATTGTATTTATTCATCAAAAATATTTTTACTTGTTTTTGAAGAACATAATTTAAAATATCAATGAATTTAGTTGTTTCATATGAATCTTCCAAGTGAATGTGTAAATATTGATGTAGATAAACCGGTTAAGAATAGAATTTCCTATATAAATTAATCTGAAAAAATATAATGCTTATCTCAATTAGATCAAATGAATCCTATTGGGGATATAAGTGATGAATTTTAAATAAAAGAATTGAAAGATCAACTTAATGAATATAAAGTGAAAAAATATATTCATTGGTTGAACGAACTAAAGATTCGTCTATAATAAGATAAAAATTGGGTTGATTAGAGTAAATGTGAAGAAAATGAAAGAAATAGTATAAATAAAGCTATAATTATTGATAAGGGTTATAATAAACAGGAGGGAATTGACTATTATGAAATGTATTCCATAGTAGTAATATGTTATTATATTCTAATAATTCAATATTTTGAAGTGTTATTTAATCTCAAACTGTTTCAAATGTATGTGAATTGTGATTTTCAAAAAGAATACGTTCTATTGTACTTTTATATACAAAATCCATTATTTTTTAAAAATATATAATATTGAACATTTTTTCTAATTTACCATGTCAATTTATAGACTTAAACAAGCCCATATATATTAGAATAATATGTTAACAATATATTATTTCAAAATAATTTATTTAATGGAGTTATAGATTGAACTATATCATTATAAAATAATTTAATTAAAAAATTATTAATCTATAATTATATGTTGATTACATTATATTTTTTTCCACTAATTTTTCTTAAAAATATTCCTTTGCGGATATTTTGATAGCCAATTTTTAGTTGAGTATAATGAGTGATTTAACGTACCATCTAGGCATTTAGATATCATAAAAAGTGGAAGGAAATTTTGTATCACAACATAATAAAATAATATATCTTCGTAAGAAATTTTTAAATGATAATAGTAAAAGTATTAGTACATCCACTTGTACCACCAATAATGTAGATCTTGATGTAGTTGGGGAATTAGTTGATCATGTAAAATTTAAAGATATTATTATAAGCTTACTTTACATACTATATAGTCTTCCCAATATTGTTTTGTGAGCTTATGTGCAGCTATCAATCCGATCAAAATGAATATCATCTTAGAGTTGTAAAATTATTATTTCATTATCTTTAAAGAATTAATCATTTTGTTTTATTATAATATTCTACAAATATTTTTTTGAACCATTATTTTAGATGGTGACTATAGTGAATGTATAATGGATAACAAAATAACATATGAAACTACTAATTTATTAAGAGACTCTTTAGTTTTATAGTCTTTTATGAAACAACACTTTGTTTCACATTCCACTAATGAAACTGAGAGTGGGGTATCTAGAATTTGTTGGGATCAAGTGTTGTCGATCCAACATAGCACCACCAATTTTGAAATGTGTTTTACTAAAAATATCATACATTTTGACAAAAAAGTTCTCTTAATTTATGTGAAAAATAAAAAATAATATCTCTCATGATAGCCACATAGATATCAGATTTAATTTCCTTCAAGAGGACACACCTAAAAGAGATATCATTTTATAAATCATTCAAACATATGGAAAACATGATTATATTTAAAAAACCCCTTAGTTTTGATAAATAATGACAAATGAAAAACATCTTGTTATGTTCAATGATACGTGATTATTCATATCTGATTACTGTTTATAAATATCCTTATAGTAATGAATTCCTGGAGAAGTAAATTTGTTCTTAGGTTTTCAAAAACATTTGTTTTTATAAAAAAATTATAATTTATAATATTTTTTTAATATGCTTTCCAGATTCGAAATTTGATACCAACAAATATAGAAAATATTTTGACAATAAAACTATCATAATCAATTTAAAAAAAAATTCATAATAAATTTTCATAGTAAAACAATCTAAATATATTTTTATAATAAAAAACTATAATTATATTATGTAATAAAACTATGGTAATGAGTATTCATAATAAAAATATCATCATCGGTATTCATAATAAAATTAATATAATTATTATTTCATTATAAAACTACAATAATCAGTATGTATTTCAAAATATCATAATAAATTTTTATAAATTAAAATAATTACCATTTTTTACAAAAAATCAATATGAACGTGTTACTAATACCACTAAAACCTTCTCCTCTGAAAAGTATTATTCTATTAATTTAATTTGAGAACATATCCTTTATATTAGTTTACTCATGTTGTTGATTGATTGTTATTTTTTGAAAACCATTTTTTATCAAAACAAATATTTTTTATAATATGACTACAATAATTTTGGGAGAATATTTTTCCTAAAACCTTGATCATTAAATAATACAATTAAATCTTTTTTTAAAGTTTTCATCATCTTTAGATCAGATAATATTTATATTTGAGCTGTAAAAACTGTATGGATTTTGAACAATTTTTTGTCTTAGTCTATAAGAAGGTGGTACAAGCCCATATTCCACATTTTATTTCATATGTTTGACTCATTACTCTCTCCAATCTTCAAATTAAACAGTTTGATTGTTTCAATATTCTTCTGATTTCCAGGACAAGTCTATGTACGATGTAAACTAGGAAGGATTAAGTGAATATGAGTGTTTTAGTGGAAGATATGTAGAGAGATATTTGTTTCATAAATAATGATTCTAATATCAAAATAATAATTTCTATATAATTAAGGAAAATTATATGTATTATGAATCTAAATAAAGATTTATATTTGTATTATCATGAAATTAGTAGAGTGTATTATAAATCTTCTATTTTTTCTAAATTAAGCGATAAATAACTTATGAAATTTACATTTTTTGAAAAGAATTATATTATTTTGTAAAAAAATGTTATTGGATTTGGTATGTGTTACTTCAGGAGGTCAGACTTATCTACAATCACCATAAATTTTTCTAATCGTTGATATTTAGAGAAGAAAAAATTAGAAGACTCTTTAATTAAAATTTATTTGAATGTCAAGAAACTATCGACTCTATCAGTAGATGATAGGGCTGTAGAATTATGGAAAGAGGGGTATTTCATACCTAGGAAGATTTATAGTGATACCATTAAGGTTTTTTTTATAATTTTCTTGATTTCCTGATGAATTTTGATCATATGAATTTAGTGAACCTATTATTCATTACAGTTGATGATGTAAAACACTTAAATTACATCAATGATTAATATGATTGTATCTATCATCAATAATTTACATGGGAATTTATGTAACACTTAAATGTTGATAATAAAACCTAGCTCATGTGGGAAAATATTACTTTTATTGGTGATGATATAATTTCCAAAATGTATCTGGTCATTATATCTAATATTTGGAAGTATGTGGGAATAGTTAATGACGATGTGTTAGAAGCTCAAATTCCTATGAAATAAATGATTGATGATAAAAAGAATGAAATGATTATTCTCCACATTTAAATATGAAAAAAAGTGATAAAAAGAAGTTTTTATTATTCATTCGTGAAGGGGATGGAATACAGGAGAAAAAATTAACCAGGGGATCCCATGTTTGGAATTGAACCAGCCAAGGAAATGAAATTGGGAATCTGGATAGTAGATTAGATAATAGAAAATGAGAATGAGAATTTAAAATTAGTATATAAGCTGAATCTGTAATTTTAGAATTTTTTTAAAATATTTTGAAATGTTTTTTGAAATCTTGTTAAAAAAATTATCCTGTAGAGAATAGTTTATCATGGATTATAGACAAGAATAAATTGATTACACATCTATTATTTCAGTATTTCCCTTAACTATTGATAACGGTAAATATAAGTTTGTTACTAACTAATCAGTCAAAATTTCATTGGAGAAAGAGAATGAATTTGTACATAATAAAGTAGGTAAAAGTGTCCTTAGGACCATGAGGCAACTATTACTAGAGCATAAACAATAAAAGAAGAAGAAGAGGAAGACGATGATGATGAGGATGAAAATGAATAATAATAAAAAGTATAAGAGGATGAAGAATTAGAAGATAATTAAGAGAATACATATATTCATGAAGTATAAAAGGAATTGAAAAAATCAGATTCATCGTCATATCATATTTGATCTTAGGTATAAATGGATACTTTCATTGAGTGATCAGAATATCTAAAATCAATAGAAAATAATAAATTAAAATCATCGTCATAAAAAGCATAAGTCATCTTGTCTTCATAAAAGGGAGAAGATTCATCTTCAACAAATGAAGGAATGATCCATAATAACAAATGACTGTTTTTGTAAATGGTGAATCAGATTCAACTGTTTATTTCATTGATATTTATGACTAGAAAACTTTTCTAATAAAAGGAAAGAAAACATGGATTAAATATAAAAACCTAATGATGAATCTACATAATCGAATCCTATAAAAGGTACATCAGGATCATCAAACTATGTGATAACTATTTCCTAGAAAGGATATAATTAAATTTTGAAAATAATGAGAAGGTTATGTGACCATATCCCTTATTTTCCTAATCTTTAGTCAATGTGTAAACATATTTCAAATCATTCGTAATGAGAAATCTGAGATGTTTAATGTTTTAACAGAATATGTTAACTAGATTTATATAGAGGGGGAATATTTTCTTATGAAGTATTGTATATAGAAAGAATCATCTAATTAAATAGTAATGTGGAATAATAAAGTGGGAATTTGTATTTGTGATCATAAAGAACAATATTCACAAGTAATGAAACTTTTATTATAAATATAATCATCCCTTAATAGTTTATCTTTAGATGTTTCCTAAAGAGTAAAATATATTCTAATTGATCAGAAAAAAAACTTATTGTCACTTTAAGGAAGTAAAATCATTGAATGAAAGGGATAAAATATTGGATTTTGAGAATAACATGATGAGATTATGTGACTAATAATTAATAATTGTATGTAATGTGAGTGAATATTTTTTCATAGAATATTGACCATTTGAAGACTAAAGTATGAAAGAATTACATATTGGATAAAAAGATTGAAAATCGTAAATAATTGGTGGAATAGGCTCATTATTATTTAAATGAGTTGGAGAATATGAATGATTTTGTGAAGAATCTTATAAATAAAAATGTTTATCATTATCTTTCTGAAATCCTGATGTATATTTTCAATCATTTGAATGATTGTTAAATTTGAATGAATTATCATCCAATATGTAGAATTTGAATGTTTTATAAGTATTTATTAATTTATGTTTCTTCTATTACTTTTTGGATTATAATTTAGTTCCAAAATAATTTTTTAGTTATTATTCATCATCTATAAATTTTGGAAACTACAGTTAAATTTCCATTCAATTTTAATATCGTACTGGGGGAGAAACATTGTGGAAAACAATATATGGATATTTTTTAATAGGATTATTATTGAGATGTGTAGATATGAATATTTATTTCAATTAATAGGGTATATTATCTTATGGGGGAGAATTTTTAATTCTTTCTTTCATATCATACAAGAGTTATAAAATTTGGGGGAATTCTGATGTATATCAGAAAAATTCTCAAAAAGTAAAAGTATTGTATGTATTTCAATGGTGGTATATTAATTTCACTGTTTCGCATTTTTATTTCCCAAATGGAGTGATTATTGAGTTAGAATTATAAATTCTTACTTTTCAATTTTATTATTTTTAAAAATCATAAACACATTCTACAAAAAAATTAGTTGTTTTTCCAAAGCTTTATAATATGATTTCCAAAAAAAATGTTTTAAAATAAATATAAATTTTACTAATATATTAGAAATATATAATTTTATTATTATTTAATTATAACCATTAGAATTATGCACTTTTTGATTAATTAGAATGACTGATTTTCTGACCAGTGGTTAGACATATGTCTTACTGACAAAATTCAAAACCATCACACTGACCTTAGTTTTGATATATCATACTGAAACTGATTATGAATATCATATTGACAATAAAAAATTATTTCAATCAGACAATCTAATGAATATTATATTTTTTATTATAATTATATCTATTCTACTGAATTAAAGTAGCATTGTTATGGTGTTAAACTAAAATGATATTGGAAATTAAGTTATTGGTGAGTTGTCACATCCAATCTCTATGAATTCTTCGAAACCAACTATAAAAATATGGAAGTTAGATATTAACTTATAAATATGAGATCATTTAAAGTTATAGGAGATAATAGATTTATAAACTCTTGATTAATAATGATTTCATAGCCAGAACTTATCGTTCTTAGTCCTTTTAATACATTAGGGAGTAACCACTCTATAGAATCTTTTTTAAGAGTTTAATTCCATAAAAAAATTTATTTTCTATTTTCATCCTATGATTGTATATATTGAAGACTTATATATATATATGATGATGGTGAATCAGATCCATCAGATAGAGGTATTTCAAGTATGGTAGGACCAATAGTGATCATCATATTGAGGGCTTCTCGGGGATTAAAATTGATGTCGATCATCTTATTGAGGGCTTTCCTGGTATAGAAAGACATACCATTATAGGAGGTATAAAATTTGAATACCATTAGTTAGGTTTTTTTTACTATATTTTATATTAATTTTGAAAGGTCTATTTCATTTAATATATCTTGTAACTCCTTAATATTTTTATAAGTTTTGTTTTTCATGTCTGTACAAGACCCATTTTTCTATTGTGCATTATTTTATAAACATTGGTGATAGAAATATATTTCTAAGAAACTGATTAATTATGCTTCTGTGATATCAATAAAATATACTATGACATAATTGAACAATAGGTCATTCAGATTAATTACATGGACCATTTAAAAGATTAGAGTTCAATAATTTTTACTTAACTGGTAATGTGTAATTTGTTAAGTTTAGTTTTATAATAAAAAATTCACGCTGCTCATGAATGTCAAGGTAAACTCTTACAATCCAAATATAATATGGTGCAATCTAATAATAATAGAAAAAAATTATGAGTAGACATTACAAGTCAAAAAATATATTTTATTGAACAAAATACCTTATAACATTAGTGAAAATTTCATATAGAACCATTGAATGTTTTTTTATAATAGATTTTTAAATAAATTCGATTCCTTGGAAATTGTTATAAAATAAATATATGGATAATATATAAAAACATTAATTAAATAGGTCTTCAATTCCCATTATATCTCATTGAAGAAAAATTTTTATGAAAAAAACATGGACATCCACGATATCCATTAAATCAAAATCCATTTAATGAATGAACATGACAGGGATAGTCAAACCCCATTAAATAAATAAATACTTTCAAATAAATCATGTTTGTTTTAATCACGCCATTTTAAATATACTATGGTAAAAAATATAAAATTTGTCTCTGGAAATTAAATGAGTCTAATACCCTCTTACCATAATTCTTAGCTTTTTCTAAAGTACATGAATTTCATTGATATGTTGAGATTTCTCATTGAAATAACATTGGAAATGGAGGCCTTAGGGTATGTAATTCATACCTAATTCATATAAAAATTATAGAGGCAATTATGATGATAAAATTCAATTTTTGTATGATTTATTTCTAGGAGAAATTTGTAGCATGAGGTCGTGGAATTTATCACCTATTTATAAGTGAAGAAAATTGAATTTTGTTATATTATCCTTATTTATCAATAATTCCATGAAACTATTCAATGTTAAATTTGTAAATAGGTTGAAAATAATGGAATACGTGATAGTGTACTATTTGGACTGCTCTAAACAATTCATTTTGGAGACAACATGAGTTTTGTTGACATTTCTAAATAGTTTTTTATGTTTTACCATAACTGAGTTGAAAAATAGAAAAAAATTATTAAATTCATTAATTAATTTTAATTACATGATAATATTTGTCCTATTACATTATTTCAACAATATAATTACTTTTTTGGTAAAAAAAATAAAAAATACATTTTTCATGTGTGGGAGAAGATAATATTTTCGTTAACACAGAAAGTATTAAAAACTTACTTTTTAAGAATGTGTGTTTTAAGATAAAATATTATATAATAGATAAAATTGTCAAATGTATTTAAATTGTTTTTTAAATAATATTAAAAATAATCATTATAATTCTTTTAAATTTGGAATCAACAAATTTTTTATAAAATAACATTTGATTGATATAATAGACAAACAAAGTTTAATTAGAATGTATTATAGACACCATTAAAATAACAGTAATAGGTCATCTGAATTTTACATATTTATTAAATTGAATATTTTTACTTCTTAAAAAAATTGAATCATGATTTTTTTAATAATTTTTTAATTTTTACATAATTCTTGATATGGTTATAAATGAGATGGCTTTCGAAAAAATATAGAATTTTCATTAATTGGATAAAAATTATTTTTCTAGAAAAATACATGAAATTAATCATAAGTTAATATTTACAGCCTAAATGAAAAATTTATTATTATTTTAGAAATTAAAAATTTTATATATTATTCAAATTTATTTATAAATAACCAATATTTCTAAATAAAGAAATTTTTTTTAAAAAAAATGACATGTTTAAAAATTGAGTGTTCATAATTTTATTTTGCACAAATTAACAATTGATTAATATAATTTTATTTACTATATGTTTTATTTTCATAAATTTTATTAATAATATTCATCTAATATAATAGGTTCTTTTTTTCTATTATTTTATGTATGTAAACCTACCAAACATTGATTTAATTTATAAAATATATATTTCATAATAGCATGACATTATATTCTATACCCTAAATAAATTGTTTTCTCTCGTTTTTTATTATTAGTAATTAAATCAGGATGTTAAAAGAACCAAAATAAAATCATGATATATTTTCTTAAGAAGTCCACATGAATATACACAGAAAGACTATAAAACTATTTATCCCAAATATACATCTTTATGAGTTATTAATTTTATACCATTCATTGATTAATATTTTTGATCCCATTTCCAAAAAAACTATAACAAAACATGTTATGATAATATTAAGTAAAATTATTGTAAATGGTTATATGAGTAAGAAAATTCAATCTAAATATTTCTTATCCAATGAATTGTTCATATAAACCTATGATACAATCAATTAAACTATGATATAATTATACTAACCTAAAACTCATTTAATTCAAAATAGGTTGCCTATGTTCATTTTTATATTAGGTTCTCTCACCAAAATCAACATAAAATAATAATATATTTAAATAATTCATAATGTTTTTTAATGGGAATATTATTAAAGAATTCATATCCCCGGATAGTGCTTATCTTGGTGTGATGTCTAAGGAACATAAATCATACTCCATATTGATGACTGATTTGATACCTATAATGAAATTTTAATGATGATTACCCCAATTTTAATATGTTTTACAACCAATTCAAACTTCGAGTATACAAAAATGGATGTAATTTATTTGAAACTACCAATATATAATTTAGCAATACTTCAAGATGTTATCTCATAAATAGACTTCTCACTAGGGTTTTTAATAATGTTCTCAAACCCCAATCCCAAAAATAATAAAAGAAATCCCACAAAAAACAATACCCTACTCAGATACCAAATAATGTTCCCAATGCCAACAATCTATAATGTGGTGCTGATAATTAAATCATTATACACAAGCTTTTATAAAATGATATATTCCCAAAGGAAAATATATATATATCTAAAAAAGTAAAATATTTCATATAAAAAATTCACATTATTACAAGAAAAAATGGTTCATTGTCTTTTAGAATCAACTATTCAAGTTTATTATTTTATATTACATGGGAGATTTTCCATATATTCAAACTATGCAAGACTTCATTTTAGACACATCATTAACAATACCAATATAAATAACCTATAGCATTAAGACATAAGAAATGAGTGAGATTAAATACTCGGTAAGGGGTAAAATTTATCAACATGAAATCATTATTATGATCATTATTAAATAACTAATAATGAGTAGGGATGAAATGAAATATTTAAAAGAACACAATGAAATATATGTTATACATATAGCATGATAGAAAGAATTATAAACTAAAATGAACAAGAATATGCCATGGTATAAAATTAATTAATCATGATACAACAGTCATGAGACATGGTGCTTAGTAATATGAATTAATATATTTAAATTACATGAAATAATAAATAATAGTAAACCGTGGTGCTAAAATAGGTTTATAAGTCACCAAATAATGGAGTGATAATCATTTAATGTTTTCAATAATATTGTTGAGAAGATATCACAACCCAAATACCATAGTGCTGTAGCAATCCATACTTTGTTCCCATTATAGCATGATTTACAACTTGATTCCCATAACATAGTAGAGTGTGAATTAATTAATAATTCCAAAAACATAGTGGATAAGGAATAAATTCTTGTTTATTGTAGTGATGTGAACATCATAAATCAATTCCCTTAATTTTCTCAAGAGATATAAATCATTATTCATTCCTTTGAAGAGAAATATTAGAATGTAATGTTCATAATAATAATCATATCCATATATATATATTCTATTATTATACTTAAAAATTCATGCATCAAATATCAAATAATTAGCCCATGGAAAATAGACATGTTTAATTAAAAAAATTATTATACCATTATTTATTACATTCAGAGATAGAAGATGGACGATAAATTAAAAATATCATCATTATGAATTAATGACCATTTAATGATGTTGGCAGATATGAAAACCTCATTTTAAGAATAATTGAAAAAACACCTGAAATAAAAGGTCAAATATACCTTTTTAATGCCATTAAAACTCTATAGAAGTATTTTATTTAAAATGAAATACAATTTTCATTATAAAACATCTAAATTTTATAATTTTAATGTAAAAAAAATTTAATAAAATATCCATAATAGAAATAAAAATTCAAAAAATCTCTCTTATAAAGTTGAAGAACACATTATGAATTATTTCTTGAAAGAAAAAACTGATAAATACCATTTTAAAATCAATTATTCCCTATTTAAAAAAATTAAATTTTGAAAAATATAACAACATGTATATTTTTTTATTCAATGTAATACAAAGTTAATGTACAAATATTGTATTATAGATCATTTAATTTCAATAGTATGTTTGACAACAGGTGTTACATGAAACACATGATGCAAATGAGAAACAATATATTGAAAAATAATTATTAAAAAGACTATAATAAAACCAATGAGATATTAAAATTACATATTATTACCTTTAATGGGTAAATAATTAAGATTATGTAAAGATATAATGATAATAATAAAACAACATTTCTTCTTTTTATTTTCAATAATAATAAATTTTTTAAAATTTGGGAATTTTAAATTAATAAAAATAAATATACTTTTAAAATCCAAATATAAAAATTAACATTGACTAATTTTTTGTAATTTTTTCTGAAATTACTGACTTCGATATAAATATTTATAGAATAATTTTTATCAAAATTATATGTTTTATTTCATTATTACTATATAAGTATGAATTAAGAGCATATATAACATTAAAATTGATAAAATATTGATGTACTAATAGTTTTTATTTTAAAATAATGTGAAAGTCTAAAAACCTAAGTTCAATATATTAGAACTACTGTAACATTTTGTTCTATTTTAAAAATTAGTTTTTGCCATATATTTTATTTAGAAATTTAATTTGTGAAATTGGGTTATGGTTTGATTTTAAATCCACGAAATAATAATGTTTATTAATAATAAACCAAGTTATATACTGAAAATTTTAAACTATATATTAATATAAAACATATAAATTTTAATCTTATATAGTTTTAAAAAAATGATGGTTTAATCAATATAGTTGAAATTATTTTTCATAAATATAAAATTAATATTTGAAAATATTATTTTTATTTTTTAATAATTGGGTAAAAAATGTATAAAATTTTGAATATCCTTTTTTTTGTAAATGTTATTTTTCTATGATTAAAATTAATTACTTTGATAATGATAGAATTTTCACTTTCAATGAACTTTTTATTATCATTTTGATTTTTTATATAGTAAAATAAATTAATTAACACACAAAAATAAAATAAATAAAAATATAAACACAATATATATACATTATCAAACATTTAATTATTAATAAATATTATATATAATTAAAAACAATTAATTTTATCAAATAACATTTTATCTACAATCTAGTTTCTCTATAATGAAATTATTATATTTAAATGTTTTTTCTTATCATATATGAAAATTGAATTATATTATATATGGAATAAATATATGTTTCTAAATATGAAATTAGGTAAATGCGTTTAAATTGATTTTTTATAAAATATTTATTACATAGTGAAAAATTATTTTCCAAAGTAGAAAAAAACACGAATTGTAAAATTTAAAAATAATATTGTAAAGGGATTTAATATTTATTAAAACTCGTATGAAAATTATTTTAATAAGATTTATCAATATTATCTCACTCAAAAATAAATTATTTCCCTCTACTGGAACTATGGACCCTAAATACTATCATTCCATTGTTGATAAACAATTGGTATCATCCAATGTACCATTTTATTCTCTTCTAAAAGTGTATCCCTAGTAGCCACTAAAAGTAAATCATATCCTTATAAATTTCCATTAAAAACGTAGTTAGAGTCTATTTGGGGTAACATTCATGACCTAAATACCATGATCAATATATGTTATCATAATCCCTTTAATTCTAAGGATAAAATCCAGAAAGTATTGAATGTATCAATGTGATTATTACATATTCCACATCTATTTCATCATAATAATTATATTTGAAACCATAACTATGGATATATATTATATTTATGACATATTATATGAATGAAACAACCCTTAATAATTCCATACCATTCACATAAAATACAAAATGATGTTGATTGTGTGTTTTTGTGGACAACAAACACTATGAAGTGAAGTCTTCTGTTTTTCACAACAACATAACATCCCTAGTTATTATGATAGAATTGAAGAATAATTATTAGAAAAAAATCATTATGTTTATTAAGAAAAATTAAACTACATCTCCATTCACTATCATTATATAGGAAATTAAAATGTTAATCTTGTGGTGTGCGTGCTATCACCCCACATAGTAACATTTTTCATTTTTTTTATAAATTGTTTGTATTCTTTATCAAATACTGAAAAAATATGATAAAAAAATAATATATAAATATATTTATATGCATTACAATTATTCTTTTGTTATATGTATTTTATAAAAATACATAATCATTATTACTAATTGAGTATTCTTGTGTTTTATGTTTAGAGAAGTTGATCCACCTATAATAATGATGCAAAAAAACATAATCATAAATAACTATATGAAATAAAAAATAATATTATTAGATGTTAGTAAAAATATTATGATTATGATTATTATTGAAATTTATATATTATGTTCCTAAAATATAATAAAAAGTATTATATTTGATCACTAAAATTACCATTAATAATCCAACAATGACTAAATTTTCACTCAAAATAAAAAACCTAAATGCGATATATGAAAAAAATTAATTTTGATAATATATGTAACATTTCCAATAATTAATATAATAATAATTTTTATCATATCTTATTTACTAATAAAATTGATTATTCAGAATGTACAGTACTTATATAGAAGATATCTACACCGTTATAAAATTTTCTTTTCTCAATATTAAATCCCTTAAAAATTACATATTATTATACACCATATTTATTTTTAATGGTATACCCAATACCACATAAAAAATTTATAACTTGACTATCTTATTATTCTTTTTATTTTGGGTTTTATTTATTATCATGTACTTATAGGGGTTCTTATTTGAAATATTCTAATATCATATTGGTTTGTGAAAACACGATCTTATTCCGTTCTGTGTCAATCATTATTATTTTTCACTATTATTCAATGTATTTTTTATTATTCTTAAGTTAAACTCTTTATTTTATTTAGTTATTATTGGAAAAGGTTTTATAATTCTTCATTTTATCCACATTATTAATTTATTCGTACATTAATGTTTATCATACACTAAGAGGTTTTCTAGTTTGAATTCATATTTTTTTTGGAATAATTATTTACTATGATTCATTTTTCTTTTATATGGTTAATATACTACTAATTTTTTATTACACATCATTAATTATAATTTTTCAATGAATTTTAATTTTACATTAAATAACATTATCACTAATTGGTTTCAATTTAAATATTACTCAAGTCATTATAGATTTCATGAATCAATTTATTTCACTTCCAATCAAATGTTATCTACATGGTTATGATCTTATATGGCCACAATATTCAAATACTTTTGTGAATGTAAACATCTCTTTTTATTAGTAGAAGCTATCTATTGTCCTCATAATCTTCTTTTCTTTTGAAAATAATATATAAAACGTTTTTTCTTATTATTAATAACATGTGTTCCCACTAACATACAATTCTTTTAAATGTCTGTATATTGTTTATTGGCAATATATTCATCAATTTTTGGGAAATAAAATATGTTTTAATTCATGTGATCCTATTAATTGTCAAATCCACTTATTAGATGTTAAAATTGTTACCCAATTTATGATGTGGGTTTTCAATAAATGTGTCTTCAAAATATTAAATGGTTGTACGTATCACAGATACATTTCATATTATTCACCCCATGTTTTTTCTATACAACAACTTTGTGTTTTTTCATACTCTAGTATTGGATATTTTATAAAAAAAATAATTTTTCATATTTAAGAAAATAGTTTATACTATTTTCTTTAAATTTATTTTAAAATAAATTTATTCTTTTGTCACATATAGTTTCTTTATATAGACTATAAAATAAAATTTCTATTAAAAAATGAACACATGAACATATTTAACATGTTTTTAAAACATCATTCAAATTTTTAATATTTTTAGATTGTATATTATTTATAAGTTATTCTATGATTTACATTTAAAAATTCAATTTCATAAAAAGGGTTATTTTTATAATGATTTTCAAAATAAAAATAAATTTCTATTTTAAATATATTCTTTATCTACTTGATGATACATTAAATATAGAATCATAATTAAAAAAATTCAATACCTATAATAGAAATTATATATTACAAACTTTTCGTACCTTTTCATATTCATTTAATAAACATATTTTTAATGCAGTCCCATTGTGAATATACTATTTTTAATTCCTTTGTTTGAAGTGTATTAACCAAGATTTCATACATCATTTGATTAGAGAAATTTTTGTCATTTCTATACACAATTTATATGTATAGTGTAATTACCAAATGTATTATAATTTTTATTGCAGGTTATGATCCCATAAAGTTACTAAATATCATAGGATTCCATTTTATTTGTCATGGGTTTAACATTTTATAATTATCTTCAAAGTTATATATGATTTACCAATATGTTTAAAATTGAAAATGATATGAATTAAAATTTTGTTCCATGAGTTATTTATTATGTGATGATTAAAACCAATTTTCATCCAATGAGATCATTATGAAATGAAAATAAAATTATTTAAAGTGGCACTCAAATGTATGGGTGATGACATGTGGGTCCTAAATATCATCCTATTCATTGGTTAAATGTTTATATCTTATGATATAAGAATTCATGGGTACATTTGAGTTTCCCATTATGTTGGTAATTGGTAGTCTTTCTCATAATTTTAATGTTTTCTGTATTATTGTGTGTTCTATAGTCTTATGATATTTCTCATGACTATGTTATTCTCTCATGGATCGTGTTTGTTACCTCTTGTAAGTAAACTATCTAAATTACATTAGTATTATTTTCTATTTAATATTCTATGAATTGTGTTCTATGATCTATTCTTTGATTGTTATGATTTTTCATATGTATTGTTATTATACCTATACACTCATCATATTCTCACTGATGATCATTGATTTTTAGCTCTTTCTAATACCATTAATTATGATATGAGATCATATAATTCTTATGTTGTCATTTCCCCAAGTTAAAAAGATAAAAACGTTATGAAATATCATAAATTGTATCATATGTTTTGAATTAAATGGAGATATTGATGAAATGTTATATATTAATAAGTTTCTCATATAGAAGTAAAAATATCGATTAGATAAAACACTATGTTTTTTATAAATTAATTTTTTCTAATTATCTAAAAAACAAAATCCAAAATATAATGGGAATGTATTATAATGAAATATATTCTATTAGTCATGTAATGGTGATGGTCACATCTATGGGAAATAATATTTGGTAATAGATCATGGTTTAGATTACATTATGTTTTATGATATTATTAAAGGATAATTTATGGTCTAATAAATTATGGTTGATAATTATTAAAAATGTATGTAAAACCTTTTATGTTAATGATTGTAGTATTTAATATTTCTGGTATTTGTACAAGAGATCACTAGTGATAAAACTCTGGATATGTTTAAGGGGTATATCTATTTATGGGATAACGACATCGATATATGGATAAAGTGGAAATTGTATGGTTCTCTGAGAAATTACATCCATATCTAGATATTGGAATGTAGATGCAGATGAGGAATATAGGAAATTAAGGGTAGTGATCCTGAAAAGTGACGAATGAGTACCAACTCAATGATCACATAGGTTCAATATTAGTGGTCCTAAGACTTCACACTAACGTAGACACTCCATGTGGATATTATTTAGTTAATCAGATTCATTTTAAAATCTATAATGAGGGATTTATGTCCTAATTACTTTAAGTTATTGGGTTAATAATTTTTATAGAACAAATCATAATGTAACATAGGATGAACAAAAAGAGTGTCAGGATGAACCAAGTGTGAAATACGTGAGCTTGTTGTTTCTTTTTAATAAATCATTCATGTATATTATATGTTTTAAAGAAATAATTTTGAGGTTCTACATTATACCCTTAAAATAAATCTCAAATTAATTTTATTTATTATAAGAGTAATCATGGTTAGAATATCTGATAATAATTTTGTTGAAAACAAACATCATACAATGTAATAGAACAACATTCTTGTCATGACCCATCCTTGGGGCCAGTGTCCTGACTACCGAAGTTTGTCATCCATAGGCTAGGGACTGGCGACTAGCACCAAAGGTGAATCCTCGATAAAATGGGAAGGCATTGCCTTTAAACCTGTAAGACACAATGTCTGAACACAAGTAGTAGAAGAAAAAAGTATTAGTACATGTAAAAAGGTCTGTTGAAAGATAGTGGGATTGTATACAAACCCAATTGAATAATAAGTACAAGTACAAGTAAAAAAGGGAAAAACACTCCTGGATCGTCTATAAGGGTATATTTCCTGAAGGGTAGTTACAGATCTCGAACAACTCGTTCCTAAGGTACGTACCATCTAGTCCAGCTCCGAGCAGCCTCATGTCCGTCACCCTCAGCCTCAATTACTAATGTCTGTCATCTGCACAGAACACAACAAGGTGTGGACGAAGCCCGTGTCGGGGTGAGTATAACAATAATCAGTAGGGGACCCCGAGACCCTTGAAGGTACCCCAGAATCCACTAATGACAAACCACAATATTAAGATACAATCACGAAGCGTGAAGACCCATAAAATTCAAGGGAAATTTTTTCTTAATTTTGTTTTGGATTTTACAAGAACGCGGTTTCTGACGGCACCTGATTTTGAGGCCCAGTGTGCCCAGAATCATTTACCGAAGTTTAGCTCGGGTACGTTCAGTGAAAGAACGAGTAGGATTTTCCTAACTTTTGAACCGGTGCTCGAAATCGAATTCTGAGGGCACCAATGGAATCGCAACACCGGTAATTTCTTATGAACTCCATTTCTGGAGTTGCGTTTGCTCGGGTGTGGTTATTAAAATTTTGGGTTAAGTAATGAATAAAATATAATGGTGAAACCAGTTTTATTTTTATTTTAAGGTAGTTTAACCTAATCTAAGTGGTTGGAGTGGGACCCACTATATCCTGCACCACTAGGTATGATATTAGTGGGGTGGAGCCCACATGAGCCCCACCATTTCAACTTCCTAAACCTCTATTAATTATGTAACCCAACCATACCCCCTTTAAATGAAGTCAAATCTTAATTAATTAATTGAGTAGGTTATTCAATATAATTAATTCTTTGATTAATTATGAATTTCAAATGAAATGTAGCCTTGTGGGTTAATTAAATAAGACAAAGTATTATTTTATGAGAGGTTAGTTCATAGTGTGAGAGGATTTGGAGAGGAAAGCTCTAAGTTCTGAAGGACATTCTTCCTCCTGGAAGAACGCGAAGAACGCACAGTCGCCGACGAAGAACGCGGACCTCCGACGAAGGACGACGGGGAGAGATGCCTTCGTCAGTGATCGACGACGCGACGTCGTGTACCGCGATGCCAATGACCCTCTACTTCCTCGATGCCTTCTTCCGTGACATTCAATTCCACAATGAACCTTCGTTCAACGATTTCATCGAGGTAGGGGATTAATTATTTTTGTTCATGAATACTTCCGTCACCGTTCTTCGTTATCAAATTGGACCGCATGTTATCGCAATAACGGGAGGAGGTCAGACCACACGAACATGGCCGACTCTCCTCCCCCTTGATGCTTGAATTTTTTGTGGCACGAGAAAGGCAACGCGGTGTCGTTGCACCATGCAGAAATAATAAAGAATGGTTGGAGAAGCGCGATGTCATCGCACCGTGCCGGAGATCCTCGAAGAGGCTGCGGCCGGAGAAGGGACACGGTGGAGGGGAACGACACCGTCGTGTTGTGCCGATCAGACAAGGCAGTATCCTAGGGCCGCGGTGGTGTGGGAAAACGGCGACCGGCTTCCGGCTACCGGAGTAGGAGGGTGGGACTGCGGCGGTCCCGCGACAGCAGCAACCGGCCGGCCGGACCAGGCCGGCCGGTCACCGAGAAGGTCGGGGGTCATAACCCCAGGCTGGCCAAAGGAGAGGCCCCCAAAATGGGGGGTGCGGTTACACAAATAGGGGGGAAGTGATCCCCCCACCCCCTTCCGCTCGGCCGTTTCGGCCAAGCCGCTTGGCCCCGCAGGCGCGTGAGGCCAGGCCATGCCCAAACAAGCTGGACCCGGACCTGGGTCGGGTCTCCCGGTTCGGGCCGACCCAGGTGGTATCGGGCCGGGTCGGACCGGGCCCGAACCCCCTATTAACGGACTTATTTCGGTCTTTTTCCCATAACATGGGCTACAGACCTTCGAACGACGCACCGTCAGTTGCGATGTGATCCATGGATCGAGACAGTCGTTTGAGTATATTACACTCAAGTTTTTGGAGAACATTGTGTTCAGTTGGGTTGGTTTGAACAAGAAACCAACCGGGCCCTCGGAGCGGAAACGCTTATAACTTGAGTTCCGGACATCTGATTGACGTACCATCGACATTGTTGGATTCCTCTTAGTGAGACAGACCTTTTGGCTTACTCTGCTTGAGGTTTTAACATAGTTGAAGGAGAACCAGGTTGGATTTGACTTAAAAATGAACCTGTCCCCTGGAACAAAAAAGGCAATAACTCTCAAACCAGGTGTCCGAATGACGCGCCGTCGGACACGTTGAGTTCCTGTTGACGATACAGATATTTTGGATACATCAACTCCAGACTTCATGTTATTTGATGTATCAGCCCCTCAGCTCATGGAGCGGACCCTCCCCAAACGTGTTTGCTGTGTGCGGAAACCCTAGAGCTGGTAGTGACTACGACGATGATGAAGACAGCACGGGAATCCTCTGTGGGTTCGACAACGAAGACTACATCACCTAGAGATCCTCTATGGATCAGTGCTTACCGGTCCTGTGTGGATCAGATCCTGTGTGGGTCAGTGCTCAGCGGTCCTGTGTGGGCCTGCGCATATCAATCTTATGTGGGTCAGATCCTGTGTGGGTCATTGCGGGGGTTAGTTACCTATCGATCATGTGTGGGTCATTGCTGGGGATAGTTACCTATCGATCCTGTGTGGGTCCAACAACTTAGATTAATCAGTGGATACATCTGATCATCTCTATCGCCATATGAATAAGTATTCTTGTGTGAGATGAGTCTTAAATTTCAATATTTATCATCGATAAGATTGACTTGATATCCTATGTGGATTAAATTATGCTTTGTTGTGTGGATTGGGTTATGTTTTCCTGTGTGGACTGGGTTGTACTTGGGCTTAGATGTTGGAGATGAACCTGAATTTATGTCTTAGGTATATGTATGAGCATATACCTAAGTAGTGTTGTATGTTACTTCATTATTGTATATATATTTTGAGGATTATCCTTTGTGGATTCTGGGAGACCTTCGGGGGAATCAGGGTCCATACTGAGTAGCTTATACTCACCCATGCATGGGCTATGCCCGCACTACGTTGTGTTGGATGGAGACGACGGAAAACGCTGATTGTGATTGAGGCTTATGGAGAAACATGGTACCTTGATGTGGACCACTGGGCGGGAGGTACACGGAGCGGATGACTGAACCCATGGAGCCGTGGAGACTATCTGTACCCACCATTCATGTGGGACTTCCAGTAGACGGCTCGACGTTGCTGCTTAATTTTCAGTTGATGTACTTTTTTTCTAGATGTACTTTACTTTCATTTTGGGTTTTTATTTTGGCCCACTTATATATCTGTACTCACTTTTATATCCAGTTTTACTTAGTTTTTACTTCTTCTTGCTTACTCTATGGTGTTTGTTTAATTTACAAAGGTAATGTATTCCCCTTTTTGTCATGATTTTACGCCTTGGTGCTAGTCACCAGCCCCTGGCGTATAAAAGGCGGGCTTGGGGTAGTCACGACACGAGCCCCGAGGACGGGTCGTGGCAAATTGGTATCAGAGGAGTTCAGTTCTACCGCAGAAATTAGGACTCTGATCATTTTCTATGTGAAGCAATAGTGTAAAGAGTATTGAGTGTTATTATCAGTTAAGGGAGTCCATTGTGGGTGTGGCGGCCGACGTATCCATACACCAGGACCCTGACTTCTGATTTCTAACTTAGTGCACAAAAACATTAATTACATGTGTGTTTCAAGTTTTCTTTGTGATTACTTTGTGTCGGCTCACCAGGTATACTGTATTGACCGTGGCATACCTGTCTCTTTTCAGGATGGCCCCACGAAGGCAACCAGCTAGGGTTTTGTATTTTGTACGTGACGACAGCCCGCTGAGCGACGATGCCTCGGTGTAGGGCCCTATTACTGCAGAGGCACCGGCGGTACCACTACCTTCCAGCCACTGATGCTACCAGCCCCAGTCGCTGATAGTGCACTTCGCCTTAGTGCACTTCACGAATTTCAGCATCAGCGACCACCCAGGTTTTGCGGGGAGATGGACCCTCAGGAAGCTGAGGATTGGCTGGAGGCGGTTATGCGAGTTTTCAGGTTAGTGAGGACACTAGATGACCTCATGGTGATCCTCGTAGTGATCCTCCTTCACACGGAAGCAGGAAGATGGTGGAGCTTGATGCTCCAGGTGCATGACATGGAATCTCTTCTCTGGACGGATATTGAGAGCCTCTTCCTCTCGGAGTTCGTCCAAACCACCCTCCGTGTTGTGCGCATCCAGGAGCTTCTACAGCTGCGGCATGGCAGCATGATGGTCGCCCAATACTCGGTGATATTTACCGATCTCTTGCGCTATTCGATAGACATGGTACAAGACCCATTATTCTAGGCCCGGACCATCGAGCAGGGACTGAGGCATGAGATCAGGGAATCGCTAATATCCTACAGTATTCCGACACAGGAAGGTGTACTGGAGAGATCCCTTCTCATTGAGAGCTTTCTTGCTGATCCTACACCAGCACCGAGACCTACCGCAGGGCGACACGTAGCAGAGTCTTCTCCAGCCGGTAGTAGATAGATGTCGCAGAGGTCCAAGCGGACCAGTCCATCAGGCGGACGACCAGAGGATACTGGCTCGGAGGTGCGGGGCACATGCAGCAGAACCAGTGTTATGAGTGGCAGATAGTGTTATGCATGCGGCGAGCAGGGCCACATGGCTCGTGACTGCCCCACCTGTCATGTAGAGGGGTAGTAGACGGTTGAGGGACCCCCCCAGGCAGAGGCAAAGGTTCGACCATAGCAGTCCGCAGGGAGTAGGTGGATGAGGCCGAGGAGCTGGTCGAGCGTCGGGTGGTGGACGATGTTTTGAGGCTCTACCACCACCACCACCAGGAGGTCCACCCCGACCACAGGGGAGAGCACAGCTTCAGGTAGCTGATGCTTACGATCATGGAGCTCTGGATGTGGGTGGACAAGTGCGGGACTAGCTCCAGGCATGGAGGCCTTTAACCTTAATGCCTCTAGCTGTTTTGTTTGTGTTTCTTTGTGTCCCTGTACATTGAGTTGCAGTAATAAAAGACACTTGCAATAGTGAAGTTTTCTTTCTTGTCTTTTTTTATGTTAATACTACGAAGTTCCATTTAGAAACTGTTGACTTGACCCTCACATATGAGATTCCTACTGGAGGAGACCTAGTGACCACACACTAATGTCGATAGTATGACTCAACCCTTGGAGGCGAGAGTAACGGTTGGATCTCTTAATAGTAGCGTTGAGGCCTTACGAAGTCATCCATGGCATGAATTCACTGATCATGATGGGATTGAATTTATTAGGCAAGGAATGTGGTTCACCCAGGAGATGAGACCGGATTTCTCTTTTCAGCAAGGGATAAATCTATGAAGCTTTACATAATGTTAAAGAGGAAGGGGAAACCCTTCGTGTGGTCAGACAGATGTCAGCAAATCTTGCAAGAGCTGAGATAGAGATTGACCAGCAAACCTATCTTGAGTCTACCGAAGGAGGGAGTATGGTACATAGTATACTGTGATGCATCAGGGACTGGACTCAGATGTGTCCTGATGCAGGAGCTGGATGCGATCGCTTATAGATCACGTCAGTTGAGGCATCATGAGCAGAACTACGCTACCCATGACCTGGAGTTAGAAGCAGTGGTCTTCGCTCTGAAAATGTGGCGACACTATCTGATGGGAGAGCGCTTTACAGTCTACTCTGACCCCCAGAGTCTCTGGTACATCTTCTCGTAGAAGGACCTGAACCTGAGACAGCGGCAATGGCTCAAGTTCCTCTAGGACTATGACTTTGAGATAGTCTATACTCTTGGAAAGGGGAATGTAGTAGATGATTCTCTCAGTAGGAGGACATGCATTCAACTACTTGGGAAGGCAACAGAGCAGCTAGCCGCTTTGCAGATATCATTTGTGGATAGTGATGGAGAAGCCTTTCTACACTCACTCACACTCACTCCTCCACTTCTACAGTGGGTCAGAGAGGCATAACGTGGGGACATTGACTGTGAGACGCGGCGTGCAAAGATATCCTCAGGACAGGAACCTGATGGATTCTCTGTAGGAGGAGATCATGTCATCCTTTTCAGAGGACGTACCATGGTACTAGCTGCTTTACGGTAAGAGGTACTGAGGGAGTTCCACAATTCCCCTTTTTCTGTACATCCAAGAGGGGCGAAGATGTACAAGGACCTCAGACGACAACACTGGTGGCCAGGTATGAAGAAGGTTGAAGCAGAGTTCGTTTCTCGATGCCTCACCTGTTAGTAGGTGAAGGGAGAGCACTAGGTACCAACCGGCTCGGTATAGCCCTTGGAGGTCCTGGAGTGGAAGTGGGACGGGATATCTATGGACTTCATGATTGGACATCCACACACTTCCAGAGGCCATGACTCCATTTGGGTGATTGTTGACCGACTCACCAAGTTGGCCCACTTCTTACCCATCAATGAGTAGGGCTCAGTGGAGAGCTTGGGATGCCTCTACGTTCAAGAGATTTTACGAATTCATGGTGTGCCATCATCTATCGTCTCCGATCGAGATTCTAACTTTTCTTCTGGGGTTTGGAAGGGGTTTTAGGAGGCATTCGGGATGCAGCTACGTATGAGCACCGCCTTTCACCCTCAGACATATGGTCAAACGGAGTGGACAATTTAGACTCTCGATGACATGCTCCGTGCATGTGTCCTAGACTTTGGTCGTAGCTGGTAGGATCACATACCCTTGGTGGAGTTCGCGTAAAACAATAGCTACCACTCCACCATCGGGATGGCACCATATGAGGCGTTGTACGGACGACCTTGCAGATCACCGTTGTGTTGGACAGACCCTGGGGAGTCAGCACATGTGGGACCAGAGATGGTCCAGACCACGACGGAGAAGGTCTAGGTCCTCTAAGAGCAGATGAGGATAGCTCAGATCCAGCAGAAGTCTTATGCTGAAAGGAGGCGGAGACCACTAGAGTTCGAAGATGGTGACCACGTCTTCTTACGGGTCTCACCTCAACATGGATTACAGAGATTTGGCTGAGGCAGCAAGTTGTCTCCACGCTTCATCGGACCATTCTAGATCTTTAGCAGGATAGGTGAGGTGGAGTATCGCCTATCTCTACCACCTCAGTTGCATCGGGTGCATGACGTCTTTCATGTTTCTCACCTGAGGAGATACGTGCACGACCCGATGCATATCATCGACCATGGGGAGTTGGACATTGATGATGGGGTGACTTTTGTGGATGTCCCAGTGGAGATCAAGGATCGATAGGAGCAGGTCCTACGTGGATGGTCGATTCCTCTAGTGCGTATCAGGTGGCAGTACGAGAACCCCTAGGAGAGCACTTGGGAGCAGGAGACTTAGATGGGTACACAATACCCACATTTTTTCTAGTTTATGATGTATCTTTACGAGGACGTAAAGCCCTAAGGTGGGAGTAATGTAAAGACACATAAAATTCAAGGGGATTTTTTTCTTAATTTTCTTTGGGATTTTACTAGAACGCAGTTTCTGACGGCACCTGATTTCGAGGCCCGGTGTTCCCGTAATAATTTACCAAAGATTACCTCGAGTACGTTCAGTGAACGAACGAGCAGGATTTTCCTAAATTTTGAGCTGGTGCTCGGAATCGAATTCCGAGGGCACCGATGGAATCGCAGCGCTGGTAATTGATTAGGAACATGTTTTTCGGAGTTTCATTTTCTCGGGTGTGTTTATTAAAATTATGGGTTAAGTAAAGAATAAAATAAAATGGTTCAACCATTTTTAATTTTATTTTAATGTGGTTTAACCTATACTATGTGGTTAGAGTGGGACCTACTATATCCTACTTCACTAGGCATGATATTAGTGGGGTGGGGCCCACACGAACCCCATCCTTTCAACATCCTCAACCCCTATTAATTATGTAACCCACTCGTACCCCCTTTAAATGAAGTAAACTCTTAAATAATTAATTGAGTAGGTATTTAAATATACTAAATTATTGGATTCATTTTGAAACTCAAATGAAATTTTGGCTTGTGGGATAATTAAATAAGACAAAGTCTTATTTCTTGAAAGGTTAGTTCATTGTGCGAGAGGATTTGGCGAGGAAATATCTAAGTTCTGAAGGATGTTCTTCCTCCTTGAAGAACGCGAAGAACGCACCATTGCCAACGAAGGACGCCGACCTCCGACGAAGGATGATGGTGAAAGAAACCTTCCTTGAAGATCGAAGATGCGACGCCGTGTACCGCGACACCCACGACCCTCTCCTTCCACGACGCCTTCTACCACAATGTTCAATTCCGCGACGAACCTTCGTTCAACGATTTCATCGAGGTAGGGGATTAATTGTTTTTGTTTGTGAATACTACTGTCGTTGTTCTTCGTTTTCAAATTGGATCGCCTGTTATTGCAATAACGAGAGGAGGTCAGACCACACGAACATGGTTGACTCTCCTCCCCCCTTGATACTTGAATTTGTTGCGGCACGAGCAAGGCAGCATGGTGTCGTTGCACTGTGCGAAAATAATAAAGAATGGGGGGAGAAGCGCGGTGTCATCGCCCTGCGCCGGAGAACCTCAAAGAGGCCGCGACCGGAGCAGGGCCATGGCGGAGTGGTGTGGCGTCATTGCATTGCACTGATTGGACAAGGCCTCAACCAATGGCCACGGTGGTGCGGGGGAACGACGGCTGGCTTCCGGCGGCTGGTGTAGGAGGGTGGGACCGCAGCGGTCCCGCTGCAGCAGCAACCGGCCGTCCGGACCGGGTCGGCCGGTCACTGAGAAGGCCATGGGTCATAACCCACAGCTGGACAAAGAATAGGCCCCCCACATGGGGGCCACGGTTACACAAACAGGGGGGCAGTGAGCCACCCCCCATCCTTCTGCTTGGCCGTTTCGGCCGAGCCGCCAGGCCATGCGAGCACGCCGGGCCAGGCTAGGCCGCGCCCAGGCCGGGCCAGGCCGTGCCCAAATGGGCCAGACCTGGACCCGGTTCGGGTTGACCCAGTTCGGGCCGACCTAGGGGGTATCGGGCCAGGTCGGACCTTGCCCGAACCCCATATTCACGGACTTCGTTCAGTATTTTTCCCATAACATGGGATACTGACCTCTGAACGACGCACCTTCAGTTGTGATGCGATTCTTGGATCGATATGGTCGTTTTGGTGTATTACACTCAAGGGTTTGGAAAAATTTGGGTTATGGTGGGTTGGTTTGATCACGAAACCAACCGGGCCATCGGAGCGGAAACACATATAACTTGAGCTCTGGACGTCCGATTGACGTGTTGTGGACTTTTTTGGATTCCTCAAAGTGAGAAGGTACTTTTGGATTTCTCTGCTCGAGGTTTGGACGCATTTGGAGTACGTCCGAGTTGGTTTTGACTTAAAAACCAACCAGGCCCCAAGAACGAAAAAGCCAATAACTCTCAGACTGGGCGTCCGAATGACGCACCGTCTGACACGTTCAGTTCCTATTGAAGATACGGAACTTTTGGATACATCAACTCCGGAAATCATTTCAGTTGATGTATCATCCCCTCGGTTCGTGGATCGGACCCTCCCCAAACGAGCTTGCTGTGTGCTGGAACCGTAGAGCTAGCTGTAATTGCGACGATGATGAAGACGGTAACAGAATCCATCTTGGGTTTGACAACGATGACTGTAGCACTCAGTGATCATTTGGGGATCAGTGCTTACCGGTCCTGTGTGGATCAGATCCTGTGTGGGTCAGCACTCAGCGGTCCTCTGTGGGCCAGCGCATACCGATCCTGTGTGGGTCATTGTAGGGGTATGTTACCTATCGATCCTGAGTGGGTCATTGCGGGGGTTAGTTACCTATCGATCTTGTGTGGGTCCGAGGCTTAGATGAATCAGTGTCTACATCTGATCATCTCTATCGTCTTACAAAGAAGTATTCTTGTGTGAGCTGAGTCTTGAATTTCAATCTTTATCTTCGATAATATTGACTTGATATCCTGTTTGGATTACGTTATGCTTTCTTGTGTGGATTGGGTTATGTTTTCCTATGTGGACTGGGTTGTACTTGGGCTCGGATGTTGGAGCCAAACCGGAATTGATGACTTTGGTATATGTAGGGGCATATAACTATGTAGTGTCGGATGTTACTTAGTGATTGTATCTTTCCTTTGTGGATTTTCCTTTTGGGATTCTAGGAGACCTTCATGGGTCTTAGGGTCCCTACTAAGTATCTTATACTCACCCCTGCACAGGCTATGACCGTACTACATTGTGTTGGATGCAGGCGACGGACAACTCTGATCGTGATTGAGGCATGTGGAGCGAGATTGTACCCGGAGGTGGACCACTGGGCGGGACGTACACGGAGCGGACGGCTGAACCCGTGGATCTGTTGAGACTATATGTACCCACCCTTCAGGTGGGACTTCTAGTGGACGGCTCGATGTTGTGGCTTTCTTTTTAGTTGTTGTACTTTCTTCCCAGTTGTACTTTACTTTCAGTTTGGGTTTGTATTCTGGCCCACATACTTTTCCGCACTCACTTTTGTATCCAGTTTTACTTAGTGTTTACTTCTTATTGCCTACTCTGTGGTGTTTTTTTAATTTAAAATGGCAATTCCTTCCCCTTTCTGTCTATATTTTACGCCTTGGTGCTAATCGTCTGCCCCTGGCCTATGGGAGGCGGGTTTGGGGTAGTCACGGCACGAACCCCGAGGACGGGTCGCGACACGAAGTATCATCCAAACCTACTTAGGTATATTCCCATCCATATACCTAAGTTACCAATCACAGTTCGGCTCCAACTATTGAGCCCAAGAACAACCCATTACACCAAGGAAGTAAGTCAATAATCTCGATGATAACCAATGAAAGACAAGACACATCTCACATTGGTATACAACTCGTGAAGAGTGGTGGAGATGATTAGATGTATCCACTGAATCATCTCCTCTATCGAACACATGTAGGATCCTGGAACAGTATCAGCACTGTCGAACCCACAGAGGATCCAGGTAAAGTAGTACATCCACATAGGATCCCATCATTTCACTCGCAGCAAGCCATAGGGTTCCCACACTCAGCACGCTCGATTCCAGGAGGGTCCTCTCCTCGAGCAAAAATTCGATACATCTACTACCATGAAGTCTCTAGTTTATGTATCATGTAATTCCTTATCATCATAAGGAACCAAATGTGACAAACCGTGCGTAAATCGGATGCCCGGTCTGTGTGGTATTGGCATTTTTGTTCCAGTGGCCCGATTGGTTTTTAGTTTCAAACCAACCTAGTTGTACCCCAACTGCGTCCAAACCACAAGTGAGGTATTCCAAAAGAATCGTCCTTCTCTAAACCTTCCGTCACTACAGATGGTTAATTGTTTAGACACTCTTATCTTAGGATATGGGAAAAAGGTGTAAAATGTCCAATCGGGTCTGGACTCAGGTCCGACCTGGCTTGCGGGTCCAACCCGGTCCCCAGGTTTGACCCAGTCTGAAATGGTAGGCATGTCCCGAAGGAGTTGACCCAGTCCGAAGGGGTGGCCTATCTCAAAGGGGTGACCCGAATCGAAGGGGTGTCCTGGTCCAATGGTGGTCTGGATGAGGGTGGCCCGGTAGAGGGCGGCCCAACATCCGGCCCTAGTTGCGCCCAGGGGGGAGGCATTTAATGGTACGGACCCACCTGGTCCATTAATTTTCCAAAACACGGCTCAACCAAAATGGTTTCACTGGTCATTGGGGCACTAGTTACGGTGGCACCATGACAAACACACACCAGTCACGGTAGCACCATGACAGTTGCACACCGGTCACGGTGGCAGCGTGAAGGTGGCACCGGTGAGGGTGGCACCGTCAGGGTGACACCGTGATGGTGGCACAGTGACGCTGGCCCTGTGTTCTCACTGAGCGGTCTTTGTTATTTTTCTAACCTTAAACTTTTTCCACTCCCGCAACATTTCTTTTAACGTAAAGATGATTTAATGCCGCATTCAAAGCCATTTTAATCTCATAAATAATATCTAAAATCCCCTAATAGTTAAGCAACCCTTAACTTACCACAAAGTTTGGTTTTTCCTCAGTGTCACGCCCTTCCCCGTACCTTCCAGTTCCTCCCCTGTTATACATTTTATTTTTATTATAGAAAACTGTTTAACACATAGCCGTTATGACCACACCGCTGAGGAGAATTGTTAAAGGACAATTAATTCCATCGTTCGTAATTTCCCAACCACGTGGAGAACCCCAATCTGACATTAAAGCTGTTATAATTTCCATATCCTGTAACAATGGGATCTCATCCTTATATCGAATTGTAATTCCTTTATCTTCTTTCCCTTGGCTGGTCACCTTTTCTTCCTGGTGCATTTGGAGTCCCCCTTCCCGAGGCTTATAGTGCGCATGTGCTTGAGTTTTTCCACTCATCCTTGGAGTCCTCAGAGTTCATCCCCTACAAGTCTCGCATCGTCAGTTCTTCGCGTGTGGACAAGAACTTCGATGCATGATCAATCATGTAGGGATTTCCCTTCGTCTTTCCTTACTATGTATAATGTGGGGCTGGTACGCTATTGTTCTGTGGGAATGGATAAAACCAAACCCTAACAAAGATAATTAACATACTGTTAACGAAAGATAGGGAGTTTTTGACTTCTCTGGTGTAATCTTTTATAATTTCTATATGTTTTTAACTGTATGGGCTATGATCACTGAAAATCATGGTTGTTGGGGGTCTTTCCTTGGACACTAATGAACCCATGTCTAATGTGATAATTGAATGGTTGTGACATGGGAATTTGGTTAATCACCTAAACTCAGTTGGTTAAATGGATTCTCAATTAACATCAATCCTTGTGAGGTCACCCCGGTTAAACAATAGAAAGAAGATCCTAATGAATTATGTCCATGAACCTAGAAGTTTCCCTACTCTTTTTTTGTAGTAGGTGTGTTGTTATGTTGATGCTTATGGGGTGACATGGATGAGGATGGGATCCTTTGTTGTGGAACGGTTTTTTGGTTGTGAATCTGAAGTTGTGTGGGGATGTATCTTGAGGCATGGTTTGGTTCCATTACTTTGATGGATCTCACTAATCTCTTTGTTGTTGTGACATTATAAGAGAACCAGGTGTGAATGCTTAATTTTTTGTTTGGTTGTTTCTTTTTCTCAAGCTTGTGGTTTTGCCTATTAGTTGCCCAATATTGTATAATTTACATAAATGAGATCACTCGAACATGAAACCATGAATGTGTTAATTGGGGAGTTGGTTTTGGGAATGAGTGGTGACAGGGCAGTGAGTGTTGTGCCTTTCTTCTATTAATGAATAGTAACACGGGTGTTTGTGATTAGGTTGTTTTTGGAAACCCTTTGTTGGGATGAGTTCCTATTACCTATACATATAATTGCAGTTCTTGTGATTCATATTCGCGACCCACCCATGTTGAGAACGTAGTGTCGAACACCCACATTCCATGGGGGAGGGTGTTTTTCCAAACACTCCTATGAGTGGCTGGTTATTAGCTCCTTTTCTGCTCCCTTTCCCAAATAGCCCAAGAAACATTGGGCAGGCTATGATGGCCTGAGGCCCAATAAAGGCTAGGATTCTTCAGGAAGGGTAGTTTTGGTGGTTGGCCCAGGTGTGTGTGGGTAGGTTGTTTCCCAAGAGTCTTCGGGATGTGTCCCAGGTGTATTTGGGAAATGAAGTAGTTGTTCTGGACCAGCTGTTTGCGTGCATGTTTTCTCGTGGTGGTTGTGACCCAGGTGTTTGCGGGCAGGATGGTGGTTGTAGCCAAGGTTTTCATGGGTGGAATGTGTGGTTGTGGCCCAAGTGTGTGCGGGTGGGGTGTGGCAGTGGGACTGTGGTGAGAATGGCGGGATTGGTTCGACACATAGTATGTCTTCAATAACTAGTGGGAAAGTGGTGTGGGGTACCCAAATATTGATGTTCTATTACAATAGATTACTTGACTTGTGTTATTTGGGAAGTTTTACTTGGTGATGCTTCGGTGAATAGTTTTCCTTGCTAGGTTATTTGGTTATCTATTTTCTCACAAGGCAATAGAATGCCTCCCCACTTGTGCACAATAAAATTTGGTTTTCCCTACTGATTATACTTGTATGCTAACACTACATATATAAAACTTCTTTCAGGTTTCCAAGAGGACTTCAGGGATCATGCAGGGCCGTACTAGCTCAGGCAATGGGATATTTGCAGTTTTTGTTTTCCTTTTCTTTTGGCACTTTACCTTTGTAGTCTCATTGTACATTGTGGCATTTACTTTTGTAACATGCATATGGGAATGGTTTTCTTTTTCTTTACTTTTACCCCTAGTTGTTGTGTTGTTTTATTTTACTATTTTATCTCTCGATCCTAATAATGAAAAAGGGTAATGTATTACATCACGATGGTGATTCTATACCCATGGTTCTAGTCGCCACTCCGGGGCCTATTAAAGGCGGGTCTCAAGAATTATTATCTCTCCTTCAACTTGAAGAAGGAATGGTCCGGCAATCTGATGTACCGTCCCTCATCTTGGTGAGGGTGGGGCGTGACAGAATTGTATCACAGGGGGTTGATAGATAGGATGCATTCTGGGGTTAGGAACTGTGAGGATTGCATGGGATGGTAGGGAAACAATGTTGGGTGATCATGGTGCATGAAATAGGTCAGGGAAGATAGGATAAGACATGGGATATTAGGCCCCCCCGTGATCTGATGCAAGGGATATTGGCCTACCAAACGACCAAGTAAGGATACGTTGATTGCAGGGTAGAGAACCTAGGGATGGTACATGCATCATAATGGCTTGAGTTCTTATATTATATGGGTATTTTTGGGATTTAAAATGAATAATTAGTCTATGAAAATTTTAGATCAATATTCTACACTACTCGGGCTTAGACACTCCTTGTTTACCCTGCAACTATGGTACCTGGGTGATGATCATGATTAGTGCGGCTGATCGAGGCCCAGTAGGTTGTCTTGCCCGATCGGAAGAGGACTGACCAAGAGAAGAAGGCTGATCAGTGGTAGAGGATGCTTTGTACCTTTCAACGACAGACCCTCGAGAAGTACGAGGGTAGAATCTCTTACATGGAGACAAAGAGCTGGCTAGAGGAGCTGGTGATAGCTTTCAGCTTGCTCCAGGCTCTGAAAGAGAACTAGGTTCCTCTGGCTATATGATAGATGCTTGGAGAAGTGCATCAGTGGTGGATGATTTATCTTGGGGAGAAGAGGGAGGCTGAGGTTACGTGGGCTGACTTTGAGAAGGAGTTCCAGGTGGAATTTCTCTCTTCCACAATGAAGGTTGATAAGAGGAAGGAACTAATCTCCCTCCATCAGGGGAGTATGTCAGTGATAGATTTGGGGATTATGTTCAAGTATCTCCTTCTCTATGCTCATGACCTATTTTCGGATGATAAGTCTATGGAATGATGCTTGGAATAGGGACTTTGACCTTCTCTCTAGTATGTTGTTACTCCATTCACCCTACCGACATAATTGGAGGTCTAGAATAAGGCTAAAGTTGTGGAAAGGATGCACATGTTGGGAGGTGTATTGAAAGAGGGAATCCAGTTGGGCTCATCGAAGGGGAAATCTGTTAGTAGCAGGCCTCCAACATCAGGGCCCTCTAGGTTTTGACTAGCAGGAAGCAGGCCTCAGTAGTTCCAGTCATAATCCCCCGGCCCTCTCCCTTTCCTTTCAGGACCAGGACTGAGATGATTCATCTGTGTATGACATGGGAACCATCAGAATTAGTGCCCAGATAGAGTGCAGTATGGTGGGGGTGGGAAGGTTCAATGCCCACCTCAGCAGCAGTAGTTTCCATCTAGGTCCTTTCAGCAGCACCAGTAGGGGTTGCAAGCTCCTGCTCCTCTGAGGGAAGGCTTTGTAAGAGGGGGCCAACCTCAAGATGATGTTCAGGGACCTCGACCAGGGCATGGTCGGGGAGGCGACCGATAGTCGAGGGGCAGCGGAGCTGGGCATGGGCAGTTTCATGCCGCAGAGGTATCAGTTCCAGCAGGTCCAGAAGTCATTCGAGGTACAATCAGCATGTTTAGTACTCTTTCCTTTTCCTTGTTCGATACAAGAGATTCTCAATCCTTTGTTGCACCCAGTCTAGGCCATTCTCTTGTTATAGAAGCTAAGAGACTTCCAGTTCCCCTGGTGCTGAGCACACCAGTCAGAGGTCAGAAAGACTTGTTTTATGTTTTCTGAGGGTGTAGACGGATTATAGGGCCACATCAGTCTACCAGGGATCTTAAACTGTTGAAGATACAAACATACGATGTCATACTAGGCATTGAATGGATGTTCTATATATGTTCCATCACTTAATATTTATGAGGAAGGGTCATGTTTTCAGATTCAGGCTGCCAATGTGTAACTTACATCGGCGAGTGGGGTTTCAATAAAAGGGAAGGAAAGAGGAGCCCCTCCTTTCCTTGATAGCTGAGCTATCAATCTAATCGGTGGATGCATAAATGGTGGATGTTCCAGGGATTATCTGTGAGTTTATGGATGTCTTCCCTAAAAAGGTGGCGACTATACCCCCTCGAACTGATGTTGAGTTCATGATAGACTTGCAACCTAGTGCCCCTTCAACTTTGATGGCTCCCTACCGGATGACACTTTATGAGTTGCGTGTGTTGGGGATTCAGATTGATGATCTGAAAAAGAAGGGTTCAGTTCGACAATGATTGTCAACATGGCGTGCTCCAGTCTTATTCACAAAGAAGGAAGATGGTGGTCTAAGGCTGTACATAGACTACCAGAGACGAAATATGGTGACTGTCAAGAACTATTACCCTCTCCCAAGGTTAGACGGCCATTTCGACCAGTTAAAAGGGGCAGGGTGGTTCTCCAAGATTGACCAGCAGTTGGGATATCTCCATTTGAGGGTGAAGGAGGGCGACATCTCGAAGATTGCCTTTAGCTGTAGGTATGTACACATTGAGTTTGTAGTCATGTCGTTTGGTGTTACGAATGCTCCATCAGTGTTTATGGGGCACATGACTCTGTCTTCAGGGAATACCTGGATCGTTTCATAGTCATGTTTATTGATGACATCCTGATATATTAAAGATAATAGGAGGATCACACTGAGTATCTGAGAACGGTTTTAGAGGTCCTCCGATAGCACAAACTCTATGGGAAGTTATCTAAGTGCACGTTCTGGACGTGAGAAATGCACTTCCTTGGGAATGTGGTGTCCAAGTAGGGAATAATAGTGGACCCATCAAAGGTCGTGGTAGTTGTTTCTCTGGTAACACCCTAGATCATGGCATAGGTTCGTAGTTTTCTAGAACTAGCATGTTACTATTGGAGGTTCGTGCCCAACTTATCCCAAGTTGCAGCACCTTTGACATCTTTGACCAAGAAGGACCAGGCATTCATGTGGAATGGGCAGTGCGAGGTAGCCTTTAGCTATCTGAAGGAGATGTTGTTAAGTGCCCCAGTGCTGAGATTTCCAGAAGAAGGGGCGGCAGCTGAAGTGTTCTGTGATGCTTCATGGCCAGGTCTCGGATGTTTGCTGATACAATGACAACGGGTTCTCTCTTATAAATCTACACAGTTATGTCCCCATGAGTTTAATTATGCCACCCATGATCTAGACCATCCGGTAGTCATGTTCGCCCTATATTTGGGGCGATATTACCTCATTGGGGAGTTCTTCGTGGTCTTCACAGATCACAAAAGCTTGAAATATATCTTCTCTAAGCGGCACCTGAACTTACTGCAGTGAAGGTGGATGGAGTTCCATCAGGACTATGACTTCAAGATTTCCTACACCTTAGGAAAATGGAATGTGGTGGCCAATTCTTTGAGCAGGAAGTCATAGAAGGATGTAGTTCGAGAGTTGGTAGATGCTTGGAAGGCGATGGAGGAGTTGGCTGCCCTACATCTGGATGCGAGGATGGATTTTGGTAAAGGTTGCCTATATCAGATGACAGTGCAGTGTTTTCTACTACCGCAGGTGGAGGAGTCTCAGTGGGGAGACATAGTGAGTGAAGTGATGCATGACTGGGATAACCAAGGCAATGCTCCAGAAGTGGTGCAGATCAGGACTGAAAAGGTTTAGCTTATACGGGAGAGGATGAAGGTGGCTCAAGACCAGCAGAAGTCATATACTGATAATAAGATGAGACCCATGAATTTTGAGGTCAAAGACCAAATATTCTTGATGGTATCCCCTCGACATGGACAATAGTGGTTTGACAGGGGGATTAAGATTTCTCCAAGGTTCATAGGACCATTCTACGTGTTGCGGTTGGTCGGAGAAGTCTCTTATCATCTAGCGCTACCACCACAACTACTGAAAATACATGACATCTTCCATGTGCCAGAACTCCGATGGTATCTACACGACGTTTCACGTGTCCTCGACTGGGGAATGTTGGATATCGAGGACAACATGAATTTGTTGGAACGACCAGTGAGGATCAAGGATCATGAGGAGAAGGTGCTCAGTGGACAGACCATTCCTTTGGTTCATGTGTTCTGGAGGCATGTAGAGATCTAGGAATGTACCTGGGAATGGGAGACATAGATGCGCACCCAGTACCTAGAGCTGTTTTGAGTTTTGTTCTGTTTTTTTTTTGTACTTTTTGTGATGGAACACTTTACTTTGTTTATTATGTAATGTTCGGTTTTCCTTATTTTATGGATGTGTGTGAAGAGTCGTGACTATGTGGAGGTCATGACCTGATCACTAATCAAGATGCATTAATGTGGATGTAATTAAACTCGTTCGGGCAAGTCAGTGCCACCCAAAATGGATAGTATCTTGACATGGAGGAAGAAACTCCCTAACCCATATGACTGGACAATTTGACCTTTGAATGTTGCCTCGTTACCCGAGGGAGATGTGTTCCTAGATGTTGGTGGGGTTCACTCGTGAGAGGTATCTTTCAAGGTTTTTGTTTGGAAACCATCTTTTCTTCGTGTCTAGTTTGGATTCTCGAGGGTGAGAATAGTTTGAGAGGTATCTGATGTTATTACCCAGACATAACTAGTCCATTACATGTCCAAAACACGGCTCTACTAAATTGGTGGCACCGGTCATGGGGGCACCAGTTACGGTGGCACTATGACAGACGTACAATAGTCATGGTCGCACCATGACGGTGGACCCATGAATGTGGCACCATGACGGTTGCACACCCGTCACAGTGGCATAATGACAGTGGCACCGTAAGGGTGACACAATGATGGTGGCACCATGACGATGGAACCATGATGGTGGCACTGTGACGGTGGAACCATGTCCTCACCGAGCGGTCTTCGTTCTTTTTCCGACTCCCTAATTTTTTCTGCTCCAACAACATATATTTTAATGTAAAGATGATTTAATGCCACATTCAAAGACATTTATAGCCCATAAATAATATCTAAAATCCCCTAAGATTCGGGAAACCCTTATCTATCCAAATCATGTGGGTTTTCCTCAGTGTCATGCACTTCCCCGTACATTCAAGATCCTCCCCTGTTATGAATTTTATTTTTATTGGAGAAAATTGTTTAACGCATAGCTGTTATGACCACCCCTCTGAGGAGAATTGTTAAATGTTAATTAATTCTATTGTGTGTAACTGCCCAATCGTGTGGAGAACCATGATCCGACTTTAATTCTATTTAAATTTCCATATCCCATAACAATGGGATTTCATCCTTATATCGAATGATAATTCCTTCCTCTTCTTTCTCTTAGTTGGTCTCATTTTCTTCCTGGTGCGTTTGGAGTCCCCCTTCTCGAGGATTGTGGTGCACCTGTGCTGGAGTTTTTCCACTCATCCATGTAATCCCTGGAGTTCCTCTCCTACAAGCTGTGCATCTTTAGTTCATGGGGTGTGGAGAAAAACTTCAATCCTTGATCAACCATGTAGGAATTTTCCTTCGTCTCTCCTTACTGTGTATCATGCGGGGTGGGTATGCTATTATTTTGTGGGAATGGATGAAACCAAAAACCAAAAAAAAACTATTAAATAATGATTAAGACTATTTTACATTTCAACTGTACTCATTTATAAATTCTATATGTTGTGAAATGTATGGGATATGTTCACTGAAAATCATGGTTGTTGGTAGCTTTCCTTGCGCACTAATGAACCCTTGTCTTCTGTGAAAATTGAATGGCTCTAACATGGGAAATTGGTTAATCACCTAAACTCAGTTTGTTAAATGGATTCCCAGTGAACATCAATCCTTATGTGGTCACCTCGGTAAACCAGTAGAAAGAAGATCCTAACGAATGATTTTATTGATCCTTGAAGTTTCTCTACTATGTTTTGTCAGTATGTTTGTTTTTCTGTTGATTCTTATGGGGTGACATGGATGAAGATGGGATCCTCTGTTGTGGCACGGTTGTTGGTCATGAATCTGAAGCAGTGTGGGGTTGTATCTCGTGTCTTGGTTTGGTTCCAATACTTTAAGGTATCTCACTAATCCCTTGGATGTTGTGACATTACAAGAGAACTGGGTGTGAATGCTTAAATTGTTGTTTGGATTTTTCACTTTCTATATCTTGTGGATATGATTTTTAGTTTCCTAGTAGTGTATAATTTACTTAAATTGGATCACTTGAACATGAAACCATGAATGGGATAAATGGGTAGTTGGTTTGAGTTATGAGTTGTGACATGGCAGTGAGTGTTGTTCCCTTCTTCTAGGAATGAATAATAACGAGGGTGTTTGTGCTTAGGTTGGTTTTGGAAACCCTAGGTTCAAATGAGTGCATATTACCTATACATATAATTTTAGTTCTTATGTATCTTATTCGCGTCGCACCCAAGATGATCACATAGTGCTGAACACCCCTATTCCATGAGGGAGAGTGTTTTTTCCAACTCTCCAATGAGTGGCTGGTTATTAGCTCCTTTTCTTCTCTGTTTACCAAATATCCTAGGACTGTTTAGGCAGGCTGTGATTTCATGAGGTCCATTATAGCCCAACATTTTTCGTGTAGGGTAGTTGTGGTGGTTGGGCCAGGTGTGTGCGGGCAGGTTGTTTTCGAAGAGTCTTTGGGATGAGGCCCAGGTGTCTTCAGGCATGGCAGTAGTTATTCTGGCCCAGGTGTTTGAGGGCATAGTTACACATGCTTGTTTCAGCCCAGGTGTTTTTAGGGAGGATGGTGGTTTTGGCCCAGGTGTTTTCGGGAGGGATGTGTGGTTTTTCCCTAGGTGTGTGCGGATGGGGTGTGGAAGTGGGACTGTGGTGAGAATGGTAGGATTGGTTCGATGCATAGGATGTCTTCAATAAATATTGGGAAAGTGGAATGAGGTACCCAAATATCGATGTGCTATTACTATAAATTACATGACTTGCGTTATTTGGGGAGTGTTCCTTGGTGAGGCTTGGGTGGATAGATTTCCTTGCTAGGTGCTTTGGTTATCTCTTTTCTCACAGGGCATTAGAATGCCTCCTCAATTGTGCACGAGAGTCATTGGTTTTCCCTACTGAGTATACTTTTATGTTCACCCTACATATATAAAACTACTTTCAGGTTTCTAGGAGGACTTTAGTGATCGTCTATGGCTGTACTAGATCAGGCATTGGGATATTTGCAGCTGTTGTTTTCCTTTTCTTTTGGAACTTTACCTTTGTAGACGACTTGTACTTTATGGCATTTACTTTTGTAACATTCATATGGGATTGGTTTTCCTTGGATTTACTTTTACCCCTTAGTTTCGTTGTTGTTGGGATTTACTATCTTATCTCCCAATCCTAATAAAGAAAAAGGGTAATGACTTCCATCTTGAGTGTGATTCTATACCCTTGGTGCTAGTATCCACTTCGAGGCCTATTGATGGCGGGTCTGGGGGTCATTATCTCTCCTTCAACTAGATGAAGGAAGGGTATGGAAAACTGGTGTCCCTTCCCTCATCACGTTGAGGGGGGTAATGATAAGGTGCATGCCCCTGGCACCCGAACGTCTTAGTCGTTCGAGTGGGAACCCTAAATAGTGCCCGGTGGAAAAACTTTAGGTCACACAAGACCCCATGGGTCCTGCTCCTCCCAGATGGCCTTGTGGCCAGCCGTTCCGCTCCTCTGGTGGTCGGCTCGGCTGGCTGCCTCGGCCCCTCCATTGTGGTGCGATGGCGCTGCGGTCCTGCTTCCCTCTACGCATCACGACAGTGAAAAGCCACCACTGTCACGGCCCGACCTGGTGGCAGCCTCCTACTCTTTCATGTGACACAATGGTACCATGCCCCCTCTTCTGCGGGGCGACATGGCCCCGTCTCTCCATCCGCGCGGCATGACGGTGTCGCGCCCTCTAGGAATCCCAACATCCTTGTGCCACTGGTTCCTTCGTGTTTCACCTCCGTAATCAATAAACAAGAACAACCAATGTGGGTGGGTCGACCTTTCTTGTGCGGTGCGAGCCCTCCATGTCATGGTGATAACAATTGGGGAAAAGAATCCAAGGTTTTGATAGTTTATGGATGGAAACAATTTCAATCATAAATTTCCCCTACCCGGAGTTCTGTGATCGATGATGAAGTTGTGGAAGGTGTACGTCGATTAGTCATTGTCATAGCAGGAAGATATTAGAGACGAAGAGTCGAGATGACATTATCGGCATACTTCATGGGCAGCGGTGCTTCCCTTTCTTGACCCGGTTGAAGAAGGAAGAATATGGTGTTCGTCGTTCTTCAGTGGTGAGGGGCGTTCTTTGTGTTCTTCATCGAGAGGATGGAGTTCTCTCAATTCCTCAAAGTTTCTCCAAGGCTCTGCAAAAAGAGAGTTACCAACAATATGAAATAATTTCTTTGTCTATTATTTTATTATTGGAATGAATTCAAAAGAATTGAAAATGTTCCAATTAATTATGTGAAGGAGATGGCACTTTAATGAGGGGAAGGTGAAGAGGTTCTCCACTGAATTTGGGGTTTATGGGGGGTTGAAGCTTTTATGGGCCGCACCTAATAATATCCTCCCATGGGTGGTTATGTGTGGGAGGGACCCAGTACTAACCTCCCCTTTGAGGATTTAACTACCAAAAAATTAAAATAAGCTAACTCTTATTTTTATTTAACTTAATTAAAACCCCCAAAATCTTACTTCCACTCTCGTTAGAACCAAACTACGGTGAATGTCTCACTAAAAAATCACCAATGCTGCGATTTCAACAGTGCCTTCAGATTTCAATTTTCAGCACCAGATCAAAAAATAATAAAATCCTGTAAAAACATTTACTGAACGTGCCCGAACAAAACTACAGAAATTGATTCTGGCCACACTGGGCCCCAGAATCATGCGTTGTCAGAAATTGTGGTCTCGTGAAATTCCTATGTATTTGACTAAAAAAGTTACATGGAAATTCTGTGTCTTAACAATCCTCTAAAAAATTGATTTGTGAAATATAAAGGTTACCAAAAATAATACATATTCAATTTCCCAAATAATCATAACATTTTAGGTAAGAATAAATAAATAAATATAGATGATAAAGATAATTTTGGCAGAGTTAATAATTATGATATAAGAAATCATTATAGGAAGGTTAGTAACAATAAAAACCTAAATCATTAAAGGACATAGAAGATAGTCAATTCATCATAAATTATGGTAATAAAATATTTTATTCAATATTGTTTTACTAGTGTTAGTTGATCCCTTTACTATCATTATAGTGAACATGTGAAAATATAATCACTTGATTTAATTAAAAATTCAACTAATATTGTAATTGAATTTAGTATTTTAATCAGTTTCTCCAATAGATATAAACAATGTATAACAAAGAGGATATTTCTATTCTCAAATCACAAAAACCAATAGACAGATCATATGATACAAAAAAATATTATTCCAAATATAAAATAAATATTAGTAAAAGTTATGATAATCATTAATATTAATAAAACATTTTGTAATGAATTTAAACATTAATTCCCAAAACATAAACAATAACACCCATTGAAATTCACCAAAAAAAATTACCATTAATTATAATACTAATAGATTGAGTGATATTATATTATTCTTGACCTAACAAATGTCAAATAAAGGAATCATATTAAAATCCATTAACTAGGATTATTACAAATCCAAACATCGGAACAATAATATTGTTTTATTCAAGGAATGCATTTTATTTTTTTAAAAAATGTCTTGACATATTCCCATAATAACAATATTCCCACATTGTGTGTTTATTGGAAAATATTTATACATAGTGTCAATGAATGAATTTATATACTTGAAAAATAAAGATGAAAACATAGATTTTGAATCTAATAAATCATAATTTTATGATCAATTTACCTATAACATGAGGGGATAAAATTTATTTATTGTAAATTCATAATCATGTTATTTCTCCCTTATCATTTTCATAGGAAAATTAGGTTGATTATTGTGAAACTTATTTGAGTACTGACACATCAACATAATGTTGAAACAATGAAAAATTGTGGCTTCATTATTACCATTTCATCAATTTTTTACTTAGTCTTTCATTCCAGACTTGATGAAAACTAACATTTAATTCATTAAATTAATAGGGTTATTCTTTTAGAAATTATCAATGGTGTGGTATTTCATCATTCTATTATTTTAATTAACTTTTTTGTTTTTTATTCATTGATCACTGTTATAATATTATTATGTTCAATACCTTTTGAAAATATATGACATAGATAATTCATTATTCTTCATAATTGGACATGATACCATACCATTATATTATCAAAAATATTTAGTTACTAGTTGCCACAAGAGGATTGGAATAGTCCCATTAAAGAAACAGTAAATATTAATTTTCATATTACATATGAATCCTATAAACCTACATTCTAATCATGAATATTTTTTCACATACTCGGCATCCTTTCCATCTTCATTCATTCCTTAAACGATTAATTGTTTTTCCATATTAATTTTTTCTCATGATTAAATTATTTTTAAAATATAATCCCACATAATTATTTCATTCTAATCTATCTATCTCATCATCCTACTCCATTTTTTCCAGTTAATCACAAAAATTAACAAACATCTTCTTTTTAATAATACACTTTCTAAGAAAACACAACCCTTTTAATACTTATGTCAACGAAAAATATCATTTCATGGGACTTCAACCACAATTCAACAATAAATTGTTTAGTATATCACTTATAATATGTATTTTTATGCCACATAATGTAGTATAACATCACTGAAGCATGTGGGGACATAACAAGTTATTTTATATATACATGGTTATCCATCATAAAATCAGATAACTATCATAATAAATTCATAATATGATTTTCAAGTACTAATTGTGTTCAGTTTATCCTGAGGTAAATCTGTATATTTATTATAGTTGTTAACATTGTATCTATTCATTCTAATTAGTAAAATTTATAAACAATGTAATAAACTAGATTAGTTCATAGATTTCTAAATCATAGAGTATAATTCCAAATTGAGTTCAATAAATATTGTAAATTGAAATTTTCAAAATCATTATCTCATAAATATAATATTATTATATATTGAGAATATCATTAAAGAACATTAATATTTTTAATGACTTTTAATTATCATGTGAGTAAACCCAATAATATCACACACGATTTTCTTTCTAGGATATTAGTCTTTGGACCAGATTTTGTACATCGATGATGTTGGAATTATTACGTAATCTTACCTATTAAAAAGTGGTTACCCATTAGGGAATCTTTTCCACATCCACATCCATTTTCTAGTGTTCATACATGGATTCATTTTATTGGGAAACCACACAATATCAACAGTATGAATGAATTATTATATTAAAATTCACATTTACTTATGCCCAATGTTTTCAATAGGGTTTTGTTATCTAATATATTTTTTCCTCAATCATTTTCCCAATTTTAATATTAAATAGACTATGCTTCCAACTATAACAACTCAAATCAAATAACATAGATACAATTGTTATCTTAACACATTGTTAACAAATAATAAGTGATCATATCTAACAAGAAAAAAGATATTTTTATCCTTGAGATAAGTAATATACACATGATTCTTACATTACCTTTTAGAAAAGTAAATACAATATAAATATCTTGTGAGAAATTTATTATTAATTTTAGTATATCCATAAAATAATTCAAAGATCATTTCATGGTATCCTGGGTAAATGAAAAAATAATAAAAGGTGACCTAAATAATTTTTAATGTAAATAATAATAATCAAAAAAGAAATAAAAGTATGTTAATAAATGTATATTGTATGAATTTAAGAAATAAAAACATAAATAATCACTTGGATAATAATTATTAATTTCTATACCATTTAATTCATAATTCATAACATCGTAATAATACATTCAGTGTCATGTTCAATTATATCATAAATAAAACATCAAGGCCCTCTTCTAAGACATCATAAAATATTTTCTAGGAGTAAACCAACTACCATAAATTGTTTGTGTCATCAAACCTACTGAAAAATCAAGGGAATATAAAGGGCCACATATTGTTCATATTATTTCTAATTAACTTTTTATTTAAAGGAGATCAATAGTAATAAAATATATCATCAATATATAAATTCATTTTGAGACACTAGAATTAAAAATGTATAAATTTTCCCCAATCAATCACAAGTGAAACATGACCACAAGCTATCTGATGTTATGCAGTGGATGTTATCATTAAGTTATATCACCAATAATGTATAGGATTCATAAAAAGATGTGGAAATAGATGAAATAATATTTAAAAAATCACTGGAAATATTCATTAGGAAAATACCCATTTATTTTTGAACTCACAAATTTAAAATTAATTTTAAAAAAAATGATATGAAAAATATTCCTTTTAAAAATACCATAAAAACTATGAATGGAATATTAATGTTAATTAATAGTCATGGGGGTCTGAAAATTCATGTATAATGAAAATGGTAAAATAATGATTTTGTTTATACATATGTTAAATGTGCCACATTTGGAAAATGATTTCATGGTTCATTTTAATAATTTTTAACGAATTTAAAATATTTGAAAACCCAAATTTAATAAATAATTTTATATTAATAATATGATTCTTTAAATCATTTTAGATAAAATATGTACTTGTATGAAAAGTATTCCCAACCAAATAGTGAAAAAAATCAGTATTCCTTGAATGAATTTTTTCGATGTTTTGCGTAATTATAATGTGAAAATTGAAATGTAATCATTTAATTCATATAAATCACCACATGAGAATAAAATTTGTTCTTTTTTATGATAGAAGTATCATAAAATTTGATCAATGGAAATATAAACATTAAAAATAATAAATAAGGATGACATTGCGATATATACCCTTAAAAAGACCGACTTTATTAAATTGTTGTTTTAATATCATGTAAAATAAATTTATATTTAATTTACATTCCTAAAATTACCAGATACATAATTATATTTTCATATATGATCCACTTATACAATTTTATTACCAATTCATTAATAATTATTTATTAAAATCACAATTTCCAAGGGTTAATTATTCCTTTTTTCATTTGTGTTTCAGTCTGGGCAATTCATTCCATTCATCTTAATAATGATTACATAATTTATTGAAGCATAATAATGTAATAAATATCCCATTTAATCAATATAACCACTTCTATATCCATTTATATAATGAGGTCAGGAAAAATTAATTACCTAACTTTTTGTTAATGGTGGAATGTTTCTATGCATGAGTGATGTTTTCACATTTTTTAGGGATGAAATGAAATAAAGGTAGATAATAAATCAAATTCAATGAATATTTATTATATCACAATTATCATATATTTTAATTAAATATAATATTATAACCATCCAGGTAAAGTTTAATTTAAATGTGAATCATCGTACTTCATGGAGGTTCATGTCCACACGTACGCCTGAGTGATATTGTCTTTTGCCAATGGATGGTATTGGTAAGACAATTTTTATGGAATTGAAATATCATGGTAATAATTATTTCAAAAATGTAATATATACCTATTTAATAATTAAATGTGAACAAACATCAAATATAGTGAGGGAAATGAGTCATATCGTTATGTGGGGTGGTAGTCCATAAACACACAAATGATACATTCATTACAATTTAGTTGAAATGGGGATGAAAAAGGGTTCTCCAACAAAATTAATAAAATAGTATTATATTGAAGATATTTTGAGATATTATTTTAGGATATATACATAATATTAAGATAATGTTGAAGAATAAATAATTGCTGAAAGAGTCAGTATTGTTGATTACCTCTTCTTTAATTGACCTCCTTTGGCTTATGCCTTGTTCCTTCTAATGATGGTTTAATGAGAAGACCATAATCTCAAGATTAAATTTGTGTAATCTAAAATTTTTTTCTCAGTATTTATTTTATGATATATAGTTCATCTTGTGTATTAATTATAGAGGAAAATAGATTCCCTTTTTAACTGAGGGGAGGGACAAAATGGGATTGGATAAAAGATTTAAATATTATAAAGTCATTTTGTTGTGAATGTGGAACAAAATAGAAATTAATTAAATATTAATATAATATTAGGGAGAAATATATTCAAAAAATAATATTTATAAATTATTATAAATTTTTTTTATCCATATCACTTTGTTTAACAACTTATAATCTAATATTTTTCATGGTAACAAATTTTTTCTGTTTTCTCTCTTCAGTGTGACAAAAAATATGTTTAAATTATAATATAATATTAATTATTATTACTCCCAAAATAATATCAATTTTAAAATATTCAAATTATATAATTTATATAAATTAATTCTAAGTGTAATGAACAAAATAGAAACCATTTTTGGTAAAAAAAATATATTTTAAGAATAAATATGATTTTACATAAAAATAATGTATAAAATTGATTATGATATATGTAACTTGTAGAGACCTGAAGCATGATGTACATGGACATTACATTACATTATCGGAATACTTAATACATAACAAAAACAGACACCCAAGGATCGTAATACTTTAGTGTCTTTGGAAACTCAGAATATAATCTTCTAATCGTGGTGAAAGATCCTCAACATCTCCCATAAGATGTTCCCCTTTTTGTTTTTTTTTCCTAAAATCATTTTTTAAAACCTGGGGAAAAGAAAACATATAAATGGTGACCTCAAATGCTCAGTAAGGGTAAGCATGGATAAAATAAAACATACCATATACATTTGAAAATAAAAACATGAACATAATGTTTAAACATCCAAATCTTGAGCAACGACATAAAACACAGATGTATATAAGGCATAGATCATAATGGAACATAAATCATGATAACAGAGAATGGGAATAAAACATGTAATTTTTGCATCCATTAATCACTTGTAATGATTTCCATAGTAGCCAAGGAATTGCTGCCAAGACCATCTTAGTAGACAATGTCCCTTTCTGAATCGAGTTCACTCCTCGTTCCAGTCCTATAATACTGAACCGGATTAACATACCATTCCATCCATGTCTATCTAATGAGATATAAATCTTTATCCAATTCATTGGAGGGAGATATAGGTCCCACCCATCTCATAATTAAAATCATTCTTACTTGTGCCACAAAATAAACATACATAATTCATAGTAACCCAACGAATAAAATGGGGTTCATAAACATAATCCCAAAATCACATAATCCATATAAAAGAAATGGATATCATTTCATAATAAGGAAAGTGAAACCATGTAAATCATAGAGGAATGATACTTGAAACATACACATATGAAATAATGTCATCTTAGATGTAAATTGATTTTGATAAAACACATGAAATGAATTCTTGAGGAAAATATCCTTTCTTATTCAACATCAATTTATTTTCACAAAATGTCTTGTAATTTTAAAAGAAAAATATTTTTTTGAAAATAGTCATGAAATATTTTGGAGGAATCTTCATGATATTAAGTCTTTATAAAAGCGTAAAAATCCTTTCTTGCTGTATAAGTTAAAAAAACATTCTTCTCATACTTTTGTCGGAAAAGTAATAGAATTACCTCGTAACGTAAACAAAAGAATGATTCATTACATAACATGTAGTAAAAGTCAAAAAAGGGTAAAAAAGAAAATTAAACATACATGAAAAATCTTTTATAAATCATGGACATGGATGATCACAATAACCCTAGTAAATACTTACGTATAAGCAATCTCGGTTAAAAATGAGATTGGAAAATTTATCCCTTACCTTAGGTCCGATATTCTTCGTACGTATCCTAAACTCCTGTATAATGATTTAAATAATGTCATTGACTTATTACAGAATCATATTCATTGTTATGATATCATATATGTTTCACTTATGACTTTATATTACCCGTTCATTTGTAAATATCATGTTAAAGCATCGTTTTGGGTAAAATCATTTCATTTATCGTGTGTGTTTCGACTTGTCATTCTTGATATTATTACTTATATCCTGATTTACATAATTCCATATTGTAAAACATGATTTATATATAATATATATTCATCATATACATATATATTATAGATCGATAAAAAGGAATGAAATACACCGTTCCTGGAGACTGTAGGCCGTATGTACGCATGAACGTTGTTTTCATTTCCATTTTGAATTGAATGGAATTAAGTAAAAGACATAAATATATATACATAAATCCAGTATCATTATTATGTCATATATTTCATTATTATTCATTATATATACTTTATAATCATTCATGAATGGTTAACATGGAGAGTTAATCTCATCACATCATGGAGACGGTAGTCCGTACTTACGCACGAGCGATGATATCATTCCCAAGATCGTGGAATTGTATTGAAGTGTATGTATAATATTAAAGAATCAAAATCACTTTACAATAATCATATATATTCATTTCATTCACCCTTATGCCCATCCATGTAAGTTGGTGGTGGAAAATAGATTACACCACGGTGTGGAGACGGTATTCCGTACGTACGCACGCGCGGTGATTTCGTTTTCCGTTGGATGGATATATGGTGAAATATGGTTGTTTAATACTTATAATAACATATCAGTATATTATTTATACTGATTTTATTACCTCATAATGAAACCAATACAAAAGAATAAGTGATAGAAGAATTGGAGTTGAAAGAATGGGTAATGGACATTACCTCTTCTTTGAAGCGCCTCTTTGATACCTCATCTTAGGGAACTAAACATGCTATTTAAAGAATACCAGGTCCTCTAGGATGTTTCTTGGGAAGTGGAGAAGATAATTTGGTAGGGGTTGGCCGAGCTTGAAGGCTCAATGTTGTGTGAGGAAGAGAGGGAGGAGGTTCCCTTATATAAGGGAGGAGAGGGGCACCATTGGAATAACAAAAAATATTATTTTATTATAAAGTCATATTCGGTTTCTAATAGCTCCAAATTGATATATTTATAATCTAAGGTGTGGATGGGTCTAAATACTCTCATCCAATAGAATTTAGACAAGTTTAGGTCATTATATTAACCTAATCATTTAGTTTTAACTCTTAGTTAATTAGATTGACATTTACCATGTCACTTTGTATTTTTATATTATATAGTTAATAAACATACCATATACATCCAAGAGACCAACAAGTGGTCCATTAATGATACAAATATCATTATATAAGTATATTGGCCGAACCTTAGATTTTTATGAATATAATAACAATTAATAATATAATATTTGTTTTAAAAACTATTTTATTTCACTTTTGACACTATCTCGTAATTTATTTTTTAAAAAATAATAAGAGAAGGATTAGTTCTAATAAAGTTTTTTAATTAAATACAAACATTTCATATTAACATAGAAAATTATTAAAATTCATAAAAAAGTCTCAAATTACATTTATTTGGGTATTTATAACATCAATTATTTCAATATTTCATTAATAAGATAATTACAGCATCATCATCGTGTCATAAATAAATTAAATTATTTTAAATCTAAAAATTACAAATAAAATACCATTATGTAGGAAATATTTTTAGCTTTCTAATGAATATTTATAGTCGAATTTATCTTATGTAAAATTCTATATTAAAAATTATTTAGTTATTAAACATTGATTTTAACTATTTTAACCCTTCTACAAATAAATTAATAATAAATGTCCTAATCTAATACAAGTGGGCCTAAATGGTCATATTTTATTCCTAAGGATGTTTTTTACTGAATTAAACTTATTCAATAGAATTATGACATGTGTTAGGGTAATAATAATAACTCTTTTACCCTTAATTACCCTATTTACTTTTAACTGTGGTTAAAAAAGTAGAAAATTACTATTCAGCAAAATTATTTTCATCACAATGAACCACATTTTAGTCCTTGATATTAACCGTGTCTATTGGATTTCTGAAATTCCACTCACAGAAGCGGTAAAATTAAGTTTTATGAAAAGTTCAATTTTTTTAACTACCACTTAGTGGTTTCACTATTCATCAAAAAAATGAAAGTTTCCAGAAAAATACCAAAACTTAGGCCTAAGCTATATTTGATATTATGAATTCAAAAATGATATATATTTTACCAAATTCAAAACATATCAGTTACATTAAATAATTTAAAAATTAATTCTCGTCATCAAAACAAATAGCGTTTTTTTAGGAGATAATAATTATCAAAAGATTGACACTTTTTTATGTCTGGTTTAAATGTGAAATTATATCCAATGACCAACATTGTATTAAATTGTAAAAATATATTCTAAATATACATTATAACCACTCAAATTAATAAATTATCACTATTAATTATTTCGATTAAAAAAGTTGTTTTTAATTAAAATTTAGTAATTTTCAATATTCATCTGAATATGAAAGTTACCTGAAAAGTACAAAAATTTCACCCAAAGCTAATTTCGATATTCTGAATCCAAAAATGAAGTCTATTTTGAATGATAAAATTTATAAAATTTAAAAATATGGGTATTACTATTCATAACGGCTAGGTCATAACGATATTATAATAATATCTCGTTTAGTGAAACTCGGTATTGCGTACTACACATGCTATCGAGGAAGGTCGCGATTGCGTGTAATGAAAGGAAAGTCAGGGATGCATGTTGTGCATGCTCCTTTTGGTGTAGCGTAATACAAAAGACAATAATGAAATTAAAAAAAATATTTTTCATAAAATCTCGGGGTGTTACATTCTAGCCCCCTTAAAATGAATTTCTCCCTCAAAATTCTTCGGGGTTATAAATCGTTTACTATTTATAGAAACCTGTATTGTAAAAAGGAATATTAAATCTTAATTTTATAAACTAAAGTATGAAATGTAACGATTACCCAAAGAAACTCATCACTGGGTTTCCATATAGGAGAACATAGGTGAAAATATGGATATGAAAGAAAAATCTAAACATCATGTTCTGATGGAGGGTGGTAGAGAACATGTCTATGAAAAATCCAACAATCACAATGTCATATATTTTTTAGGATCTAAGGTACCACCTGATACATCAGATATAAGAGCATTAGGACAACATTTTTGGTTTTCAATATCATTTCCCTAAAGTTGATGAATTAAAAGAAATAATTACATGATTTTGGTACAATCTCACTGTTGTTCGTGAATTGAACAATTTCCACTTCATATCATAAAGAAATAGAGTTGAATTTGTTATTCATGAAGTATTAGAAGATCATGTGATAGAATGATGGGTCATTCCATCTGTTTCAAAAAAAAGGTTACCAAAAGTTATAAGTCCATCTTATGGTGAGATTAATTGTATATGGTTCCAAAAATGGACTTATACTTTATTTATCATACCACTTAATAAAATAAAACTACCTTCCACTAACTAGGGACATCCTGTAGGCCAGTGGTAGGCAATAAAGTCCAGTCGCACTTCGGTTGTGGGTTCGATTCTCACAGCCTTGTCCGACGCGATGGGCTATCGCCCATCCTGCAGGTTGTTCTTTTTCTAAAACTACATTACTATAACATCCCATTAATAATATTGAAAAAAAAAACTTCTATCCTTAAACAATACTAACTTATGTCCAACATAATCCATTCCAATCTTTAGGCTTATCCATAATACTGCAGTCCACTCTCATATTATAGTGAAAATGATTACCAGAGATTTCATATAACAAGCATGTTAATTCCATCATTGACCCCATATATCATATGATATGTCTTATTGGTCACATTCCAAACATTCAAAGTCCTTAATCATGTATTCTCTTGAAAAATGAATACCAATTGAATCTTAGTGAAAACATAAATTCTATCAAAAGATAACTCTTTCAACATACCAAAATCCAAAATTCTATATACTCAAACCATAATATATCCTCTCCTTATATCAGTCATGAGCTCGTGAATACTATCAAACATTTAATTTTCCCCTTATCCCTTCATTATGCACATATCATCTACTTTCCAAAAATATCTGAATAACCATACATGGTTACTAGTACCATTAATCATACACTTTCAAAACATAGTAAAGACAATAATGTAACAATCCTTAGATGTCTCTTTATTCCATAGTACCATGAGATTACTTATACAACATTAAACTTGATAAACATCTAATAATTCCACTACCTTCTTTAACCATTGACTGAGATTCAACAATTCTTTCATCTCACATATCATATGTAGTATCTTCATCATCATCAACATAAATACTACCCATATAACCGTACTGATTCTCTTCATGAGATATTACATTAGGGCATTGGTTTTCATAATGCCTGTACATTCTACATTTAAAACATTTAACCATTGTTGATGTCGTAGAAATACCATTATCCTCATCCATGGTGTTAACTTAACCTTTTTCTTTTCACTTACTAGATTTGTGTCCTTCTTTTCCACACCAAAGCATCTTCCAGTTCCTTTGAAACATTCTCCTTGATTCCTCTTCCAACATGATTTACATAGGGGAAATTGAACTTTCTTTGCTCTATGATCATCATGAAACTCCATCATTCTATGATTAGCTGTGTCAGGAAACATACAAAATTTGAGTTTGTTGATCATATTATGAGATTGTTGATTTGGCATAATAATGATCTTTGGACTTCCAAATCACATTTCATTTGGTTGCTCATGAAGAATATCATTACATTATCCATTATATCCTCCATTATCGTGAATCATCTTGTTTCCATCCATTTTCTAAAACCCAAAAAGAATAGTGTGAGAGGAAAAAATCATAATAAATGGGGATTAACTTCAATATCCAACATCCTAGGTTAAATTCTATGATTTTTACCATAGTTATAGGACAATATCTTATACGTATAATTATCCTTAGGTGCATCCCTAGACATACCTTTGAAATATCTCTAGGGATCTCACAAACGTTTTCTCATCCTAGTTTCCAAAGGATAACTAAACCTTTCCTCTAATACCATCTGTAGAGACCCAAAGCTTGATGTACATGGAAATTACATTACTTTAGAGAAATAATTAATACATAACAAAAACAGACACATAAGGATCATCATAGTTTAGTGTCTTTGGAAACTCAGAATATAATCTTCTAATCGTGGTGAAAGATCTTCAACATCTCCCATAAGATCTTCCCCTTTTTTTCTTACCTAAAACCTTTCTTTAAATCTTGGGGAAAATAAAACATATAAAGGGTGAGCTCAAATACTCAGTAAGGATAAGCATGGATAAAATAAAACATACCATATACATTTGAACTTAAAAACATTAGCATAATGTTTAAACATAATAATCTTGAGCAACGACATAAAACACGGATGTATATAAGGAATAGATCGTAATGAAACATAAATCATGATAAAATAGAATGGGAATAAAACATGTAATTTTGGCATCCATTAATCAAATGTAATGATTTCCATAGTAGCCAAGGCATTGCTGCGAAGACCATCTTAGTGGACAAAGTCCCTTTCTGAATCGAGTTCACTCCTCGTTCCAGTCCTGTAATACTGAACCAGATTAACTTACCGTTCCAGCCATGTCTATATCATGATATATAAATTTTTACCCAATTCATTGGAGGGAGATATAGGTCTCACCCATCTCATAATGAAATCATTCTTACTTGTTCCACAAAATAATCATACATCATTCATAATAACCCAACGAATAAAATGGGTTTCATAAACATAATCCCATAATCACATAATCCATATAAAAGAAATTGATATAATTTCATAATATGGAAAGTGAAACCATGTAAATCATATAGACATGATACTTGAAACATACACATATTAAATAATGTCATCGTAGATGTAAAATTATTTTGATAAAACACATGAAATGAATTCTTGAGGAAAATATCCATTCTTATTCAAAATCAATTTATTTTCACAAAATGTCATGTAATTTTAAATGAAAAATATTTTTTTGAAAATAGTCATGAAATATTTTGGAGTAATATTCATGAAAATAAGGCTTTATAAAACCGTAAAAATCATTTCATACCGTATAATTTAAAAAAACATTCTTCTCGTACATTTGTCGGAAAAGTAAAAAAAGTATCTCGTAACGTAAACAAAAGAATGATTCATTACATACCATGTAGTAAAAGTCAAAAATTGTTAAAAAGAAAATTAAAAATACAAGAAAACACTTTTATAAAACATGGACATGGATGATAACAATAACCCCAGTAAATACTTACGTATAAGCAATCTCGGATAAAAATGAGATTCGAATAGTTATCCCTTACCTTAGGTCTGATATGCTTTGTACGTATCCAAACCTCATGTATAATGATTTATATAATGTCATTGAATTATTAAAGAATCATATTCATTGTTATGATATCATATATGTTTAAATTATGACTTTATATTACCCGTTCTTCTGTAAATTCCATGTTAAAGCAGCATTTTGGGTAAAATCATTTCATTTATCGTATGTGTTTCGACTTTTCGTTCTTGATATTATTAATTATATCCTGATATACATAATTCCAGATTATAAAACATGACTTATATATAATTTATATTCATCATATAAATATATATTATATATCGATAAAAAAGAATGAAATACACCATTCATGGAGACGGTAGGCCGTACGTACGCATGAACGCTGTTTTCATTTCCCTTTTGAATTGAATGGAATTAAGTAAATGACATAAATATATATACATATATCCATTTTCATTATTATGTCATATATTTGATTATTATTCATTATATATACTTTATAATCATTCATGAATGGTTAATATGGAGAGTGAATCGAATCGCATCGTGGAGACGGTAGTCCGTACGTACGCACGAGCCATGATGTCATTCCCAAGATCATGGAATTGTATGAAAGTGTATGTATAATATTAAAGAATCAATATCACTTTACAATAATCATATATATTCATTACTTTCACCCTTATACCCATCCATGTATGGTGGTGGTGGAAAATAGATTACACCATGGCGTGGAGACGGTATTCCATACATATGCACGCGCGGTGATTTCATTTTCCGTTGGATGGATATATGGTAAAATATGGTTGTTTAATACTTATAATAACATATAAATATATTATTGATACTGATTTTATTACCTCATAATGAAACAACTAAAAAAGAATAAGTTAAAGAAGAAATAGAGTTGAAAGAATCGATAATGGACATTACCTCTTCTTTGAAGCGCCTCTTTGAGACCTGCTCTTAGGGAACTAAACATGGTCTTTTATGAAGACCAGGACCTCTCGGATGTTTCTCGGGAATGGGAGAAGATAATACTTCAGGGTTTTGCCGAGCGTTAAGGCTCAATGTTGTGTGAGGAAGAGAGGGAGGAGGTGCCCTTTTATAAGGGAGGAGAGGGGCACCTTTGGAATAACTAAATGTATTATTTTATTATAAAGTGATATTCGGTTATTAATAGCTAAAAATTTATATATTTAGAAGCTAAGGTGGGTATGGGTCGAAATAATATCATCCAATAGAATTTAGACATGTTTAGGTCATTATATTAACCTTGTCTTTTAGTTTTAACTCTTAGTTAATTAGATTGACATTTACCATGTCTCTTTGTATTTTTATATTATATAGTTAATAAACCTACCATATACATCCAAGAGACCTCCAAGTGGTCCATTAATGATACACCTATCATGATATAAGTATCTTGTCCTAACCTCAGATTTTTATGAATATAATAACAATTAATAATATAATATTTGTTTTAAGAACTATTTTAGGTCAATTTTGACACTATTTGGTAATTGATTTTTATGAAAATCTTAACCAAATCATTAGTTCTAAAAAAGTCAATTAAATCAATACTAACATGTAATACTAACATATTAAATCACTTTAATTCATAAAAAGTCTCAAATTACATTTATTTGGGTACTTATAACATCAATTATGTCAATATTTTATTAATAAGATAATTACTGCATCATCATTGTGTCATAAATAAAATAAATTATTTTAAGTCTAAAAATTACAAATAAAATACAATTATGTAGGAAATATTTTTATATTTATAATTAATATTTATAGTCAAATTTATCTTATGTATAATTCTATATTAAAAATGATTTAGTTATTAAATATTGATTCTAACTATTTTAACCCTTCTTTAAATAAATTAATAATAAATGTCATAATCTAATCCAAGTGGGCCTAAATGGTCATATTTTATTCCTAAGGTTGTTTTTGGCTGAATTACACTTATCCAATAGAATTATGACATGTGTTAGGGTAATAATAATAACTCTTTTACACTTAATTACCCTATTTACTTTTAACCGTGGTAAAAAAAAGTAAAAAGTTAATATTCACCAAAATTATTTTCATCTCATTGAACCACATTTTAGTCCTTGATATTAACCATGTCTCTCGGTTTTCTGAAATTTCACTCAAAAAAACGGTAAAATTATGTTTTATGAAAAATTCTGTTTTTTTAACTACCACTTAGTGGTTTCACTATTCAACAAAAAAAAATGAAAGTTTCCAGAAAAATAACTAAACTTAGGCCTAAGCTATATTTGATATTATGATTTCAAAAATGATATATATTTTACCAAATTCAAAAAATATCAGTTACATTGAATAATTTAAAAATTAATTCCCTTCGTTAAAACAAATAGCGTGTTTTTAAGAGATAATAATTATCAAAAGATTGACACTTGATTATGTCTGGTTTAAATGTAAAATTACATCCAATGACCAAAATTGTATTAAATTGTAAAAATATATTCTAAATATACTTTAAAACCGCTCAAATTAATAATTTAACACTATTAATTATTTAGATTAAAAAAGATGTTTTTAATTAAAATTTAGTAATTTTCACTATTCATCTGAATATGAAAGTTATCTGAAAAGTACCAAAATTTCACCCTAAGATTATTCCGATATTATGAATCAAAAATTAAGTCCATTTTTAATGATAAAATTTATAAAATTTAAAACTGTGGGTATAACTCTTCATAACGGCTAGTTCATACTGATATTATAATAATATCTCGTTTAGTGAAACTCGGTATTGCATACTACACACGCTATCGAGGAAGTTCACGATTGCGTGTAATGAAAGGAATGTTATGGATGCATGTTGTGAATGCTCCTTTTGGTGTAGCGTACAACACAAGACAATAATGAAATTAAAAAGAATATTTTTCATAAAATCTCGGGGTGTTACATTCTACCCCCCTTAAAATGAATTTCGCCCTCTAAATTCTTCGGGGTTATAAATCGTTTACTATTTATAGAAACCCACATCGTAAAAAGGAATACTAAAACTTAATTTTATAAACTAAAGTATGAAATTTAACAATTACCCAAAGAAACTCATCACCGGGTTTCCATATCGGAGAACATTGGTTAAAATATGGATATGGAAGAAAAATCTAACCATCTAGTTTTGATGGTGGGTGGTAGAGAACATGGATATGAAAAATCCAACAATCACAAATCCATAAATTTGTGATGATCTATGGTACCATCTGATTCATCGGATATAAGAACACTAGAACAAAATTTTTGGTTTTCAATATCTTTTCCCTAAAGTTGATGAATTAAAAGAAATACTTACATGATTTTGGTACAATCTCACTATTGTTAGTGAATTGAACAATTTCCACTTCATATCATAAAAAAATGAAGTTGAATTTGTTATTTGTGAAGCATTAGCAGATCATGTGATATAATTATGCGTTATTCAATCTGTTTCAAATAAAATGTTACCAAAAGTTATAAGTCCATCTTATGGTGAAATTAATCGTATATGGTTACAAAAATGGACTTATAATTTATTTATCATACTGCTTAATAAAATAAAACTATATTCAACTAACCAGGGACTTCCTGTAGGCCAGTGGTAGGTGATAAAGGCCAGCTGCACTTTGGTTGTGGGTTCGATTCTCACAGCCATGTCTGACACGATGGGCTATCTCCCGGCCTGCAGGTTGTCCTTTTTCTAAAACTACATTACTATAACATCCCATAAATAATATTGAAAAAAAACTTCTATCCTTAAACAATACTATCTTATGTCCAACATAATCCATTACAATCTTTAGGAATATCCATAATAATGCAGTCCACTCTCATATTATAGTGAAAACGATTACCAGAGATTTCATATAACAAGCATGTTAATTCCATCGTTGACCCCATATATCATAAGATATGTCTTATTGGTAACATTCCAAACATTCAAAGTCCTTAATAATGTATTCTATTGAAAAATGAATACCCATTGAATCTTAGTGAAAACAAGAATTATATAAAAAGATAACTCTTTCCACATACCAAAATCCAAAAATTCTATATACTCAATCCATGATATACCCTTCTCCTTATATCAGTCATGAGCTCATGAATACTATCAATTAATTTTCTCTTAATCCCTTCATTATGCGCATATCATCAACTTTCCCAAAATATCTGAATATCCTTTCATGGTTACTAGTACCATTAATCATACACTTTCAATAAATAGGAAGGATAACAATGTAACAATCCTTATATGTCTCTTTATTCCATAGTACCATGAGATTACATATACAACATTACACTTGATAAACATGTAATAATTCCACTACCTTCTTTAACCATTGACCGAGCTGAAACAATTCTTTCATCTCACATATCATTTGTAGTCTCTTCATCATCATCAACATAAATACTACCCATATGACCATACTGATTCTCTTCATGAGACTTTCCCTTAGGGCATTGGTTCGCATAATGCTCATACATTCTACATTTAAAACATTTAACCATTGTTGATGTCGTAGAAATACCATTATCCTCATCCATGGTGTTAACTGAACCATTTCCTTTGCACTTACTGGATTTGTGTCCTTATTTTCCACACCCAAAGCATCTACCAGTTCCTTTGAAACATTCTCCTTGATGCCTCTTCCCAGATGATTTACATAGGAGAAATTGAACATTCTCTCCTCTATGATCATCATGAAACTCCTTCATTCTCTTATTAGCTGAGTCAGGAAACTTACCAAATTTGAGTCTGTTGATCATATTATGAGACTGATGATTTGGAATAATAATGATGTTTGGACTTCCAAATCCCATTTCATTTGGTTTCTCATGAAGAATATCATTCCATTTTACATCATATCCTCCATTATCATGAATAATCTTGTTTCCAGCCATTTTCTAAAACCCAAAAAGAATAGTGTGAGAGGAAAAAATCATAATAAATGGGGATTAACTTCAATATCTAACATCCTAGGTTAAAATCTATGATCGTTACCATAGTTCTAGGGCTATATCGTATACGTATAAATATCCTTAGGTACATCCCTAGACATACCTTAGAAATATCTCTAGAGATCTCACTAACGTTTTCGCATCCTAGTTTCCAAAGGTTAACTAAACCTTTCCTCAAATACAAACTGTAGAGACCCGAAGATTGATGTACATGGAAATTACATTACTTTAGCAAAATTCTTAATACATAACAAATACAGACACATAAGGATCGTAATAGTTTAGTGTATTTGGAAACTCAGAATATAATCTTCTAATAGTGGTGAAAGATCTTCAACATCTCTCATAAGATCTTCCCCTTTTTTATTACCTAAAACCATTATTTAAATCCCGGGGAAAAGAAAACATATAAAGGGTGAGCTCAAATGCTCATTAAGGGTAAGCATGGATAAAATCAAACATACCATATACATTTGAACTTAAAAACATGAACATAATGTTTAGACATCAAAATCTTGAGCAACGACATAAAACATGGATGTATATAAGGCATAGATCATAATGGAACATAAATAATGATAAAATAGAATGGGAATAAAACATGTAATTGTGGTATCCATTAAGAAAATGTAATGATATCCATAGTATCCAAGGAATTGCTTCCAAGACCATCTTATTGGACAAAGTCCCTTTCTAAATCGAGTTCACTCCTCGTTCCAGTCCTATAATACTAAACCGGATTAACTTACCATTCTAGCCATGTCTATCTCATGAGATATAAATCTTTACCCAATTAATTGGAGGGAGATATAGGTCCCACCCATCTCATAATGAAATCATTCTTACTTGTTCCCCAAAATAAACATACATCATTCATAATAACCCAACGAAAAAAATGGGTTTCATAAACATAATCCCAAAATCACATAATCCATAAAAAAGAAATGGATATCATTTCATAATAAGGAAATTGAAACCATGTAAAACATAGAGACATGATAATTGAAACATACACATGTGAAATAATGTCATCTTATATGTAAAATGATTTTAATAAAACACTTGGAATGAATTCTTGACAAAAATATCCTTTCTTATTCAGAATCAATTTATTTCAACAAAATGTCATTTAATTTTAAAAGAAAAAGTTGTTTTATGAAAATAGTCATGAAATCTTTTGGAGGAATCTTCATGAAAATAAGGCTTTATAAAACCGTAAAAATAATTTCAAACCGTATAATTGAAAAAAAACATTTTTCTCGTATTTTTGTAGGAAAAGTAAAAAAAGTACCTCATAACGCAAACAAAAGAATGATTCATTACATACCATGTAGTAAAAGTCAAAAATTGGTAAAAAGTACTTTAAGAATACATGAAAACACTTTTATAAAACATGGACATGTATGATAACAATAACCTCAGTAAACACTTACGTATAAGCAATCTCGGATAAAAATGAGATTGGAAAAGTTACCACTTACCTTAGGTCTGATATGCTTTGTACGTATCCGAACCTCCGGTATAATGATTTATATAATTTCATTGACCTATTTCATAATCATATTCATTGTTATGATATCATATATGTTTCACTTATGACTTTATATTACCCGTTCTTTTGTAAATTCCATGTTAAAGCAGCATTTTGGGTAAAATCATTTCATTTATCATATGTGTTTCGACTTGTCGTTATTGATATTATTACATATATCCTGATTTACATAATTACATATTGTAAAACATGATTTATTTATAATATATTTTCATCATATACATATATATTATAGATCGATAAAAAGGAATGAAATACACCATTCATGGAGACGGTAGGCCGTACGTACGCATGAACGCTGTTTTCATTTCTCTTTTGAATTGAATTAAATTAAGTAAATGGCATACATATATATACATAAATCCAGTATCATTATTATGTCAAATATATCATTATTATTAGTTATATATACTTTATAATCATTCATGAATGGTTAAGATGGAGAGTGAATCTCATCGCATCGGGGAGACGGTAGTCCGTACGTACGCACGAGCGATGATATCATTCCCAAGATTGTGGAATAATATTAAAGTGTATGTACAACATTAAATAATTAATATCAAATTAAAATAATCATATATATTCATTACTTTCACCCTTATACCCATCCAAGTAAGGTGGTTGTGGAAAATAGATTACACCACGGTGTGGAGACGGTATTCTGTACGTACGCACGCGTGGTGATTTCATTTTCCGTTGGATGGGTATATGGTGAAATATGGTTGTTTCATACTTCTAATAACATATCAGTACATTATTTATTCTGGTGTTATTACATCATAATGAAACAACTAAAAAATAATAAGTGAAAGAAGAAATAGTGTTGAAAGAATCTGTAATGGACATTACCTCTTCTTTGAAGCGCCTCTTTGAGACCTCCTATTAGGGAACTAAACATGGTCTTTGAAGAATACCAGGACCTATAGGATGTTTCTAGAGAAGTGGAGAAGAGAATTTTTCAGGGGCTTTCCAAGCTTTAAGGCTCAATGTTGTGTTAGGAAGAGAGGGAGGAGGTGCCCTTTTATAAGGGAGGAGAGGGGCACCTTTGGAATAACTAACAGTATTATTTTATTATAAAGTCATATTCGGTTATTAATAGCTAAAAATTGATATATTTCGAAGTTAAGGTGGGGATAGGTAGAAATACTCTCATCCAATATAATTTAGACATGTTTAGGTAATTATATTAACCTTATCGTTTAGTTTTAACTCTTAGTTAATGAGATTGACATTTACCATGTCGCTTTGTATTTTTATATTATATAGTTAATAATCCTACCATATACATCCAAGAGACCCCCAAGTGGTCCATTAATGATACACCTATCATGATATAAGTATCTTGGCCGAACCTTAGATTTTTATCAATATAATAACAATTAATAATATAATATTTGTTTTAAAAACTATTTTATGTCAATTTTGACACTATTTGGTAATTGATTTTTGTGAAAATCTTAACAGAATTCTTAGTTCTAAAAAAGTTAATTAAATCAATACTAACATGTCATATTAACATAGAAAATTATTTTAATTCATAAATTGTCTCAAATTACATTTATTTGGGTATTTATAATATCAATTATGTCAATATTTCATTAATAAGATAATTACAGCATCATCATTGTGTCATAAATAAATTAAATTATATTAAGACTAAAAATTAAAAATAAAAATAAATTATGTAAGAAATATTTTAATCTTTCTAATTAATATTTATAGTTAAATTTATATTATGTATAATTCTATATAAAAAATTATTTAGTTATTAAAGATTGATTTTAACTATTTTAACACTTCTTTAAATAAATTAATAATAAATGTCCTAATCTAATCCAAGTGGGCCCAAATTGTCATATATTATTACTAATGTTGTTTTTGGCCGAATTACACTTATCCAATGGAATTATGACATGTGTTAGGGTAATAATAATAATAACTCTTTTACAATTAATTACCCTATTTATTTTTTACCGTGGTAAAAAAAGTAAAAAGTTACTATTCTCCAAAATTATTTTCATCTCATTGAACCAAATTCTAGTCCTTGATATTAACCATGTCTCTCAGATTTTCTAAATTCTACTAACAAAAGCGGTAAAATTATGTTTTATCAAAAATTCAGTTTTTTTAACTACCACTCAGTGGTTTCACTATTCATCAAAAAAATGAAAGTTTCCAGATAAATACCCAAACATAGGCCTAAGCTATATTTGATATTATGAATTCAAAAATGATATCTATTTTACCAAATTCAAAAAATATCAGTTACATTGACAAATTTAAAAATTAATTCCCTTCGTCAAAACAAATAGCGCGTTTTTAGGAGATAATAATTATCAAAAGATTGACACTTGTTTATGTCTGGTTTAAATGTGAAATTACATCCAATGACCACCATTGTATTAAATTGTAAAAATATATTCTAAATATACTTTAAAACCACTCAAATTAATAATTTTACACTATTAATTATTTCGATTATAAAAGTTGTTTTTATTTACAATTTTGTAATTTTCACTATTCATCTGAATATAAAAGTTATCTGAAAAGTACCAAAATTTCACCCTAAGCTAATTTCGATATTCCAAATCCAAAAATGAAGTCCATTTTGAATGGTAAAATTTATAAAATTTGAAAAAGTGGATATTACTATTCATAACTGCTAGTTTATAATGATATTATAATAAGATCTCATTTAGTGAAACTCGGTATTGCGTACTACACACGCTATCGAGGAAGGCCGTGATTGCGTGTAATGCAAGGAAAGTCAGGGATGCATGTTGTGCAAGCACATTTTGGTGTAGCATACAACACAAGACATTAATGAAATTAAAAAGAATATTTTTCATAAAATCTCAGGGTGTTACATAACTGGATTATGTTATGTCAATGTAAAATTTAATCTTTCAAACCTATACCGAACCTAAAGAGAAATTTTATATACTTGACTGAAAGAGAAGAAATAAAAATAGATTTATTTCAAGAACAACATTACTTATATGCCTGAAGTGCTAAAAATATATTTCTATGTTTAAAAATATATTTTTATATAATTTTAATTACTTATTAAATACATATTTGGAAATATAAAATTCCCCAAGATCATTCTGGTTATTATCTTATCATTATAATTTCATAAAAGTGGTTGTTTTTGAAAAATTGGTGTTTTCACTATTTATCGAAAGCATCTATTTCTGAAAAATCTAAACCAAAACCAATAACATAATTTATACCTTATTGTTTAAAAAATGATATTAATTTCCTAAAATTAAATTTTAAAAAATTAAAAATAATTAATATTCCCAAACACAAAAGGTAATAATGACCATTTTTTAGTAAACTTATTTCTAAAGAATAAAATGTATTTTTTTTAAAAGGTTAATTATTTATTATTAATTAATCAATAAATTATCATTATATCAAAAAAAGTATACATATTTTCATAATGTGTATTCCTATTAATATCTCCAATTTTACAACTTGGATATAAGTGTATCATTTAAATACAAATATTTTTATAGTATATCACAATTTCATAATTATTAGTGTTTTCGGTTTAGAAAACTACCTTGATTTTATTTTTTTAAACTACATTTTTGTGGTTTTACAATAGTGATAACTAAAATAATAATATTTTTATAAGTTATAGAGAAAATATTTATAGTTTTGTTGTTCTAAAAGGTTTCTATTATGTATTTAACCTCTTATTAAAACATTATCATTGATCGTTGAAATTTAAAAAACATGATAAAGAAAAAACAATATTCATATATATTTATAACAAAAAAATTTGATAAATAAAGAGAATATAATAATAATATTCCTAATTAAACTCTGTATAAATGAATAATAACCGTATGTGGAAATATAGTAATCATATTTTTATTATTCAGGGAGTTATATGCACGAGTTGAATTATCGAGGGAAATAATAAGATTTTCTTGTCACTATTTTCAATCTCTTGAGACATATTTCTTATTATACACCATATTTTATGTATAGTTTTTTTACTATTATCTATTTATTAATTATTATAAGTATTCTATCTCTATTCAATGAATTAAATATTTCAATTTAAAACATATCCTTCGTTGGGTTTTGAATAAAAAAATTCTTTTATTGTAAGGGAATTTTATAACATAATTTTATTCCATTGAGTTATAAATAGTGATATTTAAATATATTGATATAATTATTATTTAAATTATATAATGAATAATCCTTTTATATTTCCACATTTCTTTTATTTTTTATATATTCTTATTTTTAGCATCATTTTGAAATGAATTTTACCTCAATGCATATGTTTTATAAATGGAATTATTGGTATCAATTTCCATTTGATGGGACATAATTTTTATTATGGACTACTCTAAGATAATATAATCTATATATTTATTATATTTAACGCTCCAACCCCAGTTACTGAGATTTGGTGCATTATTTTAATACATTGTCATGATTACAAGGAATCAAGTCTACAAGGATTGATCGGTTTAGCAGTCTTGAAAAATAGATTACATACATGAATGTTACATTAAACTTTATAACATACAAAACAACATAAATAATCATTTATGAACGCCATTAATCCCTTGGTTTAACCCTTCATATCAATCATAATACACTTCTTGGAATCCTTGAAAAAATTAAACTTAGAAATGGGTGAGGTCAAATTCTCAGTAAGGATAACAATACAATGGAAACATTCATAAATATGCATAAACATTTAAGACAATGTATAACTAAAACAAAAGCCTTTTAATCTTGAACTTCAGAATAATATTGAAAAAATAAAATGAAGTAATTTCATTTACTTATTCACATGGATATTCTACAAGTCAAATAATCACATGCAATATCCCTAACCACATTCATAATGATGGAATGCATAATGCCAGACTATCATAACCACATACTCAAGGCCTTGTGCCAAAACTACAAATACGATTTTGTCAAGACATTTTTCCAAGACACTAGTTTGTCTCATAAGATCAACCGATGCATCGAGGAGCTATATCGGGCTCCACTAGTCACTTACTATGTCCAATGCATTCCACATATGAAAGGGTTTAAACATAACATAAACATTCGTATTAAATCATGCATATGAAATGTCAATACATTATCCCTAAATCATGAATGGTATAAAAATTACTCATATATAGTCAAACATATCACAAAACATTAAATACTATATGGAAGATTTGTATCATAATAAATCAGCTTCCAAAAAGATTAAAATCTATCAAACGATGTTGACATTGATGAAAAGGATTTGTAAAACTCTTTGAGAGAAATATACCTTTTTCACAAACACATTTGAATGTCACAAAATTTAGAAAGGAAGACATTTAAAGACATTTTTTAATCAAAGTTTCCCATATCACTTTGAAACTTTTGAAAGTAATTAACATTTTAAAGACATTCATGTCCATAAAAATAAATCCTTAAAAAACATTTTGAAGACATGGACATTAATGAGAATGATTTAGAAGAATAAATATTTAAAACATTTGAAATGATGTTTTTATTAAAAAGTGACTTAAAATAATACCTTTGAGAACTCTTTCCTAAAACATGGACATGGATAATAAATATTTCCCATTAGATACTTATGTAAAAACAACCTCGGATAATAAGAGATTGTGCAATTAACACTTACAAATTTGGTAACTTACGAAACATCAACCCAATGAATGAGGTATCATATAATTAATATGTAAATACACATAAATTAAATTTTATTACACAAATAATTCATTAATGGAAATTAAATACACCACACTAATGGTAATAGTGGAAAGATGGCACGAATCTCACGGGAATAAGGAGTTAGATGAAAACCCCTTACCTTGCACTTTTCGTTAGTCGAGGGTACATTTAACCTCATGTATGAAGAATATAGTTTGTTAATAAATTATACCAGAACCATTTTAGTATTTATGATATCATAAATTTTTCATTTGTGACTTTATACTACCAATTTAATAATAATTTCATTGTTATATTAATATTTCGGGTAATAATCGCCTTATTTATCGTACGTGTTTTAACTTGTAACTCTTGATTGTATCACATAGATCATGATTTAAATACATAGATAATAAAAAACATGATTTATATATCATATATATTTAGAATATTAATATGTATAATACACATATATATGAAATGGAAAACATCGTTTACGTATACGGTAGTCTGTATGTACGCATAAATGCTATTTCTGTTTTCAAATAGTATTGAACGCGAGTAAGTAAATAAGATATATGTAAGTACATAAATACATACATAAATACATATATATAAATCCCCATTATAATTATTATGTCATATATTACATACTTATTAGTAATATATATTTTTATAATCGTCGATGAATGGTGTACATGGAAATGAATCTCATTGCGGCGTAGAGACGGTAATCCGTACGTACGCACGAGTAAAAATATAATTATTTTGATATTAAAATAATATATAATTGGATGTTATATCATATATAAAAAATCCTTATCATTTTATATTTGTTATTTACATCAAATACACATCATTATTATACCCATCCAAATAATAATGTATTGAATAACAATTACACCACGAAGTGGAGACGGTAAGTCGTATGTACACACGTATGGTGACATGTAATTAAAATGGTGGATCGAATAATGAAATTGGTAGTACCATAATTATAATAACATCATAGTATATAAAATATATATTTTTAGTATTTTATAATGGAAACATCAAATAAAAAAGAAGTGAAAGAGTAAAGGAACTTGAAAGAGGGTGGTGAAATCATTACCTCTTCTTTGGGTTCTTCCATTTGATATGATCAAAAGGGATCTTTAGGTTGGAATTATGATCAAAATAAGACCTATAAGTTGAATAGAGGATTTTTAGAGGGTATTTGGGCAGGTTTTGTCTGATCCAAATGGCTTATAAGGTGTGAATTAGAGCGAAGTGGGAGTTCCCTTTTTTTAGAGCGGTGAGGGGCACCTAAAGAAAAACATAAAATATTATTTCATAATAAATTCATATTTGGTTTATAATGGATTGAATTTGATTTATTTCGATACTGAGGTGGTGATGGGTAGAAATCTACTCAACCAATATGTTTTAGACATGTTTGGTCACTTTATTAACCTTATATTTTAGTTATAACTCCTAGTTAATTAGTGTGACATTTACCATGGCTCCTGGTATTTTTATATTATATTGTTAATGAACATTCAATAAACATCCAATCAATACTTAAGTGGTCCATTATTTATACAACTATCATGACATAAGTTATTTGTCCGAACCATAGATTTTTAGAAATAGAATATCAATTAATCATATAATATTTGTTTTAAGAACTCATTTATGTCAATTTTAACACTATTAGGTATTTTGTTTTTGATATGTTCAAAAATTATTTATTACATAGAAAAAATTTATATAACTAATAATAATATGACATATTAACTTTTAAAATTATTTAAATTCATAAAAAGTATCAAATTACATTTATTTGGGTATTTATAATATCAATTATCTTAATCTTTCATAAATACGGTAACTACTGTATCATCATTGTGTCATAAATAAATAAAATTATATAATGTCTAAAAATTAAAAATAAAATTCCATTACGTAGGAAATATTCTTATCTTTTTAATGAATATTTATAATCAAATATATCTTATGTATATCCTTATATTAAAAATGTTTTAGTTATTAAACATTAATTTTTACTCTTTCAACTCTTCTTTGAATAAAATAATAATAAATGTCCTAATCTAATCCAAGTGGACCTGAATGATAATATTTTATTCCTGAGGGTGTATTTGGTCGAGATAAGCTTGTACAAAAGAATTTTGACATGTGTTAGAGTAATATGAATATCATTTTTACCCTTAATTACTATATTTACTTTTAGTCGTGGTAAATTAATGTAAAAAGATACTATTCACCAAAAATTAGTTTTATCTTATTGATCCACATTTTACTCCGTGATATTAATTGTTTCTCTCAGATTTTCTAAATTCTCCTCACAGAAGTGGTAAAATTAGGATTTATGTGAATTTTCAAATTTCCTAGGAGATGGGTAAAAGACGGTGAAAAGTTCAATAAAATTTTTATATATCTAAAATTATTATAAACTAGCTCCAATGAAATACATTGAACAAATATAGGTATTATGTATCTATTTTGACATAGACTAAATTTAAATAAAATAAATAAATATTTAAATAAAAATTTGGTTTTAAACCATAACTCAGTGTTTTTCAGTAATCATCAGAAATTGAAAGTTTTCAGAAAAATAACAAAAAATCACATAAGCTAATTTCGATAATCCAAATCCAAAAATTAATTCCATTTTGAAAGGTAAAATTTATAAATTTTCAAAAGGTGGGTATTACTATTCATAATAGCTATTTTGGTAAGTTATGATGCTCTTGAACTCGATGTTTCCTGTAGTGCAAGTTATTGAATTACATTAAAAAAATAATGTACTATGAAATATTGGGGTGTAACATTCATCCCTACTTCAATAAATTGCTTCCTCATAATTAGATATTGTTCTTCTAAAATAAAAGGTTGAAAATAGAAAATACCATTGTGCGAAAACCCACATCGGAAATTGGGATAATTAAATTTAATCTTAATTATAGGAAAAGGGGAATGAAAAAGTCACCACCAAATTATGGTATCGCTTAAGAGAACATATGTGGAAATTATAGACACATAATTAGAGGAAAAACGTAATTATTTATAGGGTGTGATTGAGGTCATCAATCACAAAAAATTGTAGAATTGTGGGCCTCAATGCCACCAATATATGATGATTTAAAATACAATCGGTTCAAAAAAATGTATGGTATGCGGATAACACATTTTTGGTTTTAAGATTCCTTACCTAAAGTTTAATAATTTATTTCTTCATTGAATAAGAGATAAAAAAAATTATACCTGTAAAGTATATTTCCATCCTTTAACTAATTTCTACCACAAACTCATCATTCACTCTAAAATATAATATAACTTAAAAAATATTCTATTTATCCTATTCGTATATGGTTCCAAAAAAAATGAATTTATAAATCATCTACCATGTCCTTTAAAATACTACATTATTCAATCCTAGGCCTCAGGTGTGTTAGTGATATGTGATACACCGTTGTCTCCCTTCAGTTGTGGGTTCAAGTCTCGCAGCCTTACCAGACGCAACAGGTTGCCGCCCGACCTCCGGGTTGTCTCTTTTATGGAAATCCAAAAATAACATTAACAGTATTATCAAATTTCAAACATAATCCATTCTAGCCTATATCCAAAACTCTCATCCCAAAATTTATAGGTAAGTTAAAAATAATGAGGATCCTTTTTACCGTGTAATAAAAAGTGAACACCTTCATTATGTATTCTTTTACAACACCACAACATCCTAAATTACCAAAATCAACCATATCTTATTCCCAAAACACTACATCCTTATCTATACCACATTATGGATTACCTTTCCTTCAACCATGTATTTTCAAAAAATCATATCTTACTATTAAGTCATTTTTCTTAGAACCATATAATCTCAAATACTCAATAAAATAGTACTGTAGTACTATCCTAATTTATCTCCATAATTCATGCAACCATTATACTGTTGATACAACACTCAAATGAAATAATTCTATAATAACAACATAAGACCACTAGTCATTCCTCTTCATCTTAGGTAGTATAATAACTTGATTATTATCCAATAACATCATTTGCCGTATACTCTTATGAATGGGACATCAATTCTTATAGTGTCTCAACCCCTTTCAGATGATGAATTTTACATTTGAAAACTTTTTCTTACCCTTACAATCAACTTGGTGTCCTTTTTCTTCACACTTATAACAAACTCTTTTTCCTTTCAATCATTACCAAGGAGATTCATTAATATTTTTCACACTTTGGAAAATACTTATTTCCATTATTCCCTTTATCCATATTTCTTTCAACCATCATTTTCTTCTCTGGAATCCCTTCAAAGGAATAGGATTCATAAAATTCATTGCTGATCTTATTAACTCATTATATTATTTCTTCATATATTGAGAATACATGGGAGACTATTTCCCGTCTAAATGATGTCTTAATACCGTGAAATAAATGATATTTTTTTGTCTTTGAATCATAAGTATTGATGGAGTTCACATTCCTTCTATTGGATGCCATTTCTATACAATGGCTTACACTAGGTCAGTTCATGAATCACAATTTATAATTACAATCATGTAAAATACCTAACACAAATTGAAATGTTTATGGATATAATCCATAATCACAAAAAAAGTTACCTTTGAGGACGTATAAACTCATAAACCCTTCATAGTGGTTTGTAAAGAAAATGAGAATTATCCTACGCATATCCCCCGGGAGTGTCATAACCAAGAGTGCTGCGTGGCCCGTTGTCGTGCACCAGTTTCCATTTGAGTCTAGCTCAAAGCGGTGTTTTAGGGTTTTACCCCTAGGTACATCTACACCAGAGTCTCCTCTACCTGCTCGTATCTAGACAGGGATGTATTTCTTGGAATACTCACAAAATATCTACAATACCAAAATTCTAGGATGTTCTTCTATACTAATCCTCAATGTCTATATTAGGGCTATGTTCTCTAATCAGATTATATATAAATCTAGTTTCCAAGGTTATTTCTAAACTTCCTCTGATAACAACTATAATGTCCGACCCCAGTTACCCAGAGCCGGTGTATTATTTTAATACATTGGCATGATTACAAGGACTCATATACCAATGGACCGATCAGTTTAGGAGTCTTGGAAAATAGATTACATACATGAATGTTACATTACACTTTATAACATACAAAAAACATAAATAATTCATTATGAACTCCATTATTCTCTTGTATTAACAATGCATATCAATCAAGATACAGTACATGGAATACTGGGAAAAATAAAACATAGAACTAGGTGAGCTCAAATTCTCAGTAAGGATAACAATACAGAGGAAACTTTTATAAATAAGCATAAACATTTAAGGAAATGTATAAATAAAACAAAAGCCTTTTAAACATGAACTTCAGCATAACATAGAAAAAATAAAATGAAGTAATTCCATTTACTAATTGACATGGATATTCTACTAGTCGAATAATCACATGTAATATCACCAACCACTGACATAATGATGGAATTCATATTTTCAGACTATCATAACCACATACTCAAGGCCTTGTGCAAAGAATAAAAATAAGATTTTGTCAAGGCCTTGTGCCAAGAAACTAGTTTGTCTAATGATACCTACCGATGCATCAAGGAGCTATAGCGGGCTCCACCCATCACATAATAAGTATAATTCATTCCTCGTATGAAAAGGATTAAACATAACAAAAACATTCATATTAAAACTAGCATACGAAATGTAAATACTTTATCCCTAAAAAATTAATGGTATAAAAATAACACATCCACAGTCAAATATATCACAAAACCTTCAATACAATATGGATGATTTGTATCATAATAAATCATCTTCAAAAAAGTTTAAAATCTATCAAAGGATGTTGACATAGATGAAAAGGATTTGTATAAATATTGGAAAGGAATATACCATTTTAATGAAAACATTTAAAAGTCACACAATTTAAAACGAAGAAATTTAAATACATTTTTGAATCAATGTTTCTCATACCACATTGAAACTTTTGAAATGAATTAACATTTTAAAAACATTCATTCCCATAAAAATAAATCGTTAAATACCATTTTGAAGACATGGACATTAATGAGAATGATTTAGAAGAATAAATATTAAAAAAATTTGAAATGAAGTTTTTGTAAAAATGTTACTTAAAATAATCCCGTTGAAAACTGATTCCTGAAACATGGATATAGATAATAAATATGTCCCATTATATACTTACATAATAACAACCTCGGATAATAAATAGATTGTGAAATTAACCCTTACCAATTTGGTAACTTACGAAACATACACCCCCATGGAATAGGTATCATATAATGAATATGTTAATACACATAAATTAATGTTTATTACACAAATAATACAATTATGGAAATTAAATTCACCACAGAAAAGATAATAGTGTCAATATGGCACGAATCTCACGGGAATAAGGAGTGAGATGAAAACCCCTTACCTTGCACTTTTCTTTATTCGAGGGTACATTTAACCTCTTGTATGAAGACTATAATATGTTATTAAATTATACCAGTACCATATTAATATTTATGATATCATACATTATTCATTTCTGACTTTATACTAACCATTTAATAATAATTTCCATTTTATATTAATATTTCGGGTAATAATCACTTTCTTTATCATACGTGCTTTAACTTGTTACTCATAATTGTATCAATTAGATAATTATCTAAATAATTCCATAATAAAAAAAATGATTTATATATCATATATATTTAGAATATAAATATGTATAATATATATATATATGAAATGGAAAACACCGTTTATGGAGACGGTAGTCCGTATGTATGCATAAACAATGTTTCCATTTTCATATAGTATTGAACGAAAGTAAATGAATAAGATATATGTAAGTACATAAATAATTATATATATATATATATATCTCCATTAGAATTATTATGTCATATATTACATAATTATTAGTAATATATATTTTTCTAATCGTCGATGAATGGTGAACATGGAAAGGAATCTCATCGCGTCATGGAGACGGTAATCCGTACGTAAGCACGAGTGAAAAAATGATTATTTTGATATTAAAATAATATATAATTGGATGGTATATAATATATAAAGAATAATAATCACTTTTATTTATAATTTACATCAAATACACTTCATTATTATACCCATCCAAATAATAATGTATTGAATAACAATTACACCACGACGTGGAGATCGTAGGCATTTTGTACGCACGTATGGTGACATGTCATTCAATGGTTGGATAGAATAATGAATTTTGTGGTAACATAATTATAATAAAATCATAGTTTATAGAAGATACGGGAGTTCTTATTTTAAAATTGAAACAACAAAAAAAAGGAAGTGAATGAAGAAAGGAACTTTAAAGAGGGTGGTGAAATCACTACCTCTTCTTCAGGTTTTTCCTTTTGATTTGATCAAAAGGGCTCCATAGGGTTAATTTTTAATCAAACTAAGGCCACTAGGATAAAGGTATGATATTTTAGAGAGTATTTGGGAAGGGTTTTTCCGAGACAAATGGCTTAGAATGTGTGAATTAGAGTGAAGGTGGAGTTCCCTTTTATAAGAGGGGTGAGGGGAACATTAGGAAAAACATAAAATATTATTTTATAATAAATACATATTTGGTTTATAATGGTTCCAAATTAATTTATTTTTAGGATAAAGTGGGTATTGGTAGAAACCCACTCAACCAATACGTTTTAGACAGTTTTAGGTCACTTTATTAAACTTATCTTTTAGTTTTAACTCTTCGTTAATTAGTTTGACATTTACCATGCCTCTTTGTATTTTTATATTATATGGTTAATAAAGTAATATATAAACATCCAATAGACCCCCAAGTGGTCCATTAATTATATAGATATCATGATATAAGTCCTTTGGCCATAAATTAGATTTTTAGGAATAGAATTTCAATTAATAATATAATATTTGTTTTAAGAACTATTTTATGAAAATTTTGACACTATTGGGTATTTTCTTTTTGATAAATTCATAAAAGTATTATTAATTAAAAAAAATTCATATAACCAATCGCAATATGTTATATTAACCTAGATAATTATAGAAATTCATAAAAAGTCTCAAATTACATTTATTTGGGTATTTATAATATCAATTATCTTAATCTTTCATTAATACGGTAATTACGAGATCATCATTGTGTCATAAATAAGTAAAATAATATAATGTATAAAAATTATAAAAAAAATACAATTATGTAGGAAATATTTTTAAATTTCTAATTAATATTTATAATCGAATTTATCCAACATATAACACTATATTAAAAATGTTTTAGTTATTAAACATTAATTTAAATTCGTTTAACTCTTCTTTGAATTAAATAATAATAAATGTCCTAATCTAATCCAAGTGAACCTTAATGATAATATTTTATTCATAAGGTTTTTTTTTGTTGAGATACACATGTACATTATAATTATGACATGTTTTAGGGTAATATTAATTTCATTTTTACCCTTAATTACCCTATTTACTTTTAACCCTGGTAAATAAAAGTAAAAAGTTACTATTCACCAAAAATTATTTTTATCCTATTTAACTTCATTTTACCCCTTGATATTTACCGTGTTTCTATGTTTTTCAAAATTCCACTCGCAGAAGTGGAAAAATTATGTTTTAAGTGAATTTGAAAATTCTCCTAGGAGATGGGTGAAATACGGTGAAAAGTTTAATAAAATTTTTATATATCTATAAATATTATAAACTGACTCTAATTAATTACAATGAAATTATATAGGTATTATGTATATATTTTTACATAAAATAAATTTAAATAATAGAAATAATTATTTAAATAAAATTTCTGTTTTAAACCATAACTCATTGGTTTTCACTATTCATCAAAAATTGAATGATTTCAAAAAATTACCAGAAATTCACCCTAAGATAATTTTGATATTCTAACTCTAGAAATGTATACCATTTTGTAAGATAAAATTTATAAATTTTCAAAAAGTGGGTATTAATATTCATAACGGGTAGTTTTGTAAGTTATGGTGCGCTTGAACTCAGTGTTGCCTGCAGCGCAAGTTATTGAATTACATTGAAAAAATAATGTACTATGAAATCATGGGAAGTTACATTATTCATTACATTATATGATGAATTATTTTTATTTATGGAATTTTATGACGCATTTTATACCCATTTTCATTCATGGGGTTTTGATTGAAATGATACGTAGATTGTAATAGTTTTTCTAACTAAAATTATTTCCCATTGAGTCATAATTTCCATATATTATGGTAATATTATAGGACCCCTTTTATGCTCCAATTTCACTTTTATAATGGTAATTTTTATATTTATAAGAGAATGTTACTTTGTTTCATTTGTATCACATTCCGGATGAAAGACCATATCAAATTAATTATTTAAACCGGTAAGAATAACTCCAAATATTTACAATGGATCCTTCTTCTTCATATTCATATTTTCCTTCGGTATAATGTTTAAATTTTTTTAGGGAACTCAAATATGGAATAAATTATTAAATAATCATACTCATTATCACCACTTTTCAAATAGAATTTTTATTTCTATATTTATAATTTCAGAATACAATAATGGGGTTTTCAAAATATTTAATTTTTTTAGGTGTCATGGTTATAACTTTTATTGTCCATTTCACATTTTATCTATAAATACATTATTTAAATTTTATATGAAACATTTTTTATATTATTCTTAAATAATATTTTTATCATATCTCAAAATTTACATATCAATCCTTTTATTAAATTAATTTTCAAATGAAACTATTGAAATTATCATATAGACATTAATTATAAAAATAAAAAAAGAAAATTCTATTTTAAAAAAATTTAACATGAATGATATTCCCATCATTTTTAAACTTCATTACAATTATTTTAAATTTTTATTGTAAATTATATTACCATTATTCAATCTGTGATACTTCAAAAAGTGTTTTAATATAAAATATTCATTTTTATAACACATTTTATGTATTAATATTTTATTTTTAAAAAAGTATTCTTAATAATTCCAATGATTCCATAACTATGTTTTATAAAATTAGAAAAATTAAATCACTATAACATAAATGATCTTACCCAGATTTATCACACTTAATAATCTTTAGTGTATAATAATAATTTTTCTTTAAATCCCTTTCTTAAGTGAATAATAAATTTTTTATTACATTTATATATGGTTTCTCAACTATATTTTATACATTGATTGATTTAGGAAATGTATGAATTAACTATGTACCATATATCAATAGTATGTAAATATTATATTCTATATTCTGTTTATAGAAATTTATTTACCTATAATATTACTAAATATATTACTATAACTATTTAATTTCCATGGGTTTTTGTATTAATATTATTGATGGAATTATGAGTGATTTACTTATATAAATACATTTTAAATGTATATGAAGACCATTCCCTTCAAATGGGTTATATATTATGTAGCAAATGAAACCCATTTTCTCTCCACTGGTACTCAATGATATGATGAAATAAATTATTTCTAGAAGAACACATATGTGTGGACGCTGATTGGTAGGGTCCAATATCACCATCAATGTACTGGGTGAATGTTTATATATGATGAGATACGTAATCACGATTATTTTTTAAAGCCCTGTATATATGGGAAATGAAGGTCTAGATCTTGAATGTAATGTTTCCTATAATAACATTTATTCCAGCACATTATGATTTTTCATATGAATATATCAAGAACTCATGGATCATTTTTGTTGAATCATGCTTCCACAATAACATGATTCATTTCTTATATTATTCCCTGGTGTATTCAATAACTAATGTTCTAGGATCTATGAAATATTATCTATGAATATTATAAAATATATTTATAATACCCAAATACTCATATTATACTTACTTATTATATTTTCTTTTTATCTCTTAATATTTACACTTAGTAGTAATCTATTCTGGAAATTTTTTAATGTATCTATTTCCATAAGTTATACTAATAAAAATTTTATGAAATGTCAAGAATAGAATCATTTTTGGAGAATTAGTGGTTGAAGTTAACAAAATGTGATATATTAAAATTATTCTAATATATTGGGATAAATATTAATTAGATGAAAAATACATTCACTTTGTAAGATAATGTTTCCCTTTAATTCTCAAAAATTCTAAAAAATGATAATTGAAATCTATCATAATGAAATATATTCCTTAAATAATATATTTAAGATTGTGTATTACTTTGGGATTCATTTCCAAAATACTTATAAATACCTATCTAAAACATAGAAATAAATTATCCTAAATGTTCTTAATAATATGGTGAGTCAAGAAAAATTGTTTTTAGAATAAAGCACTAACATAATCATAAAAGACAATGTTATTCATAACACTAAGAATTAATTTTAGAAAGTGTAAAATGAAACCATTTGAGATTCATTTTATTAATATAGTTATCCAATAATGGATCACTGAAATGATTATGATGGGTTATTTATGAAATATAGAGTGGGATACAATTGATTTTATCGGTTAGATATTTTTTAATATATTAAAATTCCATTTTGAGAACCCACATCATAAAAAGAGTAAAAACACAATTTTTATGGAATAGAAAAATTAATATATGATCGTCACATGAGATGAATAGTTATTATGAATCAAAATATAAAAGATAAAATTGGATGAATAATGATATATGGATAAAAATAAGACCATGCATTTAAGAAATATAGGAATTATTTTAAAAAATTATTATTTTGGTGGAATGAATTTATTTATGTAAAATATTTATTATAAAAATACATTCTTAGTAGATAGGAATAGAAATTTCCAAAAAATAACACAATTGGGTGTAAGAAATAATTAATTCAAGAAATATTTTCATTATGAGTAATTTTAAACTAATTAAAGGATACTTCACTTATCAAAATACCATAAAACTTTATTAATAATAAAATTGATACCCCTTAAAATGGATCTTATGATTAATTTTAAAATAAATTATATTTGATGAAATTTATTTGTAACTAAATTCATAGTAAAAATATATACACAAAAAAATCAAGTGATAAAGAAACATCTAATATCAACTATGAAAAATTGAGATGCATAACACCTAAAAACATTGATTTCCTTTGCATCGATGAAAATTTATAGACATATCATGATATAACACATCAAATATTATAAATTACCTGAATATGGTAAAATATTACACTTTTTATGTAATCAAACCAAAATAAATATATTATAGTGAAAAATATGAAGCATGAATCCTGAAATTTTATTTGGTTTTATTATTACCTTTCTATAATTATTGACTTCCACTTAACCACTTGAAGGTCATTGATAACATCATATTTCAAATAGTAATCTCCTTAAAATTGATGCCTTAAGAAAAATATTATAGAAAATATGCTTGTATGGATATTAAGGGATTATAAGAGAATAAAAATTGAATTGGTTTTTAATTAAATTAAATGGTATAATTATGGTTTGAAAAAGTGAATGTGATCCCCTTTTACATGTGTTGAAAATGGATATTTTTTAAATAATCAATAGTTTTCAACTATTTAATAACACTATTATAATTGAAAGGATAAAAACTGGGTAAAAAATCAATGTTTGAAAATTTATGGTCCAAAATCCACTCAACAATAAATTATGGGGTGAAATTGAGTAACTTTAGTATTTTTCCTTTTGATTTTTTTAACTTTCACCATACATAAATTTCAATGCAGTAACAATTTTTTAACCAGTATGATTAAATATTGTAAAGAAACTAACATGAATATTATAAACTAATTGTAAAATTATAATGATATAATTTAAATTAGTCATATAAAATAAAAAAATTATGTGTGAGAAAAAGAAATTTTACAATTAACACCCAGAAAATGTAGAATAGTTATTTCAGAAAATCATGTTTATATAAATAAATTTTACGTATTGGAAATAAATTTCAATGTTATTTATTATCAATAAATTAACTGTATATTAATGTGAAAAAATTAATGTCTATTCTAATGATAGAAAATGAATGATTGTAGAAAAATAATGTTTAATTGTTAGAAAATACTAAATATAGTTTTTTTATTAGAAAATATTATCTAATTCAATGATATTGTAATCAATGGTTTTATAAATTTCATATATATTATTTGTAATAATAGTCTTAATCCTTATATATATTTCTTCAAAAAAAATATTTACATTTTTTTAATTTTAACATTCTTATGAATATTGTAACAAATATTTTTGTTTTAGTAAAAATTGTACTTCTCATCATTTACTTAAAAATTAATTTTTTTTAATAAAAATATAAATAATTTACCCCCGACATTGCATTGACATGATGGATTCAAAAATGAGTCTCAATTAATAACATTTATGTTCTAAAATATATTGATTTAGTTATTAAATAAATATAAAATATATAATAAAAATAATTTTTATTGAAAACTATAATGTATATGGTTTATGTATTCATAATAAAATTCTCTATTCATTTTTAATTTATTAATTTCAATTTTATTTACAATTTATTTTTTATTATTATCAACTTTTAGAAAACATATTTATCTAATATATAGAAACTCATTTACATTCTATTTTTGGTGTAGATCATTCCATCAAACATTTAATTATGTTTGTATAGGTATATATACTAAAAAGTCTTACTTTGTTATAAATACTCTCTACCAATACTCATTAAATAATGTTATTGGAAAATCCCTTGTAACTTCCAAAAATCAAAAAGAAAATATACACTGACATGAAACATTAAAAATAAAAAAATCCAAAATAGTATTTTAGGGAGATAACATAGGACGAAGTATCTATCATAAAATATTATTTTGTTGTATATAGAATCATATATTATAATTAAAATTATATTATATAATATTTTATGAATGGAAATGTATTATCTTATCTAAATTTTAATTATAATAAATAATTTATAATTTTTTTCTAGTTTATGAAAAAAATAAAATTTCAAAATTTTTTTAACTTATTAAATATTAATAATTTAAACAATTTAAAATGTTCTTATAATTATTCATTAAATCTATAATAATTTGTATAATTAATAAATTTCAATAATATTAATTGATAATATTATATATCATTTGAGATTATATTAATGGACATATGATTTGGATATAAAAGTTATATATGAAAATTATGTGGCTAATTTATAAAATTACTATATATTACAATGTAATGCTTGATATGTTAGATTTTTTCTTAAATTATGAATAATTTTATATTACTAATTTTAATTAATTAAATTAAAATCTTTATTTGGGGAATTATTTAATTTGAAATCTTCAGTTATTACAATTATTCAAGTGGTGGTGAATTGTAATATTCAACTTCACCTTATAAAAAATTAAACTTTTATAAGATTATTGCTTCTAAAAAATATTATGATATTTCCACATTATTCTAATATGATATTAAGCTTATATATAAGATAAATATATTAAAATATAATATTTTTTTATAGATGATGAGGGTTTTTATGATAATTTATAATATCCAATCCCCCAACTCCAAATATAGGTATGGTTATTTTTATTCAATTAATTTCCTATGGGATCACATATATAAGTGAAATATGTTAAAACATGGTTTGAAAAAAATTAAAATAAGATAATTTTCTAGGTTCATATTCTCACATATTTTACAAGGACTTAATCCCATACTTATTACTAGAAGTTTGAACTCCATATAATATAAAAAGATAATGTTTTCAAATTTGTGTTGATATATCATAGTTATCTTTTGAAAATAATAGATGACAAATCATTATCACATTAAAAAAAATATCCAAGTTGAATATATGAACAGATCCCCAACCATAGAATGATTTTCAAGGAAGTGCACAACACTAATAGTATATGTATTCTTATATAATTATTCACACTTTTCTGTAAAAATTATAATAAAACTCAATAATATAAATTTCATGCATAAAAAATCAAATCAAATTATTGTTCATATATTGGATATTGTTTCTATTTTTCTTCAAATTTGATCATGAAAAAAAATATATTTTTTAATATATTTCAGTCAAACTAATTTATGATCTTCTCTCTAAAATTTATAATTCTCAATTTTTTTATTTCTATTTCCTATTGAGATAATAATTAAAAATACTATGTCATATTATTTATTAAACCCTAACATTGAAAACAAACTACTCTTATGTTGAGAAATTAACTTGTATAAAATATTCATTAAAAATAGTGCATGATAATTTATGAAATTTAAATATTTTACAAGAAATTTAATTTTTTAAAAATAAACCCAACTTATTTATAAGTAACTAAGAGTTTTTCCTTAAAAAGTAAAAAATCCTTCTTTGCATTACATATTTTATGAACACATAAAATTTTATACTAAAGAATAAATATGAAACTAAATGTGTAAGTTATAATCAACTATGAAGAACATCCCATACTATAGATTGATAAAAGAATTGAAACCCTTGATGAATATATATTATAAATATATATAAAATTAAAAATATTTATTTTAGAAATATTCAATAAATATTAAAATTTTGAAATGATTGAAATAAGTAGATCTAACAAATTGAATTGATTCTAGATTTAAGAATAACAAAAATTTCATTGAAATACATAAGAAGTATCCCATTATACATATTATTCAACTTCTATAAATATAATATAACTCAGTATATTATAAACTTGGAAGAATAATTTCCACATTGGGAGACATTATAAAACATTAATAATGACATATTATTCACTTAATGAAAAATAATTATTTAATCATGGAATTTATTTTCTAAGTAAAAAACATAGAATATATAATAGTTTATTTTCCCTCTGAAAATTATCAATAATGGATTCCTTTTATTATACAAAACCTATATAAATTAAGCAAAAACATTCTTGTAGATTAAGCTTCAAATAATATGAATAAAATGAATTAAACAACTTTTTTTTGTGTTTTCAACATAATTTATTATATTCCCCCATTTTGGGACATCAAAAAATGTTAATGATAGAGCTTGAGAAAATAAATATTAAAAATAGAAATATAAACTGATCCAACATATCATTTAATAAAATATTAATTTTAAAACAAGATGATTAATTTAAAATTCAATTTCCAATCTTGTGTGATCAGTGGCTCTGTAGTTTTTATCATATTAAATGTTGTTTTAAAATGATTCAATAAATTTTTAAGGAACTTTTTATGTTTTTCAATTAATTTATAAATAAATAATAAATTTATAATTTAATAAAAAAATATTATTTATTAGATTCAATATTTGTAGTTCCACCATTAATAAAATATATGTTTATTTATTGAAATTTAATTTATTTGTAATTTTTGTTTTACCTTTATGTATACCCCACTCTATTGGTCTAGGTAATTCAATTTACTAATTTGTATTTCTCTTACACCTTTGCTGCATTAAGGTATGTTGACATTTCTAGGTATTGTGTAGTTATATATAAATCCACATGTTTGGTTTCTCCTGATTATTGCTTTTGTTTGTTGAGGTAGATGTAGGTTCATTTTGGGGTATATGTCTCACACAAATAAAGTTAAATCTTTTTAATGGTTATGAATAGATTCAATTTTTTATGTAAATGTTGATTAAGATATATTAAGGTCATTATTTTTATTTTCTTCTTGCATAATGTCCATTTGATCAATGAATAATGGAACCACAATATTCCTAAAGGTTACAAATGGGTAATGTGAGAATTCAAATTATTATCATGAGGTACTCTTTCCTCCCATAAGTGTAATACATGGTAAGAAATATCATGTATGGTTATATTTGAACTCTTTTATTGGTTTTTTCTAATCTCTATAATGTTCATCTAAGCAATGTAAAATTAGTTTTTACTACATTTATATAGTTCACCCACCCATGTGTAGTTATTTTTTTGGGTTGACGTTTCATCATTGATTCATATTTATACCATATCAGACCAATAACGTGATATTTTTGAAAAAATGTGGATTACATTAAAAAATAGAAATATATATTCAAAACCCATAAATAGTATTATTGTAATTTAATCAAATAATATTCATGAACTAAATATAAGTATTAGGGAATAACCATTTGATAATAAAAAAATATATACAATTACAAATGGAAAATATGCAGTAGTCCTATATATTATATTTCTCATTCATGTAGAATTAATACTTAAAATTGAACGAATATTGTGAAATGGATATCTGAACCACTACATTGATCCCCTTATTTATAATTAAATAGAAGGGTTCAATGAGCCTCTCTACTATTTTCATTTTATATGTGAACTCTCATTTTCTCTCATTTTTATTCCTTCATCCCAATTATACAAAAAGTTCTAAATAATAATAATAAACATATGATCATATTCAATACCATTAAATATGACCCATCCATTAATGATTATTAAGAGGAGTTCACATATAATTCACAAGTTGTGTGAGCCCTCCTCTACTCTATTAATCATGTGTAGTGAGTTAGATATTATGATAATTTTTAACAAGGGATATGTTACCTATATTTTATTTATGAGTAACAAATTTGTAATCCTGAAATAAGATCACGTATATTAATAATTAATAATAAATATAAAATCAATATAAACTATGGAATTGAAATCTAGATAAGCGAAGGGAAGTGAGATTCAAAAAAAATTATTTTTGTTTTGTTGAAGATGATATTTAATATTCAATGTGATATCTACATACATATTATCCTCCTTCTATTTAATGAATTATTATCACATTAGTACATATTGAGTAAGTTACATATGACAAGATAATAAATATTAGGAATATAATGATAATATTCTACAAGATTGAAATATTAATTGTTATATATACTAAATGATTATAATATTAGAATAATTTTTGTAAATTACAAATACTAAAAAATTAATTTTTTTGAAATCCATAATATAAAGAAATTATTAATTCAAATTAATAAATGGTAATTATTTCTATTAAAAATAAATATTTAACTATATAGAAGCATATATTGTATTTTGTTATGCTTATGTGCATTTTTAAAATGATCTTATTTGTCCCATGAAATTCTATGTTGACTTATGATTGATGTAATATATTTATATGTTATATCAATTTCTATGTTTTTTATATGGGATCCTATATGGTTTTATATTCAGTAAGGGTGGATATGAACTTATCATTTTGTGGTAGTCATTGGGGTGTGGGCGATGACGCTATGATTGATTAAATATGTTAATATTATGGCTTTTATACTGTCATTTATACATGTTGTGGAAATCATGATTGATTATTCAAGATGTGTAAGAAAATTCATGGGATGTGTATTAGTAAATGGAATATGAATGAACACATAGAAACCAGAGTTGTTGATCTTAATTTCATTATAAATGATAATATAGATATTGTTTCAAAATACATGGGACTATGTTATTGAATCTTAGAATTGTAATGATAATGAATATATAGATGTTTAATATTGCATGGTTATGAAATTTTTTAACCAGAATATATTATGGGTTTATAAGTAATTGATAATTGATATAGGACATAATAAATTTGATGACAATTCCTTCAATTATGGGGATATAGATTTTGGAAATTAGTCCATGATATGGTATTCAGGATTTCATTGTGATGATAGTTATAGTTCAAGTCCAGGGTAGTTAGTTTCCTATAGCGTGGTTATGTGATATCTATAACATAATGTATTGGTACTAATTATTCTACACCACCCAACTTGTTTGGGGATGTTGACCCCCATTGTGGATAGAGGTGAATGGTATTTCCCAACATCTAGTTTATAAGGGAGAAGATGGAGGATTACTACACCCAACACATTCTATCATGTGAGAGTACTATGTATGAAAAAAGACCTAGGATTTGATGACATACACACATTTGTTATGTTCTCATATGACTAGCGATGGATCTCAGTTACACTATAGTAGTATATTATGTTTATGGAAGTTTAATATTATAGAATGTACTTCAATTCTAATTATAATAGATATGTATATGATTTTTTACTCATGAACATGTTATAATCACATAAGGTTTAGTGAAATCTATATGGTGTGTGGTGGATTTTGGATTTTCCACCAGGTTATGAGATTTTATTAAGACTTATATGTTTGTAGAGAGGTGAAAATGGTGAGGATATATAATCTGATTCCAATTAAATATATTGGTCCCTACTTGGATATTTTCTAGGTAGGGATGTGTTTTTACCCCTTAAAATTAGCACTTTACCAAATATTAGAGTATGAGGATGTGAGACATTATGGTATATGGTAACATGATTATTAGGAATAAAGTAGCGAGGTACCCATATATATATATATATTTGTGTGTGTGTGTGTGGATTTAATAATTTTTCACCATCTCATAGGTGTTATATTTTGAGTGAGCCTTGGTGATGATGGAAAAATAATATACCTCTTTAAATGACGAGTTGGGTTTTCTATTTATTCATTGGGGATTTAGTGTACATATTCCACATTTTCATGATATTTTTTATGGAAAATTCAACATAGTATACTTGTATTCCCACTATGTATATATAATTTTATGTTGGTTAGCAGGTGAGAGTGGTTTATTTATATGGAGATACTACGTCAAGAGGATATTAGTAAGCTATATAACTTTGTAGTCTTAGTTATAAGAGTGGTTCATCAATTATTTTTAGATTTAATTCCAACATTATATGAACTATCAATTACCACAATTATTTGGATGTACTATTTATTTATATTTAAATGATTCCTGGTGGATTTTTTTTATTAATGTATTTATTGAGGTTTATTCATTTTATTTTTGTGTGTATGATACCCTCAGTCCTAGTTTCCAAGATATGGTCTATTATATATATGATTTAGGTGATCATATCCAACATATTTTTCAATCCTAAGAGATGAACTACTAGGGGATGGTCATGAAAAAGTGTCATCAAATATTTTTCCATTGATAGGATGGAGAACAGGGATATGAACTGAATATGATTTTATGAATTGGTAAGGAAACACTATCATCTAAACATAACACGTGCCCTAAAAACGACAGAAAAGTAGGGAAATGATATTTTAGAGCCCTCTATGATTTGATGTATTAAATTTATGATTATTAAACATATTACGTGACGACATGATGGTTTTAGGGTGTATTCCTACTTGAGTATCATGAATCGTGATTATCCTTGATTATTTTTTAATTAGATTTTTTGTGGATATCTAGGATCAACCCTAATAAATTATAAAAAATTATTCTATTTTAAGGAGTTTTATGGCGTGTCTAATGTTATTCTACTCCATTAGGATCATATAGTTGACGGTCAGTAGGATTATATGACATATCACTTCAGAGTTAATCCAAATTATTATCATTCTTGGAGGAATCTGATATGAGAGTTTTAGTACCAGGACCAGCAAAATTTTGAGGAATGCATATCAGACAAATTTACCAAAATTGGTTGACGGTCGTATAAGTTTCCTTCTTTTCTATTCATTCTCATAGGTATTATTGGAAAATCTACAGGTTGAGTATGAAATATGGAGCAGCTCAGTAGTGGTCATCAATGATTCTAGGTTATTGTAAGTAGTTAATAGTTTCATCATTCCTTTTTTTAACATTTATAGGTTGAGATTCTTTCTTCATCTCTAAATAAGGCCTATCAATATAAAATTCTTGATTGATGACAAAGGAATCAGATTTGTAGTATTTTAGCATCCATTTTATGATCCCCTTTCTTTAAAACTTATACTTGTTTCAAGATTATATATTAGTTTGAGATATTATGAGGATATTTATCATCTAGAGATCTAGAACCAAGTCCCACAGTTTCTATTTTTTACATAACATTAGTTATTGGAAAATGTAGTGGTTAATCAGGGGACATTGGATATGAGTAGAACATCTCAGGATGGGATCCCAAAACATTATACATGGTGTATATATATTGAAAATTATTCTCATCTTCATAATAATTTTATTTTTCATAAAATATGGAGTTTGTTCACCATTATTTAATCAATTTCCCTAAAAGTTATATTTTTAAAACCCATATTTGAGGATACAATGTTGTTTTTTCTCATGAAATAGTCATGTATATTAGATGATAGACTATCTGAACATTAATTCTAATCAGTTTTGAGATGTTTTTCCACTTCATAAATGATCACTAAAGTTGTATCCCTTTATGAAGTAGTAGGAGAAGTGGATTTGATTAGGTGATTTGAGATGGGGGTCGATACAAGGAAGACCTACGATAATCCTCATCTTTAGATATACAACGTATAGCATAATCAAATAGGATGTCACCATCAAGTCCATAGAGGCCATTATTTAGGTCATAATAACATGAAATCTTTAGTGGTTCTATATCATTGTGAGATGGATTTCATGCAATGTTTAATCTTTTTACATTATTCTTGTGTATATGTTTTTGTTAATTCTAGTTCATTTCACTCCTTCATTTCACCGAACCTAATCCATTATTATGAACATGAGGTAATAGGATTCAAGTTCCAAAGGAGTTTACTGCGCTACATGGAGGATAATTTATCATATTGGAATAATGTAAAGAATATGAGGTAATTATAGTGTAGCAACATTATATAGTAAATTTATATGTTTTTTGGATAAAACCATATTAAATCATCCTTGTAAAAGATATAATATATTCAGTGAATAATATAATTGATTTATTATGGTGGTTAGATGTGTTTTATGATGTTGATGAAGAGGGCACAATTTTCCATGGTGAGGGAGATTATTAGTTATGAAAATGTTGTAATGAGTCCAAATTTTTTTGGATAGAATAATTTATATTATATACATGGAAGGTTTAAAAACTAGTATTTCCCAGTGTAATTGAATAATATCATGAAAAATTCTTTTAAATGGTTTTGACACTAACTATATAATGAGTGATCATGACTGGTATTTATCTATAGCCATGTGTCTCTATAATATTAATATACATACATATATATATATAATGGAACCGACTATTTTTAGGTGATTGAGATCTAAAATGATGATCCTATTAATAGAGGTTTTATTTGGGCACCTATATAATCTTGGTGTTCCCCAATCATAGTTGTTAATAAATCGTAGGGTATTTTATGTTTTTCATCAATTATAATTTCATAAATCTAATAAATGTAAATAATCACTAAATATTTCTATGGAATGATGTTTTATTTAATCATATTATAGGATATGGTTGTTCTATTATATCAATTTGTAATCATGATAACAATATATGTAAGTAATGTATGTGGATAATATGAATACATCCTTCATATAACGTCACTCACAGAATGAGTCAGTGAGAATTAATTTAGGTTTCATAAATTCCTTAAACATGATAATAAGTCTCATGAAATCCATTATTGGATTTCGAATAATGAATTTACATGATATTAATTAAAAACATTTTTGTGTATTATATATATTAGAATAGGAGGATGTAGATCATATATGAGCTATATTATGGAAATATCGACAACATTATCTATTTAGGATATTTTCTTAGAGAAATGTTTCAGATCCTGAAGACCATTTGAAATGACATGTTATGTGTCATGATGGATTAGTTGTGGATCCATTGAATATTTAGTATCATATTTCTATGCAACGATGAAAAATATAGTAGAGGCAAGAATTCTACACGTTTTTTCAGGATAATATGGGTAATTTAGGCATTAATTTTCTCAAATTGAAACTCTCGTGAATATCATAAATAAGAAGAATCATGAAACTATTTGTACAGAATCTTTCCATCTAATTTGGAGTATCTAAAGTAAATTTGTTTTTAGTTCTCTTATTATTTATATTACAAAGGAAGGAGTTCAATATGATATTTATTGTGATTATTTACCCATAGGATTGGTTAGGTGCAGATAATTTAGAGAGTTGTTATCTATTATGGTTGTTTAGTTTTATGGATCCATGAAAATAATAATTCCAATCATGACGTTGATCCTTCATTAGTATGTTTTTCTTTTAGTTCCTTGTGTTATTAAATCACTAGTGAATGATTTTTTATCTTCATTGATTAGTAGATATTGAAGTATAATTTTCCCAATTGGACACAAACATACATGTATGATGGTGGATTATATTCTTATAGGAATTATAACATCATGATTTACTATAAACAATGAAGATTGAACATTATGCCTACTGTTATGATTAATAAGTCATGGGGTGATATTGTTCACGAGTCTATATATTTTTGAGGAGAAAAGAATGAGATCTCAGTTATGTATTTTGATATAAGAGAAGTTGATGGTAGAGCATTCCTCTTCTAGATGATGGTATAATAAATTTTGAGGGATTAGGTGGAGGATTACCATATTGGTGAGTTTTATTTTGATGTCTGAAATGACATAGTTGTTTTTGTGATTCCGCTATGCTTTTGTCAAAAGATGATTATTGTCGGGTGTTGTTCTGGGAGAATTTATTAATTACTTCCTTGATTTGTGATGTAGTGGTCTATGAGTTACTTATTTTAACTCTATTAGTATATCATAATGTGGAAAAAATGTAGCATTCCTTAAAAATATATTTTTGGTGGTTAAAAATGATGATTTTAACATCTATGTTTTTGTCTCGATGTATTGTTTTTAGAAGAAAAAGGATAAGCTTCGTGTTCCTGATGGATTTCTCTAGACATTGGATTATCTATACAGAATTTAAGTAGCCATCTAAATTGATTTATATTATTTTTCATCTTTTTTATGGTGACTAAGATGTTATATAGATTATTGTGTATTGGTTGATAATATTACCTCACTTCATCTAGATTAAATAAATGGCTTTAGTAGAGGGCTTATCGAGAATGTATCTTGGTGTGGTGGTAAATATTCATGGTGTTTGATAGTTGACCATAAAATTATTTGATACTTGTGGTTTCTTTAGAGTGTGGATAAGTCTCTTTAATTATTTCTACCTTTTATTTATACCTTGACTATATTTTTTATCCATAGATGAATGATTAGACAATGTCAACCATTCAGAATATTCAAGGCACATTTCATGCATGTGTCCTGAATTATTATTTTTAATATATGTGGCCACAACCCAAGACTGTGTTAGATTAAAATAAAATTTTCCAACCTGCTAGTATTATGAATCCATTTGAGTCATTTTATAACCTAAAAATACAATATACACTGTTTTATACTATGGTCATAGAGTGAGTTGTTCTTAGACCATCATTGGTATAGATCATGATAGAGAATGTATATGTTAATTATATTAGAATAATTATTGTGTGGGAGGGTCAGTATTAGTATATTAACAATATAAGGGTACATGTGTAGTTTTAAATTGGAGATCAAATATTCTTTATGGTGGCTCCTTATAATATGCAATACAAGATTAGTTATGGGAGTATTCTCTCTATTTTGTTTTTTATAATTTTGAGGCGAAGACGTGTGTTAGATATGTTTTTTATTCATTATCACCATACTTAGATAAGATAGATAAATGAATTATCTCATGGTTCATATATTTTCTAATATCATCATGATAATTTACACCTCATTAATTAAGTAAAATTAAAGATTTAACATAATTCGAACTTCTAGGAATGAAATTTTTATATTTTAAACTATCGTGATAATGTTTTGTGAGGAAATGTCATCCCTTTGGGTATTGTTCTATGGGGGCATGATTATTTGTAACAATAGACAATGGAATAAGATTAAAAAATTCATGTTTATTATACTGTGTTTTTAATTATATTATGATGACATGTATAATTATATGATTAAAATTTACGAGGTTGTATCTCTTACGTGATGTGGTTCTTATGGATGGATTTATCTTTTATTGAGAATCATATCCTAGGGGATTGTGTTGGGATATGATTTATGAATTTGTGTGTTTATGTTCGGTGTTCCTCCGGTGTGGTGGCTATGTTCTTAATGCTGTGATTTTTTAGAAAAACCTTATAGGGTGTTTATTACCAAACCTATCCCATTCCTTCATGGGTTGGTTCCAAATTCACTATGATGGGGATTATTTGATAGGTATATTATGTAAATTATAGACTCTAAACAATGCCTTTCCTTGGTCACATGATAGTGTTTGGTGAATTGGGAGAGTTCTTGTATTAAAAGATGTTATAAAATAGTTTTATAATAAGTCAATGTAACTTTAATGTGGTTCTATTATTTTTGAAATAAATTTCTAATTTTGAATGAAATAAATAATAAATTTTTTATTAAATTTATTGGGTGTGACATTTTTTATTATTTATAAGATTATTTATTAAAATTTAATTTCATATCAATTTTGATTTTACACATAGGTAGATATATCTTGCTGAGATGTAGGTTATTCCATATACCATTATGTAGTTCAACACCACATTCATTTAATATTAGAATGTCTAGCATTCTCACTAGCACATAATGTTATATTCTACCTCACAGAAGGGAAGGCCCGATTATTGTTATACTTTATAATAGTAAATAGAGGATTCATTATTGGTAGATATCTCACAAAAAGATGAGTGGATTATCTCATAGTGGTACGTCACAGATTTAAAATTCTATTTAAATGTGGATCGAGTTGTGTAAAGGTCATCATGGCTTTAATCATATTACATAGACAACTCTCAGTATTTTTATAAGGGAAACATATAATTTTGGAATCACATGTAGGGATACTATGTGATTTCTAAATAATGTGTTATGGTACTACATCCTTACGTTATGGCTCCCCATGTATTCTAAATCTAGTCTAAGTGTACCATGGAAGTTACATAAGATTAGTATTATCAGTCATAAAGGTTTTCTGAACTGCATAAAGGTGCTTTAGACAACCTTTACACAGATCACCCACTCACATTTTGTTATAATTTTTTGGTATAAATATTAGGAATTCTTTTTTATTCATCACATTCATACCATTAAACATGAATTTTATGGAGGTGGAATGTGTATTATTATATAAAAACATGGGAATAAAAGTACATAATCTTTTATATTTTCTTTTCTCCGATGCAGCGTACATGAATCACCTGTATGGTAACTCGGTTTTGTGTGTTTTTTATTGATACTAGGTACTTAGTGTTTTTGTGTCTATTTAAATATAGTTCTAGCCATGATGGTTGAGGGAATTGAGTTATCCATCATTTTAGGGTAGGTTTGCTTCCATTATTCTTATTTTTCACAGTTTTAATTTTATATTTTGTGTTTTACATTATCCTTCTTTTTCATTAGGTTTACTTTAACTTTAATGAGGTGGATTTTTGTTATCATTTTTAATAGGGATATTTTTTGAGTTGAGTTACTATATGTTCAATCCACTAATATTATAACTATGATTTATTGGTTTTCAATTGGTGTTTCCATTATATTTTGATGTATATTTTAATGTAGAAAATGGTTGTGATTAATGGAATGGGTTTCAACATTTTTCCATGAATTTTTATGTTTCTAATTTTTATTTACATTGAAATATATTTTTTCATGTACATTTTGACATGTTGGGAACTATGTGTTCTTATGTGGAATTCTAAATGAATTATACCATGTGGAACAGAATTGATAAATGTTTTTTAGATATTAAAATAGTATTCCACAAAGGGACCATGGAATGTTTGGTTACATCACATAAATATTTCTATATATTATATATTTCCCTAATATATATATATATATATATATATTCACATTGAGTGGTGTTAATTTGATTTATAGAAAAATGATAGATTAAATGTATATATTCTGAAACATATTCATGTAATTATAAATAAGGGTTATAAAACTTGTTTATATTAGATAAAAAGTGGTTTCCCAAATGAATGATGTTTTCTCAAAATTTATGTGGCATAATTATCACTTGGATGCATTTCCTTAGAAAATAAAACCCCTCATGAAGAATGACGCAAATATTATGAATTTTTTGACTAAAAAAATTATGTTTTATGTAATGTATGACCATGAAAAGAAATTATTTATTTCTCACATTTCGTGGATAGGAAAAAGGGGTTGTTATTAATATGAATTTATAAGGTGATGAAGTCGATTACCAATTTTTTGTAAAATATATAATATTCAATCGTATGTTAGACTAAGAAAAGTATCCATAATTTATATCTCATGAGCATCCTTTGGAATTGAGATGGGGGTTATTGGTACACATTCTACACTAGTTTGTTATTATTCTATGATTTGTGGAAATGATATAGTTTATTCATCTACTCCTGGGATATGGAATATGGTAGAGCAACTGATGGTGACACTAAGAGTATGGGTAGTCTAAGAGTTGGTATCTACTATTGGTTGTCATATGATGTGATGAGGTTGATAGCTTGTACATGATTATCATAGCCTTATAATCAGCTCAAACGATGACTTTTTTATATGTCATTTATATTCGAAATGTCGTTCCACTTTACTTGGAAACTTTTCAAAATAAATAATTTTTTATATACTTTAACATTTTCTCTTAGATTCCATTTAAATAATTTTTAATTGGAATAATATTTAATTCTATATAAGCATTTCACAAAATAAAATATGAAATGGTTTTCCTAGAAATCCATCTTTTTACTTTTTTGGAATGAAATTAAATCATTATTTCTAATATATGTATTTGAAAACTATAATGAAAAAGGTTACATCATTAAATATATGAAATAGGGTGTGGTTTCTCTTTTGGAATCCCTACTGATCTTGTCAATGCTAATGCATAATTTACCATTTTCAACTATATGTTTTAGCTTATCTACTCTAACCTATGATATTTGATTTTATATTATATGGACGGTGTATTTAATACTCCAAAGGAGGAATGTTTTTTATGAAGTTTTATTTGAGATTCTTTTATAGATTATTCTTTATAGGCCTCTATATCATTATTTGATTTATGTATGATTCATGATGAAATTATATATAATTTTGTACTATTGTTTTATTAGTTATTTATTAGAAACAATTACTCCCAAGAGTTATTCACATGATTCATGGGAAATTTTTTTACCCTATGGGGATTATGAACTCCATTGGTTCTTTTTACAGTCCAATTCTGACATCTGATAGATGAAAAAAATTATGCTAGTTTGTGAAAAAAGGTATCATAAAATCCCTTAATTATTTTAGGAGTTAGAAAGATTAGTTATAGGATTATCAAAACTCTAGTGGTAGTTATTAGAAGAGAATAATATACTCTTACTTATCCTAATCCTTGAGTTACTATAGATGGTTGGTCTTATAGTCAAATTATTTGTGTTATTAATAATCGATTAGTGATATGGGGATGATAAAGCGATGTAAAATGGTGGTACATGGTGATATGTAAGGTCCTGGTAAGAAAAGTGGAATATAATTAAATAACCAATGATGACAACTAGTATCAGTTTTCCAGTTAACACAGGGTTCACCAAACCATTTAACCAATGATATAAACTAACAGTAGTCCCCTATTGAATTTATTCATTGGAATTTATTGGTTTTATTACATTTTAATTATTGTGTATGGTGTTATTTAGGGAAATGTGAATGTTGTAATTATTAAAATATTTATATTTATATTTCAAAGTTTTTTGTTTTAATATTAAATAAATGCTATTTGATAAATTAACTAAAATAATAACAATGTTTTTTAGATTTATGATAAAATAATTTCATTAAATAAGTGGTGAAATAAATTTAAATTGTTGGAAAATGATTTAATTATAATAAATAATATTTCTATTAATGTTTTTATTTTTATTTATGAATGTATTTGGGTGTTTTAAAATATTAAATTTTATTAAAAATTTAAACAACACTGAATAAATTGGAAAACAGAGCTTCTAGCATATTTTTTTAAAATTGAAATGTTTTAGATTTTTTTATTGAAATTTACATAATGTATTTTTATAATTTTAGAATAATTTTATTGTTGTTATTTTGGTAAAATATCATGATTTGAAAATTATAAGGATTTTAATATATTAAAAATTTTGGAGTTGGTTTTTTTATTCTAATCTCGGGTGATTAAAATTTAAATTATTTTAATGGGAATAAATTCATGTTAGGTTTATGAGGTTATAATACAGAAAGTTAAATCTTGATCCTTTGTTATTTTTTCGCATTTTCATCCGAGAATGGTTTGGATGAAATGTAGTGAGTGTTTCTAGAAAGTATTTTTTCCTCCAAACATCTTGGTGTTGTCTCATTATAGACCAATGAATGTTATCTATTTTTATACTTGGATTTAGAGTGACACTTGGATAGAAGGTTATTTTCGATTAGTAATTTAAATATCTTAATTTAATTATAATTACATTAGATATAAGTAGGTATTAGTTATCAGTTTCATATCAAGGGTTTGGAATGACTCTAGCTTGGCAAAGAGATTTTTAAGAGGATTCAAAATTGAATGTATTGGGGAGAATCAATTGTCGATTGGGATGGATTTTACCCAAAAAATTTGTTCTGTTGTAGATGGTTATTTTGTTTTTCATAGGGGTTCAAAATGGATTTAATGTTTTGGGTATGATTCCCCAAGTGAAAAAATATTCCATCTATCTTTAAAATCTAGGATCAGTTACATTCCCTCAAGTATTTTTTTATTGATTAAATTATAGTTATTCCTAACACTACCACCTTAGTTAATCACAATTATTTTTTGAAATGTGGATTTTAACAATTATTTTAGATGTAACATTTTATGGTACATATGGATTTTTATTATTTTATTTACTAATTCCTTAATTTTTTGTAGTAAAATATTTAGGAACACTTTTCTATTGACTTTACATTTTCTTCTAATAATCTTGAACATACACATTCCAATTAAGGATCTGTTTACTTAGAGATTTAATTTGGGCGTGTGATTCATATATCGAAAGGATTCAATTATGGGAAAACCTTTGTTAATGTGTTCTATTTTATGAAATCATAGTCCATTTTAACTTCATTGTAGATCATTTTTGGGTTTAGTAGTATCCCATGGTTGGGGAATCATTCTACAATTTTTTACTAAATCTCATACATAAAGGTGAAATATTATTGATGTTATACAAATTTCACACGTCTGATTTTTTATATATTATCAATTCTCATTTATTGTTTCCTTATATGTCGAAGTTCCACTATATGAAATCAGTAACTTTAATTTTATGGAGTGTCCTTTTTTTTGTCCAACACAGTTGTTTGAATTATAGGAATTTTGAAATTTAGGGATGTTTCTTTTTTTTCTGGATGATGTCATCAATCAATAGAGGTAATTTTTTTATATTCAATTTTTATGGGGTCCTTATTATCTAGGATGGAACTCTTTAATTTTGAATTAATTATTTCATGGAACGGATTTCTAGGGAGAGAAATAGATATGGTAGGAATAATTATCACACTCATGCCTTAATTTACTAATAAATTTTAATTATTTAACAACAGTTTGTTCTAGATTTTGAGTTTTAGACAGAACTATATATAATTTTAAATTATTTCGGTGCTTCATCATAACCACATGGTCATTGAATTGGTAGGGAAAATGTGTAAAAACCAATATGTTTATTTATAATATTTAAAAATAATACCACACAACCAGTGGAAAATTTCCCTAACCATGCAACCAAACCATTTAGGGTTCCCTAAAAAAAATAGGGCAGGGTTCCTGGTTAGGAACTATTTTTCAATGTGTCCCAACCCTATTAAATGCCCAATTATTAAAAAAAGAAATAAAATAAACTAAAATAAAACTCCATTAACTCTCCCTCCCCTTTATCCTCTCTCACTCGACACACCCATCCCTATAGGGTTTCCCCACCCACATGTCTCCATATTCTAATGTCCTACTCTCCCTATTTTTATCTCCTTTTAATTTAGGTGTAATCTCTTCATGATCATGTTCCTCCACCTCTGCTCTCTATTTTTATATTTTCATTATGATTTTAATCATATCCCATATTTTTAGTCCCACATATCTAAATAGTATTATTATTTTTGGGAGTTTATTATCGAATTTTGGTTCATTGGGTTCATGATTCTGATTAAGGATAGTTCTTTCCTCGATCCATTATGGTAGGGTCTTCTCCATCATATCTTGGTAAAGTTTCATTCAATATTCCTCTTACTATCCAATTTAATTTTTGACAATTTTTTAATTTTTCTTTTTGTTTATTTGGGTGCCTTAGACGTCTATTAGGTGGACATGGGTCACAATTTTCAATGTAATCATGGTTTGAGGATAGAAGCCATATGTCTGAGCCTTTAATTTGATAAGTTTTATTACATAGAATTTTTAGGGGTTTTTATCATTATATTATTAAATAAATGTATTATATATATATATATATTATATGAATGAAATTGGATTGATCATGTTTTCTATAAATAAATTATGATATAGATATAGGTTTACTTTATAAAATCATGTTTCATGTTCATTTTGAAATTTGATGCACCATATGTGATTGACTGATTTTTTGAATGATTCCTAACAAGTGGAATTTATATTCACAATTTTTTATGTCTTTTAAAATGATTCCATAATTTCTAATAGGACTATATGGTTTCTTGAAAATATTCTATGATTTTTCAACTCTTTACCAAATACATGTGACATACAAACTTATAAATACCTATGAATATATATAGTCACATTATTTGTACATAGTCACTCATGGTTGCATGAATATGTACATTGGGAGTAGAGGTGCCCATATATATATAGGTGAATATGCAAGAAACTGTACAAAACTATTTTGTAACATTGATGATTTAGATGAATAGTAGTTCTCCAAATGAATAGTGATTTCTAGAAATTGAAGTGGCCTTGTTGGAAATTGGAGGATAATCCTCATAAATGAGAAACAATCATGAGGGATTCACCCTATATTCATAAATATGGGGTTCTCTATATGTGTGTTTGGTATGAACTATTGTTGGTAACAGTGATTATGTATTTTTTTTGTATCATGGAATGCAAAATTGAATTTACATTATAGGGAAAAAAATGTAAGGATGTGGATTAACTTTTTTATTTTTAAATATAAGACAAGAAATATAATTCAACATTGTGAATGATCCCCTCCATTTATATATCATGGGAAGCCTGAGGTTGTTAGGTGGGATTTCAAGGTACACATGTTTCCATAATTTAGTATTACACATTGATTAATGACTATAGGATAGATCATTCATCTACTCATGAGATATTCTAATAGATTAAACTAGTGATGTTGATGTTGAGATTAGGGGTAGTGTGATAGTTGGTATTTAATTCTAGTAGTTATGTGATATTAATTTTTTAATATTTTTTTATAGACCATCTTTGTCTTCTCTTAATTTTCCATAATGACTTTTTTACATGTACATTATTTTCCAAAAGTATTGTGGGGTTTTTTGAATTTTTTTAATCATATGTATTTTAATATGAGTATCTAAATTAAAACATGATTTCATTTTGAATATTAATTTCAATGAAAATATTTAATTCTTCAGAAAATATTTAGAAAGGGAATCTATAAACATTTTTTTCTGAATATGACAGCATGATACTTATATTAAAATGAAATGAAACCCTTATTTTAAATTTATATCTATTAAAACTATCAATATATAGTTACCTATTTAATGATAGATTAAATTTTGTTGTTTCTATATTTGAATCCTTAATATGAATCTATTTTCTCATGGCTACTTTATCATTTTATATTGTATGTTTCAGTTTTCTATTTCTACATCTGGTGTTCTATTTTTTTGTACGAGGTCATGAATTTATAAATAAGTATGTTTTTTATTTTCTTATTATTTTATTTTATCTAAATTACCCAACATTTATTTATAGCTTTAATACTTTTTGAAAGATTATTTTTCTTTCATTTTTATTTTTGAATGGGCATCAGATCAAAGGATGTTTCAAGCTAATTTTTTTTTACTTTTATCTATTTCATTTTATTTTATTTATTGGGATAAATAAATACCATGGGATGCATAAGAATGTTTCCCAATATTTGTCGATTGTAAATTCCCTTAAAGCCATGTTGTGGCTCAGATTGGTTGTTCTATAGAGGGTATGCTCAGGATGATTTTGATAAGAACCATCCATATTTTATATGTATGACTTACCATCTATATGAAATGATGAAAAAACTTATTCATTGGAATATTATATGAATGATTATAAATGATCATATAATGATGAATTATGATAAATGTTACATAATTATTATTCCATTCATGATTTAACCATGATCAATGTTCAAGGATAAAAAACAATGATCGTGATCAATGTACAAGGATCAAAAATAATGAACCAATACATGCATGAAAAACAAAACAATATTCAACATGAATAATTATTATAATAAAAAATTATTATCAAATTGGAGACCAAATGTTATATGTAAATAATATATTGTATGATATAGATTAATATGGTTCTAGTATAGAATTTTTTTAAATAATAAATTTATTTTATGTGATGTTATAATGATTACAATGCCTATAAAGAATTATGTAGGGGTCATTTCATATCATTTCAAATTCAAAGAGTCATGTTTTAAAATATTCATCAAATCTCGTTTATGTGGTTTATGTACTCCCCATTTGATATTTTATGTCATTAATCCCTTTTTATTCTTGGTGTTTAATGTTTTCATTAAATTTTTTCCCATTATTGTGTATTGGACTCAAATGTTACCAATGTATGAGTGATTTATTTTATAATATAATTTTTAATTATATTTCCCCATTTTATTTTCATCAATTATAGTTATTTATTATTTTTTAGGTTTTAAAAATTTCTATTCTCTATTTGGTACTTTAAATGATTAATATGTCGTTTTTAATGAATACTGATATTATTTACTCTTTTTCTGATGAATATTTTATTTTGGTTCCATGTTCATATAAATTTTCCACGAATTCAATTTTATATGATATAATGATCGACTAAATAAAATATGAACCATATTTATAATTATTTTCTATTTTTATAAATTTATTTCTTTCTTGTTTTTCTAACATTTTATTTTATAGTTCTTAAAAAATGTGTGGAATCGTTTTTTTAACATAAACAACATAAACATATTTTACCATCTCCATTAATATTTTATTATTCAAAATCATAATTAAAATATTCCACGGTTATTTTTTTTAAAAAGCATTTTCTTATTATTATGAGAATTTTTAGTTAAATGATTTCGAAATAAATGTTCATTATGTACTCAAAATCATGAAAAAATATTCATAAATTATTGATATCATTATTTTTACAAAAAATAATATAAAATATATAATGAATATGATTTTTTAAATATTCACTACTATTTTAGTCTTCAAACCTTCATTTCAGTTGAATCTATGGTATATACCACACCAATATTATTTAATAGATCATATTGTATTTTTTATCATTCAATTTATTATTTTCAAGTGGTCTATTAGTCTTCATTATCACATTGGACATTATTTTATTTTTATTATTCAGGTTTCTATTATCATGGATAAATTTAGTATCAATTTTTTAATGTGATGATATCTCAACCATATAAAATATATATATATCGAATCAGTTGGAAATTTATTGTTAATAATGTTATTTCATTTACTAGGGAAATATTTATGTCCTATATTTTCATTTTAATATAAATATTTTTTTTATTTAAAATTAATTTTCATAATGAATTATATTGATAATTAAATATTTTATGAATATATGGGATGTCAAACTGATTTGTGGAACTATGATCAATATATCTCTAAGATGCATCGACATGGAATTTTACACGAAACATATGGCCACATTACATTGGTATTTAGTTTACACAGATTCATTTATTACGAATTATGTTTTGGTTGAGAGGCCTTCATTATTATATTCATGGAAACATTGTAGAGACAATTATGGAATGTTTATGAATATAAAAAATTATGCATTTGTATTACATATATTTTAGTTCTCAATATTTGTATGATTTCAATATTGATATTATACATGGATGTATTTTTAACACATGAATTTTATTTAATTTCATTTGTTTTTTTATTCAATCTACCAAATTTACTATACTTTATTACATAATGGTGGATTTTAGTACACAGAACACATAGTTAGCATCTAATATCACCCTTTATTTGTTTTCAATTACCATGGATATGAATTTGGAATCGTTGAATTTTCATTAAGGATTAAATAATGTTTCTCATGTTATTTTTTGTATTTTTTCAATTAAATATTGAAATCAAGAATCTATCTACTCTAATAGATACATTTCAGAATAATATAATGTATATTGAATAAATGAAAAAAAATATGAATCAGTTCGGGGTCACTAGATTCGAGAAGTTACATATGGAATTATAGTAATTTTAGTGTGACCATTTTGAACTAGAATAAATAAGCCATAGTTTGAATAGAATAACCCATTGATAGATTCTATGTTTAACTACATGTATATGGTTAATAGTGTGATGCTTTTGAAAAAAATAAATTATTTTGTTTTCAAAGAAAATACATCCCTATATGGATACTAAATGTGTATGCAGTTATAGAACTGATATAACTAGGTTAATAAATTTTGAAAAGGATATGTTGGGTACTAACTTGATCATAACTATTTCATAATGAGTTGGCCTAATAATAGACACCTAGTTATAAAAACCTTAAGGACATGTTTGGGTTAATTTCCATTCACATAATAAACCATTACATTGAATGAGATGATAGAACCTTTGGGAACCTACGAAATTTTTAAGTTATATAAGATATACCAAATGTTTCATGGGAATAAATTTATGAAGATGATCAAAAGGTAAAATTCATTGGTATCACTTTGGACTTTTCAAGTGATGAGAGTTTAAGATGATTTAGGATATATTTGGATACATTTATGGGAATACCACACATTGTGTTTGTTTTTTGTTTAAGTGGAGATGATATTTAGGGAGAATAATTTAAAAATTTTTGGAAATAAGATTATTGTAATTGATGACCATTAGGTTTGATTTGATAATTGATATTAATATGGTTAATTGGGATTAAAGGATTATTATATTTTTTTGGATTATTTGATTTATAATATATTGAACTATTGGATTGAAAAGTGATTTAGTGACAAAGGGATCAATATTACTTTCTAATAAGTTCACTATATGGAGAATGATTTATTATTAAGGTAAATGGACAATGTTTTTAGAGAATATGGGATTTTGTTTGAAGAATAATGGTTCAGTTATCTTATGGATTTAGATACAATTTTTTTGGATTTATGGTTATTTTAGTTATTTAATTGAATGACTTGCATATTTTTCATATTATATAATAGATAATATAAATTATTAGAATATATATTTTTGTGTTATTAATTTTTTTTGGAGATAAATGTGAAATTTATCCCCAAATAATATACGATCAAATCATTTTGACTTTTTGGTTTTCTACTTGTTGAATAATATTTTTGAATAATTTTAATGTCATTTATTTGTGGAATAATTTATGTTGAAATTTTTGTATAATTATTGAGGATTTGGTGATAAATTTAGTATTTACTCATGTGAATGGTTATATATATTGCTTATTAGATTATTTTTTTATAACTCTTTAGGGTTTAGAAAATATATTTAGATAGGAGGAATAAAATGTAATCACTTTTTTGGATATCAATATCAAATGAAAGTGATTTTTTGTGATTTAAGCACAAAAAATTTCATAATGAATATTTAAAATATAGACTATGAGATGAAAAAGATTTAAAATAATTTTAGACGAACAACCAAAAACCTAAGTTTAGTTTATGGATTTTATGAAATCATATGTTTTAATATTATTATATTCTCTGTCCCAATAGTTAATAAATATCATATACACAATAAAAATGTGGGTAAATATATGGAGTATTATGAGGAATGTAACAACCACACTCAATGATATATTTTAAGGAGAAAAATTTCATGTATGAATCTTATATAGGTACATGCATATTATGTTTCTTGGATATAACAGAATAATTTATGTTGATCATAAATCATATAGTCAATTTTTTCTTATGATGATTTAATTGTAGGAATGAATAATTAAAATCGTGGTGATGAAATTTATATAAGTATTATATAATGCACAACTTTTATGTTTTATTTTATGTTTTATAATAATATTCATAAATAGAACATGATATAAAAAATTTATATATAACATTTATAAACTGATTGTTGGGTTAGTGGGTATGAATAGGAATAAATGAATTGTAAAGAATATATATGAATTTTAATTAATAAAAATACTTATTTAAAACATTATATTGAAAATTAATCTATTTTATGTTACCAAGAAAAGAATATGAATAAATTCATATTATGATTTAGTAATATTTTCATCAAAAATTGTCTTTATTTCATTTTATTGGGATATATTATAAATAATTATCCTTCAGTTTAAAAATATTATATATAAAAAAGTTATTAAATTTTTTCGTAATCATTTCATTATAGTATTAGGATGATGTTTTGATATTTTTCTCAGAAGATAATTTTTTAGTCAATTGTGAAAAATAATGATTTTCAAAAAACTGTCATTTAATTTCATAAATAAATTATAATAAATGTCTTATTATATATGTAAATTTCATCATAAATTTATTTAATTATGTATTAATTAAAATATATAAACTAATTACATAGGAATCAATTTTATATTTGATTTTGTAATAAGTCCATTTTTATCCATAAATGCTTATTTTTCAAACAAATGTTTTTCATTATGTTTTATGAACATATATTAAAATTGATTTATGAATAATATATATATTAAATTATTATTGAATAATTAAATATGAATAACCTAGTGGTTCAAATTTTTTAAATGTCCATCTATTATTTTCACTCTTTATAAATAGTATGCATTGTAAAAAATTTCCCCACTAGAATGTGTAAAATATGTTAATTGGGGTTAAAAATCTGGGATATGGCCGTCAATTCAATAAAATGAATTTCTCACATTTTATAAGATTTATTCAACTATATCCACTCAAAATTTCAATATAAGGAATTTGTTTTAGTGTTATTTTGATAAAGATATCTAAATTACATTTATAAAACAATAATTACAAAATGTCACTCATATTCTTAAAATAAATTTACCATGTTTTAATTTGTATAATTAGGTTTTAAGAAAGGAAATAAATGCTTCTTTTGAATATTAATAAATTATTTTTAGTTAAACATTTAATTTTAAATTTTTAAAGTTGTATAAGTACCTCATACACATATACTACACTAATACAATGCTTGTGCACGGAGTAAAAAAAATCAAGGAAAATGATTTTAATATCAATAAAATTTATATTCTTAGGATGAATAAATGTACTAAATATTTGAATATATAATTATAAATTATAATAAATTGAATTATTTATCTATAGATTCCATTTTTGTCTTGAAGTCTTTATATTCTTATTAAACGAATAGTCCCAAAATATAACTTTTGGGTCCTTTTATGATAAGTAATTCAATATTTAAATATTAAATTATCCAAAAAATAGTTAAATATGATACGTGTAAATTTAAAGGTCTAAAGTTTCATCCAATAATAATTTTCCCCCCATTTCAATTAAACTATTAATTTATGACCCTTAATGGAAATAAATGTTACTGTAGTTAATGTTAAATAGGGTAAATTAAGGACTTAAATCCACAATGACGTATTAAAATGAAACATAAATCGTACTATGTATTTTTGGTTGAATTAATTTCTCACTTATAATTCTATAATTTTTATATTATAACCATTTTGTTCCACTTTACATTATTATGATATATATTTTATTGAAATTATTTATGTAATTTCATGTTTTTACTTTCCCGTACTATTAAGAGGGAATGTCATCTTCTCATTATATTCTATATATCAAAAACTCAATTTTAGAAAATATCTTCTTATATTCTTTATAATATTATTATAGACACTTTTATTCTACTAAGAGCATCATATGAAGTTTTAAGGTGTAAGCTAACAGAGGTGTCCCAATTAAAGTGTGGTCATCTTACCAGCTATTTCAAATATTTTTTTATTTTTTAATTCTTATAAATAAATTTTAAAAATACTAACATGATTAATCAATTATAGTAAATATACTAATATGTTATTATGATTATGGTACAACCTCTTTCAAATCCATTTCAGAAAATTCAAAATGAAAGTATTACCTATGTGTGTGTGTGGACTACTGCTACTATGTAGATATACGATTCATTTCCCAACACCATATTTTATAATTTAATAATATAAATTTTTTAATATTTTAATATTTTATTTTTGTAATAATTATTATTATAGGATTTTAATATCTTTTCTATGTTTTTAAATTCTCATTATTTGGAGAGTGATAATGTCACTTGTGCCTACATGTTGACTAAAACCTCCATGATGTGATGTGATTCATTTTTCATTTTTATTATTATATCTATTAAAATAAATATAGATATATTTAATATATATGATATTTAGGACATATTATTTATTTTTTAACTTATATTTATAATTTACCTTTCTTTAATTCCATTGATCAAATATATTAAGCAAAACTATGGTGTATATACATGTTACTATTTTCACGACAAGATTTAATTATTGTTTCGTCATGAATTTTATTTTGAATACTTATAATAACATTAATAATTATTAAATATAACAATTATTACATTATTACAATTCATATTATTGTTGAATTATGTTCACAATTTAAGTAATTGAACTACTATACAAAAACATAAATGCAAAATGAATCTGTTATCTCTTGAATAGATGATTTAAGTAAATAATTGATTAAATATAGATGAAATAATATATAATCAAATCATATATGTTATGACAGTGAAAATTATATAATTTTTATATAATTTCAAAATATTTAAATTTATTAATCAATTTGTTATACCACTTATGAGGATAGTCGAACGTGAGGTATGGGTAATTTCATATCATTTCAACATCAATGATACATATTTAACATTGTAAATGTAGTTTTTTATGGTGTATATAATTCCAATTTGAAATATTATATATTTAATTAATATGTAATATTGGAATAAAATGTTTTTATTCATGTCTTCATCTTATGGATTTTGACTCAAATGTTACTAATGTTGCAAGGCATTATCTCACACTCTCATTATTAATCGAGATTATTTATGTATACATTTTTGAATGAATTTATGATGAATTGTCTATAAAATCCATATATATTAATATATAATATTTATTTATGGTTATTACATGATTATAAATTATTTTCATCTATTTTTGACAGAAAATGAAACATAATATAAATTTAAAGAAAACTGACCTTATTTCGACTTTAGTAGATGAAATTTTTATTAAATATCGTGGTTCTATATGTTTTTTTCAATAATATTATTTTCAATGATCCTATTAATTTTTACATTTATTTGGAATCATATATGGATATATTTCATATTTATTAAAAAATTATTTTTAGAATTTTTCCAAACCTGGTTATTTATGACTTTAAAAAAAGTGAGAATGAAATCATTCTATTAACATATGATAAATTGTTTAATTTTATAACCACAATATAAATTATTTTCCATGAATTATCCTTTAAAATGTTTCCTATTTGTCTTCAAATATATTAATTTTCTCATTATTTAGGTTAATTGAATAAAAATGATTTCAAATGAAACTGGTATTTTTTTGGAAATAATGAATAAAAATTTAATATTGGATTGTAACATGGTTTTTATAAAAAGTATAAAATATCATTAAGTGAAGCTTTTAAAAAAATCATCCATTCCATATTCAAACTATCAGTTATTATGAATCAATAGTCTACTATCATCTTTATTATTTTTTATATTATACGTTATTTGTGATTATTAATATTTTTGTGATCATGTTCTTTAGAAAACTCAAATATTCCGTTGGAAAGTGTATTTTACTTAATATAAATATTTTCAATATCATGGAATGATATATTATCATATCTATAACATTGAATATTCCTTTATAATATTCCATCTCTATATATAGAATTTATTGAAGGGTATTTATCAATTATGTTATTCCATCTACTTGGGAAATATTGATATAATATATTTTAAATTCAATACTAATAGTTTTTTATAATATATTTTGATAATGAATTATATTTATCATTAAATATATGGGAAATTTATAGGCCTTAAGAATGATAGGTGGTGTTTAGTTTTATATTGTCAATCGATGCATTGACAGGTCACATGAGATAAAACATGTGGCAAAATTAGATAGGTATTTTGTTTACACCTAATAATTTATTAAGAATGATGTCTTGGTTGATAGTATATGTATGTATGATTCATGATAACTTGAATATGGCCTTGAAGTAATGTTCAGAAGTGTCTAGATGTATGGATTTAAATTATTAAATATTAAATTCTAATTATCAAAATTATTTGATTATTATTATTATACATTAATGTGTTTTGAAATCATGTTTCCTTATGAATATTTTTTTAAATTATTCAACATTAAATATGTGTTATTATTTTTTTAATATTTCTATATTTTATTATACATAACCATTTGTAATAATATGATAACACCCATTGATTATATCTTTTCAAAATGATATAATGAAGGAATCATTGAATTATTTTCAATTCTGTATTTTATTCATGATATATGTTTTAATGCAATATGAAAATCATACATGTACTTAGGCTCCCAATAGTGGTAAACTAATTGATCCTTTATGTTGTGATCCCTTTTATTGTGTACCAATATTATATGTATACAGTGTCTATGGGTTATTTGAATCATGATACTAGTGTTATTTATAGGGAGATTATTGAAATGATGGGGGTGAAACCATGATGGTGGTTTAGACAATTGAATGGAATGTAAGATGAGGTTATTATAATTATTTTTGGTTCCACTACAATATAGTGTTAGCCACAACAATTATCATGATATAATAATGGTTATAAAATTCATGTGGATATACCCATTTAATACTTTATCTGATTTGTGTTCAATAAATAATAGAGGAATTAAGGGCCATTTAGTAACGCAGTGCACCTTAATAGAGCTTGGTTGGGTGTTCTATATAAATATGGATCAACTTATCATTTGGTTAGACATTACTCTAGTTATCTCAAGCACTAGTTCACGACATAAATTCTTTGTGACTTCACACTACCCCTAGAGGATATACTCCCCAAGATTATTCAGAGATTTATTCTTTGATCCATGATACCTCCTTTAGAATTCCATCATAATATTTTTGTATATCATATTGTAATAGTGTTTTAGCATTGGTTCCCTATATTCTTTGGTATATTTGGATTATTCCGTGATGTGATTTTGATTTAATCAGTTACTTTGTTATGTTAATTTTTATTCATTATTTTCTGATCCTTGAAATATTCATTTCAATAGTATTTTATTATTTTTGTTACACAAAAATACGTAATTTGAGAATCAATTTTTTAATGTAGATCTAATTATGGGATTATTTTTTTTCATTATGTGTATGTATTGAATTAATCTAAATTAGTTGATGAAATGTATTTTAAAATTGAATAGAAAATATTTTTTTTATATTTTCATTATATTTTTCTCTGTTATTTTTTATGAGTTGTTCCGATTGTTGATATTACCTATTAAGAAAACATATTTTTTCTATTAATTGATTATTTTTTTCATCATTTAATATGATTTATCTTCTTAAATTAGTTCAGGGATTGGTCCTCATGAAATATTGTTTTTTGTTAATTATTTCATGAACTATGTAATTTCCAGATATGGTTGTGTAGAATGAAGGGGTGGTGTTGCATTATTTAACATTATATATCACATTGTTTTCAATTATAGTTCTATAATTATATATATTTCAAGTCATGTGGAATTCCCAATGATATGTTTTGTATAAAATTGTGTATTATCTACCATGATTAGTTAGTAATTATTGATGAGGTAGAGGATGATTGATGTTGTGGTTTTAAATCTCACCTTGTTATGGTGATTGTGTATATATGGATGCATGTTGGTTAAAAAGGAATATTAAGGAAGTTATGTGTTTTCAATATAGCTCCTTATAAAAATGGTTTAAAATTGAAATAAAAATATATATTATATAATAATAATGTGATTAAATAAATTGAATTAATAATTGATGAAAATGATTGATTAAAAAATATAACTGTTTTGGAGTATTTTAAATGGGTTAATTTAATTTAATATTTAACATTTTAGGAAAAAAAATATAAATGAATAATTAAGGGATTAACATTAAATATGGATAATTAATGATATATAAAATTTAATAATGTTGTTAAAAATAAATATTGAACATAAAAATCATGGATTGAGTGTCGAATATTTGAAATGGCTAAAACAATTGTGAACTATTAATTATGAATGTAACAATAAATTAAGAGTGTTGTTATAGTTATCATGTATAAATTGATGGGGAATGTTATGTTTTATTATGGTATAATTTTTTGATGTGTGAGGTTGTTTTTAGATTGTTCTTTTGGATTAATATAGAACATATTATGAATGTGAACCATTTATCTTATAATCAGATAAACAATAAAATTTTTATTCTTTCTTGCTACTTATTATGAACAAAAACCCATGTTTGGTATCATGAATAATATCCATACAAGGACATGGGGTCAAAATTTTTTAACTGTCATCCATATTATAGAGGAAACAAATGGTTTCCTACTCCATGTTCTCCACTCCCCCTAAATATATTATGTATTGTGATATATCATTATTGATATGTATATACATGTTATAGTTGATTCTACATTTTATATATTTTTATGTTAGAAATATTACCCAGGTGGTTGTGATGTGGAATCATGGTGGGGGTTATGAATGCTAGTAAGAAAAAATAAGATTGATGTATTTCTTGATAATGATACCCTAAATTTATGATGATGTTATTTTCCATTGGGATGTTGTTATGGTATATAGGTATGAATTTATGTGGTAATTTGATTATATAGGATGAATTGGATTACTATATATATGACATTTAGGTATGACAGGGTCTTGATCACTAGGGAAGTGGATGTTGTATGACATTTTCATCAATATTATTTTGATTATATGTTACTGTATTTGGTTTCATTATTAATAAAAAGAGCCCTAATTTTGGTGAGTGATATTTTAAAGGTTGTTTGAGGGAATAAGATCTTCTATTCATTCATAATGCAGTATCATGTTTCCTTCATGAATTTATAAAATGTTTTATAGAGTATCATAATATGTATACTTTTTTCGATTCCATATATATAAATATGAATATATATATATATATATATATGATTTAAGAGTGTTATATGGGGTGTTGGTGGTTTATATCTGAATTACTATCTCAATGTTTAGTTATATTATCATAGTTTTTGTCATTGTACATCCTTTAATGTATTTGTTTTATAAATTTATTTTGTATGATATTATATGTGGTCATAAGATATTTGTTTTGTTTTATATCTTGAATTTGATTGTTGTTTTATTATTATGTTTCAAGCATAATGAGGTATATCCCTATAGTTTTTTCATTTTCATAACCTCTATTCTGTTCAATAACACATGGATTATTAGATTCTTACTTCAAGGGACACTACCATCATTATTGTTAAGAAATAATGGGTTCCCAATCGGAGAGTGTATTTATAATGTTTTATTAAAGTTTTTTTTTGAGAATTATGATGGAGGTTGTTGTTAAAAACATTTGAGGACTACATGGCTTTGTTAGAGAAAATATATTGATTAAACAATCATGTAACATATAAAGGGTTACAAAATTTGATATATCGTTTTATGGAACCACATTATCAAATTCATGGTCTTTATGTTTATTGAATATACTAAGAATGATGACGCTATTTTTGGGTAAAAAACAAGGAATGGTAAATTTATTATGCATGATTGTCCTTATATTTGGACTATATTGATTCAAGAAAATTAAAATGAATCTAATGAAAAAACTAGAAATAGAATTCCATGTTTTAAGGATTATGGGTTTTCTATAGTAACTTATAGGGATAAATAATATATTATATCCTCGGGTGATTTGGCTAACCATTGTAGGATTTATCTGAATTAGGATGAGTCTTATATGTAGACACTACATGGGTTTCAACAACAAATAATAGTGATATATGAGGGGAGGTTATTTGATCAGAAGATGAAGTGTTGTTTGATGGATCAAGATAACTCTAATAGTTTTATCTGTTCTCAAAATGAGTATTGGATCCCATTATCTATTAGTTATTTGAGAGGAAGCAATGAACATGTCTACAATAAAACAAATTCGGTTTCTACATTATTACATTTGAATAACATACATGGAATCACATAACGAATGAATTGATATCTTAGTAGTCCAGTTATACTAGTAATGTACTTCAAATTCATATTTTAATTAAAATTTAAAAATAGAATAAGTGTATTCATTCATGACACCATTATTCATCATAGTGTATCCATGAATATAAATCACGAAAAACATCCTAGTATCATGGTGGAATTAAAAAGGTAAAAGGGTGAGATTAGATAAATAGTAAGGGTAAATGTACATAAGACGTTATCTATAATAAATAATAATAATAGAAAGGTAATTAATTGAAACAGTTTCCATTTAATTAAAAATCTTATTATAATAAGACCAAAATAAATGAAGACAAAATAAATCCTTATAAATTATCACATGAGAATGAAAATAATCCATGGAGATTCAAACTAATTAAATCATCACATAGAATATAAGAAATGGCCTCATAATGATGGAAATTATAATGATGAACATATATAATTTTCATAACCTATCACAATATAGTTTAAATCGTTAAGTAGAAACCAAAATATTTTGTCCTACTGATTAGTTTAATGAGAATCATTGACGCATCAGGGGGGTATTTATATCTTGTCCCAACACATAGCATACTAATTCCAATGAATTGCTTATAAAAATGTGCTTAATTAAAGTCAACATACACATTATTATTGGAATTCTAAAATACAAATTGTCAATACATAGATGCATTAAATAATTGTGATCATAAAAATCTAGATTAGTATGGTTAATGGAAAACATAGTGTACATCGTAACTCAAACTAATAGTAAACCATAAAATTAAAGAATATGGATGATATCAATAAAAAAATTTCCCCAATGTAAACAAACTACATTAATGTTTTGATTTCATTGATGAATAGAAATAAAATTAAAATGTAACTAATATTTACTGTGGAAAATAACCTTGTCAATTTGAAAATATATTATTTACAGACTATATGTTCTCAAAAATATACTTTGAATTATATAAATTCTGCTTAAAAATCTTGTTTCTATTATGGTAGGAAATTAGATTTTATACTATAAATGTTTAAATAATGATTCTATTCAAATTTTTTACAAAATCCAAATATTCCTCAGAACAAAAACATTAAGAATACATTGAAATATTTTTAAAAGAAAAAACAATTGAATAAATAATTATTAAATAAAATTTTAGAAAATGTTAAAAATAGTTTTTATATCATTTATACAAAACATTCATTTTGATGGGAATGTTTTTTTGAGAAAATATAAGAGTAATGTGAAATTTTCATAAAATCATTTTCTCAGAAATTTTTTGGAATAAAATAATTCATAAATTGTACAATTACAGTAACTGTTCATTAAAACTAGATTATATGGAAATAAAATTGTTTTATGACATAAATGAAAAGTAATTCTACCATGCGGGTCTTAAAAATTCCCAAATAATAATGATTCTCTGAAATAAATATTTACCACTTTGGTATCTTTTTGAATCACAATCCCCATGAAAGAAATAAATTCAAATGAAACAATTAAGACCATGAATAGAAATAGATTCGTTATATAACATATCAAACTGAGATGTAAATATGACACCCAAAGGTGTAAGTGGTTAATCTTGAATATATTCCACAAATGTAAAAGTGAGATGGGAAACTCATACATCAGTTCTGACTTCCTTTGTATGTTTTTGAAACATATCTTCTACGAATATCCTCATTAGGATTACACCTAATGCATTCTCAAGTTGGATTTATATTATATCAAATTCCACTATAATTCAATGAGGTAAATAAAGATGGTATTTAGGTAGGGATTTTACACACTGAATTGTTTTTGAAGTATGATGAAAATAGAAGAGGTGGTGGATTTTATAAGTGGGGGAGACAACATACATGGTTTATTTAAAAGACAATGTCATATCCACGTTTTTACCATGAAAAAATAATGAATAATTGTTCATTCTTGATCCTTGTAGATAATAGGGTCGAAATATTTTTGTCTAATTGGTTTCCAACAAGTTTAATGTGGGTTTTAACCATCATCCTCTATGTTTAGCACCTATGGAAATCCCTTTTCTCCCATAACATTGAGATTAATGTTCACTTTTTTAAAATATTAATTTTGGTCAACAATTATATTAATATTATTAAATAATATAAATTATTTTGATTCCTACGAAGTAATACAAAATTCAAAATTCAATCCAAGTAGGTGTCATAAATCAGTTTAAAATTAAATCACATATGTGTGGATAGAGCATATTTCCCAAGATATGGTTCTCATAATTATAAAATGTTTTTCTATGAAAATCCAAAATTAAATTGATTAATGTTATGTATATTAGTTAAATTAAAATATTGTTTAACTACTTTTACCAAAAACCAAATTCAAAATATAATTTTTATTTGTAAATAATTTAGAAAAAATATTACTTTCTATTGAAATCTATATTTTTCAAAATTTATCAAAATATATTTTTTTATAATATTACAAAAAATAATTCCCTATTGTATACAAAAAAAATATAGTTTATTATTTCTAATATATTCTACAAAAAATGTTAAAAATAATTTTGAACAAAGATCATAAAGTGTGAATTAACTAACTTTTAAAATATTACAGTTTTTCAGAAAAAAATGTATTCTCCTTAAAATGACTTTTAATTTATTTATATGAAATAAATATCTATTAAACTTATCTAATACCTATTTAAACTATATAGTTTATAACATTTTTACTTAATGGAAATATTATAATGGTCATGTTTGAATAATATTATTTTTATACTATATTGAGTGTCTTTTAAACTATGAGTTCTGTGCATTAGAAGCTATTGAATAGATTGAATTTATTCAAAAAGAAATAGATTTTAATTATATGAGATTTAATCTTCCTTTATAAGCAGGGTTTTGTGTTCAGGAATTCTTTTGAACTTGATGTTCCACTTTTAATATATATAAGTGTTACATTATACACCATTAAAAAAACATCCTTGAAATATAATCTAGATCCTTGAAATTAAGTGTTTCACATATGTAAATAAAATTTTAGGAAACTGACATAATAAAAATGGTTAATAAAACATCATCTTCATAAGAGATCAATAAAATTACAAAGACCAACTACACAAACACATAACATGGTTTCCATATTGGAGAACATTAGTGGGAAGTGATTATATGAAAATTAAGAAATAGAAAAAATAATTATAAAGAGTGATATATGTCATCGATTACAAAAATTGAGTGATTAATGGAATGTGACCATCTAGAAAACTATAAAAACAAGATGATTTAATAGGTCTGTTGATTCAACAAATAAGTTGTTAATTGAGTAAAATTCTTGTTTTAATATCATTTTCCTAAATTTAATGAATTATTTTTCTATAATTATATATAACAGCAGAAAATATACTTTCTTAACATAATTTTTAAAATAATTAAATGATTTGGTTGTAATTCATATTTTACTCCAGGAAATGAATATATATGTTTAATGTTTTCAATGCCTGAAGTACAAAAAATAAATTTCAACAGACCTTATAATTCAAAAAAATCGAACAAGATATAGCCCATATATTCAGTATAAAAAAGAAGATAGTAATATTTATCCAATATAAAAAATTTCAAATTCCAAAATAGTATCTCCAAAAATCAACATACTCCAATTCATAATTGGTTAACGTTAATACTCATACCAAATATGTATAAACCGATCCAGAGTCCAAAATTCTTGAAAGAATTTCACTAATTCAACATTATTTTCCCTAGGAAAAATGTAGTGGCTCTTAGTAACACATTCCAAATGTGTGAATACCTTGATCAAAATAAATCCTTAAATAAAACTAGCATGATTCCAGAGATAAAATGTCAAGTTGCTGAATATATTCTATAAATCAATACATAAATTCAACTCCTAAAAAGATGACATAAACCATCAAACCTTTAACAAATTTCTTCGTCTCTAACAGTTTCCCACAAATATGTCATTTTTATATCAACATTGGGATCATATTATGAGTTATCCTCCCTTCATCATGTGTTTTCCAATAGGTTAAAATCATCACTAAACAATTTTTCTTAGTTATCAGTACAATTTATACAATTCTATCAAATCCTATAATAAATAGTTATATAATACAATACTTATAAATTTTATGAATAATATAATGATAATATCATTGATAAAATTATTCTATAATATATATCTTTATCCCAAAAAATCACATTAATTATTACACATTGGATTTATAAGTAGAAAAATTGTGACCTTGAACCCTTACCATATTCTAGGGTATATTAACATGATTCATGGGAAATTAATTTCTGTTGTCCCCATTATCTATAATTTTTAAGCATTGAAAATTGGAAACTTATTTCATTCCACTAATATCACGTGAGTGGTGTCATTTCTCACCAAACATGTATAAAACCTAAAATACCATCAAGTAATATAGTTTTTCGTTCCATAATTATCACATGTGGAAAATAATTTTTCTTTTCATCCCCTTATCATTCATTTTGTATTCCATCATATTATTATATAACATTACATTTGAATCCATAAGGCATGGAAAATAATTTTTCTATCATGATGCAACAAGATACTATATCGTAGAATGATTAGAATTCATTTAGACTAAATCCAATTTAATTATTGGATTCAACACTATAATGAAACCATAAATACTATACATTGAATCATTTACATTTTACATAGAGGTCAATGCTAACCTTTGGATGTTTAGATCATAATTAAAAACCTTTTTGTAAGAACCTAGAGCATCGGTGTCAGGTACGGATATCTTTTACGGGATTTTTAATGAAAATTGGAAAATCTAGAAATTTTCAGAGTACACACCGTGTACTTTATGAGCACACGCTGTGTGCTCCTCGGCCACTCTAAGTCGTGTGTTGGCCAAGACCAGGCCACACACACGGTGTGTATCTGGAAATTTTCATTGTTCACTCCGTGTACTCCTCTGTCACTCGAACCCGTGTGATTGTCCATGTATGGGCCACACACATGGGGTTTAAGGATGAGGTGTAGGACGGTTATTTCGAGGTATGGAAAATTGTTGTACACGCCATATACTCAATAATTACATGTCGTTTACTTTCTTTATATTTCATTAATCGGACCGGGGTCGTGCTGAATGCTCGTAAACACCTTCTTCTCCGACTAATTCTGTCTAGAGCATCTGAGGAGGCCGATTCTTCTCCGAACCACCGATCCATCACCGGTTGTCCAAATCGAACTCCGTCAATTGCAAAAGAATCATAGTAGTGATTTCTTGGTTTCTCTTTAGCCTCGTTTCCTGATACTTCCTCTCTCATGAGTTATCTGAGGTTGAGATTTTAAGGCATTTTTGCAGATCTAATCCATTATAGGCCGATTCGCGGGTCGATGTACAAGTATATCGATCTCCAAGGATCGAGGAAGGTGGTTTGTTGCCCTATGTTGAAGTTTTTTGTGTTTTGGTTACAAAAGTGTCGGATACCCATGTATCGGGTATCCCGAGTTAGGGTTTTGATACTGTTTATTTATCTGCCTTAGATTGTTTGTATTCTTGAGGTTATTAGATGATTAATAATTTCTTTTTTTCATGTTTTAGGATCACCCCATTGGTTTTTTCCTTTATTTTGGCTGTTGTTTGCCGTTTGGCATGGTTTGCCTACGAGGAAACCCCTATTTCATTGCTATGCATGCCTGTTGACTAGATTTCATATATTGCCTACTGTTTATATGCTTGTGGATTCATTTTGAAGATATTATCCAAGTAGTTTTTTAACAAACTTAGGGATGCTAATAGTCGATTACGCACGACTGGACTACTCAGGGCTGTGAGAACCTGGTGCGGGAGATCACATAGGGAATAGACGATTAAGTCCTACCTTAGTGGGTTTGTTGGTTTTAGTTTCATATTCAGGACCTACGGGGATCAGACTTTGTGATTCCCAAGAGTTTTCTTAGTTTACCCACGCATAAAGACCATAGGAGGAATTGAATGTACGTGCTTCCTCAGAGAGTCTGTAGCTATTATTTCTAGACCATAGGGTAATTGACGTAAGATCTTCCTAGAGTGTTTGTTCCTTGTTTGATTACTGGACTATAAGGGTCTTCTAGTTTAATCCACCCAGAGAGTCAGTGTGAATTTTGATGGTTGGTTGTGACGATTCCACCAATCCAAAGCACAAGATTGGGTTTTTTACTTCTTGTGATAGGTAGTCTTTTTAGATACCTTCTGTGTTACTTTCTTATCTTGGAATAAGAACCTTTGCTGGGTTTCCCTGGTTTTGTAATTAAATGAATTAGAATGGTATTTGGTAGAATTTTTTATTGCATTGTTTACCTTTACTTTCGTTATATCACTCACTGACAGTAGGGCACAAATCTTGTGGTGGTTTCTTACTAGGATTAGTCTCACACCCTATTTGGGTCCTTTATTTCGGCCCAAAAAGATTATATGGTTGCAGGTTTAGGTAGGAATTGTGGCCCTTCCACCTCAGGTACTTGATTGCGGGTCGGAGCTGGAGAGCATGGGACCAGGTCTTGGCCTGCGATGCTGCTGGAGTTGTTGTTTAATTTTAGTAATTTGGTTTCTATTGTATTTCAGCATATTGTTTTTCTTACTGCATTCCATAGACACATGTACCATCCTGCATCATTGTTATATCAGACCTTGCTTTTACTTTAAGTTCAGTTGTTTCATGCTATTTACTGCTTCCGCAATTGCTTATGTTTATTCTTCCACTGCATACTTTACCAAATGAGGGCATAGTTTCCCCACTAACTCACCAAGGCCCTCGCTACTAGTCTGCTTCTTTTGGCGTTTGGGGAAACGTGCTTGATGTCATGTGGAGAACTGGGTACGGGGCGCCAGTGGAAGGGCTCCAGATTCAGGTTGTTACAATGTGGTATCAAAGGAGTTTTCCTTCATTCTATTGACTTACTGTTTTGCGACCATATCCAGGGATAGGAAGAACTGGGTAGTTAGTACTTAACTGTGATCGGGAGTAATTAACCCCTGTACCGGGAAAAGCTATATTACCTCATAATTTCAATTTTCAGTTTTTTTATGTGTTACATTTTATTATATTTTACTGTTGGGTGATGCAAAAGTTTGGTGTTGTTACAGTTTATATGATTATGGTTCTATTTGGTTGCAACCCGATGAGATGAGGGTGTGCCATATCATGCATCATATAGGCACCAGGTAGGAAATCAATGGTCATGTATTTTTCCATGCCATCTAGGGTGCATTATAATTGCATGTTGTTGTGATAGATGTCGTGATATATTATTCATGTTGTTGTGGTAGTTATTGTGATAGAAATACTTGTTGCGCTAGTAGAGTCTTACTTCTTTTACAGCCTGTTTAGCATGGGTTCCAAGCTCTAGACATGGAGGTGTTATGGGCCCCTGAGGACTGGAATTTGGCGGACCGTTGTTTTTTATGCTGTTTACTTGTTGTATGCATTGTGATGATTCCAAGATTAGATTCGCGGGGATTGTAGGCCCCCATAGATTGGAATTTGGCACATAGCTGGTTTTTTTAGTGTTCTGACATTCATAGTAGTTTCAGAGCTACTGCATGGAAAAACCCAGAATACACGGTGTGTACTTCCTTCATACACGCTGGGTAGTTTTTAAACCATGTTACTATCTATGTAAACAACAACACAGGGAGTCATAAAATCTTTGGGCACACTCCCTGTACCTTATGTACAAGCCGTGTCGTAGTCAACTGTGTTCCCAGCCGTGTCTCCAACAACACGGGTCGGGGAACGTCGTGTAGTGCACGTCGTGTGTTATAAAGACACGTCGTGTAGGTTTTTTCAGGGTACCCGGCCGTGTCATGAACAACACGGGTCGGTGTTATCCATCTTTGTACACACCGTGTTTGTTCGGAACATGCTGTATAGGGGATCAACTGTGTACCCGACCATGTAACATGTTACACGGACCGTCGAATGCTCTCTTGTACACGCTGTGTCCTCAGTGCACACACCATGTAGTCTAGTTTTTTTAGGACCGTGTAGGTTATTTGTGCAAGGATACTCAGGCATGGGAGTGGAGTCCAGGTACACGCCGTGTTTTTGGACAACACGCCATGTAGTCTGGAAAGTTACACGACTGATGGTGGAAGAATTGCAGGCCCATGTAAATGGCGTTAATAAACACGCCATGTAGTTTAAATACACGCTGTGTTATTCAATTTTTCAATTTTATGTGTTTCTTCTCATGTTCCCATTTTGTACTCTTGTGTTTTCTGTCCTTGTTGATACTAAATCTGGAGTGTGATTTTGACTTTTCAGGGTTATGGCACCAAGACGTCCTCCCGTTGCACGCTAGGAACCAGGCAGTGGCAGTATGCCTGATACAGCAGACCAGGGACTACATGTAGTTCCGCCGATTTTTCCGGATATGGTACCTGAAGTGATTCTGGACACTGGTGCAGACGCTCAGTTCAGAGAGGGTTTCATGAGGTTCATGCAGTCCTTCCAGGGAGCTCAGCATCCTGCCCCGTCTATGGAAAAGCTGACGTGAGACTTCCAGCAGTAGCATCCTCCCACTTTCACAGGGGATAGAGGACCTCAGGTTATAGAGTCATGGCTAGAAACCATGCATTCCATCTTCGAGCATCTGGAGACACCCCCAGATAGATGGGTGAAGCTCGTGACTTACATGCTGTGAGATTCTGCCAAGAGATGGTGGGATGTAGTCTCACAGGTAGGGCACCGGTGGACTATGTCTTGGGACGAATTCCAGCGTACATTCTATGACTACTTCTATCCAGCGATGCTGAGGTCCGACAGGCCAGGGTGTTCATGAACCTATAGCAAGGTACTCTTTCGGTTACAGAGTATTTCTCCCGCTTCACTGAGTTACAGCGTTTCACTCCCGTTCTAGGAAATGACAAGCTGTTTTTAGAGAGGAAGTTTGAGTAAGGCCTCAAACCAGATATCAGATCATAGGTGAACGTTTTCTAGTTGACTTCTATTACTCTGATAGTCAACCAGGCATTGATCACTGTAATAAATATGAGGGTGACTGGAGCTGTTGACCAGCGCGGTTCAGCACCCAAGGCTGAGTAGTTTCATACTAACAGCAGGAAGCGCCATCGAGGGTCTACTCGAGGTGACTCGAGGAAGCGGGGTATATCATCTGGGGGATGAGATCATTGTTCTAGGAACCCGGTGGTATGCTATCAGTGTGGAAAGAGCGGGCATAAGAAGCCTCAGTGACCAAGAGATGCAGTGGAATGCTGAGCTTGCGGAAAGAGAGGTCATCTACAGCGTTTTTGTTGGGTTCTTCTTCCAGCGGCTAGTGAAGGAGTATCTGTTTCTAACCCTCGTTCAAGAGCAGGATTACCAGTCCCACTGAAGACTAGGGTTTGGAGTTCATCATGTCATTTAGTCCAGGGTAGATGTCGCGGATGTGGTGGTCAGGCTCAAGGGGGATCAGATCAGGGATATCAGGTTTCTACACGGGGCTGTGGTACTGTCGAGACGTTTGCAGTAGAGCATATTCATCGGGAGAAGGATCTAGGACCTTCCCCGGTTTGAGGTAGAATCCTAGTAGACTCAGATTTAGCTTTTTAATTTTTCGATACTAGAGATTCTCATAGCTTTATTTTTGTGCACACTATGGAGAGCCTTAGACTCAATGTCCTTACTTCTATGGATACTTTGGAACTAGGCACTCTTTTGGGAAATAGAACTATTAATGTGCGTCAGTTTAGGGAGTGTCCCCTTGAGTTTGGTGGGTGTCACTTTGTGTGGGATATTTATATCCTAGATATGATAGGTTATGATGTCATTCTCATAATGGATTGGCTAATTCCTTTTTAGGCCTTTGTCGATTGTTATCACCGCATGGTGAGTTTCACCTCACTAGTGGGTAGGTCTTTTCTTCACAAGGGAGAATGGGATGTCTAGGGAAGTTGATTTAGACCAGAGCATCATGGGTTGGGTAGAGTTATGGCCCAGATTTCCAGTTTATACCTGGATGATCAGGGGACCTCTCAGATGAATTTTCCTCCAGTGGTTGATCACTTTCCCGATGTCTTTCTAGATGACTTCTTAGGTTTGCCTCTGGAGCATGAGTTATACTTCTCGATTGAGCTTGTGCCAGGAGCCTCATCTGTATCCATACATTCTTATAGGATGGCTACTCATGATCTGCAAGAGCTCAAGAAGCAGTTGGAGGAGTTTTAGGCTAAGGGTTTCATCCAACCCAATACTTCCCCTTGGGGTTCACCTGTGTTGTTTGCGAGAAGGCGGATGGTACCTTACGGCTTTGCGTGGATTATCGAAAGTTGATCCAGTTGACGGTCAAGATCCGATATCCCTTTCCAAGGATTGATGATCTCTTCTATCAGCTTTGAGGAGCTCGGGTGTTCTCGAAGATCGACTTGAGATCCCGCTATCATCAGCTGTGCGTTAGGCCTTTAGATATACCCCTGACAGCCTTCAAGAGCAGGTATGTCCTCTACGAGTATACGGTTATGCCGTTCGGCATTACGAACATGCAAGTAGTTTTCAAGGAACTGATGAACCGAGTGTTCCATCTTTACTTGGATTCCTTCATCATGGTCTTCGTGGATGATATCTTGGTGTACTCTCACACTCGACACGACCATGCAACCCATCTTGAGATCATTTTGAGAGCACTGAAGGAGCATTATATTTATGATAAACTCTCAAAGTTCCACTTCTAGATGGATGAGATTCACTTCTTAGGTCATGTCATCCTAGAGAAAAGAGTATCTGTAGACCCAGAGAAGGTGAGAGTAGTATTCACCTGGGATCAGCCGAAGAATGTCTTCAAGGTGCGTAGTTTCATGGGGATGGATGGTTACTAAATGCAGTTTATACATGAATTCTCACGCCTAGAAGCACCGTTGATGGTCTTTACTAAGAAGGGGGTGATGTTTTTTTGGCCAGAAGCATGTGACTCAGCCTTCCAGGAGCTGAAGGAGAGATTAACATCAGCACTAATTCTAGTTCTGCTAGAGCCAGGGAAGAGTTATACACATTCTATGATGCATCTAGCAACGGTCTTGGAGTAGTGCTTTTGCAGGAAGACCGTGTTTTCACGTGCAGATCTCTGCAGTTGGGGCCACATGAGAAGAACTATCCTACGAATGATTTGGAGTTGGTTGTTGTTGTTCATGCTTTGCGTTGTTGGAGGCACTATCACATGGGAGATAATTTTGTGGTATATACTGACCACAGGAGCCTCAAGTATATCTTCATGCAGTGTGAAATGAATCTGAGACAGCGGAGGTGGGTTGAGTACCTACAGTCTTTTGACTTCAATCTTCCTTATACGCCTGGGAAGGGCAATGCTGTGGCAGATGCACTGAGCAGGAGGACTCAGTTGCAGGTAGTTCAGGAAGGCATCAATGAGTGGCAGCTCATGGCTATGTTCTATGAGATGCATCTGGAGGTACACGATAGACAGGGTCAGACGATTCTATCTTCAATAACTGTTACCTCTAACCTTTTTGATCGAGTTCGAATGAGGAATCTATCAGACCCTGAAGGCCTAGTCCTATAAGAGGGTGTGTCAAATGGAGACCCTAATTCGGGGTTGATAGTGGGAGATGATGAGGTGTTATGTTTTCATGGTCACGTATGGCTTTCATGAGACATACATGAAGAGCTGATGCGGGAGTATCATGCCTCAGCTGGGGTATTTCATCCTGGTGTCACCAAAATGTACCGAGACTTACACCGCCAGTATTGGTTGCCAGGTATGAAGATGGATGTGGCTCGTTTTGTTATGCGGTGTTCCACCTATCAATAGGTGAAGGCAGAGCATCAACGACCAGCAGGGCTTTTGCAGCAGTTACCCATTCCTGAGTGGAAATGGAATGAAGTCGCGATGGACATCATGACAGGGTTACCGAGATCATCTTGTGGAAATGATGCAGTTTGGGTTGTATTGGATAGGCTCACGAAGGTTGTACACTTCTTGCTGATCAAGGATACCTTCAGTGTTTATGAGCTGGTACAGTTGTACATCTGGGAGATTGTACATCTGTATGGAGTTCCACACTCCGTTGTTTCAGATAGGGATTCATGTTTTACTTCGCAAATCTGGCAGGGGCTACATAGGTCATTGAGAACACATGTTCTTTTGAGTATAACATACCATCCCAAGAATGATGGCCAGTCCAAGCGTACAATCCAGGTGCATGAGGATATGATCTAAGCTTGCATTCTAGACTATGGAAGTTCTTGGGAGAATCATATTCCTCTAGTGGAGTTCGCCTACAAAAACAGTTTTCAAGCGACTATTCAGATGGAACCTTACGAAGCTTTGAATGGTAGGCCATGCCGATCACCTTTAAGCTGGATAGAGGCAGGAGAGGAGGCTTTGCATGGGACTCGTCTTGTTAAGGAGACTTCATAGCAGATATAGATGATTCGGAAGAGGATGGCTACATCACAGTCTCGACAGAAGTCTTATGCTGATCAGCGGAGACAACCTCTGGAGTTTGAGGTCGGGGATCAGGTTTTCATGTGTGTCGCACCGAGGTTGGGACACAAGAGGATTTAGAGACAGGGTATGCTTTCACCGAGATATGTCGGGCCGTTTGAGGTTCTAGAGAGTGTTATGATGGTTGCTTACAGGTTGCAGTTACCTCAGAGATACCAGGATATGCACGATGTCTTTCATGTTTCACATCATCGATGGTATTTCTCAGACTCGTCCCATGTTTTTTAACCCGAGGAGGTTGAGTTGGAGTAGGATGCATCATTCGAGGAGCATCCTATCAGGATTGTTGATCATAGTACAAATGTGATTTGTGGCTGGTATGTTCCTCTGGTACGGGTTCTATGGAAGCATGACCGTATACAGGACGAGACATGGGAGAGGGTGGCTGATATGCTATCACAGTGTCCAGAGTTGTTCGGGGTTTCTTCTTCTACGCCTTGCTAGGGAAATTCGAGGATGAATTTATTTAATGGGTGAAGTTTGTAAGAACCCGGAGCTTCAATTTCAGGTATGGATCTCTTTTACAGGCTTTTTAAGGAAAAATGGAGAATCTGGAAATTTTCAGAGTAGACGCTGTGTACAATATGAGCACACACCATGTACTCCTCGACCACTCTAAGACGTGTGTTGGACGATAATGGGCCACACACATGGTGTGTATCTGGAAAAATTCAGAGTACATGTCGTGTACTTTATGAGTACACGCCATGTACTCCTCTGCCACTCGAAGCCATGTGATTGGCCGTGTCTAGGATACACACACAGTGTGTAAGGCTGAGGTGGAGGCTAGTTATTTAGGGGTAAGGAAAATTGAAGTACACGACATGTACTCAATAAGTACACACCGTGTAGTTTCTTTTTTATTTCATTAATCAGACCGGGGTCTTGCCTAATGATCATAAACACCTTCTTCTCTGCCTAATTCCATCCAGAGCATCCGAGGAGGCCGATTCATATCTGAGCCACCGATTCGTCACTGGTTGTCCGAATCAAACTCCATCGATTGCAGAAGAATCGCAGCGGTTAGTTCTTTGTTCTTCTTTAGCCTCATTTTCTGATTATTTCTCTCACATGAGTTATCTTAGGTTGAGTGTTTTAGAAGTTTTTGTAGATCTACTCCATTCCAGGCCGATTCGTGGGACGAGGTTCAAGTATATCGATCTCCAATGATCTAGGTAGGTGGTTTGTTTACCTACGTTGATGCTCTTTGAGTTTTGGTTGCAAAAGTGCCGGATACCCATGTATCGGGTATCCTGGGTTAGGGTTTTGATCCTGTTTATATATCTACCTTATATTTCTTGTATTCTTGAGGTTATTAGATTATTAATAATTGCTTGTTAGCAAGTTTTAGGATCACCCCATGGGTGTTTTACCTTGTTTTGGGTGTTTTTTTCCGTTTGGCATGGTTTTCCTATGAGGCAACCCCTATTTCATTGCTAAGTATGCCTATTGACTTGATTGCATGTATTTCCTGCTATTTGTATGCTTGTGGATTCATTTTGTAGCTATTATCCAAGTAGTTTTATAACTTACTTAGGGATGCTAACAGTCGATTATGCACGACTGGACTTCTCAGGGCCGTGAGAACGTCGTGCGGGAGATCAAAGAGGGAATAGACGATTAAGTGCTTTCCTCGAGGGTCTTTTGGTTTTAGTTTTTTAGGCAGGACCTACGGGGATCGGACTTTGTGCTTTCCAAGAGTGTTCTTAGTTTTCCCACACATCGAGGCCACAGGAGGAATTAGACGTAAGTGCTTACTTAGAGAGTCTGTGTCTATTATTACAAGACCATAGGGGAATTGACGTAAGAGATTCCCAGAGTTTTTGTACCTTGTTTGATTACTGGACTATAGGGGTCTGATAGTTTAAGCAACCCAGAGAGTCAGTGTGAATTTTGATGGTTGGTTTTGATGAGTCCACCATGCCAAAGAACAAGCATGGGTTTTGTACTACTTGTGTTAGGTAGTCTTTTTAGATACCTATTGTGTTACATGCTTATCATGGAATAACAAACATTGCTGGTTTTCCTTGGTTGTGTAATTAAATGAATGTGAATGGTATTTGGTAGAATTGTTTATTGCAATGTTTACCATTAGTTTTTTTTATATCACTCACTGACAGTAGGCCACAAATCATGTGGTGGTTGCCTACTAGGTTTAGTCTCACACCCTATTTGGGTCCTCCATTTTGGCCCCAACAGATTATATAGTTGCAGGTTTAGGTAGGTATTGTGGCCCTCCCACCTAAGGTACTTGATTTCTGGTTAGAGCTGGAGAGCCTGGGACCGGGGCTTGGCCCGCGATGCTGTTGGAGTTGCTGTTTACTTTTAGTACTTTCGTTTTAGTTGTATTTTAGCATGTTTTTTTGCTTACTGCTTTCCATAGACACATGTACCATCCAGCATCATTGTTATATCAGACCTTGATTTTACTTTAAGTTCAGTTGTTGCATGCTATTTACTTCTTCAGTTATTGCGTATGTTTATTCTTCTGCTGCATACTTTACCAAATGAGGGCATAGTTTCCCCACTAACTCACCAAGGCCCTCGCTGCTAGTCGACAGCCTCTGGAGTTTGGGGAAATGTGCTTGAGGTCATGTGTAGATCTGGGTACGGGGCTCCAGTAGAAGGGCTCCAGATTCGGGTCGTTACAATTTTCAACTTCCTTTTGTCTTATATTTTTGTTTTTCACTACAAATTCATTCGTGTATCTTGAGGAAAATAAATTTCCAAAAAAAACGTTAAAATCTTTATATTAAATGTTGGATATTTTTTTATTTATAAATTTTTCTTTGAATCAATGGCCATTATTGATCCTGAGCTATTGAGAGGTGATAAAGTATAAAAAAATAGCCCCTTTGATTTCTTACCAAATTGAAAAATATATTCTACGAGGAACTTATCCATTGTACCTAGATTAATGGTTTTGTTTCCCCACTAAATAATGATTGTTTCTGACACATCAAGTGACATAACTTTGTAACACCATATAGTGGATTAATGGAGAAATCTATATGGAAATGTTTTTTTTTTCACCTCATATTATTCAACATTCGAATAGTGGATATAATTTCTTTAGTTACTGAAGCTCTATATTCATTCTGATTCCCATCTGGGGAAACCCTACATATGATATTTGAATTGATAGAATTAACATTCCATCAAATCAGATCAATTTTTAAAAAAGATCATAAACATTATAAGTTAATAAAAAATTAAAAAATAATTCAAAATCCAAATAATAGTGAAACACATAACATTAATTGATAATTTATTCATGGATTATATAATAATCCTAAACATGGTTTGTTTGGGAAATTTTTTTAATCAAATTTTTATTAAATCATAAATATGGATTACAAATAAAATGTGTATTTCTTTAAAAATAATACTAAATAGTGTCGAACATGTTGTGAATTAAGGACCATTTTTTGTACCTGGAAAAAAATGAGTCCCTCTCAACACATCCTTTTTAGATTTATAACCCCTATGTGAATCTGTACTAGAACCCCATACACGAATTCTATCAATGAAAGGTATGTATTTCGTTAATAACAAAATAATATCAATATTACCAAAACGTATGGATGTGATTCTATAATTATATTTTATGTATATAATTGGTTTATTTTTTATAATATATGTTTTACTGAATCTATTTCCCATGGTATCTACTAAACATACTCCCAATCCAACTATAATGACCACGATTCTATTAACATTGATCTACTATATAAATTATAATATTGAAATATGAAAGTAATCACATCCCTAATGATTGAATGGTTTAGTATTAATAGTAAACTAGATAGATACTTGAAGTTAACAATAAAATTGAAAATATAATATATACAAATTTTTATATTTGAGAACATTGTTTTTACTCATAACCTATCGTTGCATATTAATCCTAATAAAACCTCTTTGTATCCTAGTGAATATAAAAATTTATAATGGATCGATATGATATTATTATTAAAGGTTATAATTTAATGGAATCTATAATGAATATTTAATAATAATAAATATGGAATGTAATATAACTAAAATAACTTCCAAATATTTCAATAAACTGTAAAAAATATGATTGAAATAAATTATGTCCCAATAATTCTATATAAATAATCACATGCTCGTGAAACCTTACTATGTATATTCTATCTATTAGAATACTCCAACAGATATCTATAATAGATCTCATAATGAGGGAATGAATAATGCCAACATTTGAAATATTCAAGAAAATTCAAAAGATATTCTTCATTAGTCGGTAGAAAATCATCTATATTGGACAATTTATTTGTCTCATGAGTCCTGTCGGTGCATTAAGGGGATATCTATAATTAGGTCCCACCAATCACATTGTATTCCCAATACAATTCCTATATTTAATGGGTGAAAATAATAAATATTATTATTCATATTGGAAATTTACCATTAGAAAATTTAATACGTTACCCAATAAAATAAACATAATCAGAAGCCATCGAGAGTAATACGATGAATAATAATAAAATCTTACATCAACAACTAAACTGATCACTAACAAAACCATGAATGAATAAGGATTATATCAATAAAACATATCACTATTTTATCATAATTATAATAAATGTTTTAATTAATTGATTAATTGAAATAACATAATAATTCATTAAAATACAATTTTAGGAAAATTACCCTCACACTTTGAAAATAATTTTTTTATAAAAAATCATTCACAACATATTTTTAAAATAAAATTATATGAAAATTAATTTTTAAAATTTTAAATGGTTATTCAAAATATTTTGTTTTCATGATGCAAGAAAATTTCATATATGATGTTAAATTTTATAAAATTCCTCAAACATTTATAGTGAATGCCAAATATGAGATGTTTTGAAAAAGTCATACTAGTTCATATAATTTTTTTAAAATTATAACATTCTCTCAAAATATCTTAAAAAAATAATTTAGAATAGGGAAAAAATAACAAAATAATTTTTAAGAATATTTATATAAAGAAAAATAAATTTTTAACCAAAGAGAGAAATTTTTTTTGATTTCATTAAAAATATTTTGTCAATTAATAAATGTACCAATGAGTGAAAAATAGTACTATTACATGAAAAATTCATGAATAAGTAGAGGATAAGGAAATATATTTTTTATTATATAAATACAAAATATTTATTCCATGGGATATTTAAGCAAAAATAATCTATAAAAATGATGATATTGTAAAATATACCACTACCACATTGGCAACATTTGAATAAAATATCCTACGAAAGAAATAACATCAAATAAAACATTAAATACCGTGTAGAGAAATAGATTCATGATATAAAATATAAAAATAGTTTCTATATACACCACATAATGTGTTAAGTGGTAAATTTGGGATATGTCTTCTGTAAGAAAAATTTAGAAAAAAACCCATACCTCATGTTCGACTACATTTGTATGTGTCTAAACATATTCTTCTTGAGAGATCCTAATTAGGTTTATAACTAAATTCGTATTAGGGATGAATTTATAAAAAAATAATTCCTCTTAGATGTGAAGAGGGATATAAGGTAAATATTTTTGTTTGTCTTGGCCTAAAAAATGGATTTTAATGCTTAATGAGGGTAGTATATGGGTGTGCTTTTATATGATGTGGAGAGGAAACACATTGATTTCTTGAAATTATAAAGTGATACACAAATGTTTCTTATTCCAAAAGCAAAAAACTAGTAAATTATTGTACTATATTGAATATAAGTACAAATATAGTCATCCAATGGGTGTTGGAATAGTGTTCTATCATTTTAACATGTATCCAATTAGATTAACTCCCCAAGTGAATCCATTTTACCTTTATAATGAAAATAAAATTTTATTTTTTCCATATTTATTATTGTTCGAAATTATATTGAAGATATTATATGATATCAATTATTTTGATTCAAAAAAAATCATTAATTTTTCTGAATTATATTAAAAAAATGTTGGGATAATTGTCAAGAGTTGTCCCCTGGGGCCCATGTTGTGAATACCCCAAGCCCACCTCCCAAAGGAGAGGGGATAGCGACGAATACCCAAAGAATAAAAATTAATTTGGGAAGAATTTCCCTATGTACATTAATGGACGCACACACACAACCACATCCCAATAACCTGAAAATGAGAAATAAGTACCACTAAAACAATGTTGTGTGAAAGTATAACTAAAAGTAAGTGGGTCAGAATAAAAACCTAAAAAATATCTAAAAAGAGTGAGTATAAAAAGGAAACTCAGATGGCCATATGTAGAAAACCCCACCTTATTGAGGGAGTAGTAAATATACTATAAAGATGATTTAGCCAGATCTTGCAAGGCCCGGCTGATCCAAGACCACCAAGTCCACCGTCGTAGCGTCCATTAGTCCTATAACCCGGAGCACCCCTGTCGAAGCGTCAATCATCCTCACTAGACACAACACATGAGACCAAAGCCCGTTCAGAGGTGAGTAATGTCGTACTCAGTAGGGACCAAAAAAAAGAAAATACCACATAATAATTCCTCAAAGTAGAGTACGAAACACAAGACAACTCACACCAAGTACACTCTACATTAGTAATAGTAGAATCATCAGTAACATCATCAAACACCTCGACTACTAGATAAATCCCCCTCTAGCGAGTATAGTGGGCCTTCCATGTCACAAATATGTGATTCCCACTGACCTTGGACTACATAGGTACTTCTCCACCATCTTGTATTGTGGGCCTGAAAAGTCAAAGAGATGTGATTCTAACTATTCATGGCCAACTGTTGTACTCATATTAATGGCGTACCATGGGCCAACATAGTCACAAGATGGTGATTCCCACTGTGGGCCTACCATGATAGAAAATGGTGCTTCCCACTATGCCAAAATTCAACAGTCTTCAAGAATCAGCTAGTTTCAGTGTTCTGTAGATAGTGTGCTTGGGAGAACCACTCCTCATGCCCTTTATTGAATATCAGCATCCACAAAAGTTACCATAGGGCATTACAAATGTTATTTCTAGTCGATATGGTCCTGAAACCTCAAATGGATCATCAATTAGATGTTCAATTTTCATGATACTAATGTTTTAGTAACCATGGGGCCCATTGCAATGGGCTAGATGCGACCCGATTAGGCCAACCCAACTCGGGTGTACAACATAACATGGTTCATTAAGATGGAATCAACCCAACAAGGTTTTGGTCACGGTAGGTCTAGTATATCTTCTCTAAGGGGCCATTTCCAATAGACATCACTAGACACAGCCCGGTTGGATGAGGGTTCATCCCACTAGGTGGCCCAAAAACCCGGTCTAGTCTAGGCCAACACAAAGGGGGTGCGGGTCTGGTCTGCTGGTGCGGGTATAGCCCACAAATTGTTGGTCTGTCCTGCTGTCATGGGTCCATCATGCTAGCTTTGTGCATCCCATTAGGCCTGGTTCCGACCCACTAGGATGTAGGAACATCTTGACCAGCTAGGGTCTCGTTCCGTCAGCTGAGGGATGGTTGTGGGGTACAAACATTGTGAGCAACGTGGATACTGCAACCAGCCACGTCCCTTCCCTGTATGAACACTTCCCACAAGAGACATTTCACATCACCTGTGCGGTGCCCTCCAGGCGCCGCTTCCATCTCCTACTACTTCCGACGAGCCGCAACTTCCCACCGGAATCACGGATGCATGGGACTCCTCGGTCTACCACAGTCAAAGAATGTATATTTTAGCTCGTATGGACTACTCGAACATTGGTCATCCCTCTACGGGGTCTCCCACCTAGTTTCGCATCCTCCAGCATGCCTCCATGGCTAATTAGCCACGAGATTTGATCAACGCAGCCTACCGGTGCATGCCGCCTCATTTATGCGGCTGGTGAGGCAAGTTATTTTTCTACTGCTACCGATACCAGCACACCATCAAGGCATTTAGCAGGCCACTATACAAGATCTGGTGGTATTTTCTTCAATTCGTCTACATTTGTGGCCTTTTCGAAGCTCCCTCTTTAGCGCGATGATCCCAAACCTAATATATTGTTAATTAGAGAGTTTTTCAATGATTAATAACCACAACTAATGGGGTTGAGCCTTGTTCGTGTTAGCCTGCACCCTCAGAATTTTTAGTTTACAATATATTGAAGGTCCAAGGTTTTTAATTCAAACAACTATAATAATTCAATCTTGGATAAAGAAACCCCAAATAAGTATCCCTCTAACAAGAACGCATTATCCATAGGGTAACCTACTGATGGGTTAATCTGCATTAATCATTTGGAAATATGGATGGGGAATCATTAAAAGAAAATAAACCCTAACTCTCATGACGTCTAATTCCGCAGTGTTCATCCTCAATAGATTTAAGACATTAACATCACTTCTTAGATTTATACTTCGAAAGGAATCAAAGATGAGGATGTTCTATTAGAGATCGTCATTCTTCGATATGGTGACCTCTGTCAGAGGTTCACCAGAGAATCCTCCAAATTTTTAATCAATATTTCACCAACACATCGAACTATACATAGGATCACATCGCAGTGTTCCCATTAGGGTGCGTCATCACGTCGTTAGACTGTTTTATTTATGAAACAACATCATAGTTTTTCCATTAAAGCATTGTTACGTTGCGAGTTTAATGATCCATTAACAATCCTCATTGATGTTTATCATTTTCGCCTTGTCTATACACTACAATATTTCTATCCTACACTCAAAAGTGAGAATGAAAATAAAATAATTCTTTTAAATTATTTTATTATTTGTCTCGAAATGTCTGAAAAATATCGTTTCTACTCATCACCTACTGGACAAAGATAATTCATTTCTAGGAGAACTCCTAGTATTTTGAATTGAATGGTGACTTTTTATTTTTGATTTGAGAAAATTTTCAAGAGATATAAAATCATTCTTATACATTTACTGATCGTACAATAAAGAAGATAAAAATTTCATTCTAGGCTCTCCGGAACTCAGAATCACGTACAGTCTAATTTGATGGTCTCTAAATAATTACATATAAAAAAATTACATTAAAATTCCAGGTCATTATACATTCCCCACCATAGGGCTTTACTTCCGAAAAAAATAAACTGTTCTAACAGATGGGGTGTAATGGGTTAAATTTTGAGGCTCCCACCCCTATATTATCTCGTAGACATTCCCATACTGCCACTGAACGTGTACAAGAAGAATATACTTCCCTCGCAGTACCCAATCATGTTGAAGCTCTATATATATATCACGAACTCCACAAACGGCACCCCTTCGTCAGTGTTCATCTCAACCCAGTCAATGATCTATGATGGATCATGCACATACATCCTCAGCTGCAACACGAGGATAAGATCATACACCCGGTGCATTTGTGGAGGGAAAGCTAGATGATACACAACCTCTCCAACTATGATCAGGACCTGGGAAGAACCTATGAACCACATAGATAACATTCCCCCTCGAAAAAATCTCTTCAATCGTCATTAGGGTGTGATGTGAAGGAAAACATGGTCACCCTTCCAAATCACCGAGGGTCTTTATCTCTTGACCACTAGTACTTATAATAGATATCGTGGTATATCTTCACCACACCAGGACATAAAACCAAATGGGATGTATGCGATATGGTTGTGGGGGGGGGGGCTATCTCTGAGGTTTATTAGATCTTCCTACATCTTGAGCAGATTTGGCGATGTGGTGTACCATATAGATCATCCCCCGAAAATGCACTGGGGGCATGATTATTTCCATGTGTCGTAGCTAACGACTATTGTTCTTGATTCATCAAACATCATTGACTAGGGTGATCTAGAAATTGATGAAGGGGAAACATTTGTAGAGTTCCTTGTTGAGATAGAGGATTGATAGGGGTATTCTCTATGGGGGTGTTCGATTCCTCTAGTACATGTTTGGTGGCAGCACGAGAATCTCTAGGAGATCACATTTGAGCGGGATGCTATGATTTGTTCTTATTACCCCCATATGATTGAGTATTTTTTTGTCTTTTGTGGAGGTAAATCCCTTAGTTGTGGAATGTTTAATGACCCAGAACATCCATGTAAAATTTTTTACATGAAAATTCTAGGACATTAGAATAATTATATATAAAACTAAATCACAGATGCAGGGAATGATAAATCTACCATGAATAATATTCTCATAGGTTATAATTGATTTAGTATCATAATTTTATATGAAATTGATTCCAATGAAAAAACTTGTTAAAATTTAATATATTTGAAGTAATTGTAGATTGATAAAAAACTGGAATTTTTTATTTGTTTTTAAAACATTAATTGAAAAAACAATTTGAAAGAAAAAATCTTATTTTTTCACTATTCAACCATAAATTACTATTTTATAAAAATTAAAAACATATGATAATTTTAAAATTTAGATATAAAAATTAACATTATTTTTGTATATTAATTTTATAAATGTGGTAAAAATTAATTTTATATAATGTATAGAAATTGAAAAAATACTCCCCTTTAAAAAATTAGTGTTTAATAAGACATTTATTCCTTATTAAAATGGTTCTTATTTAATTTCTAATCCAAAAATTACCACGCAATTTAAATTATAAATTTTAAGAACATATAATTTTCAAAATCATTCATAAATATTCATATGGACTAACATTGTGTCTAGGTTAAAATGGACATGCTATGAAATAGAATTTTAGTAAAGTATCATGTCATGATTAGACCCCTTGTTTATTACATCATAATCAATTAATGAGTTAGAAAATATTTAAAAATAAAAAATCTTGTAAAGTATTGGGGTGTAATATTATATTATCATTTTTATCTATTATGTCACTCACTCTATTTAACATGATGTTCCTTTTTTAAAATAAATGGGTGTGATAGAGGATCTATGTATTAGTGATGGTTTTTTTCATTGAAGGGATTTTAATATTAACGGTTTAATGTAAATATTTATATAATTTGTTTTAATAAGAGATTAATTCACCAAATATTATCTTATTTAAGTGTTATCAGTTATTTCTCTTTTTTAGTGTTGAATAGTAATGAATGTGATCAGGATTTGATTCAACACCATTCTATAATTATCCCTTAATCATTTCTCAAATGATATATCTAGAGTATAGAAATTTTTTGTGGAAGTAAATGATGATATTAAAAATCATATCATTGAGGATGATATGTTTGATATGACCCATGCATCATCATAATTATATTTACATGGGATTCATCTTGACTCCTTGTTGATTTGATTTATAGATGATTGATCATTAATATTAGTGCATTTAAGGATATGACCAGTAAGATGGATGTCTTGGATATATTAATTTCAATACTATATATATTGTAGTTCTCATGAATATTCTATGAATCATATCAAATTTTTTTCATAACTAATTTATAATAATCGTCTCTTTAATTTTCTAAAAATCCATGCTTCTTAGCATAGTGAAGGATATTTATTTCCCATGAAAATTTAGAATTAGTTTCCTATAATATAATTTTAAAAATAGGGAATTATTTGTTTCAAATTCTCATAAGTATATTGATTTCATAATGGTATTAACTTTTATTTCCCTTTCCCTTGTAGGTATAGGGTTGATAAAGGTTGTGGATGTGGTCATTGGCATCAATATTATGGTTGATATGTGGGGATGGTAAAATATATTCAATGGAGTATTTACTCTATCTTAGAAAAATATCATCTATTGAATTATTTCAAAAACTTATACCTTCCTTGATTTGTTTGATTTTTTAGATTTGAATTCCATTTTACACCTTCCTTGAAATACCATATTGTACATATGGTATAAAGGATTCTAGTTCCCATAATGTTAACTTTTCTTGTTAGAGGTTATTCTTGTTTACATGGTGAGTGATGGGGTTGTGAAATAATTATTTTATAACATCAGTCATTGGGGTTTTTAAAACTACACCACCATAAATTGTATTATATAATTTCTGTCATGGTTTTTTGTACTCTATGATTTTAATAATCAATATCTTATAAAGGAGTTTTTAGTTCATTAATGTATAAGGTTCATGTGTTTTCTTTTTTTGTAGGAGGACCCATTAATGGGTTGTATATTTTTATCACATTTCTTGTCAATTGTTACATTCGATTACGTACTCCATAGATGTGTATAAAGTTGAGATCCATGTTGTTATTCAAGACATTATAAATATATTTCGTAAAGAATCATTGTATCTATCCCATATATTTGGTTTTTCGTTTTTTATAGTTTTGTAACCCAATTTATCTCCAATTTAAGGTATCCCTATTAGATAAAAATATAAAAATTGTGGTATTATAGGATTAATATTGATGAAAAATCACATAATGTTTTTATCTATCTCATTATGTCTCCATTGGGTTCACTGTTGATATTTTACAAAAAATGGAAGAGTGAGTTTTCAAATAGACTTCAAAATATTTTATCAGATGATTGATAAAAACCATTATCCACTTCTAAGTACAAATGTTATGTTTGATTACAATATGGTATTCATATTGGTTTTTATGGATGATATATGGTTTTTATATCGTAGAATACATTATATGAATGAATAAATCTTTGATACAACTCCCATGTGTCTTTATAAGCACTTCAACTTCATATATGATTCATTTTGTGTAATAAAATCATCTGATATTGTCTTAGGACTCGTGAAATAAATCTTTTGTTAGTTACTATATCAGTTTATAGTTATGATATATAATGATAATCATATGTACATGTACAGGAATTAGGATCATAATGAGAATCTATGGGTTATTTTAATAGTCTTTCGGAATATTAAAATCACAAATAATATAATAAACTATTTTTTTGGGTGTTATGGGAATGTTTTCTTATGTAAGTTGTGTCACTACATTTAGTGGAATCGTTCCGTTAATGGTCAATATAGTTGTTCTTCGATAGCACCTAATAATTTCATATAGGATTACAGTTTCTTATGTATTTTAGGATATTCTTGGTGTATTGTGTTCGAGTTCACATTGAATATATCCGCATTGGTAGCCTTTAAGAAAGAAGTACTAGACCATCACTATGACTATTAAATGACCATAATCATTGAATTTAAGATGAATGGGTGATGATTTATGATTTATTTAATGAATATCATCATTGATTAACATGTTCTCAATGAAATCTATAGAATTGATCTCATATAGGTATCATTAGTTATATCTTTATAAGAGAAAATATTCTCCTTGGATCTGATGTTTTAGGTGGTGGTGTTTTCATTGATGTAATAGTCACATTACTACAGAGAAATTTTCAATATGGACACTAAATTTCATAAAATAATGGGGAATATCTTCATATAGGGGGAATTGAATCTATGTAAATATATATCGATAGGGTTTATAATGGATTTCTAATTTGAGATATCAAAAAACCTATTGAATTGAAATGTATTTTATGATTTTTTGTATAGAAATCCATGGGTTGTTACAATTATAGAGTCGAATTATGCATGGAATGTTATGGAGGGCCTATATGGAATCATTTTATTTCAGTGGATGTTAGTGGTTGATAATTCCTATAACAAATGTTTCAGCATTCATCCTTAATTTAGAGGGATTATGAGTCCAGGTATTATGTTTATAGGTTAGTGTTCTATGATGGAAATGTTTTTTTGTAGAGATTCTATTTAGGGATAGTCTGATGATGATTAGAATCATATGTTTCTTGGAAGTATGTAGTTAATCATATAAATGATGTTAGAGGAGGTTCATCATGGATTTCATATATCACCCTTATATTTAGATCATGATATATCTAATATGCATTATACCGTAGGGAATCACTTATGGTGGATGGTCATGCAGTGGTTGGTGGAATGAATTTCATGATACATAATCTTCTTGGATGTTAATGTTATTTTCATATAGACATTGAATGTCCCAATGAGCATGTACAAGTTAATTATGATGGATTTCATCCTTAGTTTAACAAATATCAATTATTGTTTGAAAAAACATTACATATAATTTATTTTTTTATGATTTTATATTTTTTTAATAATTATGAATTTGACCATAGAAATTGTTGTAGAAATACTGTATTTGTTTGAATTAGTGATGCTTCAAATGGTTTGTGGATGATAATTTTTTTGAGATAATTACAATTCCTCATTTGTATGGAGGGGATTGTATCATGGTTTTGGATATCAGTATTCATTATTACTGCTTTCATTGATAAATAGATAATCATGTAGAGTGGCTAATTCAAAAACTAGACGAAATTTTTTCCAAATACAATCAATACTTTTTGGTTATTTTTTTATTCATTATAACTTATAAATTATTATTCTAAAAAATATTAATAATAAATTGAAAAGAAACCATTAAATTTATTCTATATGAATTCATAATGATCTCCTATTTAAAATACTGTGGGTGTGGACACTACAGTCCTCAGAAAAGACTTAATGACAAATATTTCAATGAAGGGTTAGATGAATTTGTAAAAAATTAGAGTGGTGTAAAACCATTATAAGACTTCTAAATATATAAAATAAGGGCCTTTGGAATCGATGGTTGGATAAGATTTATTCTTGGGGGATTCATGTCATATTCATATGTGGTTGTTTAGTTATAGAATCATGCTTTCCCCATTATTTTTTGGTCATTACAGGGTTATTGGGAATAGTAATATGGTGGAATTTTAGTTAATGATTCCTAATATTCTATACATTCTTCGTGGCACATTTGTTATCACATAACATCATCAATATTCCTATGATAACTCAGATGTCATTTATTAGGATACAGTTGAATATTGAGGATGAAACAATGTTCATGGACCAGTTATACAAGATATTGGGTGGTCAAAACATGTTTATTCATTGATTCATCATTCCTTTTATTTTATCCCATGGAGTCATGGTGTGTTGAGGGAACTTATGAGGTTTGTGTGTCACAAATGTGTGCTCTATATCATGAGGTATTTCAGTGGTATTTTCTAGGTATTAATTGGATCCATTATTATCACCTTATCTTATGTTTTATATTGGTACCTAATCAAAATAATTAAATTATATTTATCTAGTGTAATGACCCACACAATTCTGGAATATTAATTTTTTTCATTCATGTGTTGGAAGTGTTTAATGGAATCAATTAAATTATTCACAGGTTATATGTGTTTATTTGGACTATTAGGGAATATAAATATATTATTGTTATAGGTCTACTAATTTTGGAGGTTTTGGATGAGTAGTGGGCATAGTGGATGATATTTTTAGATAGATTTTGTGGGTTTTAAGCATTTTTTGTTTCAATAGGTGAATTTTATCATAGATATAGTAAATAATTTTATTTAACATAGTTCATTAAGGATTATGGGAATGTCTTTGTGAAAAATAAGCAGCGGAATAATTCCCATTTATATGGATGGGTGGAATCTAAATCATGGTATTAGACTCTCATAATGTGTTATGTCATCGGGTTAGTGTGAAATAAGAGTGGGTTGTTCGTCTATAAAATGGTGGATCATTCATGGGAGTTAATATTAAAGATAATATGTTCGTTTTAGTGTTCTACAAGATATGGATGTATTGAAAAAAAATTATAATGTGTTATAGAAAACTATTATATTTTGTGGGATAAATCCATTTCCAAGAGGTTGGATTTTATATCTAGCTATGCCCATCTTCTTAATGGACATTTTGGAACTAATCAATCCTCTGTAGAGAGTTATTAAATTTTATCAACAACTAGTTATCAAAATCTTCTCCACAAGACTTTCGATCAATTCTCTCTAACACTAGTATGCCTTGGGTAATTTGGTCTCAATACAATTTTTTATATTCCAAACGTTTAATAGAAATATCCAAACACCACTTCTAGAAATGGTGGTTACTATATTTAATAAAATACCATGTTGTTACATTATTACATCCCATGTATAGATCTCTTTATAAATTAATATTTGTGAGATTAATTTCCAAGAAAATCATATTATACTCCCTTTAATGGAGTTTTAATCTATATTTTTGCATGAATTGGATGTCTCCATGCAGTTACTACTTCAATTTCTATTGTTGGGAAATATGTTTCCATATCATAAATCATTTATTCATTCTACACAAGTGAAAAAAAACTATGACAAATATCCATTCAAATATCCTTCCCATCCATGAATATTATTTCAATATTATAATTCATATAATTCTAAAATGGTTGATAAAAAATATAGGATCATTTTTTATTACATTCATAGTGTGAGGGAATATGTTTTTACATTCCCCATAGATTTTTTTGGTCTTCCTTCAGACTAAGAGGTTATGTTTCAAATTGATCTTATACACAGATCTGAAGATATATCCAAGAGTCCCTATGTATTATCACATATTGTACAAGATGAAATGAATAAAGAACTATAAGATAATATTGGTATGTTTTTCATATGGTCAAGTTCATTGTCATAGGGGTCATCAAAACTTTTTCAATATGAAGGATTCGGTAATATGTGACAGCATTGATTATAGTGAATTTAATAGTATCAGGAAAAAGGATAAGTATCCCATTCTATATATTTTTTACTTATTCAATCTACTATGAAGGACCCGGTAAATCTATTATGTGGATATTCAAATGATATAACATTAATGAAGTTTAAGAGGGATGATATTCCAAATAATAACTTTTATAAATGGTATGAAATATTTTAATACATTTTGACTCCATTCAAAAATATGAGTGATCCAAAAATATTGATTGTAATGATGAATGGAATATTTAAATGTTACCTTGATTATTATTTTCTTATTGTTATCGACGATATTATTATTAACCCTACAAGAAAAGAGGAACATGAGTAGTTATTGAGCATTATAGTAAAGATATTGTGAATGGATATGATATAAGAAATGAATATTAATTTGGATTATTAGATTGATCATGTAACATTATTAAAGATTATAATTACAAGAAAAGTGATATATATATTCAAAAACTAAAAAAATTATAGGTTAATTTCTTAAACAAAAACCATTATTGGATATCGAAAGTTCCCAAAAATTAGTTGGGTATAATCATAAAATTTTATGGAACATATCATTATTATAAAACAAACTAACCAAATAATTTGGGAATTATGTAATGTTTTTATAGAATAATAATTGCAGAAGATGATTTAAGGGGTCAAGGAAGAGGATGATCATGTCACCTATATACATAATAACCACAATAAAAGAAGGATTTGATATATAAATCGATTTAGGAAATAAATTATTGAGTGTTATACTCCTGAAAAGTGACAAATTAATTAACTATGATGCAAGAATATTAATGTGAAATGAAAGAAATTACCCAAATTGTGATTCAGAGTTAGATGTGGTAATATTAATATTTATGATTTGTACGTATTACATATGTGGAAATAAGGGTGTAATATATTTATAAATATCATTAAAGACTCGTGTATATATTCACATAGAAAGAGCTCACTATGTGAAAATGATGGGGGTTAGAGCTTATCATATACTATTATTTATCAATCCAATATCAGCATGGGAAAGTAAATAAAGAGGTCAATGATATAAGTTGAAAAAAACCATTAATCATGTGAATGAAGATAATTGTGAAGGTTCCAATCTTTTTGTACATACATGTAATGAACCAAGGGATGATAAAAAAATAAAAATAAAAATCATACCTTACTCAATTTATTTATTAGTTGTCACTTATATAGATGATTCTGAATACTAGGATGGTAGGTGATGGGACATAAAAAAGATAGATGTTATAATAAAGGGGAAATAATTAATATTTAAAAATTATAAACAACATTTTGTGTGTTTTGGGATACTAATATGTGTGCTATGAGAACCTGGCGTAAAGAAGGAGTTATTTAATGATTCTCATTACACAATATTTTTAGTAAACCCAAGAAGCACATCAATATACAACAATCATTACATGAACATTTAGTGAAAAAAAATATGAGGATGGAGAGTTCTGAATATACATCGATATAATTGATATTCCAATATGTTATGGTCGAAATAAAACTATATATGGGGATGATTAAACCATTACCCAAAACTATCTAGAAATGGGTGAACAACAACATGGATTTTTTCATGTTTATTAAAAATTCTTCAAAACAAAATAATTTTATATATGTTATTGAAGGATACATTACAATAATTACTCCATTTATCATTATTTGAGATGAAATAAATCATTACAAACATACAATTATATACATCAATATTATGATCGAACTACATAGAATACTTCTATCAACTATACAAGATCATGAACTCTGGTTCACCTCACTATTTATTAATTTTAATGAGCATTCCAAAAAAATAAAGATAATATTCATTATAACCTATAAAAATAGTTTTATTGAAAATATAATAGTTCTATACATATAATATAGTATATGCTCAACTACTTATTTATAGACTTCAATGGAGGGTAGAATCAACATTTTACATTGGTTGAGTTTATATAAAACAGTTTCATCAACTCAATCATCGAGAGAGATCCTTATAAAACCGCATATGTAATGAAATTAAGAACTACAACCTGTTAGAATGATTTTAGAAAACATAAGATATGGTTACATGATCTGGTTAATTAAATAGTAGAGATGGTAAAAGCTATAAGACAATACATCATAGTAGCATAGAGTTGATAGAATATCTATGCTTAAAATTATTCTTGATAAATATAAATAATGGTTAGAGTTAATGTGTTCATTCACATATATATATACAATATAGTAATGATATTTTGTAGAATGGAATGTTATATTTGATATACATTTTCCTATTTGAGATTATTGACTTCATTAGAGCTATATCCTATCATCATTCACTTGTAATAGATTTGTCTCAGATGCTTGATTACTTAAATATATCCTTCAATAGGATGTATATACATATCTCTTCGGATGGACTAAATTATATGTTGGTATAGCAGGAGCATGATCACTCTTTTATGGAGAATTTGGTTAGAATAAAATACATTATAGACAATGTTCAACAAAGAAAAAAATCACACCTTATTGAAGTATAGTTTAGAAACCATATGCATGATGAAGAATCATTGGATCCTAATGAAGTGATGAAATAGAATTACACCAATATGTTTTCATTATTTTTTGTAAAATGAATTTTGTAAAGTGAAATTTCTAAATGGATGATGATTTCAAAGAAAAAAATAATTATATATGGAATTTTATTTATAAATAAAAATTAAATATATTTAGTGATCTAGTATGAAACCGATACACTATTTAAAAAAAATATAATAACATGTATTTATAGAATGTTACATAAAAATTATTTTTAGTATTAATTTCTTAATTGGGGTTTTGATTGGTATATAATGTTTTAATGGTCACCATTTTAGGATCATTAAAGGTGATGATCTATAATTTTTTATAATTATTTTTTAATTTCTAATTTCATTTCATAAGAATTTTAATTATCCTTCATGATGATGAAGTATATGATACGAATGTTTATGTATTTTCATGAATGATGTGGGGTATATTAATAATATGACATATATTATGATTACCATTCCATAAAAATAAATTAAACATTTTTAGTCATTATTCTATAATTTTTACATTATTTATGTTTCCTTCATTACCTATGATATATATTGATATCACTATTTTTCTATGTAGTTATATAGACCCAAAAAATAATAAACAATAATATATGGGTGAGTATTTTAAGGATTATTTATAAAAAAATTATATTTTATTGATGTTTTCAATGTTTAAATTTGGTTCTAATATAGTTTTACGAATAAGTAAACAATAGAGTGAAACATAAAATATGTCATATCCATGGAGGAATTATTACACATATTTTCATGGGAAATGAAGTCATTTTAAATAGATAGAGAGAAAGATAGGTAATATTGTATATTGTTTTATTAATAATGTTATATATATAATTTTAAATCCTGAAATAATCTTCTATAAGAATTTGTATATAATTGTGATGAAAAATTAGGCACATCATTAATAGAGTTTGTAGTTTGCATGTATTCATGATGAAATCTTCATTTCATGAATTGTTTTGGAGGAAAGTAGAAAAGGCATATTCTGTTAGTATAATAAAATTTATGACTATTAATTTCTATAATTTTTTCATACATAAATTGCTAATTTTATAGGATATATGAATAAAATATTTAAAAGAAATCAGTTCATAACATTACCTAACCCTTTGGATGTTCTCCCTTTTTAAGTAACTTAATGTTCATTAGCTTAGACTATTGAAAAAATAAATTCATATATGATATTGGTAGTGTGTGGGTAGAGAATAGTGTAGATCATTATATAATATAATTATTTATAGTTATTAGATAAATTAGGTAAATGTAGTTTATTTTATAAGTAAAGGGAATTCCATTTTTTTAAATATATCTTTGTAATATAATTAAAATGTATGTTTCTAAGAAATGTGGATCAAATGTAAAAAATAATGGGGTGGGTGATTAGGTATGGTCAAGTATCCATCATTAATTCTTTTCCACAATTGATCCAACCATGTTTTGTACAATTTTACACTTAGATGTTCACTTTTACAATTTTATGTTTTAAAACTATTAATTATATTCTACATAATTAATTAAATTATAATGAATAAAAATAAAATGTGAATTATTATATAATTTGGTCTTAATGACCCCAAATATGAATTATGATTTATCAAATAAAATTTATATGTGGAAAAAAATTTATTATAACATTATAACACGAAACTCAAAAAACATGTTTTTAGAAAATGTATATTATTAAATAGTGATGTTATTTTAAAGAATCAATTCTTATTATATTTTAAAATAATGAAATTAATTGTTTTATTATAAATTTTATATTTCATTGGATTTAAAATTAATCAAAAACATAATTTCACCTCTGAAAAACTCTATTAAAAGATAAATTCTTAAAATAGTTATTACTAAAAAAAATTTTGCTTTATTTTCAAAATATTAATACTAGGTTATGTAAGTTCAAAAAAAAATTAAACATATAAATTCCCTTCATAAATTAATATCTATTCCTATAAATTATTATATTTTTTAGGTAAAATATACTTTGTGGTGTGATCCTATATTATAGAGTTTTCTTAAAAGGTTAAACTATTTTATTTACCTAAAAAATAAATATCTCAGAGAAGTCCAAAAAAAGTCACCTTGTGGGAAAAAAATTCAGGATGGTTTAAAAATATTAGTCCTTTAATTAAATTCAATAAATAAAATTTAAAAAAAATTTCTATATGTATATAATAAATAGAAAATATGGTTTTATTAAAAATTATATTTTTAAACAATTAGTCTTATACAAATTAATTCATTTAAATTTGTATTTATAGAATTTTATTATATTATATTGAATATAATAATACTTAAATGACTTCAATTTAATTTATTTGGAAAAAAATATATCACATTAATGAAATATTTTATTTTAGAAATAATAATTTTTTCAGAATCATATTTATTATTTATCTTTTAAATGTAATAATTTTTATTGGTTAATAGATTTCTATATCATTTTTATTATTATTAAATAAAACTAATAACATTCATCATAAGTTTTTTGACTCATTAATGTTTTGTTTGGGGTGTGAATAATTATTTATAATATTATGTTAATTTAAATAGATATAAATTCTAAATACTAGTTGTGTTACTTATTCACCCGATAAAAAAAAATTCCTCGCAATTTGAATTCTCTTTCACTAATACTAAATATTATAAGTATTGGAAACTTAAGATATATTTCCAACAGAGATTATATCCCCCCTAATCCTTGGAAATAATGGAAATCTCATTGATCACATCATTATTGGAATATATAATGAATCTCATCTATCTTATCAAATATTACTCCCATTTTATATGTGTTATGGGAAACTATTGACATACCTTTAAAAACATCATTATAATTATCGTAAATCCAAATATACACAAAAACTAAGTAATTATGATAATAAAAAAAATATTGAGATTAAATGATCATATTAATAAGAAAAATCAATTACAATAGGTCTTCTCAAATGAAACCACTAAATCAACCAATGATTCTTTCAGTTCAACTATGATATAAATGTTCCGACATATAACTCATTCATTTTATCATTGTATTTCCATTGATATTTTTTTATTATTTTCTGATACCTTTATAGGATTATATTATATGCTAAAATTCCATTTAAATCATTGATAATGGTTAATAATGAGAATTTGAATTCACCAAATCATATTCTATAGAATTGTCTTCCTAGGTATACATTCATTGTCCAAATCATCATGAATTTGGGGAAGATGTATTTGAAACTGAATAAATAATTTTTTATAGAGATTACCCATATGGTAATATATGTCATATATGATTCCACATGTTAGTATCCAAAATGATATTTAATTTATAATAAATAACACAATCTCTATTTTACTAGAAAATCTATATGTTATCTTATACTTAGACATATACCAAGGGGTTTATTTAATTTTATCTTATCTTAATCAATAAAACCACTAAACTAATCCCACCCAACTAATCTCTAATCTAACTAAACCCATATCTAATTCCAATATAGTCTCCCTAAACCACTTTTTCGTCTCTCTTACAAAAATCACATTTTCAAAAAACAATCTTGGATTAATTTTTTATCACCCTAGATAAACATACACATGTTTCACATAATTTTTTTAATGAATGATAATTTTATCAACATAGTATCGCATATAAATATATTATTATTTTTTACAAAATAATATCATATTATTTAAATCATACAACACATTAAAAAACCAAATAAATGGTATTATAAAATTTAATAATTATATTAATATATTTAATATTGAAATAATTAATTTTGTACTAAAAGTGGGGTTAGAAAAAAAATATAAATTATATAAAAATTCTGGTATTCATGGTCCACTGGAATAATTCCACTCTTGAATTAAAATTTATAAATGAATTATAAGAGGTGTAATAAAATATATATTTTTAAATTGAGAAAATATAACTTTGAATGAAAATAGATAGAAATTTATAATGGAATAAACTTTATGAATTTATTAATTGTGGGAACCCAATGATCATTTCAAAACGGATTATTGGAATATTTAAATAACCATTATTATTGAAATATAACCATTAATAATAGTAACATAATCGTTATAAAAGTATATTTTGCCTAAGGAAGGGTATAATAACAATTAGGTATGTTATTAAATGATAATTTGAAATATTTATATCATGATACATGTATGTAAATGTTTTGAAAATGATATAATAAGTGCTACAATTGTTAAAAAATACATACATTTTATTATAATTTTAATTTGAAACATATAATTATTTAATGAAATTTATTATTGTAAATTTTTTTTATAAATAAAATTTATGGTTTATTAGAATATTAATAAAATTTTATTATCATAAAAGTAATTATTCAAAGGGTTTGAAGAATTATCATTAAATTAAATCATGTATTTTGGGAATTGTTGAGGGCTGTATTTAAAAATTAAATTTATCATATTTTTAAAAAACACATTTTTGGTATCATTACATCTAAATGTAGATATAGTAAATTTTTGGTAATTTATTAATATATTTAAATATTTTATGAAAATTGAAATAAATTATTTACAATTTCTAACACGATAAGATAAATAAATGAATTTATGAGTCATGAATGTTGGAAGAACACAATATATCTAACTTCCACGAACCATTTACTATATAGTAGCACTAGTCATCCGAATTGGAATTATTTATATGAAATTATAATATAATGATTATGATATTAAAAAACCACCCCCATTAAAAATACCATGTCTCACAACCACTTCTCTTCGCACCCATAAATCCTTCTGTGTTAAATAATTAATATTGAATTCTATTACCAATTGTGTCACCCATTCTCCAATTTTTCATTCCACACCAAAAGAAAAATTCCAGGTTCCCTAAAAGGTTTTTCAAGGAGAATACAATTAAAAGGTATTATTCAAAAATCGCATATTTTAAATTAAATTTTTTATTCTACCTTTTCCTCACATCCATCATCCAATAGAGATTAATAACCCTTGTATCATATATATACTATAATTTTATATTTGAAATATAATTTATATCATCTATCCTCTTATCTTCTACTATAATGCTAAAAATGAAACCATTTTCTATATTTTGTCAGCTCACCAACTCTATGGATGATGAGTTTTTTATTTTCATTTACAACCTTAAAAGAAGGCCATGAAAGTACTTTTTTCAAATAGGATTAAAAATATTACTTTTTAAATTATTTCATGTTATATAATTAATATATGCATATATATAATATTAATAAAAATGAAAATAGTTTGTGATATTATGTTTAACTTCCTCAACAAACTGACTGCATAAAGTTAACATTTTTACTACATGGATCATCCATCTATCAAAACATAGTAGGATATTTCAAACCATTGAAATTTATTTAAAGTATGTAATATATGTTTGTAACACCATGATATTTTATGGGAAGTATATTTTTTATGTCTTATTAATCATTCACGGCACACAACACTAGCTTGGCTTGCACTACACGCAATCACAACCTTCCTTGATAGCGTGTTTAGTACGCAATACCGTGTTCCACTAAACAATGATATATTATTATAATATTATAAACTATCCGTTATGAATATTATTAACTGAATTTTAAATTTTATAACATCATTATTCATCATACATATTTTCTAGAACATGTTATGAGAAAAAAATAAATTTTTCGGGTAAAATAAGAATTTTTTAAAAAATGCAATTTTGCCACCTTTTGATGGTGCACCCACTTTAAATCTAGTTCTTGCCATGTTTATAAGTTCAATTTGAAAAAATAAATTTCTTATTTGGAATCAGGATATATAATTTTCTTTGGATGAATTTTTCATATTATTCTGATAACTTTCATATTTTAATGAATAGTCAAAACACGCTATATTTTAATTGAAAACAACTTTCTTCATCGCAATAATCTATACCGTTAAATTATAAAATTTAATTTTTTTAATGTATAAATATAATATATTTTTACCATTTGATATAATTTATGTCATTAGCATTAATTTTACATTGAATTCATAGGTAAAAACATTTCAATCCTTGGCAATGTTTTAACTTTTTAAAACCCGTTTACATAACAACGGGATTAATTTTAAATTAATTACTAAATCTTATTTGTTTTGAATTTTGGAAAATAGATTCCATATTTGGATTCAGTGGGTCCAAATTATGTTAATATGTTACTTTTTTTTGAGATTATGAATAGTAACTGCGGTAATTTTTATTTACTTCAGTTAAAGGTAAATATGGTAATTAAGGGTAAATATAAGATTATAAAATTACCCCAACACTTGAAAAAATCCTATTGGATTAATAAAAGTAGACTCATGTCACCTAAGAGTCGGAATAGATTCATTTCATAAACTTTTGACCATGAAATAATATAATTATTATTAAAACCAATTAAAGTGACAACAGGTCACTCTCTTAAATCTTATAAGTATAAAAATTATGATTTAGTGATAATATTCATAAATCATCAAACACGAATAGTATCCAGAAATATAATAAAATTTTCTACATCATATTAATTTATTTATATTTTTTAAGGATTATATAATTATCATTAATTATGAAACAATAGTGATGTAGAAATTATATTATTGATTGAAATATCAAATAAATGATATTAAAAGTATTAAAATAAATATTATATGAACTATTTAATGTGATCCACTAATTTTATAAGTAAAAATGACATGTTAAGAATCTATTAAATATTTTATTTTGAACATATCTTCTGTATATATTTTATTTAAACTCAAATAAATGAATCGTGTCAAAATTGACAGTATTGTTATTTTATAGAAATTACATATTATAAAATTGTTTAAAAATCAAAAAAATATTTAAAAATTATAAATTAAAATATATATTATCCAAAATGTAATAAAGTATACAATTATGGAAAATTTACAACATATAAGTAATTATTTATAATGATTTAAAATTTAGAATATTATAAACTCAAATACAATTAAATAGATTGTATAAGGATAAATCATGTTGATAATGTTTAAAATAAATTCACCACATTTCTAAATTTTATTGGTTGATGCAATTACAACCCTATATCATCTATTATTCGTAATTGAGTCATTTTTGGAGGTTTTTAAGTTGGGTCGGAATTTATTATAAATTAATATTTCTTATAATTTCAAAGGTGCCCCTCTCCTCCCTTATAAAAGGTAACCTCCTCCATCTCCTCCTAACACCAATTTGAGCCTTCAAGATTGGCCAAACCCTACCAATTTTCTTCTCAACCTCCCTAGAAACATCATACAGGTCCTGGTCTTCTTTAAATACCAATCTTAGTGCCCTATGATGATATTTCAAAGAGGCGTTTCGAAGAAGAGATAATATATGTTACTGATTCTTTCAAATTTATTTATTCTTCTACTTCTTCTTCTTTAGTTGTTTCTTTATGAAGTAATGACATCAGTATCAATAATATAATTATATGTTATTATAAATAAGAAACAACCCTAATTCACCTTTTATACATCCTACGGAAAATGAAATCACCGCACGTACATACGTACGGAATACCCTCTCCACGTAGTGGTGTAATCTGTTTTCCACTACCACTATACTGGGATGGATATATTGGTGAAAAAAATAACTATATATGATTTTTGTAAATTGATATTGATTATGAAATAGTATACATAATCTTTAATACAATTCCACGATCATGGTAACGATATCACCGCTCGTGCGTACATATGGCCAACCATCTCCACGATGTGATGCGACCCGTTCTACATGATCTTCATTGAATAATGATTATATAAATGAATTGAATGAGTAAATATGATATATATTACAATAATAACATTCTTTAAATGATTTATCTATATCCTAAAAATAATAATAAGAATTTATTCGACAAAACACACATAAGAACATAAAGCAATAAACACCCGAATAACAAGTATCAATGAAATATTACTAATAAGATGCAAAGAATATGACCATATATGATATCATAACAATGATTATGATTATGGAATAAGTCAATGACATTATTTAATTCATTATACATGAGTTTTAGACACGTACAAAGCATATCATACCTAAGGTAAGTGAAAATCTCACAATCTCATTTTTATCCGAGATTGTTTATACTTCAAAATTTTACTGGGGAATATTTATCATACACATCCAGGTTTCCTAAATATGTAATATTATTTCCATCCTCCTACAATTTTTTAAATCTATTTTTACCCATTGGTGAGTTTTTAGTAAAAGATATGAAAGTATTCTTTTGTCATTTTTAGTATGAGGTACTTTTTGACTTCTCTGGCCAAAGTACGAGAAGAATTTTTTTTTACTTATACAGAATGAATGGATTTTTATGATTTTATAGATCATTATTTACATGAAGCATCCTTTACAAGTTTTCAAGTTTATTTTTAATCAACTTCATTTAGTTTTAAATTGTATGACATGTTATAAAAGGAAAAATGTTTTTGAAGTATAAATGAAATTTTCCTCAAGAATGGAGTTCAAGTGTTTTATAAAAATTATTTTCTATCTACGATAATATAGGTTTCTGTTTCTATCACTATTTTTAAATTTAATTGATTATGTTAATTTGGAAATAATTTTATGACGTCCTTTTATCTTATATGGATTATGTTTTGATGGCATGATGTTTAAGAATCTGATTTTTATTTCATGGGTTATGCTATGATGTATGATTTATGATTTTGTGGCACACATAAGAATGGTTTCATTATGAGATGGGTGGGACCTAAATCTCCCTCCAATTCATTAGGTAAATATTGATATCTCATGAGATAGACATGTTTGGGACAACAAGTTAATTAGGTTCAGTGATAGAGGACAGGAATGAGGAGTGAACTCAGTTTAGTATTGGACTTTGTCCGCTATGGTGGTCATGGAAATGAGCCTTGACTAATAGGAAATGATTTTCTATGATTATGTGTGTATGCCACAAAGTTTCGTGTTTTAATTTATGATTATTGGGATTACATTTCACTACTCTGATTTATCACATATTATGATATTATTATCTCTTTTGCAGGTTAAGATATTCAAAATGTTATGTTCTTATGAATATGATATGATTGATATTCTTTTTTTACCCTTGTTGAGCATTTGAGATCACCCTTTTGTATGTTTTCTTTTCCCCAGGTCAGTAAGAAGTGTATTAAGAATGATATTCCAAAAGGTAGTCTAGATATGATGAAATAAATCGGAGACAACGTAGATGTTTTATGAACCAGTTTTTTATGTTTCTCAGTTTCTAAAGACTCTATTCCTATACGGTCCTTTAATGGTTTTGTTATATGTTGTAATAAGTGTGTATAAATTTTGAATTAATAAAAATGCATGTATAGTATGGGTCGTTATAGTTGGTATGAGTGGGAGATTATAGTCATCCTTTTGAAACTAGGATGTGAAATCCCTAGTAAGAACCCTAAAGATATGTCTAAACATAGAACACAATATTAGTGTTTTAGAAATGGCCATGAATAACCTATGATAAGACCTTATGTGTAAAATTTTATTCATGATTATGTGATTTTCCTATTATTATTAGTGTTTCTCACACTATGCTTATTGGTTTTAGTCAATGGTTGGAACCCGAAGGAACCATGTTAATGCTGAATGTGACTAGAAATTCAATGATTGTCCCCCTGAGCAACCAAAATTTATGAGAGCTGGAATGAAAAATCTTGTAGCCATGCTCACACAACTTTCTCAAGCTATGAACTATGTAGGACATCCAAACGAACAATGGAAGGAGAAACATTCTGTTGAATCCTTCATGAGGCAGAATCCACCTTCATTTAGTGGGTCTTCTAATCCATTAGTGGCTAAACAATGGATTAGTACCAATGAAAAGATATTTTCAGTTCTACATTGTTCTGAACATGAAAAAGTCATCTTAGTAGTGTATCGTTTGGAAGGGTATGCTGATCAATGGTGGAATCTTATAAAAAATATGAGTCAAAGAGATTAAATGGAGTCCATGGAATGGGATGAGTTCAAGAACATATTTTTCAATTAGTATTTCCCTCGTATTCTTCGAACAAAGATGGAGAAGGAGTTTCTTGAACTAAGGAAAAAGGATGATGAATTTGTTGGTACCTACGAAGCAAATTTTACAAGACTTGCATGGTATGCTTCCAAAATTATTATCCAACCTGAGAGTAAAATCGATTGATTCTTTAGTGGCTTAAAACCAAGTCTTCTAAGGGAATTAGTCATAAGGGACTTTAATAGCTATGAGGAAATTGTTCGATGTGCTCTCAATGTTGAGATAGAGATTGGAGTAACCCATCAGTCATATGGGTTTGATAAGAAAAGGAAAATGGAATTCAAAGGAAAATCTACAGACCGCATTTAAAAGAAGATGAGTTTTCATTTATGCTCAAATTGTGGTAAGAAACATGGAGGGAATTATCTTAAAGGGACATGAAAAAGTTTTATGTGTGGAAATTAAGGTTAGAGGATTGTGGAATGTTGAAATAATGGGAAGAATATGTCTAATGATGTGAACAATGAAAGAGATACACAGAACGCACCTCCTACACATCAATGTTTCAAGTGCAAGGAGATGGTGCATTTTTCCAATCAATGCCCAACTCCAAGGGTTGTTGATGATGATCGACGTCAAAAAACTCTTAAGTCCGAAGACAAAGGAAAGTCACGTGAAATTACTATAGGCGATGTGGAGTACGATAACAAAGTGGTGAAAGGTACACTTACAATCAACTCTAAAGTAACAAATGTTTTATTTGATTCTGGATCCAACCACTCTTTTATTTATGGGGAATTTTCTAAGGGTATCGCCGTATTACCTCAACAATTAGATGTTGAGGTTGTTGGGACAACACCTAATGGGACAACGGTCGCATCAAAAGTTTATAATTCTTATCTGATTGAAGTTTGTGGGAAATTGCTTCCTGAAAATCTTGTGATCCTTCCTATAGTGGAATTTTATGTGATTCTTCGCATGGATTGGCTTTCTATATACGGAGCTCATATCAATTTCCAAATAAGGGAAATCATATTTAATATTTTCGATCAATCTACTATCATCTATCGATGCAAGGATGAATATAACCTTACAGTGGAAATTTCTTCCATCTTATGGGTCTTGATTCCAATAAATTAAGGTTATTTATCTCAAATGTTTGTAGAGAAACTCACGATTAGGAATAAACAAATTGTATGGGAGTTTGATGAAGTTTTTCCGGAGGAACAGCCGGTATTCCACCAAATCGTGAAGATGATTTTTCAATAGAACTCATACATGGTGCTATGACCATTTCAAATACACCTTATAGAATGGACCCAATTGAATTGCAGGAATTGATGAAGAAACTCCAAGAGAATCTTGATAAAGGATTCATATGCCCTAGTGTGTCACCTTAGGGAGCACCTGTTATATTTGTTAAGAAGAAATATGTATCAATGAGACTCTACATTGATTATCAAGATCTTAACAAGATCACTATCAAGAAAAAATATCATCTCCCATGCATTGATGACTTATTTGACAAACTACGTGGAGATCAATACTTTTTTGTGATTGATCTTCATTCAGGGTATCATCAATTAAGGGTCAAAAAAAGGAAATACCAAAGACGACATTCCGTACAAGGTATGGACACTGTGAATTTATAATGATGCCATTTGGTCTTACTAATGCCCCTTATATCTTCATGGATCTAATGAATATAGTCTTTATAGAATATCTTGATCAGTTTTTGGTAGTCTTTATAGACAAAATTCATATATATTCAAACATCACGGAAGAACAGGAAGATCACTTGAGAATTGTATTGAAGACCCTCAGAAAGGAGAATCTTTAGGCCAAATTTTGGAAGTGTGAATTTTTTCTTCCAAAAGATTCATTTTTGGGTCACATAATATAAAAAGTGGGGATATATGTGGATCCAGAAGAAAATACAGGTTATCGAATGATGGTCGAGACCAACAACAATAACTAAGATTCAACATTTTCTTGTTTTGGAAGGATATTATAGACGTTTTGTGAATGATTTTTCATGATTATCTAATCCACTCACCAGGTTGACTTGAAAAGGAGTTAAATTCGTGTGGATGGAGGAGTGTGAAGAGAATTACAAGGAGTTGAAAAGACGGTTATCCAGTGCACCTGTGCTCACACTGCCTTGTAGTGGAGAAAGGATTGTGATCTATGGTGATCCGTCCAAGAAGGGATTGGGGTGTGTTCTCATGAAAAATTATATGGTGATATCTTATGCCTCACGACAGTAGAAAATCCATGAGCAAAATTACCCAACTCATTATTTGGAGTTAGCTGCGGTAATATTTTCATTAATGATTTGGAGGCATTATCTTTATGGTGAAAGGTGTGATATTTATACTGATCACAAAAGATTAAAGTATATTTTCACACAAAAGGAGATGAATATGCACCAAAGAAGATGGTTGGAGATGATTAAGGATTACATCAATTAAATTCATTATCGCCCGGGGAAAGCAAACAAGGTGACATACGCATTAAGTCGGCAAGACCATGCTAGCTTATCCTTGATGAGGATCAAAAAAGTTCCAATATTTATGGAATTCCAAATGATGTATCTTGAAATTATAATGGAAGGGGAAAAATCTTATATTTCTCAAGTGAATGTTCAACCATCTATGCATGTGAAGATTAAAGAGGCACAAAAAGAGGTTGTAGAGTTACAAAAGAAGGTGAGAAAAGTTCCTGAATTCAACCTTGATTGTGATTGGATAATAAGGTTCAGCAATCAGGTTTTTGTTCCTCCCATCCCAGAATTAAAGAAGAAGTTTCTGGATGAGGCTCATAGTTCATCATTCTCTATTCATCCTGGAAGCACAAAGATGTGTTGGGATCTGAAAGTGTACTTTTGGTGGGATGGAATGAAAAGAGATATTTCTGAATATGTCTCTCGATACTTGGTTTGTCATAAAGTTATAGCTGAGAGACATAAGTCTAAGGGGATGTTACAACCATTACCCATACCCGAATGGAAATGGGAAAAATCACTTTGGACTTTGTCACTGGACTTCCTAAAACATCCAAAGGTAATAATTCTATTTGGGTCATATTTAATCGTTTTACAAAGTCGGCACACTTCATTTCTATTAGGAAAGATTTATCTCTGGATCAGCTTGCCAGGATATATGTAAAGGAAGTGGTAAGATTGCATGGAGTACCACTTTCCATTATATCTGATCGGGATCCGAGATTCACCTCGATGTTCTGGCGAAGACTTCAGCATACTATAGATACAGAGTTGTGTTTCTACACTGCTTATCATCCTCAGACAGATGGTCTGTCTAAGTGAACAATAAAATCTCTAGAAGATATGTTTAGAGCATTCTCTATGGATTTCAAAGGTGGTTGGGATCAACACCTTCCTTTGGTGGAATTTTCTTATAATATTATCTTTCACTCCAGTATTCAAATGGATCCTTATGAATCCCTCTATTGAAAAAAATGTCAAACTCCAACATGCTGGGATGAAGTTGGGGATGAAAATATATTATTACCAGATCGTGTTGGTGAGATGGCTGAAAAAGTCTGATCTATTAAACAACACATAAGAGCAGCTCAGATTCGACAAAAAAGTTATGCTGACAACCGAAAAAATGACTTAGAGGTTGAAGTTAGTGATAAAGTGTTCTTACGAATATCTCCTTGGAAGAGAGTAATGAGATTTGGAAAGAAGGGAAAGTTGAGCCCTAGGTATATCGGTCCTCCCAAAATACTGGATCGTTTTGGGAAGGTAGCTTACCGATTGGAACTTCCTCCAAATCTGTCTCAAGTTCACGATGTGTTCCATGTATCTCTCTTGAGAAAGTACATATCTGATCCTTCACATGTACTTAGCTCAGAAGTTGTACCGCTGGAGGAAGATATTTCGTATGAAGAACAACCGATAGAGATTATGGATTGTAACAAAAAAGTTCTACAGAACAAGACCACTCTCTTGGGGAATGTATTATGGAGTAACCACAAATTAAAAGAATCTACATGGGAGCTTGAGGATACGATGAGGGAGAGGTATCCTCATCTGTTTGTTACGAAGTGATGAATTTCAAGGGAGAAATTCATTTTAAGGGGGGTAGAATGTAACACCCTGATATTTTATGAGAAGTATATTTTTTTATGTCTTATAAATCATTTACGGCACACAAAACTAGCTTGGCTTGCGTTACACAAAATCATGACCTTCCTCGAAAGCGTGTGTAATACGCAATACCGAGTTCCACTAAAGAAAGATATATTATTATTAAATTATAAACTAGCTGTTTTGAATAGTATTAACTAAATTTTAAATTTAATAACAACATTATTTATCTTACATATTTTCTATAACATGTTATGAGAACAAAATAAATTTTTCGGGTAAAATAAGTATTTTTCAAAAAATGCCGTTTTGCCGCCTTTTGATGGCGCACCCACATTAAATCTAGTTTTTGACATGTTTATAAGTACAATTTGACAAAATAAAATTCTTATTTAGAATCAGGATATAAAATTTTACTTTGGATAAATTTTTCATATTATTCTGATAACTTTCATATATTAATGGATAGTAAAAACACGCTATATTTTAATTAAAACACCTTTTTTCAACACATTAATTTATATAGTTAAATTATTATATTTAATGGTTTTAAAGTATATATAGAATACATTTTTAACATTTAATATAATGTATGTCATTAGCATTAATTTTACATTGAATTCACAGGTAAAGACATTTCAATCATTAGCAATGTTTTAACTTTTAAAAACATGTTTTCTTAACAACGAGATTAATTTTAAATTAATTACTGCAAATTATGTGTTTTAAATTTTGAAAAATGGATTCCATATTTGGATTCAGTGGTTCCAAGTAATTTTAATAGGTTACTTTTATTTTTTTGAGATTATGAATAGTAACAATGGTAATTTTTATTTGCTGCAGTTAAAGGTAAATCGGGTAATTAAGGGTAAATATAAGATTCTTAAATTACCTTAACATTTTCCAAAATCCTTTTGGATAAATATAAGTCGACCGATATCACATAATCATTGGACTAGTTTCGTTTCATGGACTTTTTTCCATGAAATAATATAATTATTATTAAAACCAAAGAAAGTGACAACATGTCACTCTCTTAAATCTTATAAGTATAATATTTTAGATTTAGTGATAAAAATCATGAAACATTGAAGATTAATAGTCTCTAAAAATGTAATAAAATTTTCTACACCAGATGTATCTATTTATATTTTTTATGGATTAAATAATTATCATTAATTATGACACAATAGTGATGTTGAAATTATTTTATTGATTGAAATATCAAATAAATGCATTTAAAAGTATTAAAATAAATATTATATGAACTATTTAATGTGATACACTAATTTTATAGATAAAAATGACATGTTATGAATCTATTAAATATTTTAGTTCGAACATATCTTCGGTATATATTTTATTTAAACTCAAATAAATGAATAGTTTCAAAATTGAAACTATTGTTAATTTAAAGAAATTACATATTATAAAATTGTTTAAAAATCACAAAAATATTTAAAAATTGTAAATTAAAATATATATGGTCGAATATTTAATAAATTATACAATTATAGACAATTCACAACATATAAGTAATTATTTATAATGATTTAAATTTTAGAATATTATTACCACAAATAAATATAAATAGATTATATAAGGATAAATCATGTTGATAATATTTAAAATAAATTCCCAACCTTTATAAATTTTATTGGATGATGATATTACAACCCTATCTCATATAATATTTTTATTTAAGTCATATTAGGAGTATTTTATGTGGGGTTATAATTTATTATAAATAAATATTTCTTATAATTCCAAAGGTGCCCCTCTCCTCCATTATAAAAGTTCACCTCCTCCCTCTCCTCCTCACACCACTTTGAGCCTTCAAGCTTGACCAAACCCTGCCCATTTCTCTTCTCCACTTCCCTATATACATCCAAAAGGTCCTGGTATTCTTAAAAGTCCAATCATAGTTCCCTAATAGAAGATTTCAAAGAGGCGTATCGAAGAAGAGGTAATATCTGTTACCAAATCATTCAAATTTATTTCTTCTTCTACATCATATTCTTTAGTTTTTTAATTATGAAGTAATAGCATAAGTATCAATCATATACTGATATGTAATTATAAATATGAAACAACCCTATTTTACCTTTTATCCATCCTACAAAAAAAGAAATCACCACGCGTGCGTACGTACGGAATATCGTCTCCACGTCGTGGTGTAATCTGTTTTCCACCACCACCTTACTTGGATGGGTATAATGGAGAAAATAATAACTATATATGATTATTGTAAAGTTATATTGATTCTGAAATATCATACATACACTTCAATACAATTCCACTGTCATGGGAATGATATCATCGCTCGTGCGTATGTACAACCTACCGTCTCTATGATGTGATGCCACTCATTCTACCAGATCTTCATTGAATAATGATTATATAAATGAATTGAATGAGTAAATATGATATATATTACACTAATACCATTCTACAAATGAGGTATATATAACCTTAAAAGAAGAATAATAATTTATTTTACAAAACACACATAAGAACATAAAGCAATAAACACCCGAATAACAAGTAGCAATGAAATATTACTAATATGATGCTAAGAATATGACAACATATGATATCATAACAATGATTATGATTCTTAAATAATTCAATGACATTATTTAAATCATAATATAGGAGGTTCGGACACGTACAAAGCATCTCAGACCTATGGTAAGGGAAAATCTCGCAATCTCATTTTTATCTGAGATTGTTTATACTTCAGAATTTACTGGGAATATTTATCATCCAAATCCATGTTTCCTCAATATTTAATATTATTTCCATCTGCCTAGAATTTTTTAAATCCAATTTTACCCATTGATGAGTTTTTAGTAAATGATATGAAAAGAATCATTTGTCATTTTTAGTACAATGTACTTTTTGACTTTCCAGACAAAGTATGAGAATACTGTTTTTTTAACTTATACGGAATGAATGGATTTTTATAATTTCATAGATCATTATTTCAATCAAGCTTCCTTTACAAGTTATAAAGTTTATTTTTAATCAAATTCTTTTAGTTTAAAATTGTATGACATGTTAAGAAAGGAAAAAAATTGAAGTAGAAAGGATATTTTCTTCAAGAATGGAGTTCAAGTGTTTTATCAAAATTATTTTCCATATAAGATAATATAGGGTTCTATTTCTATCCCTATTTTTACATTTATTTGATTATATTATTATGTAATTAATATTATGATGTCCTTTTATCTTGTATGGATTATGTTTTGATGGCATGATCTTTAATAATCCCATTTTTATTCAATGGGTTATGCTATGATGTATGATTTATGATTTTGTGGAACACATAAGAATGGTATCTTTATGAGATGGGTGGGACCTATATCTCCCTCCAATGCATTAGTTAAAGATTTATATATCATGATATATACATGGCTAGAATATTATGTTAATCTCGTTCAGTGATACAGGACTGGAACAAGGAGTGAACTCGGTTCAATAATGGACTTTGTCTGCTATGATGGTCTTGGAAATGCGTCTTGACTAATATGAAATGATTTTATATGAATATGTGTGTAATCCACAAAGTTTCATGTTTTTTGTTATGATTATTGGGATTACATTTCACCACTATGATTTATCCCATGTTATGATATTATGATCTCTTTTGCAGGTTAAGATATTCAAAATGTTATGTTCTTATGAATATGATAAGATTTATATATCTTTTGTTTACCCTTAGTGAGCATTTGAGCTCACCATTTTTTATGTTTTCTTTTCCCCAGGTCAGGAATAATGTTATTAAGTAGGATATTCCAAACGGGATTCTAGATATGATGAAATAAATGGGAGAAAACATAGATGATTTATGAACCAGTTGTTTATGTTTCCTAGATTCTAAAGACATTATACCTATATGGTCCTTTCATGGTTTTGTTATATGTTTTATTAATTGTGCTTAATTTTTGATGTAATAACAATGTATGTAATGTATGGGTCGTTATAATGTTTATTTCACTTTAGGATTTTTGTTTCTATTTGAATTTAAATTCCATAATTATACACAGGTGGTCAATCCATTTAACCAACAAACAAATTCCATAAGAAAAGGAAAATTAGTCTTTATATATGAATGAAATAGAATCAACTATACAAAATTATTTTATAGTAAATAAAATATAGATTTAAATTCGTTATAAGTAAATAATTAATTAATTTATTTTTATTATTTAATACATTAATTGAATGTGAGGAATGATTCTGTAACATAAGGTAAGGGATCTATCCAACCCCCACCCCCACATTTTTCTCCTGGTTATGATTGTTCCGTCCCTAATTCCATAATAAATCTATTATATATTATTTAATTCATTGTAATTATATATTTATATATATTAAATATATAACTATATTATTTTACTTATCTATTTTGGGTAATACATGTGTTATGTTCTTTTCCTAAATAGTTTATTTAAAATCAAGCCTGATAGTGTGATACTTTACTTTCCATTAAAACTTTTATAAAATTATTATTAACATCATTATTTTCATTAATTGTTTCATTTAATGAATGAAAATTTTATTTTTAACCCCATAGTTTAAAAACCATTTTCATGATTATGAAATACTTATTCTTTCTAAAAAATTCATTAACACATTATTTAAAATTTTTTTGATAATTCATTTCTATAATCAATTATCTACCTTTATTCATGTATATTTTACAAATGACTTCCATATTTTGAGATCTATTACTATATAAATATATATTTATTTAAAAAGTATTTATTTCCATTACATCTTTACAGTCTATATGAAATAAACAATGAGTATGATGTGAGCTAATATTATGTATCCCATTTCTTTCCATGGTAATTCTTGTGATTATAGAACTTGATTTATTTCCTTTTGTGGCACATATAATCATGTAAATGTTATAATGGGTGAACCCATATATAAATTCATCGAATTGGGTATTTATTTTGTCTTATTTGATGGTGTGTATGGGATTATGTAGTAAATATTATCTATTTTGGGAGACTACCCACCATGTGATGTTGTCATGGTAGTTTGCATTGAATTATATTTTTATCATGTTATATTTTTCTTCTAATTTCATATTTTGAAAAGTTCTTATGGCACCATGTTCTTTATTGAATTTTAACATGTTATTATTCAGGATACTTCTCTTTTATGATATCATGTAATGTTATTTAACTCACATGTTTTTCTTAATTATCATGTTTATTCACTTTCTAGCATTTCTAGCTCACCCATTTTTATTATTTATTCCCCACGTAATCCTATTTCATTTTAAATGATCAATGGGATTAAAGATCATATTATGGGGAATAAAATAAATACATTAACTTTGAGTTTCATTTTTTAATTATAAATAAATTAGTATTCCAAATACATTATACCTCACTATCATTGGGTTTTTTATATTTATGATTATGTCATGTATTATGTAATAATATGTGTAAATGGATTTTGTAACTGTATCTGGTATCAGAGAAAGGTATATTAATATTTTAGGTTAAGAAATAGAATATTCTAGTCACAAATTTATGGATAATTCTATGTATATGATAATATCCAATATATTTGGTGAAGTATACAGTGATCAGTCATAAGTAAATTGCATCCTTTTATAGATTCTAATATTTTATGTGGATCTTAAATAGTGGTACCTAGAGGTAATAACATTAACAGAGGTTTATTGTGAATTAAATCAATTATCACTTGGTTCAAAACAATGATTCATTTCTTCTCACCTGGTTTGGAACTCCTAGGGGTATAAATTAGATTATTTAGTAAATAATTACAAACAATTATGAAGGTCCGGATTGGAATTTTATGTTAGAATGAATAATAGTAAATTAGGGATGATAAACTAGATTGGAACCGTGATACCCACAATTTAATTTATACATTCGATTTATATATTATTCATTTCAAGTTAATAATTTTAGTATTTACATAATTTTTAGTTTTAGTATTCTCATCCATTTTTTTACCTCACTTAATGTATGGAAATAGGAGGAACGATGATAACAAAAATGATAGCCATTATGATGATTTACAAAATTATATTATTAAAAATATATGAGAAGGAGGTAATTACATCAAGGATGTAATATAATAGATTACTCACGTAATGAATAATTTTTTAAATCATTTTGAAAAACCTCATTCAACTAATTAATATAATGTTTTGGTCAAATAATTTCGGTGTTAAAGAAAATTGACATTTACTGGTAATTTGTGTCCCCTCATAATGAAACAATAGATTAAATACATTTGGATGATATTTTTTTTCCTCTAATTCGTAGAAGAAGAGAATATTCGTCTTACTATATATCATCTTGAAGTAAAAGATGATATGTCGTGAAAATTAAAAAAAATGAAGTCCACAGAAGAAACTAAAATCATAAAAATGTGTAAGAACCCAGATCTTTGTTTCTGGTATGTTTTTACTTTTCTGGTCATTTTTTAGGAAAAGTGGAAAATCTAGAAATTTCCCAAGTACACGCCGTGTACATTATAAGTACACATCGTGTACTTTGATGTCGCTTAAGGCTGAGTGTTGGTCGTGTCCAGGCCACACACAAAATGTGTAGGGGTGTTATGGGGGCCTTTTAAAGAAATGTTTGGAAAGGAAAAGTACACGCCATGTACCCTGTAAGTACACACCATGTAGTTTCTTTATTTCATTAAACAGATTGGGGTCGCTCCTAATCGATTGAAAAAACATTCATCTCCAGGTTCGTTGACCAGGAGTGTTCGTACGGTCACGAATATCCTCCGAGCCCCCGAGCCTCTGCCTGTTTTCCGAACCGACCACCGTTGATTGTGTTGGAACCACATCGGTGAGCTCTTCATTATTCATTAGTTTAATTCCATGATTTTTCATCTTTCTCGAGATATTGTGGGTTGAACGTTTTGTTCGTTTTCATAGATCTACGCCATTCTAAAGAGAATCAAGACTCATGGGTCAAGTATATTGATATCCTAGCATCCAGGTAGGTGGTTTGTGCATTTACATTTGATATCTTTGAGTTTTATGTGCAAATTTACACCAATACCCGTGATCGGGGTATTCCGTGTTTACCGTTATGCCCCTGTTGTTTTTTATTCCTTGCTTGTATGCTTGTGTAGAGGTAATTTGATCATTTCTGGGGATAATTGTTGTTCTTAGATGTTTTTCCCATGCCTTAATCGATTTATGACTTTTGGGTCTTTTTATCCTTTGGATGTTATACCCGTTTCCCTACCTAGTGACCATAGGATGGAATGATATTCTTGACAAGCTTGTTCCTGTAGACTGGTTAGCCAAGTAGCTTTGTAGGTGTGCTTTGGCCTTATAGCATTATTATGCACTGACTGGAATGGGACCGGGAGAACCTGATGCTATAAACTATACAGGATAAACTGAGTGAGCTTCCCAGATAGTCTAAGACATTATAGACTATGAGGGATTGACCGAGTGTGATTCCCATAGAGTCATGGATATTATATACTATAGGGGATAGACCAAGGGACCTTCTCAGAGGGTCTTGGATATTATATACTACATGATGGTAAATAGATTAAGCTTCCTCAGAGATTATTTGCATGATTGAATATCATTAAACCATTCCAGGCTAATGGAGGAAATGAACGAGCGAGCTTCCTCTGAGAGTTTGTGTTAGACCTGAGACTATTGAAGTAATTGACCGGGTGCACTTCTTCATAGAGTTTCTAGAACATGGGGATGTAATAGGGTTAGACCACGTGATCATCCTCATAGAGTCTCTTACTACCCTAGACTAAAATTGGAATTGACCAAACGATATTCCTCAGAGAGTCGTATAATTTTTCGTATGACCAAACAAGAGGGGTTAGGCTGAGTTCACTGCCTAGAGGGTTGTTGGTACTTCTGGGATAGGACTAGAGGGGTTGGATGTGAGTACTTCCCAAAGGGGTTCCTATTGTGGCTAACTAGTTTCTTCACTACTACTTGTTGTTCTGTGGATGGATAAATGTTGAATATCATCCTGTTACTGCTTACTAATTATTGCTTGCTATTTACTGGTACTCTTTACTGCTTACAGTACTAGTACTTTCCATATTCTCACTAACTGTTAGGAACAGATCTTCGGGTGGTTTCCTACTAGGATTTAGTCTCACACCCTATTTTTTCCATGTTTTTGGGCCCAAGAATCCTATGTTGTTGAATGTATAGACAAGGGAAAGAACCCTTCGACTTCGGGTACATGAGTGCTTGGAGTAGGAGAGCATGGGACCAAGCTTAGGCTTGCGATGCTGGGGAGATGTTTAGATTTTATTTTGTACTAATTTTATTGCTATTTGTATTTCTAGTATTGTGACTTGTGTGGATTCTTTCCTAGATATGTATTATACATCACTTCATATATACATATGTGCTCCATTTGTTTATTGTTTTAGTCTTCTGCTATTTATTGTTTTTTGATGTTTACTACATCTGTTGTTACAAGTTTTGTTTAATTCTGCTGTGTACTCTACCAATGTGGGCATAGTTTCCCCACTATCACACCCAAGTCCCTCGTTACTAGTCGGTAGCCTCTGGCATTTGAGGAAATGTGCTTGAGGCCATGTGACCAACTGGTTACGGGGCGCCTCTGGGTGGCTTCCAGAACCAGGACATTACATAGTGGAATTAGAGTGTTTCTTTTCTTTTGATTTACTGTTTTGAGCCTTTATCCAGGGATAAGAAATATTCACCACTTGGTAATCAGTTGTTCTTGGGAGTAGCTAACCCGTGTATAGGGAAAATCCCATCTTCCTCGTGATTGCTGTTTTCTCGTTTGAGATTTTATAGTTGATATAATTTCAACTTGAGTGCCTCACATGATATGTGTTATTATTGTTGTTGCTAGTGCGGTTCTATTTCTGTCACAACCCGATGAGTTGAGGTTATTCCATCAGATTAATGATATAGGTACTTGTTATAAATCACATTACATGCATTCTTGTCATGCCATCTAGGGTGCTTTAGTGATTTCATCTTGTTGTTATAGACGTTGTGTAGATTATGCATGCTATTGTGATAGATGCTTTGATAGAATCTCTGTAGTTTGATAGAGGAATTGATTGTATTCTTCCATTCTTAAATGAAAACCAAATTTTTGTTCATGAGGTGTTATGGGCCCTCATTAATCAGAACATAGTGGATAATTGACTTTTATTCCTCGTATATGATATGTCAGAGATGCCAAGCTTTGGTTCGCAGGGAGTATGGGCCCTCATGGATCGAAATTTGGTACCTTCATGTTTGTATTTCAGTGTTTTCTGGGCTTCAGTGAAGTTTCTAAGCTATTTCCTGGAAAAACCAAGAATACACAGCATGTACACGACTACACGCCATGTAGTTTTAAACCGTATCACTGACTGTGTGAGTAGAAACACGAGGTGGTGAAAATGTTTTCAGAAACACATCGTGTACAGTCTTTAAACACAGTGTGGTAGTGAACCGTGTAGCTACACATGTCTCTAACAACACAGGTCGGGGAAGCTCCTGTAGTACACACTGTGTTGGGTATGAACACGCCATTTGGTCTTGTTATAGGTACCCGACCATGTCACGAATAGCATGGGATAGTGTTATCTCTTCTATACACGCCGTGTTTGTTTGGAACAAGTTGTTTAAAGGTCATCCATGTAGCTAGCCGTGTAACTAAGAAAACGGGTCACCGAAACCGTTTCTTGTACACACTGTTTCCGTAGTGAACATTCTGTGTAGTCTAGGTTTAATAGGACCATGTGAGTTAGTCATGTAAAGAGACTCGGGCAGGGGAATGGAGATAATGTACACGCTGTGTGTGGGGACAAAACACCGTGTAGTCTGGGGTGTTACACGACCAAAGGTGGAAGAAGTACACACCCATGTGTATATCCTTAATAAACCCACTTTTTAGTTTTATACATTCCGTGTAGTTGTGTTTAGTAAACATGTGTGTTTATTTCTCCTATTCCCATTTTGTATTGTTGTGTTCTCTGTCCTAGATAATCCCGATATAAGGTGTGATTTTGATCTTTCAGAGCTATTCCTCAAATACATCCTCCGGTTGTACGTTAGCTTCCAAACAGTAATCAGACACCAGATATGGATGATAAGGGCCCTCCTGTAGATCCTCCTCTTGTTCCAGCCTTGGCACCATCAGTTATACCCATTGCAGGCAACGATGCGTAGTTCGGGGAGGACTTCCTGAGGATGATGCAGACCTTTCAGGGAGCACCTCCTCCTACCCCATTGATGGATCAATTGATGCGGGTTTTCTTGCAGCTGCATCCTCCTACTTTCTCAGGGGATGGAGGACTATAGGCTGAAGAGTCGTGGCTAGAGGCCACGGTGACGATCTTCGTGCATCTGAATATACCTCTAGAGAAAAGGGTAAAGATTGCAACTTATATGCTTCGAGACACCGCCAAGAGGTGGTGGGAGGTGGTCTCACAGTGAGGCCACCAACAGAGTATGAATTGGGGTGATTTTCGGTGCATCTTGTATGATTAATTTTATACAGAGACCTTTAGAGCCTACCGAGCCTGGGAGTTTATGAGTTTGTAGCATAGTACTCTTTTTGTTATGGAGTACTCATATCATTTTACCGAGCTGCAACACTTCTTGCCAATTCCAGTAGATAATGAGTTGTTCCTTGCTATGAAGTTTGAGGATGGTCTCAGGTAGTAGATCTGTTCCCAGGTTAATATCATTCAGTTGAATTCAAAATCTGATATCATCAACCAGGCACTAATCAAATAGCACAATTTGAGAGATTATGGAGCAGTGGGACAGGGCGGATTGACATCCAGAGTTATTGTTCCTTCTAGTGATAGTAGGAAGTGCTGAAGAGAGTCTACTCGAGGAGATCAGAGTATGAGAGATGTATCATCCAGCATCCAGGTTGTATGCTACCAGTGTGGTAGGAGTGGGCATACTAGGCCTCAGTGCCAGAGATACCTGATAGAGTCCCGATCTTGCGGAAAGATGGGCCATTATCAGCATTTTTGCCATATCTTCTCACCTACAGCTGGTAGAAAGGGTTCTTCTATGACCCTGTGTTTAGGGAATGCATCACCAGTTTCTCACCATTCTAGGAACTGGTGTTCTTCCGGCTGTTCGGGCTGAGGTGGAGGTCACGGCCGAGGTGGTCAGTCACCAGGTTACGAGTGATAGCATAGTGGATCAGCTCAGGGAAGTCATCCAGGGTCATAGGGACGTGGTACATGCCAGATATTTGTTGTGGATCGGACCCATCTGGAGCAAGATCTCGACACTTCTACAGTTTGAGGTACGATTTTTGTAGCCTCAATTTTGTCTTTAGTTCTTTTCAATACTGGTGCTTTTAATATCTTTATATCTATTACTATTGTGGAGATCCTTGGTCTCTGTATCTTTTTATCTACTGAAATTTTTACTCTTGATACACCGTTGGGAACAAGGACGTCTAGCATACGTCAGTGCAGAGAGTGCCCTCTTGAGGTTTCTGGGTGTCACTTCTTATGGGACATCTATGTCCTAGAGATGACGAGCTATGATGTCATTCTTGATATGGACTTGTTAGTTCCCTTCCAGGCAGTCGTCGATTGCTATCTCCATAGGGTGAGTTTCGTATCACCAAAGGGGTATACTTTCTTCATAGAGGTGAGTGGGATGTCCAGCCGGGTAGAGCTATACTAGAGCATCATGGGTTGGGAGGAGTTACAGCCCCGATTGACAGTCTTTATCTAGATGACCAGGGGACTTCACAGTTATAATTTCCTCTAGTGGTGGATTGTATTATGGATGTCTTTCAATAAAAATTTTCAGGTTTCCTCTAGTGTGTGACGTATACTTTTCAATATAGCTCATGCCAGGATAGTCACCGGTGTTCATTCCTCTTTATAGGATGGCTACACCTGAGTTGCAGGAACTCAAGATGCAGCTGGAGGAGTTGCAGGCAAAGGGTTACATCTGAACCAGTACTTCTCCTTGGGGTTCGCCTATCCTATTTGTGAAGAAGGCAGACATCACCCTTTGTCTTTGTGTGGATTACCGGAATCTGGACCAGTTGAAATTCATGAACAGATAACCCTTTCTAAGGACGGATGACCTCTTTGATTAGCTTCGAGGGGCCCGAGTGTCCTCGCAAATTGACATTAGATCCGGATATCATCATTTGTGGGTTAGGATATCAGATATACCACTGACAGCCTTCAAGAGTAGATATGGTCTCTAAAAGTTTATGTTTATGTCAATCAGTCTCACGAACGCGCCATCATTTATCATGGTGCTGATGAAACGAGTGTTCCATCCATACTTTGATTACTTCATGGTTGTTTTTGAGGACGATATCTTGGGGTAATCTCACACTCAACATGACCATGCTACCCATCTTGAGATCGTTTTGAGGACACTAAAAGGGCATCAACATTATGCTAAACTCATGAAGTGCCACTTTTGGATGGATCATATTCACTTCTTGGGTCATGTCATATTGGACTCAGGAATATCAGTGGACCCAGAGTAAGTGAGAGCTGTAGTTTCCTGGGAGTATCCGAAGAACATATTTGAGGTGCGGATTTTTAAAGGGTATGCTGGATAATACAAACACTTCATACAAGACTTTCCATGCCTTGCAGCACCACTGACAGGGATGACCAGGAAAGGGGAAAAGTTCTTATGGATAGATTCTTTTGAGTCAACCATTCAGGAGCTGTAAAAGAGGATGACATCAGCACCGATATGAGTCTTTCCCGAGTCAGGAAAGATCAATACTATTTACTAGGATTGTTTAGGTATTGGGCTAAGATCTATGCTTATGCAGGGAGACAGTGTAGTTGCGTACGGGTCTCGACAGTTGAGGCCACACGAGAGAAATTACCCGACGCACAATCTGGAGTTGGCAGTTGTTGTTCAGGCCTTACAATGTCCGATACACTATATTCTGGGAGAGAAATTTCTGTTTTTCATGAACCACAAGAGTCTCAAATACATCTTCACTCAGCGGGACCTGAATCTAAGACAGCGTAGGTGGGTCTAGTATCTTCAGTCCTTCGACTTTGAGCTTGCCTGTACTGGGGAAAGGGAAATGCAGTGGTTGATGTGTTGAGAAAGAGAACTCAGATACATGCTCTTCATGAGGTCAGTAGTGAGTGGCTGCTTATGGATCTGTTCTCTAAGATGCATTTGGTGGTGCACGATATACATGGATAGGCTTTTCTATCATCTATAACTATAACCTATACCCTTCTTGACCAGGTACGGATGAGGCAACTATCTAACTCAGAAGTCCTAGTCCTGTGATAGAGTGTGTAAGGAGAGGACCCTCTTCATGGATGGATAGTGGGTGAGGATGAGATCATGTGTTTCTAGGTACGTGTTTGGGTTCCCATAGATATATGCGAGGAGCTGATATGAGAATTTCATTCCTCAGTTTGAGCAGTTCATCCTGGATTCACCAAGATGTATCGTGATCTACACCGTCAGTATTGGTGGCCAGTTATGAGGAGGGATGTTGGTGGTTTCGTTATGATATATTCTATTTGTTAGCAGGTAAATGTTGGGCATCAGCGATCGAGAGGATTTTTTCAGTAGTTACTCATCCCTGAGTGGAAGTGGAATGATGTCGCGAAGGAATTCGTGACCGGCTTACCGAGGTCACCTCGAGGGAGTGATGATGTTTGGGTTTTGGTCGATAGGCTTATGATGGTTACTCGTTTCTTGCCGATCATGGACACCTTCAGCATTGATGAGGTGGGGCGGTTGTACATCTGAGATATTGTGTGTCTGCATGGTGTTCCACAATCCATTGTTTCAGACAAGGATGTGTGTTTTACTTCTTGTTTCTGTGAGGGGCTTTAGAAGGGTTTGGGTACACAGGTACTTTTGAGTACAGCATACCATCCCCAGACATATGGCTAGTCTGAGCATATGATCCAGGTTCTTGAGGATATGCTCAGTGACTGCATTCTAGACATTGGTGGTTATTTGGAGTTACATATTCCTCTTGTGGAGTTTGCCTATAACAACAGCTTTCAGGAGACTATTCAAATGGGTCTTTTTTTAGGATTTGTACTATAGACCATGCCGATCACCTTTTTGCAATCTAGAGGCAAGAGAGGATGATTTTCTGGGACCTTTTCTTGTTCAGGTGACCTCAGAGGTGATAGAGTTGATTCTAGAGAGGTTGGATACAGCACAGTGTCGACAGAAGTCTTATGCTGATCAGTGGAGACGACCTCTGGAGTTCGAGGTCAGGGAACAAGTTTTCTTGCACGTCGCATTAATATTGGGACACAAGAGGATTCAGAGACAGGGTAAGATTTCACCGTGGTACATCGGGCCGTTTGTGGGGTTGGAGACAGTTGGTCAATTTTCTTATCAGTTGTAGTTACCTCGTATATATCGTTCTATGCACGACGTCGACCATGTCACTCAGCTCCGACGTTAATTTTCAAACTTTTCTCATGACTTTCAAACTGAGTAGGATGATCTCAAATCAGATGCGTTGTTTGAGGAGCATTTTATCCGTATTTTTGATCATAGTACGATGGTTCTTCATGACCGGTCTGTTCCTCTGGTACGGGTGTTATGGAAGCACGGGCGAGTACAAGACAAGACCTGGAAGAGGGAGGGTAACGTACGATCGTAATGTCTGGAGTTGTTCAGGATTCTTCTTCTACACCACACTAGGGAAATTATGGGACAAATATCTTTAATGGAGGAATTATTTAAGAACCCTGATCTTCGTATCAGGTATGTTTTTACTTTTATGGTCATTTTTTTGAAGAAAAGTGGGAAATTTGGAAATTTACCAAGTACACGCCGTGTACTTTGATGTCACGTAAGGCTGAGTGATGGCCATGTCTGTGACACACACTGTATGTAAGGGTGTTTTGGAGGCCGCGTAAAGTGGAGTATGGAAATGACAATTAAATGCTGTGTACCCCAGAAGTACACGCTGTGTAGTTTCTTTTTATTATTAAACGGACTGGGGTCACTCCTAATCGACTGAAACACATTCTTCTCCAGGTTCTTCAATTGGGAGCATCTATACAGCTACGAACATCCTCTAAGCCCCCAAGCCTCAATTTGTTTTCCGAATTGACCACCGTCCATTGCATTGGAGTCGCAGCAGTGAGCTCTTCCTTCTTCCTGAGTTTCATTCCATGATTTGTTTTCTTTCTCAAGATATTGTGGGTTGAAGGTTTTGTGCATTTTGGTAGATCTACGCCCTAATAAGGAGAATCATGCCTCATGGGTTATGTATATTGATCTCTTAGCATCCAAGTAGGTGGTTAGTGCCTTTTTGTACAATTTCTTTGAGTTTTATGTGAAACTTTCCACCAATACCTGTGAACAGGGTATTGTGTGTTTAACGTTTCCCACTTCTCATTTCCTGCCTTGCTTGTATGCTTGTGTAGAGGTAATTTGATCATGTAAGAGGATAATTGTTTTTCATAGATGATTTGACCATGACTTGTTTTGCTTATGAATTTTGGATCTTGTTAGCCTTTGGATGTTATACCTGTTTCCCTACCTTTGACCATAGGATGGAATGATATTCATGACATGATTGTTCCTACAGACTGGTTAGCTACGTAGATCTGTAGGAGTGCTTTGGCCTTATTGTATTATTATGCACTGACTAGAACGAGACTGTGAAAACCTGATGCTATATAATATACAAGATAGACCAAGTGAGCTTCTCAGAGAGTTTCAAACATTATAGACTATAAGGGATGGAATGAGTGAACTTTCTAGAGAGTCTTGGATAATATATACTATAGGGGATAGACCGAGTGAGAATCCCATAGGTTCTTGGATATTATAGAATATAAGAGGGTAGACCGAGTGAGCTTCCTCAGAGAGTCATTACTTTTTTGAATTTCCTTATACCATTCCAGGATAGAGGAGGAATTGACAAAGTGAGCTTCCTCAGAGAGTTTGTGGTAGACCTGAGACTATTGGAGGAATTGAATGAGTGCTCTTCCTCAGAGAGTTTATATACCTCGGGGCTATAAGAGGGTTAGACCGCGTGATCTTCCTCAGAGAGTCTCTGACTACCCTAGACTGTAAGGGCGATTGACCGAGCGAGTTTCCCAAAGTGTCTTATAAACTTTTTGTATGACCAAACTAGAGGGGTTAGGCTGAGTGCACTACACTGAGGGCTGTTGGCACTTCTTGGATAGGACCAGAGGGGTTGGCTGCGAGTACTACCCGGAGGGGTTTCTGTTGTGGCTAGATGTTTGCTTCACTGCTGCTTATTGTTCTATGGATTGATTTCTATTTCATATCATCTTGTTATTGCTTACTGATTACTACTTGCTGTTTAGGGGTACTGTTTACTGCTTACTGTACTATTACCTGTCATATGCTCACTGACTATTAGGCATAGATCTTTGGGTGGTTTCCTACTAGGATTTAGTCTCATACCTTGTTTGGGCCATGCTTATGTTCCCGAGAAAACTATGTTGTTGAAGGTATAGAAAAGATAAAGCACCCATCTACTTCGGGTACATGATTTCTTGGAGCATGAGAGCATGTGACAAAGCTTAGGATTGCGATGCTGCAGAGCTGGTTAGATTTTTTTGTACATGTTTTGCTACTATTTGTATTTCCAGCAATGGGACCTATTTGGTTTCTTTCCTAGATATGTATCATGCATCACTTCTTATATACATATGTTCCCCAGTTGTTTATTGTTTTATTCTTCTGCTATTTATTGTTGTTGGATGTTTACTGCCTCTGTTGTTGCATGTTTTGTTTACTTCCACTGTGTACTCTGCCAATGAGGGAAGAGTTTCCCCACTATCACACCCAAGGCCCTTGCTGCTAGGTGGCAGCCTCTGGCATTTGGGGAAATTCACTTGAGGTCATGTGACCAACCAGTTACAGGGCAACATTGGATGGCTTCCAGAACCAGGACGTTACAAAATGGATATTGAAATAAAATTATTTTCAATAAATATTTTCCAAAATCACCATGTCTTTAAATGGAGATGGATTTTCACAAATTGATGAAAACAAAATATATGGAAATTGGGGAATATGAGGTACAATTTACATGGATTAATGGAAATCCAGTATCTTTTTTATCAATAATAAATGTATGATGGGTTGCTTTTTTAGTGTATTGAAATCATGTCAAAAAAAAATTTGATTCAATAAATAGATATATATTAATAGTGTTTACGTTGTTCCCTAAATTTTGATATGAAGATTGGATACTCACAGTGGACTTTTGGGCCGAGGGTAAAAGGAATAAAATAAAGTTTCAATTAGGATGATTTGTGGATAAGTCCATTTGTTGTAAGAAAAATCCACACCCATTGTGTTAAAAGTGCGAGAAAAAGAATCCAGAAAACTATCTCAAGTTAACTAAGAGGTTCTTAAAATGTTTTTAAGATGGGAATTATGTTAATCAATGATAAACATAGATAAATATTTACACAAATGTGTTGTAAAAAGGATGGATCATATAAACACTCAACCTTTTATATAGTGCTTTTAATTCAAGGAATAATAGAAATATTAAAATGAATTTACCTAGATAAGGTTTGTTGGAGATATTCAACGAAAATGACCTCAATGGTCAAGAGAGTATAGAGGGGAATATTTTACCACTACTTCTGTGATGAATCTTGAAAAGTATATGGTGAAAGGTACCCTATTTATTCATTCATGAATAGAGAACATGATTTTTTTTATTTTTCTATGATTTTTTAATATAGTGTTAGTTTAGTTATATTATTAAAACACCATATCAAAACATGGTGGTTGATTTGTTTGTGAGAACAATAAATGGGAAAATTTTCAAATCAATTATATAACTCCTCAAATTATAATTTTTTTTGAATTAGTCATCCAAAAATGTCATATTACATCCTTTAGTGTATATTTATGTTATATTAGGCATGTATTCAATGTCCTTATATAAATACAACATAATGTCTCTGGATAGGGGGGTCATTATTTACATTCTATGTCATCAATATATTCAATAAATTATTAAGGAGGTGGGGGAATTCAACTAGAAAAATAATTTATAATGTGGATATTATTTCATTATATGAATTAATATCATTATAAAATGAATGTTTTGAAGGAGAAAATTATTTTTCATGACACTCCCATTGTGAGGGTCTATACTAATATATTCCTTGAATGGTTGTCTAGTCTTCCTCCTCATAAGGAGGTTGTCTTCCCAATAGAACTTATACCTAGATCTCTAAAAAATTTCAATACTCTATACCATATAACCAATGATGAGTTAGACTAACTAGAGTAGCAATTATAAGATTAAATAGAAAATGGTTATACATGGTCGTCTAATTCACTATGGGGTGTTCTAGTTCACATCATCAATAAGATGGATGATTCAATATGCCTTTACAATGATTATCAAGAACATGACAAAATAAAGATAAAGAAAAATTATCCCTATCCATAGATTGATGACATGTTTGATCAACTATGTGGGTCATAACACTTCTCAAAGGTGTAAATTGGTTTTGGATATCACCAAATTAATGTTAGGAGTGAAGATATTACTAATAATTCCATCTGAATAACATAGTGGAACTATTAGTTAACAATGATGCACTTAGAACTCACTAATTATCTAATAATATTAATCGACATAATGTATAAATTCATTTAAATTACCTCATCGATAATTTAGAAGTCATTATAAATGATATTATGATATACTATAAATGAAATGAAGAGAATGTGGATAAATTTAATACTATTTTAAAAAAATTAAAGGAGAACTTATATACAATGTACAGTCAGTGTGAGTTATGCATGGTGAATGTATCATTCAAGTTAATGTTATCTCTAGAAGATGGATATCTATGCACCCTTTTATAACAAATTAAATAGGGTAAAGGCATAGACCATATTCTATAATTGATATCCATAGTTTATTTGAATGAGATAGGTATTATAACCAATTTGGTAGAATCATATTGCAATAATCAAATTCATTAACCAAGATAACATAAAATGGAGTAATTTTATTAAAAAGAAATCAATTTAATTTGAGATTTGGATTATTGAAACAAGTTCCAATTAATAGATAAATACATATATCACCAAAAACTATGGATCTATTCATGATTTAGAACTATGCTTCATATAAGGGATTGTTTTGTTTATTAATGAAAAAATATAATATTTTAGCCTATCCCTCAATATCGTTGATAGTGAATGAGAAAATTAATTCAATATAAGAAATGAAATATCATAAAATTATCTTCTAATTGAACATATAACATCAATATTTATATAGGGATAACTGTGAAGTATATGAGGATTATAAGAGTAGAAAATATATATTCACATAGAGGGATATTAAAATGAACTAGAGAATATGTCTATAGTTGATATCGTAATATTAATACTTCTTCCAACACAATACTAGGAAAGAAAATAAATTAAAATATGATCTAGTACAATGGTCCTTAAGACCACATCTAAGATGAAAATTAAGAAGGATCCAATATTATATACTTTCTAATTATTGAAATTGGAATCATAAAGGAAGAACCAACATCATTAAATTCAAAAAAAAATTTATCAACCATATATCCTAGAGGAGATAAACGATTATGCAAGATATTATTGATAAATATATATAAATGTTGAATATATAATAAATATTAATTCCTCAATTTTCAAAATTGATAAATAAGGATTGTTTAGATTTGAGTCATGACTTTGTGTACCATAAAATCATGAATTAATGAGTGTGTTGTCTAATGATGCACATAGTTTGACCTTCAAAATTTTCAATGGGATAATAAAGGTGTATTGATATTTATAATAGTAATATCAATTAGAAAATATTATTGGAGAGATCAGAAAATATACTAAAAAATTCATGGAAGGGTAGTATATGAATGATGAATAGAAAAATTATAATGGTGTAAGGAATCCAATACCCATTTGTATATGTAAATGGGAACACATTACCATTGAATTTGTTCTAGGTCTTACAATGACATCTAAAGGACACAATACTATATTTGTTGGGGTTGATCATATGACAAATACAAATCACATAATTTATTTTATTGGAGGAATTCTCATATGATCAACATGCAAAGATATATATCATAGATGTGTTGATGATATGTGGAATTCCACTATAAATTTTATTTTATCGAGAACATATATTTATATTCCAAACAAAAAATACTCTCTAGAATGATCAGAACACTAATTTGAAATTTTGTATATTCATCCCCAAACTAATGGCCAATCTATATAGACTATAATGAATTATTAGACATGTTGAGAGAAATATATATGAAATTAAATGGAGGATGATATTAGAATCATCCCCTAGTGGATTTTTAGAAAAAGAATATATTCTACTCATGAATCTAAATGGCTCAACATAAATCCAATAATGGGAATAAAATCTTAATACATTCATTCTAGGATAAAATCATAAAATTCACGCTACTAAGACATAAAATAGAAAATAAAATGTAATATAAGGTCAAGACTAATCCACCGCATGTCAAGGTCACTCATGGTCAACATAATAGTTATTACGACAATAATAGATGATCACATGAGTTTAAGGTCATATATAATGTTTTAAAATGTATATTTTAATGGAAAATAGTTTTGAGATTTTGGAAGAAGGTTATTCAATGTCCCATGTACATCCAATCCTGTGAGATTCATGATCGAATTGGACTTTTGGAATATTTACTATCACTCTCAATAATATCATACCATGTCGAAAATAGATTACATGTATCCATATTGAGTAATTAAAACACATATCCATCACAAGATAATAATTTAAACGTAGTATGATTGGAAAATGACATCCCTTAGTAAGGGTGTCCAATGAATATCGTAGACTGTTTAGATAAATTTTTACGTAATAACAAAACACTTCTAGATATTGTAATACGGAGAAACCACATATAAGAGGAGAAAAAATTGTAACTGTAGAGACCCGAAGCTTGACGTACATGGACATTACATTAATTTTGTGGAATACTTGATACATAAATAAAACAGACACATAAGGACCGTAATAGTTTAGTGTCTTTGGAAACTCAGAATACAATCTTATAATCTTGGTGAAAGATCTTCAACATATCCCAATAAATATCTTCCCTTTTATTCATACCTAAAACCATTATTTATATCATGGGGAAAAGAAAACATAAAAGGGGTGAGCTCAAATGCCCAGTAAGGGTAAACATATAGAACATAAAACAATCCATAAACATTTGAATGCAAAAACTTGAACAATAAAATATAAACATCAAAATCTTGAGCAAAGACATGAATCTTGGAAGTACGTAAGGCATATATCATAAAGAAACATTAAGAATGATAAAATAGCATGGAAATATAACATGTAATTGTGGCAACCATTAAGCACATGATATGATTTCCATATTAGCCATTGCATTGCTGCCAAGACCATCTTAATGGACAAAGTCCCATTCTGAATCGAGTTCACTCCTCGTTCCAGTCCTGTATTACTGAACCAGTTTAACATGTCGTTCCAGCCATGTCTTTCTCATGAGATATAAAATCATTACCCAATTAATTGGAGGGAGATATAGGTCCCACCCATCTCATAATTAAATCATTCTTACTTGTTCCACAAAATAAACTTACATAATTCATAATAACCCAACAAATAAAATGGGTTTCATAAACATCATCCCATCATCACATAATCCATATAAAAGAAATGGATATAATTTCGTAATGAGAAAAGTGAAACCATGTAAATAAAAGAGGATTTATACTTGAAACACACACATATGAAATAATGTCATCTTAGATGGAAAATGGATTTGATAAAACACATGAAATGAATTCTTGAGGAAAATATCCATTCATCTTGAGAATCATTTTATTTTCAAAAAAATCCATATCACTTTAAAATAAAAGGATTTTGTTTAAAATAGTCATTAAATCTTTTGTAGTAAGCTTCATGAAAATAAGGCTTTATAAACCCGTAAAAATCCTTTCATGTCGTATAAGTTAAAAAACATTCTTCTCGTACTTTTTCCAGAAAAGTCAAAAAGTACCTCGTAAAAAAAGAAAGATTCTTTACATACCATGTTGTAAAAGTAAAAATTGTGTAAAAAGGACATTAAACGTACATGAAATCATTTTTAGAAAACATGGGATTGGATGATAAAGATAACCCCCAGTAAATATTTACGTATAAGCAATCTCGGATAGAAAACAATTGAGATTGCAACATTATCCCTTACCTTATGTTCGATATGCTTCGTATGTATCCTAACCTCCTGTATAATGATTTAAATAATGTTATTGACTTATTAAAGAATCATACTCATTGTTATTATATCATATATGGTTCACTTATGACTTTATTTTAGCCGTTCTTTTGTGAATTCCATGTTAAAGAGCGTTTTCGGTATAATCGTTTCATTTGTCGTCCGTGATTTGACTTGTAATTATTCATATGATTACATAGATCATGATTAAATAATTCTAGAATATAAAACATGATTTATATATAATATATATGTAGAATATACATATATATAATAGATCAGTAAATGGAAAGAAATACACCGTTCATGGAGATGGTTGGCCGTACGTACGCATGAACGTTGTTTTAGTTTCCTTATTGAGTTGAATGGAATTAAGTAGATGACATACATATATATACACATAAATCCAGTATCATTATAATTCCATATATTTCATGATTACATATTATATATACTTTATAATCACTCGTGAATGGTTAACGTGGAGAATGAATCTCATAGTGTTGTAAAGATGGTAGTTCGTACGTACGCACGAGCGATGATATCGTTATCATGATCGTGGAATTGTATTGGAGTGTATGTATACTATTTCAGAATCAATATCACTTTAAAATAATCATATATAGTTATTATTTACACCATTATACCCATCCATGTAAGTTGGTGGTGGAAAATAGATTACACTACGACGTAAAGATGGTATTTCGTACGTATGAACGTGCGGTGATTTCATTTTCTGTATGATGGATAGATGGTGAAATAGGGTTGTTTCATACATATAATAAATATCAGTATATGTGTGATACAGATGTTATTACTTTATAATGAAAAAAACCTAAGAAGAAGAAGTGGAAGAAGAAATAAAGTTGAAATAATCGGTAACAGACATTACCTCTTCTTTGAAGCGCCTCTTTGAGTCATCCTCTTAGGGCACTAAAATTGGTCTTTGAAGAAGACCAGGACCTCTAGGATGTTTCTAGGGAAGTTTATAAGAGAATTGGGCAGGGGTTTTCCGAGCATCAAGGCTCAAAATGGTGTGAGGAAGAAAGGGATGAGGTGCCCTTTTATAAGGGAGGAGAGGGGAACCTTTGGAATAAAAAAAACATTATTTATTATAATCTCATATTCAGTTTTTAATAGCTCCAAATTGAGTTATTTCGAAGCTAAGGTGGGTAGGGGTCAAAATCCTCTCATCCAATAGAATTTAGACAATTTTAGGTTCCTATTTTAACCTTATCATTTATATTTAACTTTAAGTTAGATAATTTTACTTTTACTGTGTCTTTTTGTGTTCATACACTATAATGTTATTAATCATACTATAACAAGACAAACGAACCCCAAGTTGTTTATTATTAATATATATAACCTTATCTAAGTTATTTGGCTGATCCATAGATTTTTAGGAATAAAATAACAATTAATAATATAATAATCGTTTTAAAAACTATTTTATGTCAATTTTGACACTATTTAGTAATTGATATTTGTAAAACTCATAACATAATGATTAGTTCGAAAAAAGTTAATTAAATCAATACTAACATGTCATATTAACCTATAAAATTAGTGTAATTCATAAAAAGTATCAAATTGCATTTATTTGGGTATTTATAACATCAATTATGTCAATATTTCATTAATAAGATAATTACTGCCTCATTTTGTGTCATAAATAAATTAACTTATTATAGTCTAAAAATTACAAATAAAATATAATTATGTAGGAAATCATTTTAACCTTACAATGAATATTTATAGTATAATTTATCATATTTATAACCCCATATTAAAAATGATATACTTATTAAACATTGATTTTAACTATTTTAACACTTCACTAAATAAATTAATAATAAATGTCCTAATCTAATACAAGTGGGACTAAATGGTAATATTTTATTCCTAAGGTTTCTTTTGGTCGAATTACACTTATCCAATAGAATTAGTACATGTGTTAGGGTAATAATAATATCATTTTTACCCTTAATTACCCTATTTACTTTTAACCGTGTTAAAAAGTAAAAAGTTACTCTTCACCAAAAATTATTTTTAACGCATTGAACCACATTTTACTTACTGACATCAACCATGTCTCTAGTATTTTTGAAAGTCCACTAACAGAACCGGTAAAATTAGGTTTTTTGAAAAATTCATTTTTTTTAACTACAACTTAGTGGTTTCACTATTCATCAAAAAATGAAAGCCTTCAGAAAAATACCAAAAATTAGGCCTAAGCTATATTTGATATTATGAACTAAAAAATGATGTCTATTTTACCAAATTAAAAACATATCAGTTGCATTAATTACTTTAAAAATTAATTCCCATTGTCAAAACAAATAGTGTGTTCTTAAGAGATAATAACTATCAAAAGATTGACACTTGTTTATGTCTGGTTTAAATGTGAAATTACATCCAATGACCAACATTGTATTAAATTGTAAAAATATATTATAAATAAAATTTAAAAACACTAAAATTAATAATTTATCAATATTAATTATTTAGATTAAAAAGGTCGTTTTTAATCAAAATTTAGTAATTTTCACTGTTAATCAGAAAATGAAAGTTATCCAAAAAGTACCAAAATTTCACCCTAAGCTAATTTAGATACTCAGAATCCAAAAATGAAGTCTATTTTGAAAAATGAAATTTATAAAATTTCAAAAATTGGTTATTACTATTCCTAACGGCTAGTTTTAATAATATTTTAATAGCATATCGTTGTTTAGTGAAACTCGGTATTGCGTACTACAAATGCTATCGAGGAATGCCGTGATTGCATGTAATGCAAGGCAAGTCAAGGATGAATGTTGTGCAAGCTCCTTTTGGTGTAGCGTACAACACAAGATATTAGTGAAATTAAAAAGAATATTTTTCATAAAATCTCGCGGTGTTACATTCTACCCCCCTTAAAATGAATTTCTCCCTCAAAATCCGTTGGGGTTATAAATGGTTTACTACTCGAATGTTTATTTAATAGAAACCCACATAGTAAAAAGGAATACCAAAACCAACCTTTAGAAAAAGTATGAAACGTAACGGTTACCAAAATAAACTAATCACTGGGTTTCCACATAGGTGAAAATATGGATATGGAAGAGAAATGTAACCATCATGTTCTGATGGAGAGTGGTAGAGAACATGGCTATGGAAAATCCAGCAATCAAAAAGCGATAAATTTGTGATGATCTAAGGTACCATCTAATTCATCAGATATAAGAGCACTAGGACAACAATTTTGGTTTTCAAGATCATTTCCCTAAAGTAGATGAAATTGGAATTAGAAGAAATACTTTTGTGATTTTTCTATAGTCTCATCGTTGGTCGTTCTTTGGACCATTTACACTTCATATCTTAATGAAATAAAGTTGAATTTGTCATTCGTGATGTGTTAGCAGATCATTTGATAGAATGATGGGTCATTCCATCTGTCTCAAACAAAAGGATAGAAAAGTTATCAAAAAATACATAAGTGCATCTATAGTGAGATTAATCATATATGGTTCCTAAAATGGACTTATACTTCATATATCATACTTCTTAATATAATAAAACTAGTTTATACTAAACATGGACTTCCTGTAGGCCAGTGGTAGGTGATAAAGGCCAGTCTCACTTCGGTTGTGGGTTTGATTCCCATAGCCTTGTCCGACGTGATGGGTTGTTTCCCATCCTACAGGTTTTCCGTTTTCTGAAGCTATATTACTATAAAATATCATCAAAAATATCGAAAAAAGTTCTATCCTAACTTATGTCTAACATAATCCATTACAATCATTAGTCTTATCTGTAATACTTCGGTCCAAGCTCATAGTATAAAGAAAATTATTACTTGAAATGTCACGTAACAATCATGTGAATGCCATCATTTATCCACCATATATCATAAGATATATATTGTTGGTCAAATTAAAAACATGTGAATACCTTAATCTTGTATTCTCTTGAAGAATGAATACCCATTGAACATTAGTGAAAACATGAATGCAGTAAAAAGTTAACACTTTACACCAACCAAAATCCTCAAAATTCTATACTCTCAAACCATGATATCACTTAGTCCTTATATCAATCATGAGCTCATGAATACTGTCAAACATTTCATTTTCTCGTTTTCCCTTCATTATGAGCATATCATCTTTTTTCCAAAATATCTCAATCACTTTCCATGCTTACCGGTACCATAAAAGTATTGAAAACCACGATAGAAAAATACATAAATATTCCAATATTCCACGATATTACAAAGAACATTATTTTGGAATCCCATTACATAAACACTTAATCCTTCCACCAGATCGTTTTCATATTCAACATCACTAATAGTGATCGCATGGGACTTCCATTTGTCTTCTTCCTTAAGTGGTTTCTCATATCGATCATCACTAACCCTAGGATTAGGGCATTTATTATCATAATACCACATTTCCTTGCACTCGAAGCATTGAAGTGTTGGTGGTGCATTCTCTGCAGTATTTTCTTCATTCACATCATTAGAAACCCTCTTTTCATTACTTCGACACTCAGCTACTCGATGACCTTATTTTCCACACTTAAAACATTTTATAGTCCCTTTAAGACAATCAACACCATGCCTCTTTCCACAATTGGAGCATAAGGAAACATTAATCTTCTTTTCACCATTATTCTGAGATTTCTCCTTGAACTCCATCTTTCGTTTCATTTCAAAACTATGAGATGGATAAGTAACAACAACTTCCATTTCTATCTTGATAGCACAATACACAATTTCTTTATATCTATTGAAGTCTCTTATAGCTAATTCCCTTCGATGATTTGGTTTTAAGCCACTGAAGAATCGATCAACTTTACTTTCAGGTTGGATCATAAATCCAGATGCATACCTTGCAAGCCTTGTAAAATTTCCTTCGTATATACCAACAGATTCATCATCCTTTTGCTTTAGTTCAAGAAACTCCTTCTCCATCTCTGTTCAAAGAATACGAGGAAAGTACTTATTGAAAAATAATTTCATGAACTCGTCCCATTCCATGGACCCAATTTCATCTCTTGTCATCATATTCTTGATAAGATTCCACCGTTGATCAGCATCACCTTCCAAACGATATACTGCTAAGATGACATTATCATGTTAAGAACACTGGAGAACCGATAATATATTTCCAGTAGTACTGATCCATTGTTCAGCAACAAGTGGATCAGAAGACCCACTGAAAGAAGGTAGACATTTCCTCAAGAAGGACTCAATAGAATATTGTTCCCTTTTCTGCTCATTTGGAAGTCCAGAATGATTCATAGCTTGTCTAAGTATAGCAATAAGATTTTTCACTCCATCTCCCATAACATTTATTTGTTCAGGAGGACAATCATTGCATTTTCCAATACATTGATTAACACGGTTCCTTCGGGTTCTAGCCATCGTCTAAAACCCAAAAAGAATAGTGTGAGAGGAAAAAATCATGCTAGGTAAAACAATATAATAAAGGGAGAGTACCTTCAATATCTAACATCTTAGGTTACCGTAATTCTAATAATATAACCTATACTTATACTTAACCTTAGGGAAATCCCTATACATACATTAGAAATATCTATATGGATCTCACTAAAGTTCTCGCATCCTAGTTTTCAACGGTTGACTAAACCTTTCGTCTGATACCAACTGTAGAGACCCGAATCTTGACGTACATGGAAAATACATTACTTTTGTGGAATACTTAATACATAAGAAAAACAGACACAGAAGGACTGTAATAGTTTAGTGTCTTTTAAAACTCGGAATAAAATCTTCTAATTGTGGTGAAAGATCTTCAACATCTCCCAATAAAGATCTTCCCTTTTTTTCTTACCTAAAACCATTCATTATATCCTGGGGAAAAGAAAACATAAAAGGGGTGAGCACAAATTCCCAGTAAGGGTAAACATATAGAACATAAAACAATCCATAAACATTTGAATGCAAAAACATGAACATAAAATCTAAACATCAAAATCTTGAGAAAAGACATGAATCTTGGAAGTACGTAAGGCATATATCATAAAGAAATATTATGAATGAAAAAATATCATGGAAATAAAACATGTAATTGTGGCAACGATTAAGCACATGATATTATTTCCATATTAGCCAAGGCATTGCTCCCAAGAACATCTTAGTGGACAAAGTCCCTTTCTGAATCGAGTTCACTGCTCATTCCAGTCTTGTATTACTGAACCGGTTTAACTTGCCATTCCAGCCATTTCTATCTCATGATATATAAAATCTTTACACAATTCATTGGAGGTAGATATAGGTCCCACCCATCTCATAATGAAATCATTCTTACTTGTGCCACAAAATAAACTTACATCATTCATAATAACCCAACAAATAAAATGGGTTTCATAAACATCATCCCATCATCACATAATCCATATAAAAGAAATCGGTACCATTTCATAATGAGAAAAGTGAGACCATGTAAATAATGGTGACTTTATACTTGAAACATACACATATGAAATAATGTAATCTTAGATGGAAAATGGATTTGATAAAACACTTGAAATGAATTTTTGAGGAAAATATACTTTCATCATGAAAATCATTTTATTTTCACAAAATTCCATTTAAATTTAAATGAAAAGGATTTTGTAGAAAATATTCATGAAATCTTTTTTATGAAGCTTCATGAAAATAAGGCTTTATAAAACCGTAAAAATCGTTTCTTGTCGTATACATTAACAAAAATTCTTCTCGTAATTTTTCAGAAAAAGTCAAAAAGTACCTCGTAAAAAAAAGATTCCTTACATACCATGTTGAAAAAGTAAAAAATAGGTAAAAAGGACATTAAACATACATGAAACAATTTTTAGAAAACATGGGCTTGGATGATAAAGATAACCCCAGTAAATACTTACATATAAGCAATCTCGGATAGAAAACAATTGAGATTGCAACATTATCCCTTACCTTATGTCTGATATGATTCGTATGTATCCGAACCTCCTGTATAATGATTTAAATAATGTCATTTACTTATTAAAGAATCATACTCATTGTTATGATATCATATATGGTTCACTTATGCGTTTATTTTACCCGTTCTTTTGTAAATTCCATGTTATAGAGCGTTTTGAGTAAAATTGTTTCATTTGTCGTCCGTGTATTGACTTGTAATTTTTCATATGATTACATAGATAATTATTACATAACTACATAATATAAAACATGATTTATATATAATATATATTCAGAATATAATATATATAATATATCAGTAAATGGAATGAAATACACCGTTCATGGAGACGGTTGGTCGTACATACACATGATCGCTGTTTTTGTTTCCTTATTGAGTTGAATGGAATTAAGTAGATGACATACATATATATACACATAAAACCAGTAACATTATAATGCCATATATTTCATGATTACTTATTATATATACTTTATAATCATTCATGAATGGTTAACATGGAGATTGAATCTTATACCGTCGTGGAGACGGTAGTCCGTAAGTACGCACGAGCAATGATATCGTTCTCATGATCGTGGAATTGTATTGGAGTGTATGTATACTATTTCAGTATCAATATCACTTTAAAATAATCATATATATTTATTAATTACACCATTATACCCATCCAAATGAGGTGGTGGTGGAAAATAGATTACACCACGGCATGGAGACGGTATTCCGTACGTACGCACACGCGGTGATTTCATTTTCCGTAGGATGGATAGATGGTGAAATAGGGTTTTTAATACATATAATAACATATCATTATATGACTGATATTGATTTCATAACTTAATAATGAAACAACCTAAGAAGAATAAGTGGAAGAAGAAATAAAGTTCAAAGAATCGGTAACGGACATTACCTCTTCATTGAAGCGCCTCTTTGAGTCCTCCTCTTATGGAACTAAAATTGGTCTTTGAAGAAGACCAGGACCTCTAGGATGTTTCTAGGGAAGTTTAGAAGAGAATTTGGAAGGGTTTGGCCAAGCTTGAAGGCTAAAAATGGTGTGAGGAAGAGAGGGAGGAGGTGCCCTTGTATAAGGGAGGAGAGGGGCACCTTTGGAATAACTAAAAATATTATTTTATTATAAAGTAATATTCGGTTTTTAATAGCTCACAATTGAGTTATTTAGAAGCTAAGGTGGGGATGGGTGGAAATCCTCTCGTCCAATAAAATTTAGACAAGTTTAGGTTCATATTTTAACCTTATCATTTATATTTAACTTTAAGTTAGATAATATTACTTTTACCGTGTCTTTTTGTGTTCTTACACTATAAGGTTAATAAACATTCTATAACAAGCCAAACGAAACCCAAGTTGTTTATTATTAATACATATAACCGTATCTAATTCATTTGGATGAACCATAGATTTTTATTAATAAACTAACAATTAATAATATAATATTTGTTTTAAAAACTATTTTATGTCAATTTTGAAACTATTTAGTAATTGATTTTTGTAAAACTCATAACAGAATGATTAGTTAGAAAGAAGTTAATTAAATCACTACTAGCTTGTCATTTTAACCTATAAAATAAGGTTAATTCATAAAAAGTCTCAAATTACATTTATTTGGGTATTTATAACATCAATTATGTCAATATTTCATTAATATGATAATTACTGCATCATCTTTGTGTCATAAATAAATTATCTTATTTAAAGTATAAAAATTACAAATAAAATATCATTATGTTGTAAATATTTTTATATTTATAATTAATATTTATAGTCGAATTTATCTTATGTATAACCCTATATTAAAAATGATATACTTATTAAACATTGATTTTAACTATTTTAACCCTTTTTTAAATAAATTAATAATAAATGTCCTAATCTAATCCAAGTGGGCCTAAATGGTCATATTCTATTCCTATGGTTGTTTTTGGTCGAATTACACTTATACAATAGAATTAGGACATGTGCTAGGGTAATAATAATATCATTTTTACCCTTAATTACCCTATTTACTCATAACCGTGGTAAAAAGTAAAAAGTTACTATTCACCAAAAATTATTTTCATCTCATTGAACCATAGTTTACATACTAAAATCAACCATTTCTCTCGGATTTTTGAAATTATACTCACAGAAGCAGTAAAATTATGTTTTATGAAAAATTAATTTATTTAACTACCACTTAGTGGTTTCACTATTCCTCAAAAATTGAATGTTTTCAGAAAAATACCAAAAATTAGGCCTAATCTATATTTGATATTATGAACTCAAAAATAATGTCTATTTTACCAAATTAAAAAAATATCATTTGCATTAATTAATTTAAAAATTAATTCTTGTTGTCAAAACAAATAGCGTGTTCTTAAGAGATAATAACTATCAAAAGATTGACACTTGTTTATGTTTGGTTTAAATGTGAAATTACATCAAATGTCCAGCATTGTATTAATTGTAAAAATATATTCTAAATATAGTTTAAAACCACTCAAATTAATAATTTATCACTATTAATTATTTCGATTAGAAAGGTTTTTATTAATTAAAATTTAGTAATTTTCACTGTTTATCAAAAAATGAAAGTTATCCGAAAAGTACCAAAAATTCACCCTAAACTAGTTTCGATATTCCGAATCCAAAAATAAAGTCCATTTTGAAAAATATAATTTACAAAATTTCAAAAATTGGTTATTACTATTCATAACGGCTAGTTTTAATAATATTTTAATATCATATGTGTATATATATGTATGTCATCTACTTAATTCCATTCAACTCAATAAGGAAACGAAAACAGCGTTCATGCGTACGTACGACCAACCATCTCCATGAACGGTGTATTTCATTCCATTTTTTGATCTATTATATATATGTATATTCTGAATATATATTATATAAAAATCATGTTTTATATTCTGGAATTATGTAATCATGATCTAAGTAATCTTATGAATAATTACAAGTCAAAACACGGACAACAAATGAAACGATTTTACCCAAAACGCTCTTTAACATGGAATTTACAAAAGAATGGGTAAAATAATGTAATAAGTGAACCATATATGATATCATAACAATGAGTATGATTCTTGAATAAGTTAATGACATTATTTAAATCATTATACAGGAGGTTCGGATACATACAAAACATATCGGACATAAGGTAAGGGATAATATTGCAATCTCAATTGTTTTCAATCCGAGATTGCTTATACGTAAGTATTTACTGGGGTTATCTTTATCATCCCAGACCATGTTTTCAAAAAATGTATTCATGTATGTTTAATGTCCTTTTTACCAATTTTTTACTTTTACAACATGGTATGTAAGGAATATTTTTTTTACGAGGTACTTTTTTACTTTTCCGGCAAAAGTACGAGAAGAATGTTTTTTTAACGCATACGACATGAAAGGATTTTTACGGATTTATAAAGCCATATTTTCATGAAGCTTCCTACAAAATATTTCATGACTATGTTCAACAAAATACTTTTCTTTTAATGTTAAATAGAATTTTGTAAAAATAAAATGATTTTCAAGATGAAAGGATATTTTCCTCAAAATTCATTTCAAGTGTTTTATCAAATCCATTTTCCATCTAAGATGACATTATTCCATATGTGTATATTTCAAGTATAAAGTCTCTATTATTTACATGGTTTCACTTTTCTCATTATAAAATGATATCCATTTCTTTTATATGGATTATGTGATGATGGGATGATGTTTATGAAACCCATTTTATTTGTTGGGTTATTATGAATGATGTAAGTTTATTTTGTGGCACAAGTAAGAATAATTTCTTTATGAGATGGGTGGGACCTATATCTCCCTCCAATGCATTGGGTAAAGATTTATATCTCATGATATAGACATGGATGGAACGACAAGTTAAATCGGTTTAGTAATACAGGACTGGAACGAGGAGTGAACTCGATTCAGAAAGGGACTTTGTCCATTAATATGGTCTTGGCAGCAATTCCTTGGCTAATATGGAAATCATATCATCTGCTTAATGGTTGCCACAATTACATGTTTTATTTTCATGTTATTTTATCATTCTTAATGTTTCTTTATGATATATTCCTTAAGTGCTTCCATGATTCATGTCTTTGCTCAAGATTTTGATGTCTAGATTTTATGTTCAAGTTTTTGCATTCAAATATTTATGGATTGTTTTATGTTCTATATGTTTACCATTTCTGGGCATTTGAGCTCACCCTTTTTATGTTTTCTTTTCCCCAGGATATAAAGAAAGGTTTTAGGGAAGAATAAAGGTAAGATCTATATTGGGAGATGTTTATGATCTTTCACCATGATTAGATGATTTTATTCCGAGTTTCCAAAGACACTAATGACTTTATTTTACCCGTTCTTTTGTAAATTCCATGTTAAAGAGATTTTTTGGTAAAATCGTTTCATTTGTCGTCCGTGTTTTGACTTGTAATTATTCATATGATTACTTAGATCGTGATTACATAATTCCAGAATATAAAACATCATTTATATATAATATATATTCAGAATATACATATATATAATAGATTAGTAAATGGAAAGAAATACACCGTTCATGGAGAAGGTTGGTCGTACGTACGCATGAATGCTATTTTCGTTTCCTAATTGAGTTGAATGGAATTAAGTAGATGACATACATATATATACAAATAAATCTAGTATCATTATAATGTCATATATTTCATGATTACTTATTATATATACTTTATAATCATTAATGAATGGTTAACATGGAGAATGAATCTCATAGCGTCGTGGAGACGGTAGTCCGTACGTAAGCATGAGCGATGATATCGTTCTCATGATCGTGGAATTGTATTGGAGTGTATGTATAATATTTTCGTATTAATATCACTTTACAATAATCAAATATAGTTATTGTTTACACCATTATACCCATCCAAGTAAGGTGGTGTTGGAAAATAGATTACACCACGGCGTGGAGACGGTATTCTGTACGTACGCACGCGCAGTGATTTCGTTTTACGTAGGATGGATAGATGGTGAAATATGGTTGTTTAATACTTATAATAACATATCAGTATATGAGTGATACTTAGGTTGTTACTTCATAACGAAACATCCTAAGAAGAACAAGTGGAAGAAGAAATAAAGTTGAAAGAATCGGTAACAGACATTATCTCTTCTTTGAAGCACCTCTTTGAGTCCTCCTCTTACGGCAATAAATTGGTCTTTGAAGAAGACCTGGACCTCTAGGATGTTTCTAGGGAAGTGGATAAGAGAATATGTCAGGGTTTGGCCGAACTTGAAGGCTCAAAATGGTGTGAGGAAGAGAGGGAGGAGGTGCCCTTTTATAAGGGAGGAGAGGGGCACCTTTGGAATAACTAAAATTATTATTTTATTATAAAGTCATATTCGGTTTTTAATAGCTCAAAATTCATTTATTTCGAAGCTAAGGTGTGTATGGGTCTAAATCCTCTCATGAAATATAATTTAGACATGTTTAGGTTCCTATTGTAACCTTATCATTTATATTTATCTTTAAGTTAGATAATTTTACCTTTACTGTGTCTTTTTGTGTTCTTACACTATAAGGTTAATAAAAATACTATAACAAGACAAACGAACCCTAAGTTGTTTATAATAAATATATATAACCTTATCTAAGTCATTTGGCAGAACCATATATTTTTAGGAAGAAACTAACAATTAATAATATAATATTTGTTTTAAAAACTATTTTATCTCAATTTTGACACTATTTAGTAATTGATTTTTGTAAAACTCATAATAGAATTATTAGTTATAAAATAGTTAATTAAATCAATACTAACATGTCATATTAACCTATAAAATTAGTTTAATTCATAAAAAGTTTCAAATTAAATTTATTTGTGTATTTATAACATCAATTATGTCAATATTTCATTAATAAGATAATTACTGCATCATCTTTGTGTCATAAATAAGTTAACTTATATAAAGTCTAAAAATTACAAATATTATATCATTATGTAGGAAAAATTTTCAGATTTATAATTAATATTTATAGTCTAATTTATATTATGGATAACCCTATATTAAAAATGATATACTTATTAAACATTGATTTTAACTATTTTAACCATTCTTTAAATAAATTATTAATAAATGTCCTAATCTAATCCATGTGGGCCTAAATGGTCATATTGTATTCCTAATGTTGTTTATGGTCGAATTAATCTTATCAAATATAATTAGGAAATGTGTTAGGGTAATAATAATATCATTTTTACCCTTAATTACCCTATTTACTTTTAACCGTGGTAAAAAGTAAAAAGTTACTATTCACCAAAAATTATTTTCATCTCATTGAACCATATTTTACTTACTGACATCAACCATGTCTCTTGGATTTTTGAAATTCCATTCACATAAGCGATAAAAATAAATTTTATGAAAAATTCATTTTTTTTAACTACCACTTAGCGGTTTCACTATTCATCAAAAAATGAAAGTTTTTAGAAAAATACAAAAAATTAGGCCTAGACTATAATTGATATTATGAATTCAAAAATGATGTCTATTTTACAAAATTCAAAACATACCAGTTGCATTAATTAATTTAAAAGTTAATTTCCGTCATCAAAACAAATAGCGTGTTCTTAAGAGATAATAACTATCAAAAGATACACACTTGTTTATGTCTGGTTTAAATGTGAAATTACATCCAATGACCAAAATTGTATTATATTGTAAAAATATATTCTAAATATAATTTAAAACCACTCAAATTAATAATTTATCACTATTAATTATTTCGATTAAAAAGGTTGTTTTTAATTAAAATTTAGTAATTTTCACTGTTCATCAGAAAATGAATGTTATCAGAAAAGTAACAAAATTTCACCCTAAGCTAATTTTGATATTCTGAATCTAAAAATAAAGTCCATTTTGAAAGATAAAATTTAAAAAAATTCAAAAATTGGTTATTACTATTAATAATGGCTAGTTTTAATAATATTTTAATAGCATATCGCTGTTTAGTGAAGCTCGGTATTGCGTACTACACACGCTATCGAGGAAGGTTGCGATTGTGTGTAATGAAAGGCATGTCAAGGAACCGTGTTGTGCAAGCTCATTTTGGTGTAGCGTACAACACAAGACATTAATGAAATTAAAAAGAATATTTTTCATAAAATCTCGGGGTGTTACAGTAACTGGAGAAATTAATGAAGAATATGTTCCCACATATGTTTTCACCATAGTAAGTACAATGAAAATATTAGGTTAATGTAATAATATTTGGTAAAAATATGATGACCTAAAATTTTATCAATGTAATTTCTCATGTTAATATATAATTGGGTGATACATGGTACTATTGTATTATATAAATCACATAAAAGACATTATTTTAAGTAAATATGGTTATTACCAAAAAGATATAGGAATATTTAAAAGAATATTTTCAAAGACAGGAAATGAGTCAACATAATATTTCGGGACCCAATGATCATTGGTGTAGTGATATTATAAATATTAAATAAATATTTTAATTTTCCAATATTAATTATGTAAATTTTTAATAAATACAATTATGAGGATGAGATAAAATATATAAGGCCTCATTTGAGTTCAAAATGTGTTTTCCACCCTAGGTGAGGAGTGATGTCTGTTAGTTTTGGGTGCTGTTAGGAGGTGACCGTTGGGGGTGTTAATTGGAGATTAATTTATTTTATATAACTAAATGAATTCACAAATACCCCCATTGGAATCATGAAAATAGATGGTTTAGGGTATTTTCACCCATTTTTTTGGATTATCTATGGATGAACCAAGTTGAATATGTTTTACCAAAAACTATTTCTTATACATATTTTCATTTGATTGAGCTGCCGCAACATCCAACTATCATTTTTTGACCCATATTTTTCCATTTTCTTCGTGAATAAGAATCTATTATGATATTTTCAACCCAAAATCCTTTCAATGTGTTTATTTATGGTTTTATATCTCTTATTAGAATTATTCTTATGACATGGGGGTCATTCTCTGGGTTTGGAGTGAAAATTGAGGGTTTCAAGTGGCTAAAACAAATTTCAGGTTTGAAATTTCTGGTCACACAATGTGTAGTTAGGATAATATTTTTTTAAATTCCTATAATAGAGAGATTAACATTTAGGTACTACATATTATTTTATAGGGATACACACCATGTATTGAGACTTTTTCATGTGGTATAGGTACATGGAAAGACATATGATTTTGAAGTACACAACTATTTAGATGTACACGACCATACGATATAGACATGGGTTGAGTTACTTTGGAACTACCAAGTAAATTGTATTTATCCCAACCAAAAATTTAACACCATTTTAAAAGGGTGAGAGCCATGTGTGGAAACATGGACAACCAAAATGTGTTTGATAAAAGACATTCCTATGATATTTGATGATGTTACACAATATGTTAAATGGGATACACATCTTGAATTTATTTTTGTACATTCCAAGTATTATAGAGAATATTAAAAGGGGATATTTTTGGGATATACACCATGAATAATGGGTATATTTTCTGTAATTACCATTAAGACTTTTCCCTCATGTACATCTTATTTAGTACTCAGATGGAGGCCCACAAGTAGCCTTTTCAAAGTTTTTTACTATGTAGGATGAGATAGTGGCCATGGTTTGGTCATTAATGGTATGAAATGAGGTGAAATATTCAGTAATAATAATTATAAACAAATATATCAAAATTGACAAATAATTTCCCTTGGTTTATTTGCATGAGGGTTTTGTGTGGAATCACATCCTCATCATAGAAACATAACCCCGCAATGGACCCCCCTGAGTTTGTGTAGCCTGTGTGTGATAATATATTCTGTAGTGAGTTTCCTCAGCCTATTTCAACAAGAACCCTTACTGCTGAAGAGAATGCATCCCATTTTGAGGCTCATAATGATCATCATATCCTCTATGTTTTTCATTTTAGGGTGTGTAGAATTTTAGTGTCATATGTTTGCCCCTAAAATAACCCCTTTAAAGGATGATGTTTCCTGGAGGGTCAAGTATCCCCCAGTGATCTCATGGCATTGAAACCCTATTTTTTATTGAGATTCTATACTTATTATATGGTAGTAGTGTAAAGGTTTTGGTAACAAGGATGAATCCTTTCAGTTTCCTTCGATATTCAACAGTGATGATTTCCCTATGATGGGTTGAAGAGGAATCTATGAGAACAAAATTATATGGGCATCGATCTGATTCGTAATGAGTTTTTAAAGATTTGGGTTGTAGTGTGATACCCTTTTCTATGAATGATGTTTAGTATTGGGTTTTTAGTTTTCCCAAAAGTCATATGAGTGATCCTTTACACTTTTTTGACAACTACTGAGTCATAGGGTGTCTCTATAAAATTAAATAATTCACAAAAATTTTCTCTTAGATGTATTTCATCTTGGATGGAATATATGTGACATCATATTTTTTATTATTGATTCTTTATATCTCTCGATTGAGTGCCATCTGTGATGGTATGGCTCATGGCGTGCATACTACTGGATGATAATCTCCATTTAAGACAATAGTTGGATTCAATGTATGGCTTCTTATATTGGACCATGAGACATGTGTACTATTATGTGTATATTTGGGATAATCTGTAAGCCCTTGTAGTCTGTGTCGGTATGGAAGACATACAATGAGGTGATGAGATTACAAGTCCTGTAATCTGAATAATTGTTGTGATTGATATATATATATATATATATATATATATATCATTTTTTATCTTAATAATTTTAGTCAATATAATTTATCAAAATCTGTCTCTGCATTTATATTTGGTTTTTGGGTTCATATGGGTATGTTAATAATCAACATAGCATAGAATATACCTTTTCATGTATTATATTTTTAATACTAATTTGTTTTTAAATCATTCCATTGGGGATTGGGGTTGGTAGGTCATTGTGTTGGGAATGAAAGACCACGGAGCTTATTGATAGTGCATTTGATAGCAGTCCCCAGCTTTTGATAATGTTAGACTCACTTTAATTTTTTGTGGGGTTTTTGTTCCCCATTTTTCGATTTCTAGTAAGGTAATTATACTTTGTTGTTGGGTAGATTTATGCATGCATTTTTTTGAATAAATTTTATTATTATCTATACATCGTTAGAAGTATTTGGATGTTTGTGTGTGAATATGTATCACATTCTAAGGCCTTCTATGCACGTGACATGACTAAATGAAAAAAGTCACTAAACCCTGTACTATTAGAGGTGGCCTTGGGGATGTAGTGGTTCGTCTTTCCTCCAGTCATGTGGGCCATGGTTGGATGGTGTTCTACAGTCTGGAATTAGAGAAACATCCACTTTGGGACCATATTTTTATGATTTGTATAGTAGTGATATTTTATTGGGGTATAGGGAAATAATTTCATCATGACTTGAGTGTTGATTTCAGGTCATTTAATCCAGTGTTTCTATGGTCTTCGATGTATTAGTTCATTGTATATTCGATAAAATTCTAATTAACATAGAATATATAGTTACAGGTTGTCGGGGAATTTCAATCTATAATCATATATTTTTGTTTTGTGGTTTCAATGTAAATCATGAGATATCTCCACAGATATAATAGTTGACTATGAAATATCGTGTCTTATTATAGGATGTTTCTATGATGATATTCTTTAGGGTTTCTATCATAGGGTTCAGGGTATGACCCAATGTGTGATGGGTTCATCATGTTGGGGCCTGGTCAAGAGGATGGGTTTCTTCTGAGTGGATAGATGGAAGAACTTTTATCCTTTGTTATGTGTGTAAACCCATGTATAAGGGTTTAGGAGGAATTTGGTTTTGATACTGATCCCTGGATGGATCTTTTGGCATTGGATGAAAATACTTGGAGATCTCGTATTTTTCACGATCTTCTAAGGTAGGTATCTCATATAGTATAGGTTGTTCAGAACCATAGAAGACTTTCTTTTGGCACATGTATGCTCAAAAGAGGGTTTATCAATGCTTTTGAGGATATATTATTCTTCTAGGACTGAGGTATTGTTTCATTTGTGATGTTTATTGAAAATTAATTTCTTTCTATCCATCTTGTCTAGATAGAGTTAGATAAATAGTCACCAGAGAGCTGAGTCAGAGGAAAAGGATTCAGTAAGTATATCTACTGAGTATTGGTAGTAGAATACGTGTTATAGGTGAAGCAGAAGGTGGATGGGGTTGGGGTTTTTTTTCACTAGTACCATCCCAAGTAATCATGGACATGCCTGGGAAGGTAGTGACATGGACATGGGTGGTTGTAGGGGTCGGAGTTTTCTGAGCAAGAGGCCTTGAAATATTTTTGGAGTAAAGATCATTATCCTTTCTACATATATAGTAGTTATTTATATCTTGGAATGAGGTGCCTTTTATTTTCCAATTATTTAATGAGGCTTCACTAGGGTGACATGTGGAGTTGTTAGAGACTTCATATAGTGTTGTATGACATGGATTCAATCTCTTAAAAAAATGTAGGCCACCCCCATAGAGACGTGTCATTAAATGGGAAGGTTAGTGCTAACCAAAGAAGATATTGTTATGGTGTGGAAGAAGAGTCATTTTACTTGGGTGTTCAAGGTGTTTTGGTTTGGTTAAGTGTTGGAGAAAGATATTATTATAAGGGATAGGATGAAAAATTGAGAGGATGAGATTCCAAAAGCAATTCCTTATGACCAGAAGACATTGGGTATAGTTCGAGGAATGAAAAGTGTCGTAATTACCTCAATTACAGTTTCTATAGAGTCATGAGTCACATTTCCCGGAGGGTATCCCCTTTTTGGGACATGGAGACACCAGTGGATCCCTCTATCCATAAATTTATTTTATAGATCTTATATATGGTTTCATTGGTTGTTCCAGGATTTTGGAGGTATTATAACACACAGTTTTCTTACTAGGGATACCATATTTGTTTTTATGGGGTGGGGGGGGGGGTTGAGGTGTACATGAGGTTGTGTGTGGTTGATATCTCCACAACTAGTTTACTATTTAATAGTTGTACCCACACCCAAGACACAAAAATTTCTTTTTTGAGAGTCTTTAAGACAGCTGGGGCTCAACTCTTGGCCTTTTTTTAGGTTATCAAGTCTCTAGGTTTGAGTGTAGTTAGTATTAATTCATGCTCTTTAAAGACACATTAGTTGGTTGGGTTGACGATGATATATATCAGAATATTAGATTCCATGTAGTTTTTTTGATAATGATGGATCAGATCCCTGGACCTTGTATAAATGATTAAAAGTAGTATTTTTTTGAGATATCATAGTGTGTGTAACATCAGGAGTTCTATACATAAGAGAATTACTAGTATTTATAGATGTTATCATAAATTATGTGACTTATGGGATTCTCTATAAGTATAATTTCTTGGTATAGAAGGTCAGTAATATAGTATGTTCCTTCTTTGTTGTAGAATTTATGATGGATTCTTTAAATTTGAGGATTTTTTCAAACAACCAAAGGGAATGAGCATAGTAGAATATTTATTCATTGTAATTGTACCTCAACTGTTAGTGAGTAATATTATAGACCATTCAACATATTTTATTTAACCATTTGGTTTGAGATTATTTCCTAATATCTAAATATTATAGTTGATGCAACATCCTTTTTGAGTATGCATTGGTGTCATAACATGGGGTTTTTGTTTTATAGGTCTCAGATGACCGAATATCACATGGATATGATAAGGATTTAATTTTCTATGGTTGGGAGTATGTAACCTATCATAGGGTTGATAATAACACCAATCATATGGTGTGATGAGCTAATGATATTATTACATACTGTTGTGGTTCACCCAAGAGATGGGTGGTAAAACTGAAATCATTTAGTAGCTAGTTTAATTCCCCTTGGTTTTTGAAAATGTGATCTTCTTCTTAGTGAGATCACACATCACTAAGAGTTAAATATATTTATGTAGAGAGGTATTCTATCTCTGTTGTTGAGATACCGTATCTCTAGTTTTTGTGTGGGTTAGTGATTTGTAATGCTATTATTCCTATTAGAAGTAGTTAGGTTAGGTGTGAAATATTTCCACATATCATATATGATGTTACATTTTCATGATATGTTGTGAAATGTTGAATTGGATGTTATAGGAGTTGAGTATGGGATTGTATTATATGATACCTTTTGGATTTTTGAGATACTAATAGAATATCATTTGTGGAATTTTGGATCCCTTTTCCCGTGTTTATTGACAATGTGGGAACCATCTTCATAGCTTTCTTGTCTGGGATATCCTATTGAGATATCAGTTTACTCACATTTCCATTAAATTTCTCATTTTCAGAAGAAATCAGTTGATGGTGGGGATATTTTACCATCTTTAGTTTTCTAGAATGTCAATTGAATATTTATAGAATTATTTCGAATGCCAGGTGGTGAGTTGGCGTTGGATATTAGGGCCATGAGAGTGTTAATGTGGTGACATTAAAAATGTTAAATTGATTTGATCATGAACATGTATTTACATATTAAGTATGGAAAAAACTTATATTAGAGGAACTGATTGAAAATTTGTGACCATTTTGGTGTTTAGAATGTGAGTTTTAGCCTAGGCGTGACATAATGTTTGTCATCATCGAGTGTATGTTTGATGTGATTATAGGTGGTGTGTTAAATGGAGCATTATTTATTTTTTAAAATTAAAATAATAAACATAAACCTTATTTTGTTTCTTTTAATTTATGTTTTATGGGAGGTACTTCCTTATATATAGAGGCATTGAGGAATAACCTAGGCATGGAGGTTTCTCCAGACCCTTTTTTTGCTTCCTATCTCTTCAGATCATGTTGTTGTTGCATTAAATCATCATTTCATACATGAATATTTTATGATTACCAATGTGGAAAGAACATAAATGATATTTACATCTCATACCAATTTTCATTATTTTTTAATGTTTTAGATCTACTAGATGACTTCTCAGGACTCAATGGGTATCATATATCATTTCTGTGTGAAATGTGGGTGTTTTAGGTGGATCTAAGGAAATTATTGTTCTATATTTTTTACCACAAGGCATGTGTTCAAGTAATCCATTCCATATGTTCATTGATATCATGTAAGATGAACTTTTTTGTACTATATTCTAGGTACATTGTGCATACCACATGTAGTGAGGCAAATATGTGTGGCCTAGGGACATGACAGGATATGTTTTTTATGGGACATGTCCAAGTGAAATTAAATTCCCATATGAAACATATAGCAGTGTAGATACATTAAAATGGAAATGGAGATAAGATTAGGACTGACCAATAATAATACGTTGTGTAATATGGGTACACTCCATGTGGGGTTACGTGACCAATAATGCATATATATAGGAAATGACAAGACCAAGATATCTAATTAAGTAACACACAATGTTACATGGGATACAGACCTTGTGATTCATTTTATATATGTAGATTTCCAATGAATTCATGTTTAACAGTCAATTTCATGAGACACTCCATGTACCATCGGTACACACCATGTATTTCTGTTTGATAATTATACTTAATAGAACTTCTTCTTCGAGAATTATATAGAGTTTCATGAGTTTCCTTTCATAAGAAGTTTTACCTGTATAATTAAATGATATCCATATTTTTTTCGATAGGTGTAATGTGTGGTGACATTGTGGGTTACATCAGTTAGAGACATATAATTAAGTAGTCATTACATGATTTTTCCTAGTTTATTCCTATGATGTATTGGTGCATAATCTCATCCTTATTAAAGGGTCATAGCCCATATCTGGTTTTCCCAAGCATCAATATTATGGGTGTGTTCCCATATTATAGATTTAGTTGTCTCGACCCACTTTGACTATACCCATCAATGGATTAGAGAATTTCCAAGAGGCCTATAGTGATCCTCACATCCATTATGTTTCCCTTAATAAGGTTTGTGGATTTGGAATGAACAATAGTTACATGGAAATCAATCACCAAAATAAGAGGATTTTTCCAATAGGGTTAGTTTTCCCCATAGTTATCCCTCAACATTGAACCACTTTTCTAGTATCGAGATATAATCTATTGGGATAGTAGTTTGATGGAGTGAGTATCTCAAATAAATCCTCTAATTTTTCATTAGAATTATATCATTATGTTTCCTCTCAAAATGGATAAGGGGTATTTTTGACCAAAACTACAACAACACAAGCTTCCATGATATGCTTCTCTATGAATAATATAGTAGCGTGTGTTGTACGCATCTTCGAGTTCTAACACACACCACAACCAATCAAAATATACAACATGAATAGTAATACACTTTTTGGAATTTTATAAATTTTACCTTTAAAAATAGACTTCATTTTTGGATTCTTAATATCAAAATTATCTTAGGGTGATTTTTTGGTACTTTTTTCATAACTTTATTATTTTGATGAATAGTGAAAATTACTAACATTTAATTAAAAACTACTTTTTTAATCGAAATAATTAATAGAGATAAATTATTAATTTAATTGGTTTTAAACTATATTTGTAATATATTTTTACAATTTAATCCTATGTTAGCCATTGTACATTATTTCAAATTTAAACCGAACATACACAACTATCAATCTTTTGATAGTTATTGTTTCTTAAAAACACGCTTTTTTTGACAACGGGAATTAATTTTAAATTAATTTATGCCACTTGTGTGTTTTAAACTAGGAAAAAATGATTCCATATTTTTAATTAGGATGACCAAATTTTGTAAATAGGTAAATCTTATTTTTAGATATTTTGAATAATTACTTCGGTAAATATTTTATTTACCATGGTTAAAGGGTAAATCCGGTAAATAAGGGTAAAAAAATAATATTATAATAATATTAAATTAACCTAAAACATTTCATAACTCTATTGGAAGATACATGTCTGTCCATGGGCATCTTTAAGTTGATTTGGGGAACCCATGTATCCACTTGTAAGTTATAATGACACTTTATATTAATTAAGTTAAAGTAAATACAAAATGGCATAAGCATATATCTTTTAGAAAAAAAATTACATAGGGTTTTATGTGTTATATTGTTGACTATAAATATTAATTAGAAAGATAAAAATATTTCTGAAATTATGGTATTTTATTTATAATTTTAAAACATTTAATAATTAAATTTATTTATGACAAAATAATGATGCATTATTTTCATTATTAATGAAATAATCAAATAATTGGTAATATAAATGTTAAAATAAATATAATTTGAATGTTTTGATGCCATCCATGAATTTTATTGATTAAATGAAATGTTATTATTGCTTAAATTAATTTTTCTTGAATTAATAAAGTTAGGACTTTAACAAAAATCAACTATTAAATAGTGTTAAAATTGACAAAAATGAGTTTTTAAAAAAAATATTTTATTAGTAATTGATATTATATTCCTAAAAATATAAGGTTCGGCCAGAGGACATATATAATGATAGATGTTTTATTAATGGACCACATGGGGGTCTCTTGAAAGTATATAGTATGTTTATTAAGTATATAATATAAAAATATAAAGAGACATGGTAAATGTCAAACTATAAAACTAAGAGTTAAATAAAAAAGTTAAAGTTAATATAGTGACCCAAACATGTCTAAAACCTATTTTTTTAGAGTTTTTCGACCTATCACCACTTTAAGCATTAAATAATCCACTTTGGAGCCATTAGAAACCAAATATGAATTTATTATAAAATAATACTTCTAGCATTTTCTAAGGTGCCCCTCACCCCTCTTATAAAAGGGAACATCTACATCCCTATATCTCACACCTTCAAATCCTTTTGGATCAGCCATAATATTCCCAAATATCCTCCCAAAATCACTCACTTGAAAATAGAGCCCTTAGTTTTATAAGAATGACATCATAAGGATACCTTTTGATCAAATCAAAAGGTAGAACCCGAAGAAGAGGTAATGTTTTCACCACCCTCTTTCAAGTTCCTTTCTTCTTCAAATTATCCTTTCATTGTTATTTCCATTGTAAAATTATAACTCTTGTATCATTAGTATAATATGATTTTATTATAAATATGGTACAACCATATTAATTATTCTTTCTATCATTGGAATTAAATGTCAACATACGCGTGTATGTACAGTTTACCATCTCCACGTCGTGGTGTAATGGTTATTCAAAACATTATTATTTGGATGGGTATGATAATGATTTGTAATTTCTATAAATAATAATTGTATCATGATAATTATTATGTATATATGATATACCATCCATATATATATTATTTTAATATCAAAATAATGATATTGTCGCTCGTGCGTACGTATGGACTACCGTCTCCTCGAACGTGATACTATTCATTCCCCATCGTATCCATGAAAGTATAATTCTCATTGGATGATTAAAAATAATGTTTAAGGACTTGATATAATTCTATATACTAATAATATACAACCTTTCTATAACAAACATTTCTTATGTAACAAAACATATAAAAGAAAACGAGTAAGTTAACACCCAAAACGATGATAATACTAAGATATTATTAACAAATCAATGTTAAAAGATCATATATGATATCATATTAATGTATATGATTCTGGAATAATTTAATAACAATTATTTCACCACTATACATTAGTTTATCCTACCCTTAATCATGGAAACATACAAGGTAAGGGGTTTTAATCTCACTCCTTATTCTAGTGTGATTCATACCATATTTCCACTATTACCTTTTGTGTGGTGTATGTACTTCACATAATTTTATTTTTTGAGTAATACACATTAATTTATGTGTATTTACATATTAATTGTATGATACCTCTTTCATGAGATGTATTTTTCATAAGTTACCAAATTGTTAAAGGTTTATTTCACAATCTCTTCATTATCTGATGTTGTTTATACGCAATTTTCTACCAGACCTCTTTATCATCCACATCCATGTTTCATAAAAATGTATTGCAAATCATTATTACTATTTTATAGAATATGGGTTAATGTCATTTGTAACCTTGTTGAGTTTTTTTAAGTTTTTTATACTAGAATCTTTCCATCGTTTTCCAGAAAAGGTCCTTTTTAACCTTTTCGACAGAATTAAGGTAAGAATGTCATTTTTAACATATACGGCGGGTGCATCTATTTTCTGCTGTTATAAAATCGTCGAAGCTTCCCATACAAACATTTATGATTATTTTCAAAGTAAATGTTTTCTTTTATAATTATTTTACTTTTAAACTATTTAAAAAAAAGATATATTTCACTCAAATAGTTTTGATTTCATCTATGTCAACATCCATTGATGAATTTTAAGCTTATTTGAAGTTAATTTATTATGATACAAAACTTCAATATTGTATTGAATGTTTTGTGATATGTTTTATTTTGGATGTTTTATTTTTATACCATTCATGGTTTATGGATAAAGTGTTGACATTTAATATGATAGTATTAATATGTATGTTTATGTTATGTTTCAACCTATTCATATGAGGAATGCATTGGAATTAATAAGTGATGGGTGGAGCCTTCTAAAGCTCCTCGATGCATTGGTAGGTCTCATGAGACAAACTAGTGTCTTTTTACAAGGCCTTGACAAAATCATATTTTTAGTCTTGGCACAAGGCCTTGACTATGTGGTTATGATAGTTTGGAATTATGCATTCCATCATTATGAATGTGGTTATTGATATTGCATGTGATTATACAACTAGTAGAATATCCATGTGAATAAGTAAATGGAATTATTTAATTTTATATCTTTCATATTATGCTGAAGTTCATGTATAAAATTCTTTTTTAGTTATACATTTCCTTAAATGTTTATGCTTATTTATAAAAGTTTCCACTATACTATTATCCATACTGGGAATTTGAACTCACCCCTTTCTATGTTTTATTTTTCCCAGGATGTGAAGAAGTATTTTATGAATGACCTTCATGGATAGTATAAGGGGATATGAGTGTGGATACAGGATGTTGTTGTAGTTTTCACTTTATGATGTAATGTAAACTTTATGAATGTATCTAGTGCTTCCAAGGAAACTAAACTAATCGGTATTTCAATTCATGATCTTTTGTGATCATGACAATGTTATGTAATAATGGACCAACTTTGAGTAACTAGGTTCAGGGCATTATAGTTGGTATAAGAGTAATTTTAGTAAAAACCTTGGAAACTAGATTTAGATAAACTCTGATTAGAGCACATAGCCATAAGAGAGAATTTGAATATTAGTATAGAATAACATCCTAATTTTTGGTATTGTAGAGATTTTGTGAGTTTTCTAAGCAATACATCCCTGTCTAGATACAAGCATGTAGAGGCGGCTCTGACATAGATTTACCTGGGGTTAAAACCTAAAGACACCACATTGAGTTAGACTCGAACGGAAACTGGGGCACGAAAACGTGCCTTACTGCACTCTTGGTTACAGCACTCCTGGGGGATATGCTTAGGATAATTCTCATTTTCTTTACAAACCATTAAGAAGTGTTTATCAGTATATACTTCCACAAAGAAATTTTTTTATGATTAGGTATTATATCCATAAACTGTTCAATTTATGTTAATTATTTTACAAGTTTGGATTTATGTATTGTGATTCATAAACTAATATAGTGCATGACATTATTTAGAAATGGTGCCTTGTGGAAGAAATGGAAACTATATCAATGTACACACTCCATGTAGGGATTTCTCTTCTTCTCAAGATAATTATATTGGAGCTGGTGATGCAACTTGTACTGATTACCTAATCACCATATTAGGAAAACTCAATCAGGTTATGAATAATAACCCTACCCGTATGGAGCACCCTGATCTGCAGCATGGAGGATCAATGCTAGATTTATTAATGAGGTAACACCCACCGACATTAAATGGGAGTAAAAATCCCTTAGTAGTTGAGCAATTGAAAAATTCCTTTGAGAAAATATTACATGCCTTAGTGAGTAGGGAAAGGGAAAAAGTTATCATGGCAGTTTACCGCCTCACTGGAGATACTGACCAAGGGTGGTCATTGATTCAAAACACAAATGAAGATGATAAATTATCTAATATTTAATGGATATAGTTTAAAGATATTTTATTAGAAAAATAATTTCCTTGTGACCATCGAGCAGATATGGAAAGGAAATTTTTGAGTCTGAGTCAAAAAGAGTATGTCTTTACAATATTGGTGAGGTATATTGAAAATTATATGTGTAACACCAGAAGTAAGATTAATTATTTCATTGATGAGTTAAAACCATTTCTCCATCGAGCATTAGTTTCACAAACCTTCTCGTGGTAAGAAGATATTGTCTCATGCGAAATTAAGACATAAAATAAATTCTATATGTCTTATGACATTAAAGCAAAGCAAGAGAAGAAGAGATCTACTGACTACTCATGAAATGGAAATAAGGGGGAGAACGGAAAATTTGATTATCCATCCTGCTGTGAATGTGGGAAGAAACACCTCTGTACTTTCTTGAAAGGAATGGGAGGCTGTTACATGTCTGGTGAAAAAGTCCACCAATCTCATGATTACAATGAGAAGAAAGAAGGTATCGATGTTCAATGCTACAATAGTAGGGAGATGGGTTATTATGCAAATTAATGTCCTAAGCATTAGGAGATATTACCTCTGAAAAGGAAAAGGGATCAAGGCCAAGCTTATGCTATCACTATTACTGAGGTAGAAGTTCGAAAGACGTGGTGCCAGGTAATGTAATGTTTTCTACATGCTTAGAAAATGAATTATTTGATTCCGGATCATCACATTATTTCCTATCTTCATATTTTTCTAAGAAAATAATATATTTTTAATTTGATCTAATAAGGGAGTTTTCAGTTAAAACACCTAAGGGATGTATCGTCGCCATAATTTTTTGTGGATCTGTCCCCATTAGTGAAAATAAATGTTCTTTATCTACTGATCTCGTCGTCATACCAATGATTTAATTTGATATAATCCTTGGTCGGGATTGGCCTTCAGACCATGATGTGAAAATTTATTATAAGAAGAAGGAGGTTATGATTTTTGAAGATGATGATACAGAACACATTATCTATAGAGCAGAATCTTCAGCACCTAATTATTATCTAGATCCACCCCTAGTAGCTCAACTAAATTCAATTACTGAGGAGGAAAAGAATTAAATAAATGTGGGTGAGGAAATGAATGTTCAAATATGGGATTTAACTATTGTGAGAGAATATGTATATGTGTTTCTGGAATATTTACCTGGACATCCTCTAGAACGAGAAATTGAGTTTTCTATTGATTTAACTCCGAGAAGAAGGCCCATATAAAAGACCCCTTATAGAATGGCCACTGTGGAATTTGTTGAACTAAAGAAAAATACTAGAGGAATTGAGTAATAAGGTATTTATTCACCCTAGTGTTTCTCTATGATGAGCCCATGTCCTTTTTATTAAGAATAAATATGGATATATGAGGTCATGTATCGACTACAGGGAAATCAATGTTGTAATAATAAAGAACAAGTATCACCTACCTAGAATTGATGATTAATTTGGACAACTGAATGGAGCTCAATAGTTTTCAAAGATTGACCATTGATCTAGATACCATCAGTTATGAGTGAATAATTAAGACATTCCAAAGAATGCATTTCGAATGAGGTGCGAGAATTATGAGTTTACAGTAATGCCTTTTGGGCTGACTAATGCACCCACTGTATTCAGGTATATAATGAATAGAGTTTTTAAGGAATATCTCGATGATGTTTCGGGGGTATTTATTTATGATATCTTGTTATACTCCAAAATCTATAAAGAACATGAAAATAACTTCCGCATTATTCTAAAGACATTTAGAAGACAGGAATTATATGAGATGTTTAGCAAGTGTGAATTCCAGCTTCATGAGATCTATTTTCTGGGATATATTGTCTAGAAATATGGAATCTTTATTGATCATTATAAGATAATAGAAATCAGTGAATGGCCATCACCTACGAGTATAACTGAGGTATGCAATTTTATTGTTTTAGCAGGTTATTATCGATGTTTCATCCAGAATTTTTCTCGGTTGGATAACCCATTCAAAAATCTCACACGTAAAGGGGTTAAATTTGTTTCAAAAAGGGAGTGTGAATAATTTTTTGAAGAAATTATGAGAAGATTAGTCAATGATAATATATTGACTCTACCATCCGGGAATGAAGGGGTTGTTATTTATAGTGATGCATCGAAGAAATGACATGCTTGTGTCATTATGCCTAATAATAGAGTTATTGCCTATGCATCATGACAACTGAAAATACTTGAGCAAAACTATCCTAATAATGATCTTGATTTAGCTGCTGTAATTGTTTTTTTTTTGAAGAATGGAGACACTGTCTCTATGGAAAAAAATGTGAGATTTATACTGATCACAAGAGTTTGAAATACATTTTCTCACAGAAATAACTCAGCATGAAGAAAAGCCAATGGCTTGAACTACTCAAGGATTATTATTTCACGATAAAATACCACCCAAGGAAGGCAAATAAGGTTGCAGATTCTTTGAGTAGAAACGATCATGGAGTTTTGAACAAAATGAGTGTTGAAAAGGATCCCATTTTTATGGATCTAGTAAATATGGATATGGGAATCACAATGGAAGGTGAAACATCAATACTTTTTCAAATGATTGCAAAACCATCCTTACTACAAAGGATAAAGAGTTCATAGGCCGATGATGATGTGTTTAAAAAGAATATTAAAGCTCTGAATGATAGGAGATTAAGTCAATTTGTGTATGAAGATGGAATTTTGAAATTTGAGAGAAGACTTTGCTTTCCGGATATACCAGATCTAAAAAGGGAATTGTTTGATGATGGTCATAGTTCCAATTTCTCTATACACCCTGTGAGCACTATGATGTATAGAGATTTGAAGGAACATTTATTGTGGGAAAAAATGAAGAGGGAGATTAATGATTTTGATTTAAGATGTATGGTTTGTCAACAAGTGAAAGCTGGAAGACAACATCCTGGTGAAGTATTGCAACCTATTCCCATACCTGAGTGGAAATGGGATAATATCATGATGGACTTTGTCATGGGACTACCAAAGACATCTAGAAGGAACTATGCAATATGGGTCATTGTTAATCATCTTACCAAGTCAGCACAATTTCTTTCTATAAGGGAATATTTAACACTTGAACATCTAGAAAGAATATATATTTATGAAGTTGTGAGACTTCATGGAGTACCCCTATAAATTTTTTCTGATCGTGATCCACGTTTTACTTCACGATTCTGGAAAAGTATTCAGAAGGCCTTGGATACTGAACTTATTTTGAGCACTACCTACTACCCACAAACAGATGGATAATCAGAAGGGACTACTCAAACCATAAAAGATATGTTGACTGCATGCTCACTTGACTTTTAGGGAATGTGGGATCAATATTTACCTCTGGTAGAATTTTCCTATAACAATATCTTACATTCAAGTATTCAGATGGAACCATGTGAAGTGTTATATAGAAAGAGATGTCACACACCGACCTGTTGGGATGATGTTGGTGAATGAAAACTCATAGGCCTAAAACTGGTGGCGGAAATGATGGAGAAGGTGAAGGTAAACCAAAACCACATCAAATCATCTCAAAATAGTAAGATGATCTATGATGACAACTGAATGAAATATTTGGAATTTCTTGTAGGAGATCATGTTTTCATAAAGATGTCTCCATGGAAGGGAGTTATACATTTCTGTATGAAAGGTAAATTGAGTCCAAGGTACATATGACCTTTTGAAATTCTTGGACGAATTGGGGATGTAACATATTGTTTGGAAATGCCACTAAGTCTCTCAAAATTTAACGATGTGTTCCATGTATCACTTCTGAGAAATAACATTCCTGACCCAATGCGTGTACTCATATTTGAGGAATTAGAACTAGAGCTCGATCTGTCTTATTGCAAAGATCATGTCAGGATTCTTGATATGAGAGAACAAGTGCTAAGAAATCAGATGACTCGTCATGTAAAAGTTCTATGGCGAAACCATATGATGGAAGAGTAAACGTGGGAACCGGAGGAACTTATGATGAAGAACCACCCAATAATTTTTATTCATTAATATTAAAAAAAATTATAGGATGAAATTATTTGAAGGAGGGGATAATTTTACACCCCAATCTTCCACGGTACACTTCTCTTTGAATAATATAGTAGCATGTGTTGTATACAACTTCGAGTTCTAACACACACCACAACCAATCAAATTAGCCATTATGAATAGTAATACCCTCTTTTTGAAATTGTATAAATTTTACCTTTCAAAATGCATTTCATTTTTTGATTCAGAATATCGAATTTATCTTAGGGTGAATATTTTGAACTTTTCAGATAACTTTCATATTTTGATGAATAGTGAATAATACTAAAATTTAATTAAAACCAACATTTTTATAGAAATATTTAATAGTGATATATTATGAATTTGAGAGTTTATAAAGTATATTTAGAATATATTTTAACCATTTAATAAAATTTTGGTCATTGGACATAATTTCAAATTTAAATCGGACATAAAAAAATGTCAATCTTTTGATAATTATTGTTTCATAAAAACACACTTACTGTTTTGATAGTGGGAATTATTTTTACATTAATTTCTGCCACTCTTGTGTTTTTAATTGGGAATAATGGATTCCATATTTAGAATTAGGATGCCCATATTATGTAGATAGGTAACTCTTTTTTTTGGACATTTTGAACAAATACTTTGGTATATATTTTATTTACAATGGTTAAAGGGTAAATCCAGTAAATAAGGGTAAATAAATAATATTATAATAATAATAAATTGCCCTAAAACGTGTCCTAACCATATTGGTTGATACATGTCCAACCATAGGAATCTTTGAGTCTATTTTGGGACCCCATGTATCCACTTGTATATGATAATGACACTTTGTATTAATTAAGTTAATGTAAATACAAAAATAACAGAAGCATATAACTTTTAGGAAAACAATTTCTACATAGGGTTATATATGTTATATATTAGAATATAAATATTATTTATAAAGATAAAATGATTTCCTACATAATGGTATTGTATCTATAATTATTAGAAATATAATAATTAAATTTATTTATGAAACAATATTGATGGAATATTTTTCTTATTAATGAAAGAATCAAATAATTGTTATTAAAAATGTAAAAATAAATATAATTTGATTGTTTTGATTCCATACAAGAATTTTATTGATTAATATGACTTTTTATTATTTCTTAAATGAATTAGTTTCGAATTAATAAATTTTTTCAGACTTTAACAATAATCAATTATTAAATAGTGTCAAAATTGACATAAAGTATTTTTTAAAACAAATATTATATTTGTAATTGATATTCTATTTCTAAAAATATAAGGATAGGAAAAAGTACTTATATAATGATAGGTGTATTATTAATGGACCAGTTTAGGGTTTCTTGGAAGTATATAGTAGTTTTATTAATTATATAATATAAAAATACAAAGAGACATGTTAATTGTAAAACTATTTAACTAAGAGTTAAATAAAAAAGATAAAGTTAATATAGTGACCCAAACCTGTCTAAAAACTATTGGATGAACAGTTTTCTACATATCTACACCTTAAAATTTAAATAATCCACATTTAATCCACTAGAATCCGAATATGAATTTATTATAAAATAATATTTCCAGCTTTTCTTAAGGTGCTCCTCACTCGTCTTATAAAAGGGAACTTCCCCTTCCCACTAATTTAAACCTTCAAAGCCTTTTGGATCATCCAAAATCTTTTCCAAATATCCTCTCAACTTCTCTCACTTAAACCTTGTGTCCTTAGTTATATCAGAAAGCCATCCTATGGAGCCCTTTTGATCAAATCAAAAGAAAGAACTCGAAGAAGAGGTTATTTTTTCACCACCATGTTTCAAGTTCCTTTGTTCTTCAACTTCATCTTTCGTTGTACCTTCCATTATAAAATAATTACTCTAGTATCTTATACATAATGTTATGATATTATAAATTTGGTACAAAAATATTCATTATTCAATCCATCCTTTGAAATACATGTCACCATATGTGCGTACGTACGGCTTACCGTCTCCACATCGTGGTGTAATTGTTATTCAATACATTATTTTTTGGATGGGTATGATAATGATGTGTAATTGATGTAAATAATAAATATAACATTATAATTATTTTGTATATATGATATACCATCCAATTATATATTATTTTGTTATGAAAAGAAATATATTGTCGCTCGTGTGTACGTACGGACTACCGCTGTAACACCCGAGACTTTTATGTTATATAAATCATCAAAGGAATCTTTTTCTACACAACACCTTCTTGGCTTGATTTACACGCAATCGCGACCTTCCTCGATAGCTTGCGTCGTACGCAATACCGAGTTTCACTAAACAACAATATGCTATTAAAACTAGCCGTTATGAATAGTAATAACCACTTTTTGAAATTTTATAAATTTTATTTTTCAAAATGGACTTCATTTTTGGACTCAGAATATCGAAATTAGCCTAGGGTGAAATTTTCGTATTTTTCTGAAAACTTTCAATTTTTGATGAATAGTGAACCACTAAGTGGTAGGTTAAAAACTGAATTTTGCATAAAACTTAATTTTACCGCTTCTGTGAATGGAATTTTGAAAATCCGACAGACACGGTTGATATCAGTAAGTAAAATGTGGTTCAATGAGATAAAAATAATTTTTTGGTGAATAGTAACTTTTTACTTTTTTTACCGCGGTTAATAGTAAATAGGGTAACTAAGGGTAAATATGATATTAATATTACCCTAAAACATGTCCTAATTCTATTGGACAAGTGTAATTCGACCAAAAACAATCTTAGGAATAAAATATGACCATTTAGGCCCACTTGGATTAGATTAGGACATTTATTATTAATTTATTTAAAGAAGGGTTAAAATAGTTAAAATCAAAGTTTAATAAGTAAATCATTTTTAATATGGGGTTGTACATAAGATAAATTCAACTGTAAATAATTATTAGAAAGCTAAAAATATTTCCTACATGATGATATTTTATTTGTAATTTTTAGACATCAAATAATTTAATTTTTTTATGAGACAAAGATGATGCAGTAATTATCTTATTAATGAAATATTGACATAATTGATAATATAAATACCAAAATAAATGTAATTTAAGACTTTTTATGAATTACACAAATTTTCTAGGTTACTATGATATATTAGTGTTGATTTAATCAACTTGGTTCGAACATATAATTCTGTTATGACTTTCACAAAAATCATATATCAAATAGTGTCAAAATTGACACAAAATAGTTTTTAAATCAAATATTATATTATTAATTGTTATTTTATTCCTAAAAATCTAAGGTACGGCCAAAGGAATTAGATAAGGATATATATATTAATAATAAACAATTTGGGGTTCGTTTGGCATGTTATAGTAAGTGTATTAACCATATAGTGAAAGAAAACAAAAAGACACGGTAAAAGTTAAATTAATTAACTTAGAGTTAAATCTAATTGATAAGGTTAAAATAATACAATAAACTTGTCTAAATCCTATTGGTTGATTGGATTTCGACCCATCCCCACTTTAGCTTCGAAATAAGACCCTTTGGAACCATTATAAACCGATTTTGACTTTAATATAAAATAATATTTTGAGATATTCCTAAGGTGCCCCTCTCCTCCCTTATAAAAGGGCACCTCCTCCCCCTCCTCCTCACACCAATTTGAGCACTCAAGCTCGGCCAACCCCTGCCATTTTCTCCTCTCCACTTCCCTAGAATAATCCTAGAGGTCCTGGTCTTCTCCAAAGACCAATCTTAGTTCCTTAAGTGGAGGATTCAAAGAGGCGTTCCAAAGAAGAGGTAATATCCATTACCGATCTTTTCAATTTCTTTCTTCTTAAACTTCTTCTTATTTAGTTGTTTCATGATAAAGTAATAACATCAGTATTACATACATACTGATATGTTATTATAAATATGAAACAACCCTAATTCACCTTCTATCCATCCTACGGAAAAATGAAATCACCGCGCGTGCGTACGTACGGAATACCGTCTCCACGCCGTGGTGTAATCTATTTTCCACCATCACCTTAAAAGGATGGGTATAATGGTGTAATGAGTAACTATATATGATTATTATGAAGTAATATTTATACTGAAATAATATATATATACTTCAATATAATTCCACGATCATAGGAACGATATCATCACTCGTGCGTACGTACGGAATACCGTCTCCACGATGTGATGCGACTCGTTCTACATGATCTTCATTTCATAATGATTATATAAATGAATTGAATGAATGAATATGGTATATACTACACTAATACAATTCTGTAAATTAATTATCTATAACCTAAAGATAAGAATAAAAATTTATTCGACAAAACACGCATAAGAACAAAAAGTTATAAAGACCCGAGTAACAAGTAACAATGAAATATTACAAACAAGAAGCTAATAATATGACCATATATGATATCATATCAATATGTATGATTCTGGAATAAGTCAATAACATTATTTAAACCAATATACAGGAGCTTCGGACACGAACAAAGCAAATCGGGCCTAAGGTAAGGGAAATATCACTATCTCATTTTTATCCGAGATTGTTTATTCGTAAGTATTTACTGGGGTGTATTTTATCATCCACATCCATGTTTCATCAATATGTAATATTATTTCCATCCACCTACAATTTTTAAAATCCATTTTTACCCTTCGGTGAGTTTTTAGTAATATGTATGAAAGGAATCTTTTGTCGTACGAGGTACTTTTTGACTTTTCCGACAAAAGTATGAAGAATGTTTTTTTTAACTTATACGGCATGAATGGATTTTTAAAACATTATTTCCAAGAAAATTCCTTTACATGTTTTCAAGTTTATTTTTAATCAACTTCTTTTATTTTAAAGTTGGATGACATGTTATGAAAGGAAAAATGTTTTTGAAGTAGAAAGGATATTTTCCTCAAGAATGGAGTTCAAGTATTTTATCAAAATTATTTTCCATCTAAGATAATAAAAGGGTTCTGTTTTTATCCCTATTATTACATGGATTTGATTATGTTGTGATGGAAACATTTTTATGAATTCCTTTATCTTATATGAATTGTTTTATGATGTCATGTTGTTTAAGAATCCCATTTTTATTACATGGGTTATGCGATGATGTATGATTTATGATTATTTGGCACACATAAGAAAGGATTCATTATAAGATTGGTGGGACCTATATCTCCCTCCAATGCTTTGGGTAAAGATTTTATATCTCATGAGATAGACATGGCTGGAACGGAAGGTTATTTCGGTTCAGTGGTACAGGACTGAAACGAGGAGTGAACTCGGTTCAGAAAGGGACTTTGTCCACTAAGATAGTCTTGGCAATGAGTCATGACTAACAAGAAATGATTTTCCATGATTATGTGTGCATGCCACAAAGTTTCAAGTCTTATGTTATGATTATGGGGATCTCATTTTCACTTCTATGATTTATTCCATGATAAGATATTATGATCTCTTTTGCAGGTTTTGATTTTCAAAAAGATATGATATGATTTTTATTTCCTTTATATGCCCTTGCTGAGCATTTGAGCTCACCCTTTTATGTTTTCTTTTCCCCAGGTCAGGAAGATGGATATTAAGTAGAATATGCTAAAAGGGACCCTAGATATGATGAAATAAATGGGAGACACTGTAGAAGATTTATGAACCAGTTGTTTATGCTTCCCAGTTTCTAAAGACACTATACCTATATGGTCCTTTGTGGTTTTGAAATATGTTGTAAAAAGTGTGCTTCAATTTCGAAGTATTAACAATGTATGTAAAGTATGGGTCGTTATAGTTGGTATCAGAGGAAAGGTATAGTTAACCTTTGGAAACTAGGATGTGAAATCCTTAGTAAGAACCCTAAGGATAAGTCTAAGCATTGAACACAATCTTAGTGTTTTAGAAATGGCCTTGAATAACCTAGGATAAGACCTTAAGCATGAAAATTTTATTCTTGATTATGTGGTTTCCTATTATAATTAGTGTTGCTCACACTATTCTTCTTGGTTTTAGTCAATGGCTGGAACCCGAAGGAACCGTGTTAACGCGGAATGCGATGGGCAATGCAATGATTGTCCCCCTGAGCAACCAAACGATATGGGAGCTGGAATGAAAAATCTTGTAGCCATGCTCACACAACTTTCTCAAGCTATGAATCATGCAGGATTTCCAAACGAGCAAAGGAGGGAGCAAAATTCTGTTGAATCCTTCATGAGGCAACGTCCACCTTCTTTCTGCCGGTCTACTGATCCATTAGTTGCTGAAAAATGGATTAGTACTACTGAAAATATATTTTCAGTTATTCAATGTTCTAAACATGATAAAGTCATCCTAGCAGTGTATCGTTTGGAAGGAGATGCTGATCAATGGTGGAATCTTGTTAAGAATACGAGGAAAAGGGATGAAATTGAGTCTATGGAATGGGATGAGTTCAAGAACTTATTTTTCAATAAGTACTTCCCTCGTATTCTCCGAACAAAGATGGAGAAAGAGTTTCTTGAACTGAAGCAAAGGGATGATGAATCTGTTGGTACCTATGAAGAAAATTTTACAAGACTTGCATGGTACGCTTCTGGTATTATTATCCAACCTGAGAGTAAGATCGATCGATTCATTAGTGGCTTAAAACCAAGTCTTCGAAGGGCGTTAGCCATAAGGGACTTCAATAGCTACGAGGAAATCGTTCGATGTGATCTCAAAGTCGAGATGGAGATTGGAGTAACCCATCAGTCACATGGGTTTGGTAAGAAGAGGAAGATGGAATTCAAAGAAAAATCTAAAGAGCACACGGAAAAGAAGATGAGCTTTTCCTTATGCTCAAAGTGTGGAAAGAAACATGGAGGGAGTTGTCTTAAAGGGACAAGTAAATGTTTTAAATGTGGAAAAGAAGGTCATCGGGCATTTGAATGCCGTGATAATGGGAAGAAGATGTCTAATGACGCAAACAAAGGAAGGGATACACAGAATGAACCTACTACACTTCAATGTTTCAAGTGCAAGGAGATGGGGCATTATGCCAATCAATGCCCAAATCCAAGGGTTGATGATGATGGTCGACGTCAACAAACTCTTAAGGCTAAAGACAAAGGAAAGTCACATGCAATTTCTATCAGCGATGTGGAGTACGATAACGATGTGGTGAAAGGTACACTTACCATCCACTCTAAAGTAGCAAATGTTTTATTTGATTCTGGATCCACCCACTCTTTTATTTCTGAAGACTTTTCTAAGGGTATCACCATATTACCTCAACAATTAGATGTTGAGTTAGCTGTTACAACACCTAATGGCACATCAATCGCATCAAAAGTTTATAATTCTTCTCCGATCGAAGTTTGTGGGAAAGTGCTTCCTGCAAATCTTGTGATCCTTCCTTTAGTGGAATTTGATGTGATTCTTGGCATGGATTGGATTTCTCTACATGGAGCTCATATCGATTGCCAAAGAAGGGAAGTCACATTTCATATTCCAGATCAATCTACGATCGTCTATCAATGCAAGGATGAACATAACCTTCCAGTGGAAATTTCTTCCATCTTATGGGTATTGATTCCACTAAATGAAGGTTATTTATCTCAAATGGTTGGTGAGAAACTCACGATTAAGAATATTCCCATTGTACGGGAGTTTGATGATGTCTTTCCGGAGGAATTGTCGGGTCTTCCACCAAATCGTGAAGTTGAGTTTTCAATAGAACTCGTACCGGGTGCTTTGCCTATTTCAAAGACACCTTATAGAATGGCCCCAATTGAGTTGCAGGAATTGAAGAAGAAACTCCAAGAGAATCTTGATAAGGGATTCATACGCCCTAGTGCGTCACCTTGGGGAGCACCTGTTCTATTTGTTAAGAAGAAAGATGGATCAATGAGACTTTGCATTGATTATCGAGAACTTAACAAGATCACTATCAAGAACAAATATCCTCTCCCACGCATTGATGTCTTATTTGACCAACTACGCGGAGCTCAATACTTTTCCAAGATTGATCTTCGTTCAGGGTATCATCAATTAAGGGTCAAAAGGGAGGATATACCAAAGACGGCTTTCCGTACAAGGTATAGACACTATGAATTTATAGTGATCCCATTTGGTCTTACTAATGCCCCTGCTATCTTCATGGATCTAATGAATAGAGTCTTTAGAGACTATCTTGATCAATTTGTGGTAGTCTTTATAGACGATATTCTTGTCTATTCAAAGAGAAAGGAAGAGCATGAAGATCACTTGAGAATTATATTGAAGACCCTGAGAAAGGAGAAGCTTTATGCCAAATTTACCAAGTGTGAATTTTGGCTTCAAAAAGTTTCATTTTTGGGTCATATAATCTCAAAAGAAGGGATATCTGTGGATCCAGCAAAAACAGAGGTTATCGAAAGATGGTCAAGACCAACAACAGTAACTGAGATCGGAAGTTATCTTGGTTTGGATGGATATTATCTACGTTTTGTAAAAGATTTTTCACGATTATCTAATCCAACCACCAAGTTGACTCGGAAGGGGGTTAAGTTTGTCTGGACAGAGGAATGTGAAGAGAATTTCAAGGAGTTGAAAAGAAGGTTATCCAGTGCACCTGTGCTCACACTGCCTTGTAGTGGAGAAAGGTTTGTGATCTACAGTGATGCATCCAATAAGGGATTGGGGTGTGTTCTTATGAAAAATGATATGGTGATAGCTTATGCCTCGCGACAGTTGAAAATCCATGAGCAAAATTACCCAACACATGATTTGGAGTTGGCTGCGGTAATCTTTGCATTAAAGATTTGGAGGCATTACCTTTATGGTGAAAGGTGTGATATTTATACTGATCATCAAAGTTTAAAGTATATTTTCACACAAAAGGAGTTGAATATGCGTCAAAGAAGATGGTTGGAGCTGATTAAGGATTATGACTGCTCAGTCCATTACCACCCTGGGAAAGCAAACAAGGTGGCAGATGCATTAAGTCGACAAGACCATGCTAGTTTATCCATGATGAGGATCACAAAAAATCCAATATTTATGGATTTACAAAGGATGGATCTTGGAATTATAATGGAAGGGGAAAAATCTTATCTTTCTCAAATGAATGTTCAACCATCTATACATGTTAAGATTAAAGAGGCACAGAAAGAAGATGTCGAGTTACAAAAGAAGGTGAGAAATGTTCCTGAATTCAACCTTGATTGTGATGGGATAATAAAGTTCATGAATCGGGTTTTTGTTCCTTCCATCCCCGAATTAAAGAAGGAGCTGCTGGATGAGGCTCATAGTTCTTCATTCTCTATTCATCCTGGAAGCACGAAGATGTATAGGGACCTGAAAGAGTACTTCTGGTGGGATGGCATGAAAAGAGATGTTGCTGAATATGTATCTCGATGCTTGGTTTGTCAACAAGTTAAAGCTGAGAGACAGAAGTCTAAGGGGATGTTACAACCATTACCCATACCCGAATGGAAATGGGAAAACATCACTATGGACTTTGTCACAGGACTTCCTAAAACATCCAAAGGCAATAATGCTATCTAGGTCATAGTTGATCGTCTTACAAAGTCTGCACACTTCATTGATATTACAGATGATTTGTCTCTAGATCAGCTTGCCAGGATATATGTAAAGGAAGTGGTAAGATTGCATGGAGTACCACTTTCTATTATATCTGATCGAGTTCCGAGATTTACCTCGAAGTTCTGGCGAAGTCTTCAGCATACTCTGGATACAGAGTTGAGTTTCAGCACTGCTTATCATCCCCAGACAGACGGTCAGTCTGAGAGAACAATTCAAACCCTAGAAGATATGTTGAGAGCTTGCTCTATGGATTTCAAAGGAGGTTGGGATCAACACCTACCTTTGGTGGAATTTTCTTATAATAATAGCTTTCACTCCAGTATTCAGATGTCTCCTTATGAAGCTCTCTATGGAAAAAAATGTAGGACTCCAACTTGCTGGGATGAAGTTGGGGAAAGAAAGCTATTAGGACCTGATCTCGTTGATGAAATGGCAGAAAAGGTCAGATCTATTCAACAACACATAAGAGCAGCTCAGAGTCGACAGAAAAGTTATGCCGACAACCGAAGAAAAGATCTAGAGTTTGAAGTGGGCGATAAAGTGTTCTTACGGATATATCCCTGGAAGAGGGTTATGAGATTTGGAAAGAAGGGGAAGTTGAGCCCTAGATATATCGGTCCTTTCGAAATACTGGATCGTGTTGGGAAGGTAGCTTACCGATTGGCGCTTCCACCGAATCTCTCTCAAGTTCACGATGTGTTCCATGTATCTCTCCTGAGAAAGTACATACCAGATCCTTCACATGTACTCAGCTCAGAAGTTGTACCGCTGGAGGAAGATCTTTCTTATGAAGAACAGCCGATAGAGATTCTGGATCGTAGCGAAAAAGTCCTAAGAAACAAGACCACTCGCTTGGTGAATGTTTTATGGAGAAACCACCAACTTGAAGAAGCTACATGGGAGCTTGAGGATATGATGAGGGAGAAGTATCCTCATCTGTTTGTTGCAAAGTGACGAATTTCGAGGGCGAAATTCTATTTAAGGGGGGTAGAATGTAACACCTGAGACTTTTATGTTATATAAATCATCAAAGGAATCTTTTTCTACACAACACCTGCTTGGCTTTCTTTACACGCAATCGCGACCTTCCTTGATAGCTTGCGTCGTACGCAATACCGAGTTTCAGTAAACAACAATATGCTATTAAAACTAGCCGTTATGAATAGTAATAACCACTTTTTGAAATTTTATAAATTTTATTTTTCAAAATGGACTTCATTTTTGGACTCAGAATATCGAAATTAGCCTAGGGTGAAATTTTGGTATTTTTCTGAAAACTTTCAATTTTTGATGAATAGTGAAACCACTAAGTGGTAGGTAAAAAACTGAATTTTGCATAAAACTTAATTTTACCGCTTCTGTGAATGGAATTTCGAAAATCCGACAGACACGGTTGATATCAGTAAGTAAAATGTGGTTCAATGAGATAAAAATAATTTTTTGGTGAATAGTAACTTTTTACTTTTTTTACCGCGGTTAATAGTAAATAGGGTAACTAAGGGTAAATATGATATTAATATTACCCTAACACATGTCCTAATTCTATTGGACAAGTGTAATTCGACCAAAAACAATCTTAGGAATAAAATATGACCATTTAGGCCCACTTGGATTAGATTAGAACATTTATTATTAATTTATTTAAAGAAGGGTTAAAATAGTTAAAATCAAAGTTTAATAAGTAAATAATTTTTAATATGTGGTTATACATAAGATAAATTCAATTTTAAATTGTCATTAGAAAGCTAAAAAGATTTCCTACATGATGATATTTTATTTGTAATTTTTAGACATCAAATAATTTAATTTATTAATGAGACAATGATGATGCAGTAATTATCTTATTAATGAAATATTGACAAAATTGATAATATAAATACCAAAATAAATGTAATTTAAGACATTTTATGAATTACACAAATTTTCTAGGTTACTATGATATATTATTGTTGATTTAATCAACTTGGTTCGAACATATAATTCTGTTATGACTTTCACAAAAATCATATATCAAATAGTGTCAAAATTGACACAAAATAGTTTTTAAATCAAATATTATATTATTAATTGTTATTTTATTCCTAAAAATCTAAGGTTCGGCAAAATTAATTATATAAGGATATATATATTAATAATAAACAATTTGGGGTTCGTTTGGCATGTTATAGTAAGTGTATTAACCATATAGTGAAAGAAAACAAAAAGACACGGTAAAAGTTAAATTAATTAACTTAGAGTTAAATCTAATTGATAAGGTTAAAATAATACCCTAAACATGTCTAAATCTTATTGGTTGATAGGATTTAGACCCATCCCCACTTTAGCTTCGAAATAAGACCCTTTGGAACCATTATAAACCGATTTTGACTTTAATATAAAATAATATTTTGAGATATTCCTAAGGTGCCCCTCTCCTCCCTTATAAAAGGGCACCTCCTCCCCCTCCTCCTCACACCAATTTGAGCACTCAATCTCGGCCAACCCCTGACATTTTCTCCTCTCCACTTCCCTAGAATAATCCTAGAGGTCCTGGTCTTCTCCAAAGACCAATCTTAGTTCCTTAAGTGGAGGATTCAAAGAGGCGTTCCAAAGAAGAGGTAATATCCATTACCGATCTTTTCAATTTCATTCTTCTTCAACTTCTTCTTCTTTAGTTGTTTCATGATAAAGTAATAACATCAGTATTACTTACATACTGATATGTTATTATAAATATGAAACAACCCTAATTCACCTTCTATCCATCCTACGGAAAAATGAAATCACCACGCATGCGTACGTACGGAATACCGTCTCCACGCCGTGGTGTAATCTATTTTCCACCATCACCTTAAAAGGATGGGTATAATGGTGTAATGAGTAACTATATATGATTATTATGAAGTAATATTGATACTGAAATAATATATATATACTTCAATATAATTCCACGATCATAGGAACGATATCATCACTCGTGCGTACGTACGGAATACCGTCTCCACGATGTGATGCGACTCGTTCTACATGATCTTCTTTTCATAATGATTATATAAATGAATTGAATGAATGAATATTTTATATACTACACTAATAACATTCTGTAAATGAATTATCTATAACCTAAAGATAAGAATAAAAATTTATTCGACAAAACACGCATAAGAACAAAAAGTTATAAAGACCCGAGTAACAAGTAACAATGAAATATTACTAATAAGAAACTAATAATATGACCATATATGATATCATATCAATATGTATGATTCTGGAATAAGTCAATAACATTATTTAAACCATTATACAGGAGCTTTGGACACGAACAAAGAAAATCGGACCTAAGGTAAGGGAAATATCACAATCTCATTTTTATCCGAGATTGTTTATTCGTAAGTATTTACTGGGGTGTATTTTATCATCCACATCCATGTTTCATCAATATGTAATATTATTTCCATCCACCTACAATTGTTAAAATCCATTTTTACCCTTCGGTGAGTTTTTAGTAATATGTATGAAAGGAATCTTTTGTCGTACGAGGTACTTTTTGACTTTTCCGACAAAAGTATGAAGAATGTTTTTTTTAAATTATACGACATGAATGGATTTTTAAAACATTATTTCCAAGAAACTTCCTTTACAAGTTTTCAAGTTTATTTTTAATCAACTTCTTTTATTTTAAAGTTGTATGACATGTTATGAAAGGAAAAATGTTTTTGAAGTAGAAATGATATTTTCCTCAAGAATTGAGTTCATGTATTTTATCAAAATTATTTTCCATCTAAGATAATAAAAGGGTTCTGTTTTTATCCCTATTATTACATGGATTTGATTATGTTGTGATGGAAACATTTTTATGAATTCCTTTATCTTATATGAATTGTTTTATGATTTCATGTTGTTTAAGAATCCCATTTTTATTACATGGGTTATGCGATGATGTATGATTTATGATTATGTGGCACACATAAGAAAGGATTCATTATAAGATGGGTGGGACCTATATCTCCCTCCAATTCATTGGGTAAAGATTTTATATCTCATGAGATAGACATGGCTGGAACGAAAGGTTATTTCGGTTCAGTGGTACAGGACTGAAATGAGGAGTGAACTCGGTTCAGAAAGGGACTTTTTCCACTAAGATAGTCTTGGAAATGAGTCATGACAAACAAGAAACGATTTTCCATGATTATGTGTGCATGCCACAAAGTTTCAAGTCTTATGTTATGATTATGGGGATCTCATTTTCACTTCTATGATTTATTCCATGATAAGATATTATGATCTCTTTTGCAGGTTTTGATTTTCAAAAAGATATGATATGATTTTTATTTCCTTTATTTGCCCTTGCTGAGCATTTGAGCTCACCCTTTAATGTTTTCATTTCCCCAGGTCAGGAAGATGGATATTAAGTAGAATATGCTAAAAGGGACCCTAGATATGATGAAATAAATGGGAGACACTGTAGAAGATTTATGAACCAGTTGTTTATGTTTCACAGTTTCTAAAGACACTATACCTATACGGTCCTTTGTGGTTTTGTCATATGTTGTAATAAGTGTGCTTCAATTTTGAAGTATTAACAATGTATGTAATGTATGGGTCGTTATAACCACCTCCACGAATGCGATGTGATTCCTTCCCCATCGTATCCATGCAAGTATAATTCTCATTTGATGATTAAAAAAATTACGTGCTTTATATCATTATTCATACAAATAAAATACATTTTATCCATAACAAATATGACATATGTATGAAAAATATAAAATAAAACAAGTAATTTAACACCCGAAATGACGATATTACTAAGATATTATTAATAAAGCAATGTTAAAAGATCATATATGATATCATATTGATGTATATGATTATTGTATAATTTAATAACAATTATTTCACTATTATACAAGAGGTTAACCTACCCTCAACCAAGTAAAATTACAAGGTAAGGGGTGTTTATCTCACCCCTTATACAAGTGAGATTCATACCATATTGCCACTTTATATTTTTTGTGGTGTATGTACAACCCATAATTGTATTCTTTGTGTAATACACATTAATTTATGCGTATTTACATATTCATTGTATGATACCTCTTTCATGGGGTGTATGTTTCATAAGTTACAAAATTGGTAAGGGTTTATTTCAAAATCTCTTCATTATCTGAAGTTGTTTATACGTAATTATCTACTTGGACCTCTTCATCATCCACATCCATGTTTCTTAAAAATGTATTTCAAATAATTTTTTATATTTTATAGACTATGACTTAAAGTCATTTATACCCTTTTTGACTTTTTATAAGATGTTTATAAAGTAATATTTATGTCGTTTTCCAAACAAGGTCATTTTTAAACTTTTCGATAGAATTAAGGTAAGAATGTCTTTTTTAACTTAAACGGCAGGTGCGGCTATTTTCCACCATTATAAAATCGTCGAAGCTTCCCTTACAAAAATTTAATAATATTTTGGATGTAAATTTTTTCTTTTATAATTATGTTACTTTTAAATGATTAAAAAAGATATATTTCTCTAAAATAGTTTTGATTTCATCTATGGAAACATCCTTTGATGGTTTTTAAGCTTAATTTATGTTGATTTATTATGATACAAAACATCCATATTGTATTGATGGTTTTGTGATATGTTTGACTATGGATGTAAATTTTTTTTACCATTCATGGTTTATGGAGAAATTATTGACATTTCATATGCTAGTTTTATTACAAATGTTAATGTTATGTTTAAACATATTCATATGAGGAATGCATTGGACTTAATAAGTGGCGGGTGGAGCCCACTATAGCTCCTCGATGCATTAGGAGGTCTCATGAGAGAAACTATTGTATTGGATCAAGGCCTTGACAAAATCATATTTATAGTCTTTGAACAAGGCCTTGACTATGTGGTTATGATAGTCTGGTGTTATGCATTCCATCATTATGAAAGCGGTTATTGATATTGCATGTGATTATTTGACTAGTAAAATATCTATGTAAATAAGTAAATGGAATTATTTCATTTTATTTCTTCCATATTATGCTGAAGTAAAAGTCTAAAAGGATATTGTTTTAATATACATTGGCTTAAATGTTTATGTTTATTTATGAAAGTGTCCACTATATTGTTTTCCTTACTGGGCATTTGAGCTCACCCCTTTCTATGTTTTATTAATCCCAAGAAGTGAAGAAGTATTTTATGAATTACCTACAGGGATAGTATAAGTGGATATGAGTGTGGAGACAAGGTGTTTTAGTATTTTTCACTTTATGATGTAATTTAAACTTTATGAATGTATCTATTGTTTCAAGGCTTCTAAACTAATCGGTTTTTTGAGACTTGAGCTTTTTTGATCATGCCAATGTTATGTAATAATGCACTGACTTGAGGTAACTGGGGTAGGGGAGTTACAAAGACTATATGGTAATTGATCAACTATTTAGTGAGTTTGTTATAGATGTTCTTCGCGATATGATTCCTGTTTCTATCTGGGGTTTTCAGCGAGGGTTCATAGTGCCTCCCATAGGTCTTAACATTGATCCACATACATGGGGTTTTAGATCAATCATGTTATAGGGTGATATAATATGTCACAAGATATAATGATCATGTTATCACATATGTATTCAATTTTGGATGGATGGTATGTTACATTCAAATTATGATACTTGATGTGTGATATCTCTCATAAGATTGACATCAGGGATGGTAGGGGTCGTATAGAGTGTACTCTTAGATGAGCATAACCACTTGAGACTCAAGTTGGATTCTATGGATGGATTAATGGAAGGGAAATGAAACATGGTTTATGTTACAATTATATCTATTATATTGTGAGAAACCATTTTTTCTTAATCGTTCTTGACATACTAGGGGGTATGAGCTCAAAATTCATGAATATCATGGGAGTGTTCAACATAGAGTTATCTATCTCCCTTTGGTTCTCTCCTCTATAATATGGTTGACTAAAAAATTTTATATAAATTTATCATTTTTATTTTGTGGTTTTGGGGGAATCTAGTGTTTTATTATTATACTCACCCCTATACGGGATCTTCTCATACATGAAATGTGTGGGGCAGAAAATAGTTATTCTAGCAGAATCCCAATGGGACTAGGACCATGTAGAGATTATCAATATGATTGATAGTACGAGGTTCGTAACTGATGTCCACTTTATTGAATTCCCCACATTATGATTAGGTTATAACATTTTCATATTTTTCTTTGAATTGATGTTTTTTCTATATTTCATTATAGTAAAACATTCGTACATATGTTTGAGATAGATGTATCAATGAATTTTTATATGTTTTATTATTATATGTTAAGTATATCATGGATTTTTATTTGGGTGCATGAATTCAAGATCAATTTAATAAGGCCTCCCACGTGTGTGATATGTCTATTCAATGCTAATATCAAGCCTCTGGCATATTAGAGGCCAGCTTGGAGTAGTGGCGGCTCAACCTTCCACCTGGCAGGTGATCTCTAGTGGGTCAGGTAGTAACATAATAAATGAATTTAAATTTTATAATATTAATTTAAAAGTTAAATTTATAGAATATATATGGATAAAATAATTGAAGGTATTAAAAAATAATAAAAATATAAAATAAAATAATAAAAAATATGAACATTAATATATATGTCATCCCGACCTAATGGAAGATGCGAACAACAATATAAAAATAAAGATGAATATTTTTTTTGAAATTAAAATTTTAAAAATTAAATATTACATATAAATTTTATGTTAAATTAGAAGTGAATGGGGAATATATAAAATAAAAGGTAGTAATAGGAAGTGGGGTACCTAATCAAATCTCACCATTGAAATAGAAACATGAACATTGGAATATAAATTAGAAAATTATAAAAAATATATAGACTATGTGAATAGTAACAACTCTTATGTAAGTGTAAAATAATAATTAGGATTCTTGTAAAATGTAAATCATGAATACTTATATCCTGATTCAAGTATGTAAATTTTTTAAAATTGATAAAAATGATATATTTTTATGAAAACATATTTCTTTTGTTTTCATTTTTATAACAAATATAATGATTTAAATAAAGATATATTTTCATAATATTGGGTTTAAAATAACATTATGTTGTATAACAATGATTATATTTGGTTATGCATCCTCAAATAATTTTTAAAGGGTCAAAAAATTGATCATAATATTAAAATTGGGTTTTTTTAAAATAAATTAGGATTTTAAAATAACTTATATTTCTCACTCATCAATTTTTTTTCTAAATTAAATTATGTTTTTTAATATAAACATAAAAAAATAGTCTGTATTTTTGTATTTTTCTAAAATAGTTTAATTTTTGTGAATAGTAAAATACACAAATGTATTATATTTGACATTATAATCAAAATACCTGATTTGTAAGTCTTGTGTGATGTAAGAAAGTAGTTTTTCAAAATAAAATGCACCATTTAAAATATAAAGCCACATGATTCATCACTATTGGATGTCTTAATACCAAATAATAAACAAATGATTATAATATTGAAAATCACCCCTCTCCTACCCTTATAAATACCAGCCCCCAAAACTCTTTATACTCACACCATCTATTCCAATCATCTTGTAAAATTTATACCCAATTATCTTCCCAATAAACTAACCCATTCACTCATGCTACGAGTCTCACCAAAAGGGAAATTCAATGTTCTGTAAGGATTTTTTCAATGAGATTACATTCATGAGGTAATATTGACAAACTACATCATTAAAATTAAATTCATCTTCTACCATGTCCATACCTCCCCAATTTAACATGAAATAAAAAATATATTATCATATGTATTTTGGATTGTTTTAGAGATACTAAAATATCTACCATAAATCCTCTTTTATTCTCCTACTAATCTAAAAAATAATCCATTCTCCATATTATGTATGTTCACACCCTCTATGGGTGATGAGTTTTCATTTCCCTTTTAAATTAAATGATTGTCACAAAAATAGTGTTATAGTAAAATAATATTATAAATTTATATTATAACATATTCAATATTTTGGAATTAATATATACACATTATATAAAATACAAAACCCGGTTAATGATTGTGGGTAAAGAACCTAAATCCTGTAACTACATCAATTTAATATTTTTACAAATTGAATCATCTTATGTTCAGAATATAATAAGATATTTTGGACCATTATAGTTTATGGATGTGAATAAAAATAATTAAATTTAGCTTATGATTTTTGTCAATTTGACTAGAACATAAATAATTATAGAAAAGTATTCATCCCAATAACAATGAAAAAAGCCCTCAAGGAAATTAAATTTAGTCTATATATCTAAATAAAATATTTATAAATAAATATAAGATTATTATTTTAATTTAATAATATATCATAATGGTTTTAAATAATTATTTATTTAATTAAATTTTATTATTCAAGACACAGTGTGGAAGTGTGGAATGATTTTGGAATATATTGTAAATGATCTCTTTGAATCCCCCTATTTCTTTGGGTTATAACCTCTCTCTCTAATTCATGTTTTCTCTCTACATAATTTTTTTGAATGATTATAAATTCCATATATATTCACCTTACATATATAGAAGTCATATTATCCATAACATTGATTAGGTAATATATTCCTTATATTCTTTTCAAAATTTCACTTTTTAAAATCATTACTTAATAAGGTGAACTTTTATATACCTTATTATTATATATAACTCTCATTTTATCTATTTCATAAAATTCATAAACAAATTGAATAATGAGATATTTTATTTAAATACCAATTCTATCTATAGTTTTTAATTACAATTCCAAAATTATTTCTTCTTCGGAAGGCATTAAATGATTCCCTAAAAAATCATTTTAAATAAAAATTTATATAACCTATTTTATACCCATATTCCAATATTTGTTTAAAAATGGAAACCATATTCTGGGACAAATATTTATTTATTACTAAATGAAAATAAAATAAGTTTAATTCATTATTATATTTTAAATCATTATGAAATATCATTTTATTTTTGATTGGATATGATTATGAATCACATTTCATTCCATGTGAAATTATCATGTTTAGGCCATAGTATTAATTTCCATTTCCAGAGCACATAAGAATTCACATGTTATAATGGGTTACATCATATTGTTCTATAATGTAATGAGTAATTTTTTCTCATAGGTGTCTACATGCATGGGATTATAGAGTAATCCTTATCCATGAATAGACTATTTTCCATGTGTGAAATTGTCTTGATAGTTAACCTTGACATACGATTATGTCATTATTTTGTTAGTGGAACATTATTATATTTAAAGGGTATTTGTATAACATGTTAATTATGTTATGTTGAAATGTTATTATTGATGATACATCCCTTTTATCATATGATGTTACTCTGTTTGACTTGTATGTTATGATTCATTATTATGATAATTCCCTTTCAGGGATTTTTATCCCCTCATTTTGATTATCTGTTCATCAGGATATCCTAAATAGTTAATGAGATCCACTATATTTTTGATATCATTAATGATTATAAAATAAATATATTTTATACACTTTTCGATGGTTTATGCTCCCAGTATGCCAAATACTCTAGGCATCATGATCATTGAGTTGTTTTTTTGGACACCTGAACTAAAAATCAAATTATAATATGTGTCAATGGATTTCGGCTCTAAAATTTTCGTGATATAAACATTTCATGTCTAAAAAATCTTATAATTTTAATAAAGGTTGTTTAATGTCTTTGTGGACAATATATATATTAAAATTATGTTAAAACACTTTCAAAATTATCATTAGAACAATCCACACTGAACATCCCTATCAAAATATCATATTATATAATAATCGTTATAACCTTGGAAATTGAAACATGATATAATGGTGAGATAAAATACCTTTTATCAAAAATATATCTATTTTCAATCAAGGGGATTTATAATAATAATATTAGTATACTTGACTGGGAGAGAAATATCATATGAAAAAGAAAAGGGAATAATAATTGTTATCCATAATAAATGATTACCAGAAAAGTAATATAAGATGATAAAAAATATATGATGTCAAAAGTGTGAAAACCAAGAGATAATATACAAGATCCATTGATCATAATCATATCCATAATGTGAATTCATTTAATATAAATATATCTTAACAGTAAATTATAGAACTAATTTGGTATTTTAAATCATAAAATAGTGGAAGATGATTCACAATTAATTTTTGTAAATGTGTTGGATCATGCATTAAAACATAATTTCAACAGTAGAGAAGTCATCACTAACTGATTTCCATAAAAATAGTAGAGTCAGAATCACTACCTATTTTTCATAACATAGTTGAGCATACATTAATTTTTCATTCCCATAGTTATCTCATGGGATATAATTCCATAACTAATTAATTGGGTGGGTGATATTGAACCAAACCCATAAAAAATAATCTTCTATAAATTTTTGTGTCAAGAGAACATAATCACATTCATATTTAAATCATTACATAATTTACCAATATAAAATATATGGTTTTCAAGAAAACATCGATAGAAACAATCATAATGAAGTGGGAGAATGATAATGGATGATGGAATAATAACATATCATTAATTTTTCATAAGGATTATTAATTATATTCCCTTAGATGAAAAATACATTTTCAATGACAACTAGGAAATAACATTGAAAAACAAAAAAATTACCAAACATTATTTCAAAATGTTTAGATACATTCTTTATTTATTACATTAAATTATAACCTATACAAAAATATACAATAAAATTATTATAATTTATAGAAAAATATTTTTTTAGTGAGAAAATACAAAAAAATATATTTGAGAATTTTTTTAACATTATTGTAATCTAATGAAGTTATATTTAAAATAAAATATATATATATATATATATATATCTAAACAAGTTAAGGGAAAACAAATGAAACATATACAAAAAATAGAACATTGAATAATGTTTCTTTAGATAAGAATAAATACTATATAAATGAATTCAAGACTAGAGGATAAAAGAAACAAAATTAAAACTGAACAGTTTTTATTACATTAAAATACATTTTTTCGAATACTACATTTTACATAGGGAAAATAACGTATCATTGGAAATAGTGTATGATGTATTTAATATGTCGACAAGAGATAATGAATAATTAGGTTTTATGATAACAATGAAAATATTTGACAGACACGAAATTGTTGTCATTAAAGAAAATAATTACTAATGAGAATGAGAATTAGTATTTTCTATGACCAACTTTAATAGTGACAATGTTGTTAAATGATTATTAATTGACAATAAATTTTCATTTTACCATAAATAGAAGAGTATGTATAATATACAATATTATAGTATAGAAAACAAAGAATATATGTGTGAATTTCGTGATTGAACATTTTAACACAAAAAATGGAGATTGATTTAACAAAAAACCTTATATAATTATTAACATTATATTTATAAACCCGTGAAAGGTATGAAATGATATTTATTTTTAAATTCCATAAATAAATATATAAATTTTGATACATTAAAATCATGTCCATTATATACACTGAAAAATGGAAACAAGGGGTCAATACTCATTATATCTCAATGAAGAAAAATTGAGATGCAAAAAACCCATACCTTAAATATCTCATAGTCAAACATATTTTATGATCCTATATAAAATGAATAATATTTTAATCAATGATTTAAAAAAATTCATACCTATATCTCTTTATCATAATTATTTGGAGAATTTATTAAAAATACTTAATTTGGAAATATTTTATTTTCATCACCACATGCTCATTATTATTGATTATTTTTTAGTAGTAGTTTTATAATGGGTGATTATATTTATATTGTATTATTAATATTAAATTATTTATAGATAATTATATGACAAAATAATTATTTATAATTATTTATAATTTTATCTTTTCATTTATTTAGTAAATTATATATGATTTTTTATGGTGATGTTACTGATGAACATGTTTTATGAATTTTCATGATTTTAGGGTTGGAATCATAATAAGGGGTTAGGTATTAATTTTATTTGATCACCAAAATAAAAATAATTTTTGAATTATGTTTTAATACGACCATTATTTAGTTCACTTTATTTACCAATGCTATTTATTTATAGCATCATTCATAGCGGTAGGTAAACCGACCCAAACAATTACAATATATATTCTATGGGTGAGTAAGATTAATAAAGTTATTCATTTGAAATAATATCATTATTAAATAATCATATTTATATTATTAAGATATTTTCTAGATGAATAAAGCGGTTATAATATAATTGGATAAATAGAAAATATTAGATTTAAAAATAAAATACCTCACATTCATTAGGGTAATAGATAACACATATGCATGGGTGACCCATTAATTATCCATTTATAAAGATAAGTATATAGAATCAATTATAGCATAATAATATTAAATAATTTATAAATATTGTATTAATCCATTAAATATACTCTTAGAATAATTTTAGTACTGGTGTGAAATAAAATAAAGCTAATCGTTCAGGAAGGTAGTAGTTTGATCATTCGCATGCCGATGTATTTATATTTCATTAATTTTGGATGAAGGAAGAATATTGATCTTTAATTAATATAATAAAATTCCATTAAAGTTTTAATTTATATTTTAACATAACTCCATTTATATAATATTTTCTAGAAAGTAGAAGATAAAAAAAATTAAGATATCTCCATTGAGAACATTACCACGCCCTTTGGAATATATTCATTAAATAAATTCTTAATGATCCATAGACTGATAATTTGATAATACCAAGGAAATTAGGATATGGTGATGGGATGGATGAGATAATAACAAATATTTTTGCCCATGTTAATGATTTATAGTGATTGTCAAAATGTGGTGGAGGTGAGCTTAAATTAAAGGTGAAGGAAAATTATTTTTTATAAATATAAATTCATATTATAATGAGAGATGATGGATTACAAGTAATTTGACAACAAATTAAAATAATTAACCCTGAAACAAATTAAAATATACATCTTTTATAATATATATAATTTTTTGACATCATTCCATGCACACAATGCTATGTTTAAACAAAATAATATTTTATCACTCTTCACAAACTTAATTTTTATAATAGACATTTTATCATTAAGTAAAATATATTTAATAAAAATATTCAAGTTGAAATAAAAACTTATATTAGGGTGATTTTTTTCAATTTTTTATGATTTTTCAATTTTATATATATGGTGAAAATTAATGAATTTTAATTGAAAGATTCCTTTTACATGAAATTATTTATAATATTAAATTATATTTCTTAATTAGTTATAAATATAAAATAATTCAATTATATATAAATTAATTTAATATATGTATTTTAAGCCAATTTAACATTTAATTTTTATATAAAAACCATGTAAACTTTTGAACATTTTCCCAATAAAAACTAAAAGTCTCTGCACATCACTGTGATTAAGTTTAAATTAATAATTTTAAACTTATGTGAATTGAATTTGTAAAATTGGATTCCTTATTTTGAATAATAATAATTTATAATTAATCATGATTCATGAATAGTTTTTACTGATATAATTAATTAAAATAGTCAAAATATATTATATCAATAAAGTAGAAAATGAGTTTACATAGTTGTTAAACAAAGAATATAATGTTTTAAAATGAATCAAAGCATGTCCAAAACACATTTTATGGAAATATTTATACATTATACATTTATTTATCAACAATGGACCTTTAATTGGTTATTTTTATATGGAATAATATTTTTGGAATTCACGATTACAAAAAAAATACAATTGAGCCACTCGACCCACTTATAAAAGGCCACCCCTATCCCATTTTCCTCACACCATTATAGATAATCATTTACACAATACCTACCCAAATAACTCCAAAAAATATCTTATACACATCATAAAATAATTATATTTTGTATAAAGTTATCCTAGTATTTTTTTTAGTGAAATTAAATGAAATATAAAAGAAAAATAGTTGAGGTACTTTTACAAGTGTCTTCATTCTTTCGAAATCAACTTCTATTAGATTTTATTTAAAAAAGATTATATAGTAATTTCAGTATCATCAATATACAAAAATGTATTTTATTTTAATTTAATGACCTAAAACCACACACACATTAGTCAAATGGGTTATAAAATTATCATTTTTATGTATAGGGGAATGGAACCTCATGAACAAACATCATACTTTCTTTCTATTCTAAAGTATCAAGGTCAATAATAATGATGGGTCTATAGTTTATATATGGTATTTTTTATATTTATAAAATACTAATACATATATAATAATTATTTCACACACACACACATATATATATATATATATATTTAACTTCTATTTTGAGGGATATGTGATAATTGCACACATCTGTATGGTAGACTACTACCTAACAAAGCGATGTGGATCATCTTTTAATGACTCATTACATGGAAGGTGATAAGGAATAGTTATAATTATTACATTTCATAAACATGACATAATTATTATTTTAAAGACATATTTATCATTCTAAATGATAATACATCATTCTCTTTTTTTCAAATTTCACTAAAAGAATGATGATAACGTCATTCATGTACCTATGGAATACAACCTTCATGAAGTGATGTGACACAATTTTATTCACCAAAAAACATAGATGAAATATATATAAGAATATAATATAAAATAAAAGATTTTATTACCATTCTATAAAGTTAGAATATTACATACCATCATTCTATAATGATCATTGGAAAATGGAAGGTGTTACTCATTTGCATGTATGACCTACCATCACCAATATTGTAGCATACATACGTCTATAAAAACAATATTCATTAATTAGTTTAAAATTTAATAATTATGTATGAAAAATATTATTTGGTATTATTTTATAGATAATTCATCCCTCTAATATGAGAAATGACTAGATCTGAATAAAATAACCCCAATTATTAGTCTAGTGGGATGAATAAGTTGCCAAAATTAGATTGGGCTTTACCTAGTATTTTTTAACCTATCTTATGAATGTCCCAGATGTGAATGGTTTCATGTTCTAGGGTAACATGGTGTCTAATAATAAAGTATTACCTTAATTGAGAATTCAAATATTTTTATTATTAATGATATTTTTTCCATAACATTATCTATATGTGTATTTATTTCCATGTTATTTGATTAAATGTAATGTTTTTTAGTTATTTAACTTCTCATTATTATTATGACTTATAAAAATATTTCTGTGGAGTGTTTATTTAGTTATATACCATTCATTGTTTATTGGTATTAATTACTCATTATAGAATCTTTTCTACTAAACCCATACTATGAATTTTATATCACCAATAATTTTTTTCCTTTCCCCATCAAATGAAGATGAATTATTAGAAGGATTTACACATATATTTAGATATTAATTTTATTATGATTTATTTACATATGCAAATGTATTATAGGTACCATGAATGTAATTTGAGTTTCCAAAAGTTTTAAACTATTTGTTTCTTTTTCGATTTGAATCTTCTATCTACAGTAATGTAATAAATTAAGGAAATTACACTAGACTTCATCATTCAAGATCAATTAAAAAATAGTAGATTTCTGGACGATTTAAGATATATAATTCATCAACCTATAATTTTCACATATGTTACAAATATGTTTTCATGTCTTTTACAGTTATATATTCATTTTTACTATTTATTGTTTCTAATATGGTATTTAATTTTTTATAATGTAATTTAGATTAAATTATAATAAATAGAATGAGAATTATTAAATAATTTTGAATTACTAATTCAGAATATTAAATAATTTTGGTAAAATAAATTTTATATCTATAAGGAAACATTATTATATAATTTTCTTATGTAAGGAAAAAACAGGATTTTAGAAAAATAATATTTATTAATAATAAATGGTTCACTTAGGAAAACATTATCAATTTTATTGACTTCAGTCATAATAAATTGATTAATAACATCCACGTTATAGTTATTTGAAAAAATAACAACAAAAATTTCATCAATAATAAAATTAATTTAATGAGAAAGCATATAAAAATTATTTAAAAAGTATTTATAAATTCTCTAAATATCAAACATGGGATTTATAATTTCAAGAAAGCACATTATAAATGAAATATTTTAAACCATAAAAAAATTTATTCATTAAAATTTTTATATTTTTTTATTCTACAATTACTTCCTAATATACCAATAAACACTACGATATTTTATAAAATGTATATTTTGCTAATTACATGAAAATCAATAATTTTCCAAAAATAAAAAAATATTATCATAATATAATTTTGAAATGATGAATTTAGAAATTCATCTCATTTCATAAAAATGGAATTATAATATTTAATAATTTATCTTTTTAATTTAAATTAATAATATACTAAATTATTTTCTTGATTTGAAATATTATATTTTAAATCATTAATATTTTTCCAAATTATTTCTTATGAATTATTAATTTAATAAATATTAATATTTTATATTATATATAATATTGTTTAAAATGTGGTCAATTTAATTTTTTTTGTATTAAATATATGACATGAGAAAAAATATTTTATTTTAGAAAGAAATAACTTTATATATATTAGACAATATTAAACATTTTTCATACAAATTTAACATTTCCTTATTTATTAATATCATTATATTTTATAGTTATTTTAATATTATAATTTTTTATAATAATTAGCATCAAATATTTCAAGTATCATTTGAGTTTTATTTTTTAAGTGAAACAAATTGTCAAACATTGTATTAATTTTGAGTAAAATATTTAACAAAATATTAGGTTGTTATATTGTCATCCATTAAATAAATTATGTCTCAATAGTTTCAACTATCATTCACTACTAAAAGAATAAAATTTACTATATAAAACTAGAGATATATTTTCTACATATATATCAACTACACCATCCAACAAATGATTATTTTACCCTTCTATTATTTTATAATGAGAATATATTGAGAGTCTTAATAGAGTCTTCCCTATATTCCCATTTAGTTATATATCTAATGAGATTCTAGAGAATCCCATTCAAAAATTCATTTTCATCATAAAAAATAAAAAAACATTAAATAAAAAATATATGATAATTTAAAATAAAATTAGATTGAATTATCATATTAATAAGAAAACTTGATACTAATATTTATAATCTATGGAATCTATTATTTCATATAATAATCCTATAAACTCAATTTTTATATAATAAGATCAACCAAAAAATCCTTTAATTTAACCTCATTTACCCATCCGTATTTTATAATTGGGTTCCCAAATCACAGCAGGTATATATTATATCTTGAAATTCTTGTTGAATCCATAATTATGGCTCATTAATGCAATGCGATATAAACAATGTATAATACTTTCAAATTCCAAGACATATGTTCATTCATAGACATACTAATTTTTTACTGATTGATGATCAATTTAATATGAATCTTGTGTACTCCTAGGTGATTACCATTATAAGTATCTACGAAACTACTATAACCACATACTAGTATAGAGATTTGGATGTAATTATTTTGAAACTAGACAAAAAATTATATATCAAAACATATGGTTTTTTTCCATTACATGGAATTATCCATAGGGTTTTAAAAAATATATATTATCATAATCAAAAAATAACATAAATAATCTCCAAATATATATAAACCCTACTCTCATATGAACTATGAACCCCCAAACATACACATCTATATATAGTTCTAAAAAACACATTCCTTAAAAAATTGTTTTGATACAAGGTGGGATATCTAAATATAAAAATATATATATTTATATAATTTTCATAAAATAAAATGTTCATCTAAAAAATCTCACAATCAATGGACTTTAATGTTTAGTTACATTGGGGTATATATATAAAAGATTTATTTTAAAAATTCGTGAAAAATTGTACATTATGTATCCATAATTGAATCTATTCTAGAATTCATATACATTATACACATTTTCATAACATTGGAATTAAAATATAATAAATAGTTGAGAACTAATTCTTAATAATGGAAAACAAATAAATATTTGATAAAAGGGATATATCAAATTCATCTGAGGAATAAGATCATGTGAAAAATATATAATTAAAAATAAAATGGAACAATAAGTGTTTTCTATAATCCATAATATAATATCACGTGATCTAAAAATATAAAACATATACAATGGTATAAGAGTGTATAGATGTTATACAATAAAATTAATCCATGGAAAATAATCATCAGCAAAATTATAAGGCATGTCATAGAAATGGTGAATATTTTTATCCTATGTCACTAAAAATGGTTTAGGAGTAAAAAAATAATGGAGGATGATTCACCACTCATTTACCAAAACATGGCGGAGAAGGCATCACTTCCTGATCCCTAGAGTGAAGTAGATATCACTACCGGATTCCAAAAAACCAAGTGGATCTTAATCACTAACGGATTTCTATAAAATTGTGGGGAATCCATAAATTATTTTTTCATATAATTATCACATGTGATATTAATATATAACCAATTCATTCTAGGGATATATTGGATCCCATCCATCAATAATAATTGTCCAAACCTTTATGTCACAAAATAAAATTAAAACCATCAAATATAAACATTAAATAATAAATGAAATAAAAATAGATGGGTTTCATAAAAAAATTGAAATTTTCTTACTCCATATATATAAATTAGGTGTTTGGTTTAACATGAAAATATTTTCAGTGTAGCATTATTATTATTTCATATGTTAAACAAGATGAAAAATTATATTTCAATATCATTTAGTAAATAATTTTAATAAATAAGAGAAAATACCCATTTCCATATTAATTTTTTTTATTAGGATTATTTAAAAAAACAAATTTGAATCATGGAAAGGATTTTTCATTCGAAAATAAGGGTCTCTACAAAATAATATTGAGTTTATTATGAATAATTAAAACTAGTGAACATAGAAAACATTTTAACCATTATGGTAAAACTAATAAGATATGGGTAAGATTGAACTATTTTTTCAAATGAACTAATTTTTTGGAATGATTTTACTAATAAAAAATAGAAATTATTAATTTATCCATTATATATACATCTGTATCATCAAAATAATATGTTGAGTATATGATAAAACAAAAAAAACACAAACTAAATACCGTTTAAATATTTTAAAATATATTTGTTCCAAATTCCAATCAAAAAAAGATATAATAAATTTTCATTCTAGAAATATGATAAAAGATATATAAATGTAACATGTGAGATTAAAAAAAATTAGTTTCCACAAAATAGTGGACAAAATGGGTAGAATGTAAAAATATATTAATTGAAGAAAAATAATTCTTAAAAATAATGTAGTTATATCTAACAATGGAAAAATTTATTTGGATAAAAATTTTTAAGGTGGAATATTTGAATCAAAAGTGTAATCTCTTAAATATAGAATTTTTATTTACAATATAAAATTTTGTGTTGGACAATCCATGAATATTTGTAGTATGTTAAGTAAGATTGTGAATAAATCAATTAAAGGATGTTAAAGTTAATAATAATCTACTATAAAATCATTATCAATCGAATTGAAAAAACATGAGAGGTGAAAAATTAGATTTATTTTTAAATCCCATCTATTTCTAGAAATATTATGATGAAAAATCCCTAGAAAATATAAAATGGTAAAAATAATCTAAATAGTGAATATAAATTATATCTTAAACTAAGACAATATAATTACTAATAAAAAATAAATTTAATTAGTTATTTATTATTTTTAAATGTCACCATTATTTATGCTTATTTAGTTTCCCTTGAAATAAATTTATAACATTTTTCATGTTGGAGGTCAGACTGACCAAAACAAGAATAAGTTATAATGATTTGATATAATTTTTAAAAAATTGAATCCATTGGGATAACATCATTATTATATAATAATAATGATATTATTCATATATTTTGGATTTTATAATCATGTTATACGTGATTTCGATAAATAAGAAATAACTTTAGTGAAAAACAAAATTCCTCACATTCATAGTGGTCATAGTCCGCAGATACACATAGGTTACACATTATTTTTATCTAGATTTATAAAATTTTAGAGATTGTTTTATAATTTAATAATCTAAAAAATGTTGAAAACATAAAAAAATTATTAAGTAGACTTTTATAATAATTTTTGAATGTCTTTTCTGAAAAATCAAACATTGTATCCATGGAGGTGGTAGTCTACATATACGTATGACGATGACTTTATTTTTTGAGTGGATTTGTAGAAAGATATAAAATGTGTATTATATCATTATAATAAAATTTAATAATATTACTAATAATTATGAAATCACACATCCATAGATACAATATGTTTTAGTGTAATGACTTCAAATCAATTAAGAGAGATTTGTTGGGAATATTACCCCACCCTTTGATTTCCTCACATGGATAACACCTTAAGAATAATTATCACAGTATTTTATGAAGACCATGGACTATTTAACATTAGAAAAGATTATTTGAATGAACAGTATATATATTATTCTTAAGTATATTTATAATTAATGAAAAAATAGTTTTGATGTGAGATCATTTTAAGGTGAATGGAAGGACATTTTTTTAAAATAATTTCTATGTATTAATGGAGAACATTATTCGAGAGAAATATGGATCCAAATTGAATAATAACAGCATGGTTGATGAATTATGTTCAATATTTATTTAATAACACATTTTAATTGATGTTTCAACGTTGTTTTATGTATTTTACCTTTATATTATCACTATTACCTTTCTCTCTTTAACTATTGTAATTAATTGTTCCCTAGTATTTTAATTTTATTGGATAAAAATAAAATGGGCCATATTTAATAATTTAAACCTACTGATTCCAAATATTAAATACATTTTATCAAATTAAACTTCCATGTGTAGTGAAATTTATTTTAACATAACTCATGTAATATGTAAATAAATGATTTTTAGAAAATACAGGCTTTAATCATAAATTTATTACTTTGGAAAAAATTATAAATGATTTTCAATGAAATAAATTTTATTATTATTAAACAAGTGATATTTATGTTACATTAACTAAATACCAAAAGATACTTTCTATTACAAAAAACATAAATAAATAAAAATTATGATAAAACAGTTTTTTAAAATAAGCTTTTTTTAATCATACATATTTATTTTCTAAATTCAACAAAATTTTTTATTTATGTTCGTAATGTCACTCCATCAATTAATTTTCGATCCTAAAAAATATCTACTATTTTTCAGCTATATATACCTATTGATATTGTAAAAACTCTATTGTTTTAGTAGAAAATATATTTTTCATTATTCACCTTAAAAAATGTATTTTTTATCAATCATCAAGACATATTCTATTAATAGTTTCACAATGAAAAAAATTTCAAAGACACATTGCAATCAATACATTATTATTTCAAATGAACCATTTAAATAAATTCAAGACCTAAAAATTTTAACTTTTTTATTATAATGAGAATATATCATTTTTAAATAATACATAATATTAAAGAGTTTAGGTGGAAAAAAATTAACTGACCTTGATATTATTTTACATTGATTTATAAATTTGATGAAGGATTATATATTATTTCATATATAATATTTTTTAAAATTAGTCAATTTATATTATTGGTATGAAATATATAACACTTTAAAAAGGATAATTGATAAAGTGAAATCCATTTTTAGAATAAATTATATTTTCCATTAATAATCTAAATGAATATACATTGGATTTTGTAATATATTTTTAGTTTTTAGTGGATTTATTATTTTTATTATTTTATAATAATTTTAATCAAATATGTTGTAACTTGTTTTCATTTGGTTTTATATGGGATATAAACTATTTAACATTGTAATTAATTAAGAGAAAAATATATTGTAAAATTTGAGATTTTACAAAATGTCATCTCACATTCCTACTCATTTAAAATAGACATTTTTTTAGTGTTATCATCTCCTCCAAATAAAAAACCTTAAATCCATAGTTTGGTGTCAATAGAAGACTTCCAAAGGTATATATACATCTCATATCGACCACACTAATGTTCTTTTCTACTAATACCAACTCAAAATCAATTACAAAGAACATAATATAATGACATCAGAATCATTAATAAATATAAATGTCATCATATTTATGACATAACCATTATCTACCTTCCTGAAATTTACTCTACTTTAAAACGTCACACATATTACGTTAAACTCACCACCTCTATAGAAAACCTATTTCATCCTTCATCACTACATTCATGAATATTTATAGAAATAATTTTATGATTAAATATTTATATATAAATTATGTTATATTTTTTTTCAAATTCTGGAATGGGTAAATAATAATAAAAATTAAAGAAAATTCATTAAGTCATAAAAATTCAGAAAAACGTCTTAAATTAATTTACCATTTAATTATTAATTTTAAACCATTAAATACTTTTTTTATTGATGAATTGAAATGAATTTTCTTTGAATGTATAAAATGACAATGAATCACTAAAATTTTAATAATTTAGTTTTGATTACATTTTATAAGAACATTCATAATTACCAAAAAAATAATGTGACCAAAATACAATTAAATGAATGAACTTTAGATGATTATCATAAAAATAATGTCCAAATAAAATTATCTTAAATTAATACAAAATTAATATAAGATGTAATTACTAAGATTCTCTTTAGATTTATTTTAAAAAATAAAAGTAAAAATTCCAAGACCAAGTGCTGATACAATGTTATATTTCGAAGACTGGTGTGTGTAGAATGATACGATAAATCATATTATGTTTTTTATAAGGAATGTTGGTGGTTTTCATTAAAAGGTTTATAAAATCTAAAAATTTTCTTGTAGTCGAAATATGAGGGAACCATTGCATTCAGTGCAACAACATTAAATTGGATGGGGGATAACACTGACTAGTATGGGTTGACTATGAAATTTAGATATTATACTTAACCATCATTAAAATATTTTAATAAAAATATATTCATGGATGCATGTGAGTATTTATTTTTAATGAAATATTTCCCAAGAATTCAGGATTTTCACCATAACCCTAAAAACTCTATTATGGCATGAAAGGAAACTCTCTTGACAATGAATGTTGAAGGATCGAGGATTGATGACATCACAAACCTATGTTCTTCATCAACGACTGATCCAAACGTAAGGTAGGGTGTTTTATCTCTTTCTGATTTCATTTCCCTCTATTATTCAAATGTCTAATAGTAACCAACTCTTAAATAATTGATCCACATTTTGTCCATTCTTATAGGATGGGTAACTGCTTGTGGGATGTTGAATGGGGATTAATACATGTGTGTCGATTTGTTCTTCATTAAGCCTTCTAACATGAACGTATCATGTCTAAAATGAACAAGTACCACATCATCTCATTGGGAAATCATGTTCTTTTCTATCCACCAAAACATATTGAATTCTTTTAATGATCTTCTCCCTTTAAACCCCTATGTGAATAATCAATAGTTGTGCCCCCAATCCATTTGGCAATGGATAGAGATTCATTTTTTGACCCCACGATGTCATAAGAGAGGTTTTATGAGATCATGGAATATTTCAATCGAAGATGTCGCTTATGAGGGTGTAAGGAAGACCGCTGGTGGGGTGGTCGGTGGAGAGGGCAGGATGTGGCTGATAATGCACGTCTAGGAGGAGTTTGAGGCCATGATAGACAATAGGTAGGGTGGTCAGTGGAAGAGACAATATTGGACCAGTAAGGGATGAGCTAGGTAAGGAACTATAGGTGTGGCCTGTGAAAGGACTGGAAGCTGGTAGGATAGAAAATTGTGGCAGAGGGATGCAGTCCAGGCTGGATTGTGTTAGAGGGAGCCGGTAGTGGTGGGGGTCGGGGATGCTGACAAGGGGTCGCGACAGGAGGTCGGAGTGGAGGCATAAGGACGTGGCTCAGAGACACATTAGGGGGTGCCCTTAGAGGAAGTTAGGAATTAAGACTATGTGGAGGTGGATGGATGGTTTGTTAAATGATGCATGACTCCATGCTGAACGGAGGGATGCATCCAAGGTAGGCTATTTCTAATGTACACCAACTATCGCACATACAGTTAGCTGTACCCAATGAGCATGGTCATTCTAGTAGCCTAGTAGGTTGGGCACAATGGACTAGTGGGACAAGATCTTTTGGACAGGACCGAACTAGGTCTGGTCGTTATGACTAGTCCCAGTTAGTTTGGTTTGAACATGGAAAAATCCAATATTGAATCTATTTAGAAAAATATCTCTTTAATTCAAATTTTGTTTCCTTTGGATGAGCCATTTCTGTCATGTAGACCCTTGCAAAGAGAATTTCTTTGTGCGATTACCTAATTGGTTCATTATGTAAGCTAGTGTATGACCTATTTTATGAGGTCTAGGTTCTCCTTTAAAAATCATACTACGAGAGGAATCATGTGGTTGGATATTACATGGTTACAACGTGACATGATGGTTGAATAACACCTCGATGCTCTGTATACCATAATTGCTCCATGTGCCATCAACACTCCATGCTTCATCCGGGATCTAAAATATTTGTACACCATTGACACTCCATTCACCATTGACACATCAAATTCCCTCGATACTTCGTGCATCATCGACATGCCTTCTATCACCAAAAATTAGAGATTTGTTGACTAAAATAGAAAATACCTATGTTTGTGATTTATATTTCTACATATGTGGGTGGACTATAATGACATTACATAATGTGTTTTTATTGTAGATTACATTGTGTATTTATTAGTGGTATTTCCTTTTTGGTTTCGAGGTGTCATATCGAGTATTTTTCTTTCTCACCCCTACGCAGGCTTTTCCTGCAAGTGTCCTATCTTCTGCACCCCAACCCCAACCCTTTAGGTAGGGTTTTTTGTGGATGATTTTCATGAGCTTGTGCATTCATTAGACAAAATCTATCTTTTTGTGGGATTTTATTTGTACTCTATTTACAATCCCTTTTCCCGATGGTCATACTATGATGTTTTTATATTAGCATATGGTTGAATTATTTACATAGTGTTTTTACATTTTATAAATTTGGCCTTATTGATGTGTTGGTGTCTACATGTACACCGAAAATGACTCCCATTTTGATTTATGCCTACTGTGTGCTACTTTCCACTCTCGGGCCTATCAAAGGAGGGATTGGGGTAGTCATGAAACGGGGAACTCTGTGATGGCTCCTGATAGAGTGGTATCACAGTAGGTCAGTTATTCCTAAATAACAAATAGTCCGTGAGATTGGTTTGGGGAAACATAGTTTTGTCATTCGAGTTCATCTTTTAGGGAAGAGACTACAGTGTTTGTGTGTCGGTCGACACATCCATACACAACGATTCTAAATTCAGATTTTCAACTCATTACATGGAAACACTAGTGTATGGAAAATAAATTTTACATGAATCATGTTGGATTTTGAGTGTGTTATCATGTCTTTCATGACGCATCTCAGCAATTATACTCTATTGACTGTGGTATATATTGATCTATTTTAAGATTCATCCATGCAAAAAATCGACCTTGGATGCTGATACATGATCATATCAATGATTTTCCTAACGATGAGGCTTCAGTATAGGGACATGTACCAGAGATAGCACCATCAGGTGGTGTAACAATGATACAACCACTCAGATACCGGTAGTTACTACTGACACAACTAGTAGAGGTTGCATTAATGCTGATTGTGATGTATGAGTTATCGATGTAAGGGCCTCCCATTTTTAGGGGCGATCTATACCCCCATGATTCTAATGGTTGGATGGATGTAGTTTTATGTGTTTTTATCCTTGTAAGGATGCATTCTGAGTAGATTGTAGTTCTATACACAATACTTCTTCAGGGCTCTGGGAGTTGACGGTGGAGCTTAGTGACCCATACATATGAGGAGGAGAGTCTCTTGTGGGAAGACATTGGCACCTCATTAGGGAAGAGTTTTTCCAGTGATGTTATGCTTAATGTGTATTCATGAGCTCCTTCATCTATATCAGGGACTCTATAAAGAATCAGATTACTCAGTGCTATTTATGGACCTTTTCTCACTACATGATAAATATGTGGTACGACTCATTCCTCGGGTCTCGGAACATATAGCATGGGATACTCTGGGTTATCAAGTAAGAAATGATATCCCATAAAATCCAATCATATGTTGGGGTTCTAGGGGGATCCTTGAAATTTGATATATTTCAGGAAGAGAAGACGCCAATAGTGGGAGATACCATCAGACACCAAGTAGTTGATTCATTGGTAGTGGGTGGATGACAACAGACATAGTGTCCCAAGCTAGTCAGGCACAATAGGGGATTACCCCATGATATGGGTTCGACACAGTAGGGCTACAAGGGATGAGCAGGTAAGGTGAAGAGTAATATGTATTACTCATGAAGTAGTAGAGGACATATGGGATTGGATTACCAAACATGTCGTGCATAGGATCATCAAATTGTGGAGGGACTGCAGAGGTAGAGGAGGAGGAATTTGAAGAAAAGTCCATATGCAGGTGAGCTTAGAATATGAGCATGTAGAATAGTAGGCGGTGGATGGAGGTTTAAAAAACTACAACCACCACCCTTAGGTGATCCAACACGGGCTCATGGAGCTGGTGGACATGGATGAGTCTGGTAACACCCAAAGATTTTGAAAATATTCATTGAATTAATATATCATTAATATATTTTTCATTTCACATGACTATATAAAATTATATATATATATATATATATATATTAAAACAATAAGTTAAATACACCTTTCACATGAAACACCAACTTGGCTTGCACTACCTATAAAAAAAACTTGACTTTCACTACAAGCAAAACTGACTTGGTGTACGATGCACGCAACAATGAGTTTCTATGAATCATATTTATATATATTTATGAATAATTAAGATAGATAATTATAACCTAACCGTTATAAATTGTTATAGGAATTGTATTGTCGACATTGCAACTATTTTTTACATTTTTCCTATATAAATATAACATATTGGTAATGAACGGTATGATTTCGGGTAAAGTCCTTCTATGATTTAAAAATTTGTTTTCCTGAATAATATTATTATAATAATGAAAGTAATTTTAGAAACATTTAAAATGACATTTGATAAATAAAACTTATTTTTGAATTCAAAACATTGAAATTATCCTTGGGTGATGTTTTTGGGTTTTTCTGAGAAAGTCACTTTTTTTATAAACAGTGAAAAATAAATCTTTTTAGGTGATAACAACCATTTTAAAAAAATTAATTATTATTATTAATTATTATTATATATACACTAAGGTCTAATATAATAAATATAAAATATATAAATAAAATTCAATTCTTTAGAATCAATTTTAATCTGAAACTAAACATAAAATCCATACAAACTTTTGAACTTTTTCCTACATTATAACCCCATTATTTCCTCTCATCTCGGGGATTAGATCTAATGATAAATTTTTCTCTTATATGATTTGAATTTTAAAAATCCAAATTAAAACCTTATATTATGTAAAATATTTATAATTTAATAATAACATGATAATTTTTACCAAAATAATTAGTAGGAGTGATAAAAATTAATCAAAATAGTTATGGAAAAATTAACATTAATTAGTGACTAGACCACAAAATTAATGACCCTAATGACTTATAAACATGTAAAAAAAATTTATTTCAGTAGTTAGTCTATAAAAAATTCATTATCATTATTTTTGTATGAATTTTGTTACGTATTAACATGTACACAATTAAATTTTTACTTAAAATTAAAGTGAACCATTTTCCTTCCCTATAAATGACCACCACATATACCCATTATTAAAGCTTCTCAAACCATTCATGTTAATCAAATATAGTCCCATTTATCCTCCTATAAATCCTCCCTTTGAACTTGAAGCATCGATATAGGAATAAGTCACCCCAAGGAATCATTTTGGAACAAAAAAAGAGATACCTGATTTTGAGGTAACAACTTCTCTCATGCTCCTACTATTTATTTTTTTACACTCGTCAACTCTCTTTATTCCATTAATGTGAGAAAAAACAAGAATCCTACATATAAACTATGTTTTTATAAAATTTATATGACCTAGAACTACACACACCTTTTTCTAATGGATGTTGAGATTACTATTACTGTGTACGGTGAACTACTAACTCACAAAATGATGATTGATTAAATCTCTTTTACTCCAAATCATAGTGTACATTATGATGGAATAAAAATTTATATATATCATATATTATATTAATTAATTATTTAATAATTTTATTCATTTCAAAATACATATATCATTACATTACACTTGCTATTAATACAATAATTATGTGTGAGGAATTCTGTACTACCTTCCCTTCAAAGTGTTCATTCACAGAAATCATTAAATGTATTAATGATGGATATAATCAAATTATTGGATATATATTATATATTAATGATATAAAATATTTATATTTATATATACATTTATATATATTTCATTTATATACTTTCTTTCAATACGAAGATAAAGAAACAACGTTCATGCATACGTACGGCTTACCATGTCCATGAACGGTGTATACCATTTCATACACTAATATTTTATATGATGTTAATATATATATAATTGATATACAATATAAATATAAGGCCCCATCCTTAAACCTTACTTAATCTTGAGTTATTACAAGATTACACATTGAGGATCTTTTCAGGTTTAGATTTTTAGAGAATTAGATCATAAAACATGCATTACATTCCACATTTAAACAAAGTGGTCACATAAAATATATTATTCATTTTTCCCATCAACGGAAAAATATTTAAAATAAAATGTGGATTCTTTCTTGACACTTCCTTGAGACTATCGTCAAATCATGTACCTTTACCTTGACCTGTGAAAAAACATGTCAAAAACATGGGGCGGGCATAAAAAGCTCAATAAGAGATATAAAAAATATGGAATGGAAACAAGAGTACATGTATACATAAGAATCAATGAAATCATACATTACATATAAAAAATCAGCACTTTAACATACCTCATCAAATCATGAATAAATCATAGGAATAATAAGACATCAACGTAACTTGAGGCATTCATTACATTCTTAGGTAGGGAGTAACCCTCTTGGTTACATTTGGAATACCCATCAAGGTATATTCCATAAACCTCTTCAGAGAAACCTTAACGTTTAACCCCTTTGAATTACCCAATGCATTGGAGAGCTATATATAGATCAACCTCCCTTATTTTATCACGGAACCACCCGTCTTCATAAAAATTCCCAAGAACCACAACATAATCGTATCACATAAAACAAGAAAAAAGGAAACATAACCTTTCCACATTTCAATCACAATATATCAATAAAACACATTGATATAATAAAAACATTATGAAAACACTTTTCAATACTAAAATAAAAGAAATGTAAAACATGGTATTTATTTTTCATTTAAAAAAGTATAGCTTGTAGAGAAAGCCGAAACTCAAATAATGGTCACGGCGGCAGAGATGTCGTTGTCGCCGCATACGTACTAAAAAAACATTCCCTTTTGACGTTTAGTAAATTGCTTCGTATAAAAAATAATCCTTTTGGATAAACATAAAATTAAAAGGGGTTTATACACCGTATAAAAGAAAGTTGTGTATAAAAGAAAATATGCCTCAATGAAAGGAGATTTAGATGATGTCCCTTACCTCGGGTCTGACTTGACTCGATCGTTCTTTAATGTCCTGAATAATAAACTTCAGTTAATTTCTACAATCTTAAGAACCTTTTTCAAGTTAATTATTCCTTTTATATCACTTATTACTATTTCATGAACACTATGTAATTATTTTGGATAATAATGGTCATTTTGTTGACCCTGGGCACTTGAGTCAAATGTGAACTTCTTATATTTACAAGTTGTTCACGTAGTCAAATATCCATTATCTAAAGAATGATATTCATAATTTAGATTCCATATATATCATATATATCCAGTATATAGATTCATTTATAATATTACATAATCATTTAGAGGTATGAAATGAAATCCACTGTTCATGGAGACGGTAAGTCGTACGTACGCATGAACGCTACTTCCATTTCTATTTCATATTTAATGGAATTAAAACATAATGATACATAATAGTGTTATAATTCCAGTATGGTATCATATATAATGTCATTAAATCCATCCTTTATATGTACCACATATGGTATTAATGAATCAAATCACTTTGAGTGGGCGGTAGTCCGTACTTCCTAAAATAAAGATATCGTGTTTACCAATAATGGAATCCATAATGGTATTCCATAAATGAAAAATACAGAATCTTAATGAAAGAATAAACATATTATATATCATATATAAATATAGTGACATTTTAATGGACACCTTTGAATGTGTTAGAAGAATATTGAACAATCATCGTTTTGTGAGGCAGAAATTCACCAACCACAGAAACAGTATGTTCTTTAACCATTAGATGTAGGTTTGTGTGAGTGTAACTAGAATCCTTATTATAAAAACATCCTAATATATTAAATATATTGTATTTGTTACAAAATAAATGAATAAAATTAGTTTAGGGGGTTGGAGAAGAAAAATATAAAAAAGAACACAAGAGAAGACACTACCTTTAAATCGGGTAACTCTTTTTTATTTGATCTCAGGGGCTTTCTTTATAACGACCCATACTTTACATACATTGTTAATACTTCGAAATTGAAGCACACTTATTACAACATATGACAAAACCACAAAGGACCGTATAGGTATAGTGTCTTTAGAAGCTGGGAAACATAAACAACTGGTTCATAAATCTTCTACAGTGTCTCCCATTTATTTCATCATATCTAGGGTCCCTTTTAGCATATTCTACTTAATATCCATCTTCCTGACCTGGGGAAAAGAAAACATAAAAGGGTGAGCTCAAATGCTCAGCAAGGGCAAATAAAGGAAATAAAAATCATATCATATCTTTTGGAAAATCAAAACCTGCAAAAGAGATCATAATATCTTATCATGGAATAAATCATAGAAGTGAAAATGAGATCCCCATAATCATAACATAAGACTTGAAACTTTGTGGAATGCACACATAATCATGGAAAATCATTTCTTGTTAGTCATGACTCATTTCCAAGACTATCTTAGTGGACAAAGTCCCTTTCTGAACCGAGTTCACTCCTCGTTTCAGTCATGTACCACTGAACCGAAATAACCTTCCGTTCCAGCCATGTCTATCTCATGAGATATAAAATCTTTACCCAATGCATTGGAGGGAGATATAGGTCCCACCCATCTTATAATGAATCCTTTCTTAAGTGTGCCACATAATCATAAATCATACATCATCGCATAACCCATGTAATAAAAATGGGATTCTTAAACAACATGACATCATAAAACAATTCATATAAGATAAAGGAATTCATAAAAATGTTTCCATCACAACATAATCAAATCCATGTAATAATAGGGATAAAAACATAACCCTTTTATTATCTTATATGGAAAATAATTTTGATAAAATATTGAACTCCATTCTTGAGGAAAATATCCTTTCTACTTCAAAAACATTTTTCCTTTCATAACATGTCATACAACTTTAAAATAAAATAAGATGATTAAAAATAAACTTTAAAACTTCTAAAGTAAGTTTCTTGGAAATAATGTTTTAAAAATCCATTCATGCCGTATAAGTTAAAAAAAACATTCTTCATACTTTTGTCGGAAAAGTCAAAAAGTACCTCGTACGACAAAAGATTCCTTTCATACATATTACTAAAAACTCACCGAAGGGTAAAAATGGATTTTAACAATTGTAGGTGGATGGATATAATATTACATATTGATGAAACATGGATGTGGATGATAAAATACACCCCAGTAAATACTTACGAATAAACAATCTCGGATAAAAATGAGATTGTGATATTTCCCTTACCTTAGGTCCAATTTGCTTTGTTCGTGTCCGAAGCTCCTGTATAATGGTTTAAATAATGTTATTGACTTATTCCAGAATCATACATATTGATATGATATCATATATGGTCATATTATTAGCTTCTTGTTAGTAATATTTCATTGTTACTTGTTACTCGGGTCTTTATAACTTTTTGTTCTTATGCGTGTTTTGTCGAATAAATTTTTATTCTTATCTTTAGGTTATAGATAATTCATTTACAGAATGGTATTAGTGTATTATATACCATATTAATTCATTCAATTCATTTATATAATCATTATGAAATGAAGATCATGTAGAACGAGTTGCATCACATCGTGGAGACGGTATTCCGTACGTACGCACGAGTGATGATATCGTTCCTATGATCGTGGAATTATATTGAAGTATATATATATTATCTCAGTATCAATATTACTTCATAATAATCATATATAGTTACTCATTACACCATTATACCCATCCTTTTAAGGTGATGGTGGAAAATAGATTACACCACGGCGTGGAGACGGTATTCCGTACGTACGCACGCGCGGTGATTTCATTTTTCCGTAGGATGGATAGAAGGTGAATTAGGGTTGTTTCATATTTATAATAACATATCAGTATGTAAGTAATACTTATGTTATTACTTTATCATGAAACAACTAAATAAGAAGAAGTTGAAAAAGAAAGAAATTGAAAAGATCGGTAATGGATATTACCTCTTCTTTGGAACGCCTCTTTGAATCCTCCACTTAAGGAACTAAGATTGGTATTTGGAGAAGACCAAGACCTCTAAGATTATTCTAGGGAAGTTTAGAGGAGAAAATGGCAGGGGTTGGCAGATCTTGAGTGCTCAAATTGGTGTGAGGAGGAGGGGGAGGAGGTGCCCTTTTATAAGGGAGGAGAGGGGCATCTTAGGAATATCTCAAAATATTATTTTATATTAAAGTCAAAATCGGTTTATAATGGTTCCAAAGGGTCTTATTTCGAAGAAAAAGTGGGGATGGGTCTAAATCATATCAACCAATAGGATTTAGACAAGTTTATGGTATTATTTTAACCTTATCAATTAGATTTAACTCTAAGTTAAATAATTTAACTTTTACCGTGTCTTTTTGTTTTCTTACATTATATGGTTAATAAACTTACTATAACATGCCAAACGAACCCCAAATTGTTTATTATTAATATATATATCCTTATCTAAGTCATTTGGCCGAACCTTAGATTTTTAGGAATAAAATAACAATTAATAATATAATATTTGATTTAAAAACTATTTTGTGTCAATTTTGACACTATTTGATATATGATTTTTGTGAAAGTCATAACAGAATTATATGTTCGAACCAAGTTGATGAAATCAACACTAATATATCATAGTAACCTAGAAAATTTGTTTAATTCATAAAAAGTCTTAAATTACATTTAATTTGGTATTTATATTATCAATTATGTCAATATTTCATTAATAAGATAATTACTGCATCATCTTTGTCTCATAAATAAATTAAATTATTTGATTTCTAAAAATTACAAATAAAATACCATCATGTAGGAAATCTTTTTAGCTTTCTAATTAATATTTACAATCGAATTTATCTTATGTATAACCCCATATTAAAAATGATTTACTTATTAAACTTTGATTTTAACTATTTTAACCCTTCTTTAAATAAATTAATAATAAATGTCCTAATCTAATCCAAGTGGGCCTAAATGGTCATATTTTATTCCTAAGTTTGTTTTTGGTCGAATTACACTTGTCCAATAGAATTAGGACATGTGTTAGGGTAATAGTAATATCATATTTACCCTTAGTTACCCTATTTACTATTAACCGTGGTTAAAAAAAGTGAAAAGTTACTATTCACCAAAAAATTATTTTTATCTCATTGAACCACATTTTACTTACTGATATCAACCGTGTCTGTCGGATTTTCGAAATTCCATTCACAGAAGCGGTAAAATTAAGTTTTATGCAAAATTCAGTTTTTAACCAACCACTTAGTGGTTTCACTATTCATCAAAAATTGAAAGTTTTCAGAAAAATACCAAAATTTCACCCTAGGCTAATTTCGATATTCTGAGTCCAAAAATGAAGTCCATTTTGAAAAATAAAATTTATAAAATTTCAAAAAGTGGTTATTACTATTCATAACGGCTAGTTTTAATAGCATATTTTTGTTTAGTGAAACTCGGTATTGCGTACGACGCAAGCTATCGAGGAAGGTCGTGATTGCGTGTAAAGCAAGCCAAGCATGTGTTGTGTAGAAAAAGATTCCTTTGATGATTTATATAACATAAAAGTCTCGGGTGTTACATTCTACCCCCCTTAAAAAGAATTTCGCCCTCGAAATTCGTCACTTTGCAACAAACAGATGAGGATACTTTTCCCTCATCGTATCCTCAAGCTCCCATGTAGCTTTTTCAAGTTGGTGGTTTCTCCATAAAACTTTCACCAAGCGAGTGGTCTTGTTTCATAGGACTTTTTCGCTACGATCCATAATCTCTATCGGCTGTTCTTCATAAGAAATATCTTGCTCCAGCGGTACAACTTCTGAGCTGAGTACATGTGAAGGATCTGGTATGTGCTTTCTCAGGAGAGATACATGGAACACATTGTGAACTTGAGAGATATTCGGTGGAAGCGCCAATCGGTAAGCTACCTTCCCAACACGATCCAGTATTTTGAAAGGACCGATATATCTAGGGCTCAACTTCCCCTTCTTTCCAAATATCATAACCCTCTTCCAAGGAGATATTAGTAAGAACACTTTATCGCCCACTTCAAACTCTAGATCTTTTCTTCGGTTGTCGGCATAACTTTTCTGTCGACTCTGAGCTGCTCTTATGTGTTGTTGAATAGATCTGACCTTTTCTGCCATTTCATCAACGAGATCAGGTCCTAATAGCTTTCTTTCCCCAACTTCATCCCAGCAAGTTGGAGTCCTGCATTTCTTTCCATAGAGAGCTTCATATGGAGCCATCTGAATACTGGAGTGAAAGCTATTATTATAAGAAAATTCCACCAAAGGTAGGTGTTGATCCCAACCTCCTTTGAAATCCATAGAGCAAGCTCTCAACATATCTTCTAGGGTTTGAATTGTTCTCTCAGACTGACCGTCTGTCTGGGGATGATAAGCAGTGCTGAAACTCAACTCTGTATCTAGAGTATGCTGAAGACTTCGCCAGAACTTCGAGGTAAATCTCGGAACTCGATCAGATATAATAGAAAGTGGTACTCCATGCAATCTTACCACTTCCTTTACATATATCCTGGCAATCTGATCTAGAGAGAAATCCTCTCTAATAGCAATGAAGTGTGCAGACTTTGTAAGACGATCAACTATGACCCAGATAGCATTATTGCCTTTGGATGTTTTAGGAAGTCCTGTGACAAAGTCCATAGTGATGTTTTCCCATTTCCATTCGGGTATGGGTAATGGTTGTAACATCCCCTTAGACTTCTGTCTCTTAGCTTTAACTTGTTGACAAACCAAGCATCGAGAGACATATTCAGCAACATCTCTTTTCATGCCATCCCACCAGAAGTACTCTTTCAGGTCCCTATACATCTTCGTGCTTCCAGGATGAATAGAGAATGAAGAACTATGAGCCTCATCCAGCAGCTCCTTCTTTAATTCGGGGATGGAAGGAACACAAACCCGATTCCTGAACTTTATTATCCCATCACAATCAAGGTTGAATTCAGGAACATTTCTCACCTTCTTTTGTAACTCGACATCTTCTTTCTCTGCCTCTTTAATCTTCACATGTATAGATGGTTGAACATTCATTTGAGAATGATAAGATTTTTCCCCTTCCATTATAATTCCAAGATCCATCCTTTGTAAATCCATAAATATTGGATTTTTTGTGATCCTCATCATGGATAATCTAGCATGGTCTTGTCGACTTAATGCATCTGCCACCTTGTTTGTTTTCCCAGGGTGGTAATGGATTGAGCAGTCATAATCCTTAATCAGCTCCAACCATCTTCTTTGACGCATATTCAACTCCTTTTGTGTGAAAATATACTTTAAACTTTTATGATCAGTATAAATATCACATCTTTCACCATAAAGGTAATGCCTCCAAATCTTTAATGCAAAGATTACCGCAGCCAACTCCAAATCATGTGTTGGGTAATTTTGCTCATGGATTTTCAACGGTCGCGAGGCATAAGCTATCACCATATCATTTTTCATAAGAACACACCCCAATCCCTTCTTGGATGCATCACTATAGATCACAAACCTTTCTCCACTACAAGGCAGTGTGAGCACAGGTGCACTGGATAACCTTCTTTTCAACTCCTTGAAATTCTCTTCACATTCCTCTGTCCAGACAAACTTAACTCCCTTCCGAGTCAACGAGGTGATTGGATTAGATAATCGTGAAAAATATTTTACAAAACGTCGATAATATCCAGCGAAACCAAGAAAACATCGGATCTCAGTTACTGTTGTTGGTCTTGACCATCTTTCGATAACCTCTGTTTTTGCTGGATCCACAGATATCCCATCTTTTGAGATTATATGACCCAAAATGCAACTTTTTGAAGCCAAAATTCACACTTGGTAAATTTGGCATAAAGCTTCTCCTTTCTCAGGGTCTTCAATATAATTCTCAAGTGATCTTCATGCTCTTCCTTTCTCTTTGAATAGACAAGAATATCGTCTATAAAGACTACCACAAATTGATCAAGATAGTCTCTAAAGACTCTATTCATTAGATCCATGAAGATAGAAGGGGCATTAGTAAGACCAAATGGCATCACTATAAATTCATAGTGTCCATACCTTGTACGGAAAGCCGTCTTTGGTATATCCTCTCTTTTGACCCTTAATTGATGATACCCTGAACGAAGATCAATCTTGGAAAAGTATTGAGCTCCGCGTAGTTGGTCAAATAAGTCATCAATGCGTGGGAGAGGATATTTGTTCTTGATAGTGATCTTGTTAAGTTCTCGATAATCAATGCAAAGTCTCATTGATCCATCTTTCTTCTTAACAAATAGAACAGGTGCTCCCCAAGGTGACGCACTAGGGCGTATGAATCCCTTATCAAGATTCTCTTGGAGTTGCTTCTGCAATTCCTGCAACTCAATTGGGGCCATTCTATAAGGTGTCTTTGAAATAGGCAAAGCACCCGGTACGAGTTCTATTGAAAACTCAACTTCACGATTTGGTGGAAGACCCGACAATTCCTCCAGAAATACATCATCAAACTCTCGTACAATGGGCATATTCTTAATCATGAGTTTCTCACCAACCATTTGAGATAAATAACCTTCATTTAGTGGAATCAATACCCATAAGATGGAAGAAATTTCCACTGGAAGGTTATGTTCATCCTTGCATTGATAGACGATCGTAGATTGATCTTGAATATGAAATGTGACTTCCCTTCTTTGGCAATCGATATGAGCTCCATGTAGAGAAAGACAATCCATGCCAATAATCACATCAAATTCCACTAAAGGAAGGATCACAAGATTTGAAGGAAGCACTTTCCCACAAACTTCGATCGGAGAAGAATTATAAACTTTTGATGCGATTGATGTGCCATTAGGTGTTGTCACAGCTAACTCAACATCTAATTGTTGAGTTAATATGGTGATACCCTTAGAAAAGTCTTCAGAAATAAAAGAGTGGGTGGATCCAGAATCAAATAAAACATTTGCTACTTTAGAGTGGATGGTAAGTGTACCTTTCACCACATCGTTATCGTACTCCACATCGCTGATAGAAATTGCATGTGACTTTCCTTTGTCTTTAGCCTTAAGAGTTTGTTGACGTCGACCATCATCATCAACCCTTGGATTTGGGCATTGATTGGCATAATGCACCATCTCCTTGCACTTGAAACATTGAAGTGTAGTAGGTTCATTCTGTGTATCCCTTCCTTTGTTTGTGTCATTAGACATCTTCTTCCCATTATCACGGCATTCAAATGCCCGATGACCTTCTTTTCCACATTTAAAACATTTACTTGTCCCTTTAAGACAACTCCCTCCATGTTTCTTTCCACACATTGAGCATAATGAAAATCTCATCTTCTTTTCCGTGTGCTCTTTAGATTTTTCTTTGAATTCCATCTTCCTCTTCTTATCAAACCCATGTGACTGATGGGTTACTCCAATCTCCATCTCGACTTTGAGAGCACATCGAACGATTTCCTCGTAGCTATTGAAGTCCCTTATGGCTAACGCCCTTCGAAGACTTGGTTTTAAGCCACTAAAGAATCGATCGATCTTACTCTCAGGTTGGATAATAATACCAGAAGCGTACCTTGCAAGTCTTGTAAAATTTGCTTCATAGGTACCAACAGATTCATCATCCCTTTGGTTCAGTTCAAGAAACTCTTTCTCCATCTTTGTTCGGAGAATACGAGGGAAGTACTTATTGAAAAATAAGTTCTTGAACTCGTCCCATTCCATAGACTCAATTTCATCCCTTTGCCTCGTATTCTTAACAAGATTCCACCATTGATCAGCATCTCCTTCCAAAAGATACACTGCTAGGATGACTTTATCATGTTCAGAACATTGAAGAACTGAAAATATCTTTTCAGTAGTACTAATCCATTGTTCATCAACTAATGGATCAGTAGACCCGCTGAAAGAAGGTGGACGCTGCCTCATGAAGGATTCAACAGAATGTTGCTCCCTCCTTTGCTCGTTTGGAAATCCTACATGATTCATAGCTTGAGAAAGTTGTGTGAGCATGGCTACAAGATTTTGCATTCCAGCTCCCATATCGTTTGGTTGCTCAGGGGGACAATCATTGCATTGCCCATCGCATTCCGCGTTAACACGGTTCCTTCGGGTTCCAGCCATTGACTAAAACCAAGAAGAATAGTGTGAGCAACACTAATTATAATAGGAAACCACATAATTCAAGAATAAAATTTTCATGCTTAAGGTCTTATCCTAGGTTATTCAAGGCCATTTCTAAAACACTAATTTTGTTTTCTATGCTTAGACTTATCCTTAGGGTTCTTACTAAGGCTTTCACATCCTAGTTTCCAAAGGTTGACTATACCTTTCCTCTGATACCAACTATAACGACCCATACTTTACATACATTGTTAATACTTCGAAATTGAAGCACACTTATTACAAAATATGACAAAACCACAAAGGACCGTATAGGTATAGTGTCTTTAGAAACTGGGAAACCTAAACAACTGGTTCATAAATCTTCTACAGTGTGTCCCATTTATTTCATCATTTCTAGGGTCCCTTTTAGCATATTCTACTTAATATCCATCTTCCGGACCTGGGGAAAAGAAAACATAAAAGGGTGAGCTCAAATGCTCAGCAAGGGCAAATAAAGGAAATAAAAATCATATCATATCTTTTTGAAAATCAAAACCTGCAAAAGAGATCATAATATCTTATCATGGAATAAATCATGGAAGTGAAAATGAGATCCCCATAATCATAACATAAGACTTGAAACTTTGTGGCATGCACACATAATCATGGAAAATCATTTTTTGTTAGTCATGACTCATTTCCAAGACTATCTTAGTGGACAAAGTCCCTTTCTGAACCGAGTTCACTCCTCGTTTCAGTCCTGTACCACTGAACCGAAATAACCTTCCGTTCCAGCCATGTCTATCTCATGAGATATAAAATCTTTACCCAATGCATTGGAGGGAGATATAGGTCCCACCCATCTTATAATGAATCCTTTCTTATGTGTTCCACATAATCATAAATCATACATCATCGCATAACCCAAGTAATAAAAATGGGATTCTTAAACAACATGACATCATAAAACAATTCATATAAGATAAAGGAATTCATAAAAATGTTTCCATCACAACATAATCAAATCCATGTAATAATAGGGATAAAAACAGAACCCTTTTATTATCTTAGATGGAAAATAATTTTGATAAAATACTTGTACTCCATTCTTGAGGAAAATATCCTTTCTACTTCAAAAACATTTTTCCTTTCATAACATGTCATACAACTTTAAAATAAAAGAAGTTGATTAAAAATAAACTTGAAAACTTGTAAAGGAAGATTCTTGGAAATAATGTTTTAAAAATCCATTCATGTCGTATAAGTTAAAAAACATTCTTCATACTTTTGTCGGAAAAGTCAAAAAGTACCTCGTACGACAAAAGATTCCTTTCATACATATTACTAAAAACTCACCGAAGGGTAAAAATGGATTTTAACAATTGTAGGTGGATGGAAATAATATTACATATTGATGAAACATGGATGTGGATGATAAAATACACCCCAGTAAATACTTACGAATAAACTATAACGACCCATACTTTACATACATTGTTAATACTTCGAAATTGAAGCACACTTATTACAACATATGACAAAACCACAAAGGACCATATAGGTATAGTGTCTTTAGAAACTGGGAAACATAAACAACTGGTTCATAAATCTTCTACAGTGTCTCCCATTTATTTCATCATATCAAGGGTCACTTTTAGCATATTCTACTTAATATCCATCTTCCTGACCTGGGGAAAAGAAAACATAAAAGGGTGAGCTCAAATGCTCAGCAAGGGCAAATAAAGGAAATAAAAATCATATCATATCTTTTTGAAAATCAAAACCTGCAAAAGAGATCGTAATATCTTATCATGGAATAAATCATAGAAGTGAAAATGAGATCCCCATAATCATAACATAAGACTTGAAACTTTGTGTCATGCACACATAATCATGGAAAATCATTTCTTGTTAGTCATGACTCATTGCCAAGACTATCTTAGTGGACAAAGTCCCTTTCTGAACCGAGTTCACTCCTCGTTTCAGTCCTGTACCACTGAACCGAAATAACCTTCTGTTCCAGCCATGTCTATCTCATGAGATATAAAATCTTTACCCAATGCATTGGAGGGAGATATAGGTCCCACCCATCTTATAATGAATCCTTTCTTATGTGTGCCACATAATCATAAATCATACATCATCGCATAACCCATGTAATAAAAATGGGATTCTTAATCAACATGACATCATAAAACAATTCATATAAGATAAAGGAATTCATAAAAATGTTTCCATCACAACATAATCAAATCCATGTAATAATAGGGATAAAAACATAACCCTTTTATTATCTTAGATGGAAAATAATTTTGATAAAATACTTGAACTCCATTCTTGAGGAAAATATCCTTTCTACTTCAAAAACATTTTTCCTTTCATAACATGTCATACAACTTTAAAATAAAAGAAGTTGATTAAAAATAAACTTGAAAACTTGTAAAGTAAGTTTCTTGGAAATAATGTTTTAAAAATCCATTCATGTCGTATAAGTTAAAAAAAACATTCTTCATACTTTTGTCGGAAAAGTCAAAAAGTACCTCGTACGACAAAAGATTCCTTTCATACATATTACTAAAAACTCACCGAAGGGTAAAAATGGATTTTAACAATTGTAGGTGGATGTAAATAATATTACATATTGATGAAACATGGATGTGGATGATAAAATACACCCCAGTAAATACTTACGAATAAACAATCTCGGATAAAAATGAGATTGTGATATTTCCCTTACCTTAGGTCCGATTTTCTTTGTTCGTGTCCGAAGCTCCTGTATAATGGTTTAAATAATGTCATTGACTTATTCCAGAATCATACATATTGATATGAAATCATATATGGTCATATTATTAGCTTCTTGTTAGTAATATTTCATTGTTACTTGTTACTCGGGTCTTTATAACTTTTTGTTCTTATGCGTGTTTTATCGAATAAATTTTTATTCTTATCTTTAGGTTATAGATAATTCATTTACATAATGGTATTAGTGTAGTATATACCATATTCATTCATTCAATTCATTTATATAATCATTATGAAATGAATATCATGTAGAACGAGTCGCATCACATCTTGGAGACGGTATTCCGTACGTACGCACGAGTGATGATATCGTTCCTATGATCGTGGAATTATATTGAAGTATATATATATTATTTTAGTATCAATATTACTTAATAATAATCATATATAGTTACTCATTAAACCATTATACCCATCCTTTTAAGGTGATGGTGGAAAATAGATTACACCACGGCGTGGAGACGGTATTCCGTACGTACGCACGCGCGGTGATTTCATTTTTCCGTAGGATGGATAGAAGGTGAATTAGGGTTGTTTCATATTTATAATAACATATCAGTATGTAATTAATACTGATGTTATTACTTTATCATGAAACAACTAAAGAAGAAGAAGTTGAAGAAGAAAGAAATTGAAAAGATCGGTAATGGATATTACCTCTTCTTTGAAACGCCTCTTTGAATCCTCCACTTAAGGAACTAAGATTGGTCTTTGGAGAAGACCAGGACCTCTAGGATTATTCTAGGGAAGTGGAGAGGAGAAAATGGTAGGGGTTGGCAGAGCTTGAGTGCTCAAATTGGTGTGAGGAGGAGGGGGAGTAGGTGCCCTTTTATAAGGGAGGAGAAGGGCACCTTAGGAATATCTCAAAATATTATTTTATATTAAAGTCAAAATCGGTTTATAATGGTTCCAAAGGGTCTTATTTCGAAGCTAAAGTGGGGATGGGTTTAAATCCTATCAACCAATAGGATTTAGACAAGTTTAGGGTATTATTTTAACCTTATCAATTAGATTTAACTCTAAGTTAATTAATTTAACTTTTACCGTGTCTTTTTGTTTTCTTTCACTATATGGTTAATACACTTACTATAACATGCCAAACGAACCCCAAATTGTTTATTATTAATATATATATCCTTATCTAATTCATTTGGCCGAACCATATATTTTTAGGACTAAAATAACAATTAATAATATAATATTTGATTTAAAAACTATTTTGTGTCAATTTTGACACTATTTGATATATGATTTTTTTGAAAGTCATAACAGAATTATATGTTCGAACCAAGTTGATGAAATCAACACTAATATATCATAGTAACCTATAAAATTTGTGTAATTCATAAAAAGTCTTAAATTACATTTATTTTGGTATTTATATTATCAATTATGTCAATATTTCATTAATAAGATAATTACTGCATCATCTTTGTCACATAAATAAATTAAATTATATGATGTCTAAAAATTACAAATAAAATATCATCATCTAGGAAATCTTTTTAGCTTTCTAATTAATATTTACAATTGAATTTATCTTATGTATAACCCCATATTAAAAATTATTTACTTATTAAACTTTGATTTTAACTATTTTAACCCTTCTTTAAATAAATTAATAATAAATGTCCTAATCTAATCCAAGTGGGCCTAAATGGTCATATTTTATTCCAAAGATTGTTTTTGGTCGAATTACACTTGTCCAATAGAATTAGGACATGTGTTAGGGTAATATTAATATCATATTTACCCTTAGTTACCCTATTTATTATTAACCGCGGTAAAAAAAGTAAAAAGTTACTACTCACCAAAAAATTATTTTTATCTCATTCAACCACATTTTACTTACTGATTTCAACCGTGTCTGTCGGATTTTCGAAATTTCATTCACAGAAGCGGTAAAATTAAGTTTTATGCAAAATTCAGTTTTTAACATACCACTTAGTGGTTTCACTATTCATCAAAAATTGAAAGTTTTCAGAAAAATACCAAAATATCACCCTAGGCTAATTTCGATATTCTGAGTCCAAAAATGAAGTCCATTTTGAAAAATAAAATTTATAAAATTTCAAAAAGTGGTTATTACTATTCATAACGGCTAGTTTTAATAGCATATTGTTGTTTAGTGAAACTCGGTATTGCGTACGACGCAAGCTATCGAGGAAGGTCGCGATTGCGTGTAAAGAAAGCCAAGTAGGTGTTGTGTAGAAAAAGATTCCTTTGATGATTTATATAACATAAAAGTCTCGGGTGTTACATTCTACCCCCCTTAAAAAGAATTTCGCCCTCGAAATTCGTCACTTTGCAAAAAACAGATGAGGATACTTCTCCCTCATCATATTCTCAAGCTCCCATGTAGCTTCTTCAAGTTGGTGGTTTCTCCATAAAACTTTCACCAAGCGAGTGGTCTTGTTTCGTAGGACTTTTTCGCTACAATCCAGAATCTATATCGGCTGTTGTTCATAAGAAAGATCTTGCTCCAGTGGTACAACTTCTGAGCTGAGTACATGTGAAGGATCTGGTATGTACTTTCTCAGGAGAGATACATGGAACACATCGTGAACTTGAGAGAGATTCAGTGGAAGCGCCAATCGGTAAGCTACCTTCCCAACACGATCCAGTATTTCGAAAGGACCATTATATCTAGGGCTCAACTTCCCCTTCTTTCCAAATCTCATAACCCTCTTCCAGGGAGATATTCGTAAGAACACTTTATCGCCCACTTCAAACTCTAGATCTTTTCTTTGGTTGTCGGCATAACTTTTCTGTCGACTCTGAGCTGCTCTTATGTGTTGTTGAATAGATCTGACCTTTTCTGCCATTTCATCAATGAGATCAGGTCCTAATAGCTTTATTTCCCCAACTTCATCCCAGCAAGTTGGAGTCCTGCATTTCTTTCCATAGAGAGCTTCATAAGGAGCCATCTGAATACTGGAGTGACAGCTATTATTATAAGAAAATTCCATCAAAGGTAGGTGTTGATCCCAACCTCCTTTGAAATCCATAGAGCAAGCTCTCAACATATCTTCTAGGGTTTGAATTGTTCTCTCAGACTGACCGTCTGTCTGGGGATGATAAGCAGTGCTGAAACTCAACTCTGTATCCAGAGTATGCTGAAGACTTCGCCAGAACATCGAGGTAAATCTCGGATCTCGATCAGATATAATAGAAAGTGGTACTCCATGCAATCATACCACTTCCTTTACATATATCCTGGCAAGCTGATCTAGAGAGAAATCCTCTCTAATAGCAATGAAGTGTGCAGACTTTGTAAGACGATCAACTATGACCCAGATAGCATTATTGCCTTTGGATGTTTTAGGAAGTCCTGTGACAAAGTCCATAGTGATGTTTTCCCATTTCCATTCGGGTATGGGTAATGGTTGTAACATCCCCTTAGACTTCTGTCTCTCAGCTTTAACTTGTTGACAAACCAAGCATCGAGAGACATATTCAGCAACATCTCTTTTCATGCCATCCCACCAGAAGTACTCTTTCAGGTCCCTATACATCTTCGTGCTTCCAGGATGAATAGAGAATGAAGAACTATGAGCCTCATCCAGCAGCTCCTTCTTTAATTCGGGGATGGAAGGAACACAAACTCGATTCCTGAACTTTATTATCCCATCACAATCAAGGTTGAATTCAGGAACATTTCTCACCTTCTTTTGTAACTCGACATCTTCTTTCTGTGCCTCTTTAATCTTCACATGTATAGATGGTTGAACATTCATTTGAGAAAGATATTATTTTTCCCCTTCCATTATAATTCCAAGATCCATCCTTTGTAAATCCATAAATATTGGATTTTTTGTGATCCTCATCATGGATAAACTAGCATGTTCTTGTCGACTTAATGCATCTGCCACCTTGTTTGCTTTCCCAGGGTGGTAATGGATTGAGCAGTCATAATCCTTAATCAGCTCCAACCATCTTCTTTGACGCATATTCAACTCCTTTTGTGTGAAAATATACTTTAAACTTTTATGATCAGTATAAATATCACACCTTTCACCATAAAGGTAATGCCTCCAAATCTTTAATGCAAAGATTACCGCAGCCAACTCCAAATCATGTGTTGGGTAATTTTGCTCATGGATTTTCAACTGTCGCGAGGCATAAGCTATCACCATATCATTTTGCATAAGAACACACCCCAATCCCTTCTTGGATGCATCACTGTAGATCACAAACCTTTCTCCACTACAAGGCAGTGTGAGCACAGGTGCACTGGATAACCTTCTTTTCAACTCCTTGAAATTCTCTTCACATTCCTCTGTCCAGACAAACTTAACTCCCTTCCGAGTCAACTTGGTGATTGGATTAGATAATCGTGAAAAATCTTTTACAAAATGTCGATAATATCCAGCCAAACCAAGAAAACTTCGGATCTCAGTTACTGTTGTTGGTCTTGACCATCTTTCGATAACCTCTGTTTTTGCTGGATCCACAGATATCCCTTCTTTTGAGATTATATGACCCAAAAATGCAACTTTTTGAAGCCAAAATTCACACTTGGTAAATTTGGCATAAAGCTTCTCCTTTCTCAGGGTCTTCAATATAATTCTCAAGTGATCTTCATGCTCTTCCTTGCTCTTTGAATAGACAAGAATATCGTCTATAAAGACTACCACAAATTGATCAAGATAGTCTCTAAAGACTCTATTCATTAGATCCATGAAGATAACAGGGGCATTAGTAAGACCAAATGGAATCACTATAAATTCATAGTGTCCATACCTTGTACGGAAAGCCGTATTTGGTATATCCTCCCTTTTGACCCTTAATTGATGATACCCTGAACGAAGATCAATCTTGGAAAAGTATTGAGCTCCACGTAGTTGGTCAAATAAGTCATCAATGCGTGGGAGAGGATATTTGTTCTTGATAGTGATCTTGTTAAGTTCTCGATAATCAATGCAAAGTCTCATTGATCCATCTTTCTTCTTAACAAATAGAACAGGTGCTCCCCAAGGTGACGCACTAGGGCATATGAATCCCTTATCAAGATTCTCTTGGAGTTGCTTCTTCAATTCCTGCAACTCAATTGGGGCCATTCTATAAGGTGTCTTTGAAATAGGCAAAGCACCCGGTAAGAGTTCTATTGAAAACTCAACTTCACGATTTGGTGGAAGACCCGGCAATTCCTCCGGAAAGACATCATCAAACTTCCATACAATGGGCATATTCTTAATCGTGAGTTTCTCACCAACCATTTGAGATAAATAACCTTCATTTAGTGGAATCAATACCCATAAGATGGAAGAAATTTCCACTGGAAGGTTATGTTCATCCTTGCATTGATAGACGATCGTAGATTGATCTGGAATATGAAATGTGACTTCCCTTCTTTGGAAATCGATATGAGCTCCATGTAGAGAAAGCCAATCCATGCCAAGAATCACATCAATTTCCAGTAAAGGAAGGATCACAAGATTTGCAGGAATCACTTTCCCACAAACTTCGATCGGAGAAGAATTATAAACTTTTGATGTGATTGATGTTCCATTAGGTGTTGTCACAGCTAACTCAACATCTAATTGTTGAGGTAATATGGTGATACCCTTAGAAAAGTCTTCAGAAATAAAAGAGTGGGTGGATCCAGAATCAAATAAAACATTTGCTACTTTAGAGTGGATGGTAAGTGTACCTTTCACCACATCGTTATCGTACTCCACATCGCTGATAGAAATTGCATGTGACTTTCCTTTGTCTTTAGCCTTAAGAGTTTGTTGACGTCGACCATCATCATCAACCCTTGGATTTGGGCATTGATTGGCATAATGCCCCATCTCCTTGCACTTGAAACATTGAAGTGTAGTAGGTTCATTCTGTGTATCCCTTCCTTTGTTTGCGTCATTAGACATCTTCTTCCCATTATCACGGCATTCAAATGCCCGATGACCTTCTTTTCCACATTTAAAACATTTACTTTTCCCTTTAAGACAACTCCCTCCATGTTTCTTTCCACACTTTGAGCATAAGGAAAAGCTCATCTTCTTTTCCATGTGCTCTTTAGATTTTTCTTTGAATTCCATCTTCCTCTTCTTATCAAACCCATGTGACTGATGGGTTACTCCAATCTCCATCTCGACTTTGAGAGCACATCTAACGATTTCCTCGTAGCTATTGAAGTCCCTTATGGCTAACGCCCTTCGAAGACTTGGTTTTAAGCCACTAAAGAATCGATCAATCTTACTCTCAGGTTGGATAATAATACCAGAAGCGTACCTTGCAAGTCTTGTAAAATTTGCTTCATAGGTACCAACAGATTCATCATCCCTTTGCTTCAGTTCAAGAAACTCTTTCTCCATCTTTGTTCGGAGAATACGAGGGAAGTAATTATTGAAAAAGAATTTCTTGAACTCGTCCCATTCCATAGACTCAATTTCATCCCTTTGCCTCGTATTCTTAACAAGATTCCACCATTGATCAACATCTCCTTCCAAACGATACACTGCTAGGATGACTTTATCATGTTTAGAACATTGAAGAACTGAAAATATCTTTTCAGTAGTACTAATCCATTGTTCAGCAACTAATGGATCAGTAGACCCGCTGAAAGAAGGTGGACGCTGCCTCATGAAGGATTCAACATAATGTTTCTCCCTCCTTTGCTCGTTTAGAAATAATGCATGATTCATAGCTTGAGAAAGTTGTGTGAGCATGGCTACAAGATTTTTCATTCCAGCTCCCATATCGTTTGGTTGCTCAGGGGGACAATCATTGCATTGCCCATCGCATTCCGCGTTAACACGGTTCCTTCGGTTTCCAGCCATTGACTAAAACCAAGAAGAATAGTGTGAGCAACACTAATTATAATTGGAAACCACATAATTCAAGAATAAAATTTTCATGCTTAAGGTCTTATCCTAGGTTATTCAAGGCCATTTCTAAAACACTAAGATTGTGTTCTATGCTTAGACTTATCCTTAGGGTTCTTACTAAGGCTTTCACATCCTAGTTTCCAAAGGTTGACTATACCTTTCCTCTGATACCAACTATAACGACCCATACATTACATACATTTTTAATACTTCGAAATTGAAGCACACTTATTACAACATATGACAAAACCACAAAGGACCGTATAGGTATAGTGTCTTTAGAAACTGGGAAACATAAACAACTGGTTCATAAATCTTCTACAGTGTCTCCCATTTATTTCATCATATCTAGGGTCCCTTTTAGCATATTCTACTTAATATCCATCTTCCTGACCTGGGGAAAAGAAAACATAAAAGGGTGAGCTCAAATGCTCAGCAAGGGCAAATAAAGGAAATAAAAATCATATCATATCTTTTTGAAAATCAAAACCTGCAAAAGAGATCATAATATCTTATCATGGAATAAATCATAGAAGTGAAAATGAGATCCCCATAATCATAACATAAGACTTGAAACTTTGTGGCATGCACACATAATCATGGAAAATCATTTCTTGTTAGTCATGACTCATTGCCAAGACTATCTTAGTGGACAAAGTCCCTTTCTGAACGGAGTTCACTCCTCGTTTCAGTCCTGTACCACTGAACCGAAATAACCTTCCGTTCCAGCCATGTCTATCTCATGAGATATAAAATCTTTACCCAATGCATTGGAGGGAGATATAGGTCCCACCCATCATATAATGAATCCTTTCTTATGTGTGCCACATAATCATAAATCATACATCATCGCATAACCCATGTAATAAAAATGGGATTCTTAAACAACATGACATCATAAAACAATTCATATAAGATAACGGAATTCATAAAAATTTAAATCCATGTAATAATAGGGATAAAAACAGAACCCTTTTTTTATCTTAGATGGAAAATAATTTTGATAAAATACTTGAACTCCATTCTTGAGGAAAATATCTTTTCTACTTCAAAAACATTTTTCCTTTCATAACATGTCATACAACCTTAAAATAAAAGAAGTTGATTAAAAATAAACTTGAAAACTTGTAAAGGTAGTTTCTTGGAAATAATGTTTTAAAAATCCATTCATGCCGTATAAGTTAAAAAAAAAATACTTCATACTTTTGTCGGAAAAGTCAAAAAGTACCTTGTACGACAAAATATTCCTTTCATACATATTACTAAAAACTCACCGAAGGGTAAAAATGGATTTTAACAATTGTAGGTGGATGGAAATAATATTACATATTGATGAAACATGGATGTGGATGACAAAATACACCCCAGTAAATACTTACGAATAAACAATCTCGGATAAAAATGAGATTGTGATATTTCCCTTACCTTAGGTCCGATTTGCTTTGTTCGTGTCCGAAGCTCCTGTATAATGGTTTAAATAATGTTATTGACTTATTCGAGAATCATACATATTGATATTATATCATATATGGTCATATTATTAGCTTCTTGTTAGTAATATTTCATTGTTACCTGTTACTCGGGTCTTTATAACTTTTTGTTCTTATGCGTGTTTTGCCGAATAAATTTTTATTCTTATATTTAGGTTATAGATAATTCATTTACAGAATGGTATTAGTGTATTATATACCATATTAATTCATTCAATTGATTTATATAATCATTATGAAATGAAGATCATGTAGAACGAGTCGCATCACATCGTGGAGACGGTATTCCATACGTACGCACGAGTGATGATATCGTTCCTATGATCGTGGAATTATATTGAAGTATATATATATTATTTCAGTATCAATATTACTTCATAATAATCATATATAGTTACTCATTACACCATTATACCCATCCTTTTAAGGTGATGGTGGAAAATAGATTACACCACGGCGTGGAGACGGTATTCCGTACGTACGCACGCGCGGTGATTTCATTTTTCCGTAGGATGGATAGAAGGTGAATTAGGGTTGTTTCATATTTATAATAACATATCAGTATGTAAGTAATACTGATGTTATTACTTTATCATGAAACAACTAAAGAAGAATAAGTTGAAGAAGAAAGAAATTGAAAAGATCGGTAATGGATATTACCTTTTCTTTGGAACACCTCTTTGAATCCTCCACTTAAGGAACTAAGATTGGTCTTTGGAGAAGACCAGGACCTCTAGGATTATTCTAGGGAAGTGGAGAGGAGAAAATGGCAGGGTTTGGCCGAGATTGAGTGCTCAAATTGGTGTGAGGAGGAGGGGGAGGAGGTGCCCTTTTATAAGGGAGGAGAGGGGCACCTTAGGAATATCTCAAAATATTATTTTATACTAAAGTCAAAATCGGTTTATAATGGTTCCAAAGGGTCTTATTTCGAAGCTAAAGTGGGGATGGATCGAAATCCTATCAACCAATAGGATTTAGACAAGTTTAGGGTATTATTTTAACCTTATCAATTAGATTTAACTCTAAGTTAATTAATTTAACTTTTACAGTGTCTTTTTGTTTTCTTTCACTATATGGTTAATACACTTACTATAACATGCCAAACGAACCCCAAATTGTTTATTATTAATATATATATCCTTATCTAATTCATTTGGCCGAACCATAGATTTTTAGAAATAAAATAACTGTAGAGACCCGTATCTTTACATACATGGACATTACATTACTTTTGCGGAACACTTAGTACATAACAAAAAAACACACACACAAGGATCGTAATAGTTTAGTGTCTTTGGAAACTCGGAACATATTCTTCTAATCGTGGTGAAAGATCTTCAATATCTCCCATAAAGATCTTCCCCCCCCCCCTTTTTTTACCTAAAACCTTTCTTTATATCCTGGGGAAAAGAAAACATAAAAGGGTGAGCTCAAATGCTCAGTAAGGGTAAACAAAAGAAAATCAATCACATCATATTCATAAGAACATAACTTTTGGAAATCTTAACCTGCAAAAGAGAGCATAATTTCATAACATGGGATAAATCATAGTAGTGAAATGAAATCATAACTTAAAACATTAATCATTGTGGCATACACACATAATCATGGAAAATCATTTCTTGTTAGTCATGACTCATTGCCAAGACTATCTTAGTGGACAAAGTCCCTTTCTGAACCGAGTTCACTCCTCGTTTCAGTCCTGTATCACTGAACCGAAATAACCTTCCGTTCCAGCCCTGTCTATCTCATGAGATATAAAATCTTTACCCAATGCATTGGAGGGAGATATAGGTCCCACCCATCTTATAATGAATCCTTTCTTATGTGTGCCACATAATCATAAATCATACATCATCGCATAACACATGTAATAAAAATGGGATTCTTGAAACACCATGACATCATAAAACAAATCATATAAGATAAAGGAATTCATAAAAATGTTTCCATCACAACATAATCAAATCCATGTAATAATATGGATAAAAACAGGACCCTTTTATTATCTTAGATGGAAAATAATTTTGATAAAATACTTGAACTTCATTCTTGAGGAAAATATCCTTTCTACTTCAAAAACACTTTTCCTTTCTTAACATGTCATACAATTTTAAAATAAAATAAGTTGATAAAACATAAACTTGAATACTTGTAAAGGAAGCTTCTTGGAAATAATTTTTTAGAAATCCATTCATGCCGTATAATTAAGTTTTATGCAAAATTCAGTTTTTAACCTACCACTTAGTGGTTTCACTATTCATCAAAAATTGAAAGTTTTCAGAAAAATACCAAAATTTCACCCTAGGCTAATTTCGATATTCTGAGTCCAAAAATGAAGTCCATTTTGAAAATTAAAATTTATAAAATTTCAAAAAGTGGTTATTACTATTCATAACGGCTAGTTATAATAATATTTTAATAGCATATTGTTGTTTAGTGAAACTCGGTATTGCGTACTACACACGCTATCGAGGAAGGTTGTGATTGTGTGTAATGCAAGGCACGTAAAAGATGCGTGTTGTGCAAGCTCCTTTTTGTGTTGCGTACAACACAAGACATTAGTGAAATTAAAAAAAATATTTTTCATAAAATCTTGGGCTGTTACATTCTACCCCCCTTAAAATGAATTTCTCCCTCGAAATTCGTCGGGGTTATAAATAGTTTACTATACGAAAGTTTCTTTAATAGAAACCCACATCGTAAAAAGGAATACCAAAACTTGTCTTTAAAAACTAAAGTATGAAATGTAACAATTACCCAAATAAACTAATCACTGGGTTTCCACATAGGTGAAAATATGGATATGGAAGAAAAATCTAACCATCATGTTCTGATGGAGAGTGGTAGAGAACATGGCTATGGAAAAGCCAACAATCACAAATCCATAAATTTGTGACAATCTAAGGTACCATCCGATTCATCAGGTATAAGATCACTAGGAAAACATTTTTGGTTTTCAAGATCATTTCCCTAAAGTTGAAAATTTGAATTACAATAAATACTTACTTTATTTTGGTACAATCTCACTATTGTTCGTGCCTTGAACAATTTCCTCTTCATCTCTTAAATAAATGAAGTTGAATTTGTTATTCGTGTAGTGTTAGCAGATCATGTGATAGAATGACGGGTCATTCCATCTGTCTCAAACAAAAGGTTAGCAAAAATTATATGCATAAGTCGATCTATAGTGAGATTAATCATATATGGTTCCTAAAATGGACTTATACTTCATATATCATACTGCTTAATATAATAAAACTAGTTTCTACTAAACAGGGACTTCCTGTAGGCCAGTGGTAGGCGATAAAGGCCAGTCGCACTTCGGTTGTGGGTTCGATTCCCACAGCCTTGTCCGAAGCGATGGGTTGTCGCCCGTCCTGCAGGTTGTCCTTTTTCTAAAACTACATTACTATAACATCACATAAATAATATCAAAAAAAGTTCTATATTTAAACAATACTAACTTATGGTTAACATAATCCATTACAATCTTTAGGCTTGTCTAAAATACTTTGGTCCAAGCTCATAGTATAAAGAAAATGATTACATGAAATGTCGCCAACCAAGCATGTGAATACCATCATTTATCCCCCATATATCTTGTTGGTCACATTCCAATCATGTGAATACATTAATGATGTATTCTCTTGAAAAATATGAATACCCATTAAACCTTAGTGAAAACATGAATGCTGTCAAAAGTTAACTCTTTCCACATACCAAAATCCAAAAATTCTATATACTCAAACCATGATATAACCTTCTCCTTATATCAGTCATGAGCTCATGAATACTATCAAACATTTTATTTTCTCCTTATCCCTTCATTATGCGCATATCATCTACATTCCAAAAATATCTGAATAACCTTTCATGGATACTGGTAACATTAATCAGACAACAATGTTACAATCCTTACATGTCTCTTTATTCCATAGTGCCATGAGATTACTTATATAACATTACACATGATAAACATGTAATCATTCCACTACATTCTTAAACCATTGACAGAGATTCAACAATTCTTTCATCTCACATATCATTTGTAGTCTCTTCATCATCATCCACATAAATACTTCCCATACGACCATACTGATTATCTTCATGAGACTTTCCCTTAGGGCATTGGTTTGCATAATGCCCGCACATTCATCATTTAAAACATTTAACCATTGTTGATGTCGTAGCAATACCATTATCCTCATCAATGTTGTTAACTGAACCTTTTCCTTTGCATTTACTTTCTTTGTGTCCTTATTTTCCACACCCAATGCATCTTCCAGTTCCTTTGAAACATTCTCCTTGATGCCTCTTCCCACATGATTTACATAGGGGAAATTGAACTTTCTTTCCTCTATGATCATCATGAAACTCCATCTTCCTCTTATTAGCCGAGTCAGGAAACTTACCAAATTTTACTTTATTGATCATATTATGAGATTGCTGATTTGGCATAATAATGATGTTTGGACTTCCAAATCCCATTTCATTATGAATAATATCATTCCATTGTCCATCATATCCTCTATTATCGTGAATCATCTTGTTTCCAGCCATTTTCTAAAACCCAAAAAGAATAGTGGGAGAGGCAAAATTCATGCTAGGGAAAACAACATAATAAAGGGGAAGTACCTTCAATATCTAACATCTTAGGTTAAATTCTAAGATCATTATCGTAGTTCTAGGACTATATCCTATACATATACTTATCCTTAGGGGCATCCCCATACCTTAGAAATATCTCTAGGGATCTCACTAACGTTTTCGCATCCTAGTTTCCAAAGGTTGACTAAACCTTTCCTCTGATACCAACTGTAGAGACCGGTATCTTTACATACATGGACATTACATTACTTTTGCGGAACACTTAGTACATAACAAAAAAACACACACACAAGGATCGTAATAGTTTAGTGTCTTTGGAAACTCGGAACGTATTCTTCTAATCGTGGTGAAAGATCTTCAATATCTCCCATAAAGATCTTCCCCCCCCTTTTTTTTTACCTAAAACCTTTCTTTATATCCTGGGGAAAAGAAAACATAAAAGGGTGAGCTCAAATGCTCAGTAAGGGTAAACAAAAGAAAATCAATCACATCATATTCATAAGAACATAACTTTTGGAAATCTTAACCTGCAAAAGAGAGCATAATTTCATAACATGGGATAAATCATAGTAGTGAAATGAAATCATAACTTAAAACATTAATCATTGTGGCATACACACATAATCATGGAAAATCATTTCTTGTTAGTCATGACTCATTGTCAAGACTATCTTAGTGGACAAAGTCCCTTTCTGAACCGAGTTCACTCCTCGTTTCAGTCCTGTATCACTGAACCGAAATAACCTTCCGTTCCAGCCCTGTCTATCTCATGAGATATAAAATCATTACCCAATGCATTGGAGGGATATATAGGTCCCACCCATCTTATAATGAATCCTTTCTTATGTGTGCCACATAATCATAAATCATACATCATCGCATAACACATGTAATAAAAATGGGATTCTTGAAACACCATGGCATCATAAAACAAATCATATAAGATAAAGGAATTCATAAAAATGTTTCCATCACAACATAATCAAATCCATGTAATAATATGGATAAAAACAGAACCCTTTTATTATCTTAGATGGAAAATAATTTTGATAAAATACTTGAACTTCATTCTTGAGGAAAATATCCTTTCTACTTCAAAAACACTTTTCCTTTCTTAACATGTCATACAATTTTAAAATAAAATAAGTTGATCAAAAATAAACTTGAATACTTGAAAAGGAAGCTTCTTGGAAATAATTTTTTAGAAATCCATTCATGCCGTATAAGTTAAGAAAAACATTCTTCGTACTTTTGTCGGAAAAGTCAAAAAGTACCTCGTACGAAAACGACAAAAGATTCCTTTTATACATATTACTAAAAACTCACCGAAGGGTAAAAATGGATTTAAACAATTGTATGTGGATGGAAATAATATTACATATTGATGAAACATGGATGTGGATGATAAAATACACCCCAGTAAATACTTACGAATAAACAATCTCGGATAAGAATGAGATTGTGATATTTCCCTTACCTTAGGTCCGACTTGCTTTGTAAGTGTCCAAAACTCCTGTATAATGATTTAAATAATGTCATTGACTTATTACAGAATCATATTCATTGTTATGATATCATATATGGTTCACTAATGACTTTATATTACCCGTTCTTTTGTAAATTCCATGTTAAAGAAGCGTTTTGGGTAAAATCGTTTCATTTATCGTAGGTGTTTTGACTTGTTGTTCTTGACATCATTATTACTTATATCATGATTTAATTACTTCCAGAATATAAAATATGATTTATATATCATATATATTCAGTATATATATATATATATATAATAGATAGATAAATGAAATGAAAAACACCGTTCATGGAGACGGTAGTCCGTACGTACGCATGAACGCTGTTTTCCTTTCCTTATTGTCTTGAATGGAAGTAAGTAGATGACATACATATATATATATATACATAAATCCATTAGCTTTATAATGTCATATATTTCATTATTATTTCTTATATATACTTTATAATCATTCTTAAATGGTTAACATGGAGAATGAATCTCATCGCGTCGTGGAGACGGTAGTCCGTACGTACGCACGAGCGATGATATCATTTATATAAATATTGAATTGAATTGGAGTGAATTATACAATATATCAGAATCAATATGATGTTGTAATAACTTAGTATAGTTATTCTTTACACCATTATACCCATCCATGTAAGGTGGTGTTGGAAAATAGATTACACCACGGCGTGGAGACGGTATTCCGTATGTACGCACGGGCGGTGATTTCTTTTTCCGTAGGATGGATAGATGGTGAAATAGGGTTGTTTCATACTTATAATAACATATCAATATATTAGTGATACTGATGTTATTACTTCATAATGAAACAACCTAAGAAGAAGAAGTGGAAGAATAAATAAAGATGAAAGAATTGGTAACGGTAATTACCTCTTCTTTGAAACGCCTCTTTGAGACCTCCTCTTAGGGCACTAAAATTGGTCTTTGAGGAAGACCAGAACCTCTAGGATGTTTCTAGGGAAGTGGAGAAGAGATTTTGGCAGGGTTTGGCCGAGCTTGAGTGCTCAAATTGGTGTGAGGAGGAGGGGGAGGAGGTACCGTTTTATAAGGGATGAGAGGGGCACCTTAGGAATATCTTAAAATATTATTTTATATTAAAGTCAAAATCGGTTTATAATGGTTCCAAAGGGTCTTATTTCGAAGCTAAAGTGGGGATGGGTCGAAATCCTATCAACCAATAAGATTTAGACAAGTTTAGGGTATTATTTTAACCTTATCAATTAGATTTAACTATAAGTTAAATAATTTAACTTTTACCGTGTCTTTTTGTTTTCTTACATTATATGGTTAATAAACTTACTATAACATGCCAAAAGAACCCCAAATTGTTTATTATTAATATATATATCCTTATATAAGTCATTTGGCCGAACCTTATATTTTTAGGAATAAAATAACAATTAATAATATAATATTTGATTTAAAAACTATTTTGTGTCAATTTTGACACTATTTGATATATGATTTTTTTAAAGTCATAACAGAATTATATGTTCGAACCAAGTTGATTAGATCAACAATAATATATCATAGTAACCTATAAAATTAGTGTAATTCATAAAAAGTCTCAAATTACATTCATTTGATCATTTATAACATCAATTATGTTAATATTTCCTTAAAAGGGTAATTACTGCATCATCGTTGTGTCATCAATAAATTAAATTATATGATTTCTAAAAATTACAAATAAAATATAATCATGTAGGAAATCTTTTTAGATTTCTAATGAATATTTACAATCTAATTTATCTTATGTATAACCCCATATTAAAAATGATTTACTTATTAAACTTTGATTTTAACTATTTTAACCCTTCTTTAAATAAATTAATAATAAATGTCCTAATCTAATCCAAGTGGGCCTAAATGGTCATATTTTATTCCTAAGTTTGTTTTTGGTCGAATTACACTTGTCCAATAGAATTAGGACATGTGTTATGGTAATAGTAATATCATATTTACCCTTAGTTACCCTATTTACTATTAACTGTGGTAAAAAAAAGTGAAAAGTTACTATTCACCAAAAAATTATTTTTATCTCATTGAACCACATTTTACTTACTGATATCAACCGTGTCTGTCGGATTTTCGAAATTCCATTCACAGAAGCGGTAAAATTATGTTTTATGCAAAATTCAGTTTTTAACCTACCACTTAGTGGTTTCACTATTCATCAAAAATTGAATGTTTTCAGAAAAATACCAAAATTTCACCCTAGGCTAATTTCGATATTCTGAGTCCAAAAATGAAGTCCATTTTGAAAAATAAAATTTATAAAATTTCAAAAAGTGGTTATTACTATTCATAACGGCTAGTTATAATAATATTTTAATAGCATATTGTTGTTTAGTGAAACTCGGTATTGCGTACTACACACGCTATCGAGGAAGGTTGCGATTGTGTGTAATGCAAGGCAAGTCAAAGATGCGTGTTGTGCAAGCTCCTTTTTGTGTTGCGTACAACACAAGACATTAGTGAAATTAAAAATAATATTTTTCATAAAATCTTGGGCTGTTACAATAACAATTAATAATATTTTATTTTATTTAAAAACTATTTTGTGTCAATTTTGACACTATTTGATATATGATTTTTGTGAAAGTCATAACAGAATTATATGTTCGAACCAAGTTGATTAAATAAACACTAATATATCATAGTAACCTAGAAAATTTGTGTAATTCATAAAAAGTCTTAAATTACATTTATTTTGGTATTTATATTATCAATTATGTCAATATTTCATTAATAAGATAATTACTGCATCATCTTTGTCTCATAAATAAATTAAATTATTTGATGTCTAAAAATTACAAATAAAATATCATCATGTAGGAAATCTTTTTATATTTCTAATGAATATTTACAATTGAATTTATCTTATGTATAACCCCATATTAATAATGATTTACTTATTAAACTTTGATTTTAACTATTTTAACCCTTCTTTAAATAAATTAATAATAAATGTCCTAATCTAATCCAAGTGGGCCTAAATGGTCATATTTTATTACTAAGATTGTTTTTGGTCGAATTACACTTGTCCAATAGAATTAGGACATGTGTTAGGGTAATATTAATATCATATTTACCCTTAATTACCCTATTTACTATTAACCGCGGTAAAAAAAGTAAAAAGTTACTATTCACCAAAAAATTATTTTTATCTCATTGAACCACATTTTACTTACTGATATCAACCGTGTCTGTCGGATTTTCGAAATTCCATTCACAGAAGCGGTAAAATTAAGTTTTATGCAAAATTCAGTTTTTAACCTACCACTTAGTGGTTTCACTATTAATCAAAAATTGAAAGTTTTCAGAAAAATATCAAAATTTCACCCTAGGCTAATTTCGATATTCTGAGTCAAAAAATGAAGTCCATTTTGAAAAATAAAATTTATAAAATTTCAAAAAGTGGTTATTACTATTCATAATGGCTAGTTTTAATAGCATATTGTTGTTTAGTGAAACTCGGTATTGCGTACGATGCAAGCTATCGAGGAAGGTCGCGATTGCGTGTAAAGCAAGTCAAGCAGGTGTTGTGTAGAAAAAGATTCCTTTGATGATTTATATAACATAAAAGTATCGGGTGTTACATAAACAATCTCGGATAAAAATGAGATTGTGATATTTCCCTTACCTTAGGTCCGATTTGCTTTGTTCATGTCCGAAGCTTCTGTATAATGGTTTAAATAATGTTATTGACTTATTCCAGAATCATACATATTGATATGATATCATATATGGTCATATTATTAGCTTCTTGTTAGTAATATTTCATTGTTACTTGTTACTCGGGTCTTTATAACTTTTTGTTCTTATGCGTGTTTTGTCGAATAAATTTTTATTCTTATATTTAGGTTATAGATAATTCATTTACAGAATGGTATTAGTGTAGTATATACCATATTCATTCATTCAATTCATTTATATAATCATTATGAAATGAAGATCATGTAGAACGAGTCGCATCACATCGTGGAGACGGTATTCCGTACGTAGGCACGAGTGATGATATCGTTCCTATGATCGTGGAATTATATTTAAGTATATATATATTATTTCAGTATCAATATTACTTCATAATAATCATATATAGTTACTCATTACACCATTATACCCATCCTTTTAAAGTGATGGTGGAAAATAGATTACACCACGGCGTGGAGACGGTATTCTGTACGTACGCACGCGCGGTGATTTCATTTTTCCGTAGGATGGATAGAAGGTGAATTAGGGTTGTTTCATATTTATAATAACATATCAGTATGTAAGTAATACTGATGTTATTACTTTATCATGAAACAACTAAAGAAGAAGAAGTTGAAGAAGAAAGAAATTGAAAAGATCGGTAATGGATATTACCTCTTCTTTGGAACGCCTCTTTGAATCCTCCACTTAAGGAACTACGATTGGTCTTTGGAGAAGACCAGGACCTCTAGGATTATTCTAGGGAAGTGGAGAGGAGAAAATGGCAGGGTTTGGCCGAGCTTGAGTGCACAAATTGGTGTGAGGAGGAGGGGGAGGAGGTGCCCTTTTATAAGGGAGGAGAGGGGCACGTTAGGAATATCTCAAAATATTATTTTATATTAAAGTCAAAATCGGTTTATAATGGTTCCAAAGGGTCTTATTTCGAAGCTAAAGTGGGGATGGGTCGAAATCCTATCAACCAATAGGATTTAGACAAGTTTAGGGTATTATTTTAACCTTATCAATTAGATTTAACTCTAAGTTAATTAATTTAACTTTTACCGTGTCTTTTTGTTTTCTTTCACTATATGGTTAATACACTTACTATAACATGCAAAACGAACCCCAAATTGTTTATTATTAATATATATATCGTTATCTAATTCATTTGGCCGAACCTTAGATTTTTAGGAATAAAATAACAATTAATAATATAATATTTGATTTAAAAACTATTTTGTGTCAATTTTGACACTATTTGATATATGATTTTTGTGAAAGTCATAACAGAATTATATGTTCGAAACAAGTTGATTAAATCAACACTAATATATCATAGTAACCTAGAAAATTTGTGTAATTCATAAAAAGTCTTAAATTACATTTATTTTGGTATTTATATTATCAATTATGCCAATATTTCATTAATAAGATAATTACTGCATCATCTTTGTCTCATAAATAAATTAAATTATGTGATGTCTAAAAATTACAAATAAAATATCATCATGTAGGAAATCATTTTATCTTTCGAATGAATATTTAAAATTGAATTTATCTTATGTATAACCCCATATTAAAAATGATTTACTTATTAAACTTTGATTTTAACTATTTTAACCCTTCTTTAAATAAATTAATAATAAATGTCCTAATCTAATCCAAGTGGGCCTAAATGGTCATATTTTATTCCTAAGATTGTTTTTGGTCGAATTACACTTGTCCAATAGAATTAGGACATGTGTTAGGGTAATATTAATATCATATTTACCCTTAGTTACCCTATTTACTATTAACCGCGGTAAAAAAAGTAAAAAGTTACTATTCACAAAAAATTTATTTTTATCTCATTGAACCACATTTTACTTACTGATATCAACCGTGTCTGTCGGATTTTCGAAATTCCATTCACAGAAGCGGTAAAATTAAGTTTTATGCAAAATTCAGTTTTTAACCTACCACTTAGTGGATTCACTATTCATCAAAAATTGAAAGTTTTCAGAAAAATACCAAAATTTCACCCTAGGCTAATTTCGATATTCTGAGTCCAAAAATGAAGTCCATTTTGAAAAATAAAATTTATAAAATTTCAAAAAGTGGTTATTACTATTCATAATGGCTAGTTTTAATAGCATATTGTTGTTTAGTGAAACTCGGTATTGCGTACGACGCAAGCTATCGAGGAAGGTCGCGATTGCGTGTAAAGCAAGCCAAGCAGGTGTTGTGTAGAAAAAGATTCCTTTGATGATTTATATAACATAAAAGTCTCGGGTGTTACATTCTTGGGAAGAATTCTGCCCAAATTTAGGCTTTTTGGAGTTAGAGAGGTATGTGGATAGACAAAATGGGCAGGGTTTGGCCGAGACAAAGGTTTGAGAGGTGTCGGTTAGGTTGTAGAGGTGGGGGCCTTTTATAAGAGGAGAGGAGGGGCACTCTTGGAAAGTAAAGAAATCTTACTTTATTTTAGAATTAGTTTAGGATTTAAAAGGTCCCACATTGATATAATTCAAAGATAAAGTGATAATGGTTTGAAATATATCCATCCAATAGGTTTATGACAAGTGTAGTTCTAAGATTTTGTAATATCTTTTCATTTTATTTAAATCGTTAAATAATGAGGTAATCGCTGCATCATCATGATGTCATAAATAATTTAACTTATTTAATGTATAAAAATTATAAAAAAAATACTTTAATGTAGGAAATATTTTTAGCCATCCAATTACAATTTATAGTCAGAAATCTGACTTGTATGACCCTATGTAAAAATTGTTTTAGTAAAACAATATATGATTGTGTCATTTTTACTTTTACTTTAATTAAAAGGAATTATTGTCATTATCTAACCCATGTGGCTCCATGGGGTCCCAAAAATCGACCCATGGGTTGTCATGGTTGGCCATGACACAACCAATAAGGGTAGGAAATGTGTGAATTTCATTTCATATTATTAAAACATTATTTTTACCTTAAACTACACTAATTACCTCTAATCGCGATTAAAAACATAAAAGTTACTATTCACCAAAAAAATTATTTTAATCTCATTGAAACACATTTTACTTCCTAATGAAAACCATGTATGTCGGATTTTTGAAATTCAAAACACAGAGGTGGTAAAAGTTCATTTAAATGAAAAATCAGTTTTTTAAGTACCACTTAGTGGTTTCACTATTCATAAAAAAATGATGTTTTTTAGAAAAATACCAAAACATCACCCTATTCTATATTTGATATTCCGAATTCAAAAATGATGACTATTTTAAAAAAATCAAAACAGATAAGTTACAATAATTAATTTAATAATTAATTCCCGCTTCCAGAATAAATAGCGTGTTTTTATGAAACAATATATATCAAAAGATTGACTCTAGTTTATGTCCAATTTCAATGTGAAATTAATTCCAAAGATCACTATTGGATAAAATGGTAAAAATATATTCTAATTTTACATTAAAAAAATTCAAAAGATAATCTAATCCTATAAATAAATTATATTAAAAAGAGGTTTTGAATTAAAATACAACATTTTTCACTATTCATTAAAAATGAACATTATCGAAAAAATAGCATAAATTTATCCAAAGTTAATTTAAATGTACCAATCATAAAAAATAAGTTTATTTTGACAAATATAGTGTATAAAATTTTCAAAAGATAGTTTTAAAAATGGTTCGCTATCAAAATCCTGTAAAACAATCTTTTGAAAATATTATAGTATTTAATGCTTTAGGTTGGATTTATTTTCATTTTAAGCCTTTAAAACACTATGTAATTCATAAATAGACATAGATAACTATATCTATTATTCATTACTTACTTTGGATGTTACATCCTTCCCCCTTTAGAAAATTGTGTCCCTACAATTTATTTACTTATCGAAAAGTGGGGGTATTTATCCCTCATAGCATTTTCAGATTCCTACGTTGCCTCTTCAACCATATTGTTTTTCCACAAAACCTTTAGCTGGTTAATTACATTATTTTACAACACTTTCTCCCTTCGGTCAATAATCTGGACTGTTTGTTCTTCATAAGAGATATTTTCTTCCAACTGAACTACCTCTGGGCTCAAAACATGAGATGGATCTAGCATATACTTTCTCAACATCGAAACATGAAAAACATTGTGTACCTGAGATAAACTCAGAGGTAAAGCCAATCGGTATGAAACTGATCCAACTCTCTCCATAATTTCATATGGTCCAATGAACCTTGGACTCAACTTTCCTTTCTTACCAAATCACATCACACTTTTCCATGGAGAGACTTTGAGGAAGACATGGTCACATACCTCATAAAAGAGATCTTTCCTCTTATTGTCTGCATAAATCTTCTGCCTACTCTGAGCTGTTCTCATGTGTCTCTGTATCAGTTGATCTTTTTCTACAAACTCTTCTACCAATTCTGGTCCCATCAACTTCTTTTCACCCACTTCATCCCAGAAAGCTGGAGGTCCACACCGCGTCCCATATAATGCCTCAAATTTTGCCATCTGTTTACTGGAATGAAAATTTTTATTATATGAAAATTAAACCAAAGAAATATGTTGGTCCCAACTTCCTTGATAATCAATCGAACAAGCATGTAGCATATCCTCCAATGTCTAAATTGTTCATTCTGACTACCCATCTAATTGAGGATGAAAAGTTGTACTAAAATTTAATTCAGTACCCAGCAACTTCTGAAGGCCTTTCCAAAAGATAGTAGTAAACATGGGATCACGATCAGATACAATGGAGAGAGGAACTCCATGTAACAAAACTATCTCTTTATCATAAAGACGGGAAAGTTGATCTAAGGAAAAAAGTATCTCGTATAGCAAGGAAATGAGCAGATTTAGTCGAGCGATCAACAATAACCCAAATTGCATTATTACCTCGAGATTTCTTCCGCAATCCCACAATGAAGCCCATTGATATATTCTCTCATTTCCACTCTGGTACTGGTAAAGGCTAAATCATCCCTTTCGATAACAACTCCTCTTCTTTTACCTATTGACAATTCAAACACTTCACAGTAAAATCAACAATGTCTCTTTTCATTCCATCCCACCAGTAATACTCTCGAAGATCTCTATACATCTTAATACTGCCTGGAAAAACTGAAAACGGAGAACTATGAGCTTCACATAACAACTCTATCTTCAACTATGAATCACAAGGCACACACAAACTCTTCCAAAATCTCAAAAAACAATCATTATCAATGTTGAATTCAGAAAACTTACCCTTCGGAACCAGCTCTACCTTTTTTTGAAACTCACTGTCTTGCTTCTGTGCTTGCTTGATTCTGTCTGATAGAGAAGATTTCACTGATACCTGAAACAAAACAGGACATCTTTCACCAAAAAAATTTATGCCAAAGTTCATAAAATCCTTAACCAAAGGATCACGATCCAAACGCAACATTGTTAATGAAGCATTACTTTTTCGACTCAAAGAATCAACCACTTTATTTGCTTTTCCCGGATGGTAATGAATTGTACAATCATAATCCTTGATTAATTCTAGCCATCTCCTCTGTCTCTTCTTCAATTCTATATGAGTGAATATATACTTTAAGCTTTTGTGATCTGTATATATTTCACACTTTACTCCATACAAATGATGCCTCCAAATTTTTAAAGTGAAAACAACAGCAGCTAATTCCAAATCACGTGTAGGGTAATTTACCTCTGGAGTTTTCAACTGATTTGAAGCATATGAAATTACCTGATCATTCTGAATTAGGACACAACCATGTCTTTTCAATGAAGCATCACTGTAAATAACAATCTCACCATTCCTGGAAGGTAGTGCCAAAACTGGAGCATTCACCAATCTTCTTTTCAATTCCTAAAAACAATCATCACATTCTTTTTTCCAGATAAACTTAACACCCTTCCGAGTTAGCTTAGTCATTGGACTAGATAACTGTGAAATTTTTTTAAAAAACCTTCGGTAATATCCTGTCAAACCAAGAAATCTACGAATCTTGGTAACAATTGTGGGTCTTGGCCATTCTTCAACAACCTTTGTTTTTGCAGGATCAATAGTTATTCCATCATTGTAAACAATGTGACCAAGGAAATAAATTTGTTGCAACCAAAACTCACTCTTGCTGAATTTACCATACAATTTATTTTTTTCAAGGTTTGCAAAATAACCCTTAAATGTCTTTCATGATTTTCTTCACTTTTAGAAAATAGAAAAAATATCATCAATGAAAACCACCAACATCTTTCACCTGAGTCATATGAGCCATCACTGCAACAAAATGTTTAGTTCTGATTCTGACCATCATAGGATACTGATTTGAAAGGTCATTTTCCTCTGTATGCCTTCCTAGAAAAGCTGCTCTATTTCCTCTACGGAAAACCATTCATAACACAGATATATCTTTGGTGAAACAACATGGTAATCTTTAAAGGCTATATCATTTCAATCATACCATAAAAAAATATTTTCAGATAATTATTTTATATATTTATAACTCCAAAAGTATTCTTAACCGACCTCTGATACCAACTATAAGGCCCCAGCCGTAATCCTTACTTAAACTTGAGTTATTATAAGATTACACATTTAAAATCTTTTCAGGTTTAGAGTTTTAGAAAATTAGAACATAAAACATGCATTACATTCCACATTTTAACAAAGTGGTTACATAAAAGATAGTATTCATTTTTCCCATCAACAAAAACATATTTAAAATTAAACGTGGATTATTTATTGACAATTCCTTGACACTATCATCATATCAGCTACCTTTCCCTTGACCTGTGAAAAAACATTTCAAAAACATGTGATGAGCACAAAAAGCACAGTAATTGATATAAAAAATATGGAATGGAAAAATGAGTACATGTATACATAATAATAAATGAAATCATACTTTACCCATAAAAAATAAGCACCTTAATATTCTTCATCAAATAATGAATAAATCATAGGAATCATAAGACATAAAGGTAACTTGAGGCATTCATAACATTCTTACATAGGGAGTAACCCTCTTGGTTTCGTTTGGAATACCCATCACAATATATTCCATAAATCTCTTCAGAGAAACCTTAACGCTTAACCCCTTCACGTTACCCAATGCATTGGAGAGCTATATAATGATCACCCACCCTTAGATTATCACGGAACCACCCGTCTTCATAACAATTCCCAAGAACCATAACATAATCATATCACATAAAACAAGCATAAAGGAAACATAACATTTCCACATTTCAATCACAAGATATCAATACAACACATTGATATAATAAAAAAAATTATGAAAACCATTTTCAATACTAAAATAAAATAAAAGTAAAACATGGTATTTATTTTTCATTTAAAAAAAGTATGGCTTGTATTGGAAGCCAAAACTCAAATAATGGTCACGGAGGTAGAGAATTCGTTGTCGCCACATACGTACGACAAAAACATTCCCTTTTGTCATTTAGTAAAATGATTCGTATATAAATGATTCCTTTTGGATAAACGTAAAAGTCAAAGGGGTTTATACACCGTATAAACAAAATTTGTGTATAAAACCAAATATCCCTCAATGAAAGGACATTGAGACGATGTCCCTTACCTCGGGTCCGACTTGACTCGATCGCTCATTAATGTCCTGAATAATAAACATGAGTAAATTTATACTTGCTTAAGAACCTTTATCAATTTCATTATTCCTTTTATATCACTTATTACCATGTCATGAACACTATGTAATTATTTAGGATAATAATGGTCATTTTTTCAACCCTGGGCACTTGAGTCAAAAGTGAACTTCATATATTTACAAGTTGTTCACGTAGTCAAATATACATTATATCAAGAATTATATTAATAATTTAGATTCCATATTTATCATATATATCCAGTATATACATGAATTTATAATATTACATAATCATTTAGAGGTAAGAAATGAAATACACCGTTCATGGAGATGGTAAGCCGTACGCACGCATGAACGCTACTTCCATTTCTATTTCATATTTAATGGAATTAAAACAAAATGATACATAATAGTATTATAATTCCAGTATGATATCATATATAATGTCATTAAATATATCCTTTATAGTTACCACATATGGTATTAATGAATCAAATCACTTTTAGAGGGTAGTAGTCCGCACTTCCTAAAATGAAGATAACGTATTTACCCATAATAGAAACCATAAAGTTATTCCATAAATGAAAAATACAAAATCTTAAGGAAAACAGAAAAATATTATATATCATATATAAATATAGTGTCATTTTATGTCTACCTTTGAAGGTTTTATAAGAATATTGATAAATCATCGTTTCGTGAGGCAGAAATTCACCATCCACAGAAACAGTATGTTCTTTAACAATTAGATGTAGGTGTGTGTAAGTGTAACAAGAATCCTTCTTATAAAAACATCCTTGTTTATTGAATATACTAGATTTGTTACAAATGAAATGAATAAAAAGAGTTTATGGGGTTGGAGAAGAAAAATAAAACAAAAGAACACAATAGAAGACACTACCTTTAAATCGGGTAACTCTTTTTTATTTTAGCTCAAAGGTTTCCATGGGAAGTCTTATGCCCAAATTAAGGAATCTAGGAGTATGAGATGGATGTGGAGAGACAAAATGGGAAGGGGTTGGCCGAGAAAAAGCCTTTAGAGGTGCAGGTAAGGTGGTAGAGGTGGGGGCCTTTTTTAAGAGGAGAGGAGGGGCACTCTTGGAATGTAAAGAAATGTTACTTTATTTTAGAATTAGTGCCGGATTTAAAAGGTCCCACATTGATTTAATTCGAGGATAAGGTGATAAGGGTTCTAAATATACCCATACAGTTGGTTTATTACTTGTTTAGTTTTTAGATTTTAGATTATCTTTTCATTTTATTTAAATCGTTAAATAATGAGGTAATCACTACATCATCATGATGTCATAAATAATTTAATTTATTTAATGTCTAAATATTATAAAAAAATATTATAATGAAGGAAATATTTTTCCCATTCCAATGACTATTTATAGTAAAAAATCTGACTTGTATAACCCCATGTAAAAATTGTTTTAGTAAAACAGTACAAGTTTGTGTCATTTTTACTTTTACTTTAAATAAAAGGAATTAATGTCATTATCCTACCCAAGTCTCTCCATGGTGTCCCAAAAATCTACCCATGGGTTTTGTTGGTCGGCCATGACACAAAAAATAAGTTTAGGACATGTGTCCAGTTCTTTTCATATTATTGAAACATTATTTTTACCTTAAACTACACTAATTACCTCTAAGCGCGATTAAAAACTTAAAAGTTACAATTCAGCAAAAAAAATTATTTTAATCCCAATGAACCAAATTTTACTTCCTAATGAAAACCATGTATTCCGGATTTTTTAAATTCAAAACTCAAATGTTGTAAAATTTCATTTAAATGAAAAATCAGTTTTTTAAGAACCACTTAGTGGTTTCACTATTCATCTAAAATGTATGTTTTTCAAAAAAATACCAAAACGTCTCCGTAAGTTATATTTGATATTACGAATTCAAAAATGATGTCTATTTTAAAAAATTAAAAACATATAAGTTAAAATAATTAATTTAATAATTAATTCCCATGTCCAGAACAAATAGCTTGTTTTTATGAAACAATATATATCAAAAGATTGACACTAGTTTAAGTCCAATTTCAAAGTGAAATTAATTCCAACGATCGCTATTGGATTAAAAGGTAAAAATACAGTATAATTTCACTTTAAAACCAATTCAAAAGATAATCTAATAATATAAATAAATTATATTAAAAAGTGGTTTTGAATTTAAATACCACATTTTTCACTATTCATTAAAAATGAACCTTATCAGAAAAATACCAGAAATTTATCCAAAGTAAATTTCAATGTACAAATAATAAAGAATAATTTTATTTTGACAAATATAGATTATAAAATTTTCAAAATATAGATTTAAAAATGGATCCCCATAAAAATGTGGTAAAACAATCGTTTGAAAATATTAGAGTATTTCATGCTTTAGGTTGGATTTATTCTCATTTTAAGCCTCTAAAACACTATCTAATTCATAAATAGACATAGATAACTATATATATTATTCATTATTTACTTGTGATGACATAATAAATATATCATTACATAAAATATGGAATGATTATATAAGTATAATGACAATAGATATAATAAATTAAGACACATGCGAAAAACGATATGAATATTACCCGAAGTGATACTTTAAATAAGGACCATAAACAAGAGGGTGACATAATGTAATAAGAACATATTTGGTACTATTTATAAGAATAATATTTTTCAAAATATTTATAATAATTTTATATTTATTATTCATCAATCATTTACATGTACAAATAGAGTCACGACACATGGTAAGGGTATTTAATCTCCCTTTAACTTTATTATATAGAAGCTATGTAAATTGATATTTACTTCACTATGGTGTATGTAATAACCGTGATTTTATTATATGTATAATGTACTTAAATATTTCTGTATTCAAGTTCCAATTTTATTATCCATCTCTCATGGGTTTTAGCTTTCAAAAGATATCAATTTGGTAAAATAGTTTTATCTCAATTTGCTTTCTTTGAGATTCATGATTTTATATGCACATAAACACTTCTTAAATGTGATATACATAAATGTTAAATTTTATTTAATGAGTATACTTATTATAATTATATATTATGCTTCATGTAATTTCTTTTTTCTAAAATGTAGATGATGATCCCAAGTTACTGAGTTATAATTGTTCATTGAGACACTCTTATCGCTTTCTGAGATTGTTTATTTTTATGATTCCATTGTTGAAATGTAATGATACATATAAAAATAATATTCATGAGTTTATTTATCCTATTTTATTTCATGATAAACTCAGGTATTTGTATCGTATTCTACTCTTTGGTACATAATATTATTAAGATTTTGTTTTTGGAAATCTCATCTTTACCATTTCTTCTATCAAAAATCTATGATTTATAAAAAAGGATTCCAAGAATATTATATCATTGTACTAAAATCATTAAAATAAGTTTTTTCCATTTTTATTTTTTGAATAAATTCAAGGAAATTTTCTTTTAAATTTTATAAGATGGTTCATAACATATCATTTTACCATTAAAAAGGAATGTTTGTTTGATAGCATATGACATGTACAGATTGACCCACCATTATTTCAGTGAAGATATATTTAGATTTTTAAAAGTTTAATATTTAAGAATATTATTTAAAAGTGTTTTTCAATAAAAATGGTTTTCAAAATGTTTCAATATTCTTATTTTATATTTCATGTAAAATGGTTTTCAAAATATTATCAAGCTTCATTTATAAGTTATCATGTAAAATGGTTTTCAATGTTTTTTCAAGATTGATTTATATGTTTTAAAGAACTATGGTTTTCCAAATGTTTCTAAGAATCTTTTATGTGTTTTAGAGTAAAATTATAAGGCATTTTTTCATGATTATTTTATAATATTCCAATAAAAATTGTTTTTAAAATGTTTTTTTATCTTTTGTTATATGTTTTAATGAAAAATGTTTGTCAAAAAAATTTCAACATTAATTTATATCTATTCAAGTAAAATAGTTTTCAAAACATTTTTAAGATTATATTAACTGGAATAAATGTTTTTTTAATGAATAAGGTTTTAAAATGTTTTGAAATATATTTTATATTTTTATAATGATATTTTTTTCAATATTATTTCAAGCCTTCTTAATTTTTTTTCAATTATATTTTAAACGAAAATTTATTTCAATGGGTTTTATGTTATAAAAATAATATTTCAAAAAATAAATGATATTTTCATTAAGAAAAGTTTTAATAAGTTCAATTAAAATTATTTCTCATCTAAGATAACATCCATTGGTGTTGATCATGCCATTATGGGGAAATGATTTAATGCTTCCATTCACATTCTTTCTCTAAATGGATTCATTTTGGATGGAATATTTTTTATATTCCCATGTAGATTTCATGGGTTATATGATTTTGAAACCCATTTTGTTTCACGGGTTAGGTTTATGATGATATTATTATGAAATACTCTCCTTCCACAAGTTATGATATGTTTACCTGATTATGATACCAAATTAATTTCATGGGTTAGATTTGATTATTTATGATCTTGAAGAAAATGTATGTATGATTTCATTATATGATTGGTGGGACCTATATATCTTTATAATTAATTGGGTAATTTTTTATATGAAACATACCATTTAATAAAGAATATGACAATTTTTATATTTTTTAATATTTTTTAAATAAATATTAATTTTACCTTAAATCGGACGTTATGTTCGATGGCGTACCCGACACGCAACAATGGGTTTCTCCAAAGTCATATGGTGGTCAAAGCCTAGATATTTTTTAGAATATTGAACAGAACTGAACATATAATCATTAAAAAAAATTGTAACTGTTTTTTACATTAATCCTATAATATTTAGAGGCTTAAAATGGTAATGATTTCAATTTTAATCATAAATACTCAAATATTTTTAAAAGGTTGCTTCGCACCCTCTTGATGGACAAACCCTTTCAAATAATGTTTTTTTTCACATTTATATGTTGAATTTGAAATAATAAACTTTATCTTTAGAAGTGGGAAATCAAAATTTACATTGGATAAAATTTTCATATTTTTTGATAAAGTTAATTTTTTCATAAATAGTGGAAAATACTTCATTTTGAATCAAAACATTCATTTCATATGAATTATTTATATGGTTATATTATTTTTTTAAAATTCATTTAAAGTGTAATTGGAATATATTTTTACCATTTAATCTAATTTTGGTCATTGGATATAATTTCACATTGAAATTAGAAATAAACACATGTCAATCTTGTTGTAGTTTTATTTCATAAAAACACGCTTTCTAGTTTTGAAAATGGAATTAATTTTAAAATAATTAATAATACATATATGTTTTTATGTTTTTAAAATAGACATAATTTAAAAAATTCTGAATATCAAAATTAGGTTTGGGTTAATTTTTGGTATTTTTTTTTGAAAACGTTCGATTTTTGATAATTAGTAATGAACACTACATAGTAGTTAGAAAACCAACTTATTAATTTAAAAGAATTTTTACAACTTATTTGTATTGAATTTAATAAATCTGACATAAATGTTTTTATCATTAAGTAAAATGTAGTTGAAATAGTTTAATTTTTGTGAATAATAACTTATGATTTTTATTTACCATTGTTAAATGTTAATTGGGTAATTCAATGTAAAAATAATATCATAATAATATAAAATTACCTTAATATTTTTTATAAAATTATTATAAGTGTCATTTACTTACAATACAATCCTTGGGTGAGACGTTCGGCATTTGAATGCCACTTGGGTAATATAATGACATTAATAACTTTATATTTGAATAAAAATAAAAAAATCATGAACATGAATATTTTTACTCAACCTATTTTAAAGTGAGGATATATAATTGATATATTTAACTATAAATATTAATTATAAATCTACAATTGCATAATACATCATGGTATTTTGTTTACAATTTTTGGACAGGAAATAGATAAATTTATTTACGATAGAATGATGATTTAATGATTACCTCATTAATGAATATTTTAAATAGATGAGATTATAAATATTATAATAAATAATTTTGTAACCTTTTATTCCATACACTAATTTTTTATGTGATAATTATTTGTGGTATTTGTATTAATGAATATTTTTGGAAAGAATCATGTTTTTTTGGATTTTCTAAAAAATGATTCATCCGGTTAGTATAAAATTTTACATAAATGAGTTTTTATATAAATTAATATTTTATTAACTAATAAAATAGTAATAAAAATATATGATTCAATAAAATGACATATATTATTTTATAATTTTCATTAATGATACATTTTTGATAGCTTGGAATTTTATAGTAACTATATTTACCATATAGTATGAATATACAAGATGACATGGTGAAAGTTAAATTAGATAACTATGGGTTAAATCTAAATGATAAGGTTAATTTTCTGACTTATAATTGTCTTAAATTCTATTGGTTGAACTAATTTTGAACAATATTAATCTTATCCTCTAATATAATATGTTTCGGACATTTATAAAACAAAAATTAATGTAATAAAAAATATACTTTCAAACGTTCCTAAAGAGACCCTCCTCCCTCTTATAAAAGGACACCACCAATAACCCGTTACTAACACATATCAAGCCCCTTTGAAAATCCAAATTCTGAACAAATTATCCCCCACATCCCTATATTAATTTTAAAATACATTCTATAGGCATTTTTCTTATTATGGGAGCCCATAGGCTCAAATCTAATTAAGATACCCGATTTAAAGGTAACGACTTCTCTCAAGTTCATTTCATTTGTTTTCCTTCTCCACTCAATATTCTCTTATTTTTACATTCTTATATAACCAAAAATTATCCTAAATATAATATTTTGTTTTTTGTGAGATTTATTAAAACAACATTTAAAACACCTCTATCTAATGGATATTAACATTCTATTTTTATGTACGACAAACTGCTGCCTCACAAAATGATGAATGTTTGATTATCCCCTACATCATCTTATGGTGACCATTATAATGTTACTATAATTATATATGTTATAAATTATATTTATTATATATATATATATATATTCTTCTTGAATTTTTATTTACAACATACATTTATTAATTTCATGTTTCATAAATAAGATAATTTCATTTGAGGAAGTGCAGACTACATGCCCCTTAATGTGATATTACCCGTTCATACAATACATGGGATGTATAAAAGATAGTGTTAATGAACTTAAGTTACATATATTAAATATGATATTATAATTTAATAATAATACATCTATGTACCATTTCATTTTCAGTCCATTAAAAATGAAAAAATGAAATAAAAGAAGCGTTCATGCGTATGTACGAATTACCGTCTCCATGAATGGTGAATTTCATTCAATAATCCAAATGATATAGAATATTTTAAATACATATATACAGGATATATATGATATATATGATTTATAAATCATGAATATCATTCTGTAGATAATTGAATTTTGACAACATGGACAATTTAAAATTATCACCAGTTCATTTTTGACTCATGTTCTAAACATCAACAACATGTCTGATATGAACAAAAATAATTAAGTAATTGTTATTTCAAGGTAATAAGTGATATAAATGAAATAATATACTTTAATATTGTTTATAATGAAATAGAAATTATATTATGTTTATTATTCATGATGAATAATGATCATACAAGATAAGTCAGACATGAGGTAAGGGACATCTTCTCTATCGCCATTCATCGAAGAGTATTTTGATTTGTACATGACTTTCTTTAATACGGTGTATAAACCCATTTTAAATTTCATTTCATTCAAATTTAATATTTTTATACAAATTGATTTACTAAACGATAAATGGAATGTTTCTTTTTAACGTATGTTGGGAAAACGACCTTCCCGCAATACAAGCGTTATTTGATATTTGTCTTCCTTAACAATACATATTGTTTTTTAAAATGAAAATAAACACCATATAATTTTTACCTATTTTGGTATTGAAAATGGTTTTTATAATTCATTAATTATTTCAATATATTTAAATTATATATTGTTATTTCAATTTGGAAATTTTAACTTTCATTTATGTTTGTATTATGTATTGTGAAAAAGTCATTGTTCATGGGAATTGTATAAATATACGGGTGGTTCTAGGATAAACCTTGGGCAGGTCAGCCTAATATATATCTCTAATGTATTGGATAACGAATTATAGGTAAATGTTAATGTTTCTCCTAAAACATTTAGAAAATATACTATGATGGGTATTCTAACGTAACTCCCAACATCGCTATGAATGCTACAATGTATGTATGATATGGATACTATAAGATACCACTGCGATTTATGATTTCTATGTGTTATTAATAAATCATATTGTTCAATGAGGTATGTAGATGAGAATATGTTTTGTATGTATTTATAGACTAATGTTTTCATTGTTTATCTTATAACCCTTACTGAGATTTTTATGCTCATCCCATGTATTTGAATTTTTTTCACATGGTATAATTAGGGGTAAGGGAAAGTAATATTTCATGATTACATATATAATGAAAATAAATCTTGTTTTCATTTAAGGGTTCTTATTTTATTCAAAAATGGATACTTAGTATGAGTGTATACATTGTAATTTTTGAGATGAAATGTAATAGTTATGGCCTCATTATCTAAAACACAAAACCTATATATATCCTCAATGTGAATTATTAACATAATTCCAGATTAGGTAATGTTTAAGGGTGGGTACTTATATTTGGTATCATAGGTTGGTTTAGAAAACTGTAGGAATTATGGTACTGTTAAATTAATGTCCATTAATTAATTTATGGTAAAAATGAAATGATATTGTAACATCCTAGGAAAATAAAGAATAAGAAATATTTCATATTTATTAATATTTGTGAATTAAATATTTATTTTTATTTAAAGTGGTTTCTATGTTCAATATCGTACCTGATACGATACAATATGTGTCTTTGGAATCTTAAGTTGCACAGTAAGAATATAATATTATTATTTAAAATGGTAGTTAACTCCTAGCCATTGTATTCCTGATAATTAATGAAACTAACTACAATATTATTAAACATATTTGTTAAATGTATTTAAATTATCCAATAAAAATTTAGAGGCTTAAAATGTGAATGAATCTAATTTTAATCATATTTTAAATTTAGAGGCCAATTTATCGCCTTTTAATTGAGAAACCACATTAAATATAGTGTAGGTCACATTAATAAATTATAATTGACCAAATAAAATACTTCTTTATAATTGGGACATCAAATTTTACTTTAGGTAATTTTTTGGGTATTTTTCTGATAAAGTACATTTTTAATGAATAGTGAAAAATATTGCATTTTAATTCAAATGTTCCTTTTAATCTAATTTATTTATATGGATAGATTATCTTTTTAGTTGGTTCTAAAGTTAAATTAAAATATATTTTTACCATTTAATCTAATTTTGGTCATTGGAATTAATTTGACTTTGAAATTGGACATAAAAAAATATCAATCTTTTGATTGTTATTGTTTCATAAAAACACGCTATTTGTTTTAAAAACGGGAATTAATTTTTAAATTAATTAATTCAACTTATATATTTTGAATTTGAAAAAATAGGCATCAATAGTGAGTTCAAAATATCAAATAATTCTTAGGCATAATTTTTAGTATTTTTCTGGAAAACTTCAATTTTAGATGAATAGTGAAACCACTAAGTAGTAGTTAAAAAACTGACTTTTTCATTTAATTGAAATTTTTCCATTTCTGTGAATTTAATTTCAAAAAATCTAACATACATGGTTTTTATCATGATGTAATATGTGGTTCAATAATATGAAAATAATTTTTGATTAATAGCAATTTTTGAGTTTTATTTACCACTGTTAACGTTAAATAAGACAATTCAAGGTTAAATGAATATTATAATAATTCAAAATTACCTTAATACATGTCCGAACCTTATTGGTTGAGTCATTAACGAACATGGGAATCATTGGGTCTATTTTGGGACCCCATTCATCCACATGGGAGAGATAATGACAATTTAGATTAATTAACTTAATGTAAAGGCAAAAATGACAAAATAAAATATCTTTTAATAAATTAATTTATATAAAGGGTTATATAAATTATCTATTAGACTATAAATATTCATTGGAAATATAAATAAATTTCCTACATGATAGTATTTTTTATAATTTTTAGACATTTAATAATTTAAATTTTTCATGACACAATAATGATGCAGTATTTACCTCATTAAAAATGATTTAAATAAATAAAATTATAATTATTAAAATACTATCCAAAACATGTCCATTTTTTATTGGATGATTTTATTTCAACCATAAGTCATTTTATCTTATACTATAATGATTTTTGGACCTTTAGAAACCGAATATAATTAAATAATAAAATAATATTTTCACACATTTCTAAAGAGAACCCCCCCCCCTATAAAAGAAGACCATTTCTAGCCAACACACACCTATAAAGACATTTTTATCGTCCAAAATCTGCCCAATTAATCTCTATACATCCCTCTCCTCCTCATATAAGCATTGACTTAGTAATATGGTACTTAATAAAGTCCATTGGTTCAAACCAAAGGGAGTTACCCAAATTAAAGGTAACAGTTTCTCTTAAATTGTTTTCTTTTAGATTACTTATCCAACCCCAAAACACTTTTTATTCCTTTATATTGTAACAACAACAATAACATAAATATACTAAGATTTTGTTATGATAATTATTTGAACTACATTTACACCAACCTCCATCTAATGGATGAAAAACATAATGGTTCTGTGGATGGAAAACTAAGGCCTCATGAAACGATGATTGTTCAATTACATCTTACCGCCTATCATGGTGGCCATTATGATTAAGATTTATTGATATATGATATATATTATGTTCATTAATTCTTTATGCTTCTTTACTTCCCATTTATAGCACACCTTTATGGTTTCAATAGTGGGTAAATACGATAATCACATTTGTGGAAATGCGGACTACCGCCCCCATAAATGGATTTGATTCGTTAATTCCTTATTTGGGATGTATAAAGGATAGAGATAATGACATTATATAGTATATTATACTGTAATTATAATATAACTATGTATAATTATTCTTTATTTCCATCAAAATAACAAATATAAATGAAAGTAGCGTTCATGTGTACGTACGGCTTACCGTCTCCATGAACGATGCATTTCTTTTCTTACCACCAAATGTTATATAATATTATAAATACAAGTATGTACTTGATATATATGATATATATGATATCTATATCATGAATATCATTCTGTATATAATGAAATTTTGACCATGGGAACAAATTTTAAATATAATGTGTTCATCATTGACTCAAGTACAAAAACTATCGACAAAATGAATGTTATCAACTTAAATGATTACTGTAATGACCCATATATTATATACAATGTTAATACATAAAAATTGAAGTACAGTTATTACCACATATAACAAAACCATGAATGGACAGTATAATTATAGTCTCCTTAGAAACTGGGAAACATAAACAACTGGTTCATAAAGCATCTACATTGTCTCCCATTTAATTTTTCATATCTAGAGTCACTTTTGGCATATCCTACTTAATAACCATCTTCCTAACCTTGTGAAAGAAAACACACAAAATGTTGAGCACAAATGCTCAGTAAGGGTAACAAAAGGAATACCAATCACATAATATTCATCATAACATTTTGGAAATCATAACCTGCAAAAAGATCATAATAACATAATTATTGATAAATCGTAGTAGTGAAATGTAATCCCAATAACCATAAAATAAAACATGATACTTTGTTGAATACATGCATAATCATATAGAATCATTTCTTAGTAGTCAAGACTCATAGCCAAGACTATCTTTGCAGACAAAGTCCATTTCTGAACCGAGTTCACTCCTTGTTTCAGTCCTGTTTCACGGAACCAGTTTAACCTGCCATTCTATCCATGTCTATATCATAAGATATAAATATTTACCCAATTAATTGAAGGGAGATATATGTCCCACCCATCTCATAATGATACCATTCTTATGTGTTCCACAAAATCAAAAAATCATACATCATTGCATAACCCATGTAATAAAAATGGGAATCATAAACATCAAGCCATCATAACATAATCCATATAAGATAAAAGGAAATCATAAAAATAATTCCATCATAACATAATCAAATCAATGTAAAAATAGGGATAGAAACAGAACCCTATATTATCTTAGATTGAAAATAATTTTGATAAAACAATTGATCTCCATTATTGAGGAAAATATCCTTTCTACATTGAAAACATTTTTCCTTTCTTAACATGTCATATAATTTTAGACAAAAAGAATTTGATTAAAAATAAAAATGAAAAAATTTAAATGAATATTCTTGGAAATAATGTTTTAAAAAAAATCCATTCATTCCATATAAGTTAAAAAAACTTTCTTCTCGTACATATGTCGGAAAAGTCAAAAAGTACCTCATACGAATAACGACAAAAGATTCCTTTTATATCTTTTACTAAAAACTCACCAAAGGGTAAAATTTGATTTAAACAATTGTAGGAGGCTATAAATAATATTACATATTGAGGACACATGGATGTGGATGATAAAATACACCGTAGTAAATACCAAAGTATAAATAATCACGGATAAAAATGAGATTGTGAGATTTTCCCTTACCTTAGGTCCAATTTGCTTCGTAAGTGTCTGAACCTACTGTATAATGATTTAAATAATGTTATTGACTTATTCCAGAATAATACATATTTTTATGATATCATATATGGTCATATTCTTATCTTAGCTTTATATTATTAATTTTTCATTGTTACTTGTTATTCGGGTGTGTATTACTTTTTGTTCATATGCATGTTTTGTCGAATAAATTCTTATTCCTATATTTAGGTTATTGATACCTCATTTCCAGAATTTTATTAGTGTAATATATATCATATTCATTCATTAAATTCATTAATATAATCATTATGCAATGAAGATCATGTAGAACGAGTCGCATCACATCGTGGAGACGGTATTTCCTACGTACGCACTAGCGATGATATCATTCCCATGATTGTGTAGTTGTATTGGAGTGTATTTATAATATTTTAGAATATATAATACTTTACAATAATCATATATAGTTATTTTATTTGATCCATTATACCCATCCATGTATGGTGGTGGTGGAAAATGGATTACACCACGGCGTGGAGACGGTATTCCGTACGTATGCACGCGCGGTGATTTCGTTTTCCCTAGGATGGATAGATGGTGAAATAGGGTTGTTTCATACATATAATAACATATCATATTATTATTTATTCTTATGTTATTACTTCATAATGAAAAAAATAATGAAGAAGAAGTGGAATTAGAAATAAAGTTGAAAGAATCAGTAACAGACATGACCTATTCTTTGAAGCGCCTCTTTGAGACCTCTTTTTAGGGCACTAATATTGATCTCTGAAGAAGACCAGGACCTCTAGGATGTTTATAGGGAAGTGTAGAAGATAATTAGGAAGGGATTTTCCGAGCATGAAGGCTCAAAGTGGTGTGAGGAAGAGAGAGAGGATGTGCCCTTTAATAAGGGAGGAGAGGGGCACCTTTGGAAAAACTAAAAATATTATTTTATTATAAAGTCATATTCAGTTATTAATAGATCCAAATTTACTTATTTCAAATATAAGGTGGGTATTAGTCTAAAGAATCTCATACAATAGAATTTAGTCACATTTAGGGACTTATTTTACCCTTATCATTTAGATTTAACATTAAGTTATATAATTTTACTTTTACCGTGTCTTTTTGTTTTCTTACACTATATGGTTAATAAACATACCATAAAAAGACAAAAGAACCCCAAATTGTTTATTATTAATATATAAAACCTTATTTAAGTCATTTGGCCGAACCTTATATTTTTAGGAATAAAATAACAATTAATAATATAATATTTGTTTTAAAAACTATTTTATGTCAATTTTGACACTATTTGGTAATTGATTTTTGTGAAAATAATAACTGAATTATTATTTCTAAAAAAGTTAATTAAATCAATAAAACCATGTCATATTAACCTAGAATTTTTTTTTAATTCATAAAAAGTCTCAAATTTTATTTATTTGGGTATTTATAACATTAGTTATGTCAATATTTCATTAATAAGATAATTACTGCATCATCATTGTGTCATATATAAATTCAATTATTTAAATTATAAAAATTACAAATAAATTACCATCATTTAGGAAATCGTTTTATCTTTCTAATTAATATTTATTTTCGAATTTATCATATGTATAACGCTATATTAAAAATTATTTACTTATTAAAATTTGATTTTAACTATTTTAACCCTTCTTTAAATAAATTAATATTAAATGTCCTAATCTAATCCAAGTGGGCCTAAATAGTCATATTTTATTCCTAAGGTTATTTTTGGTCGAATTAAACTTATCCAAAAAAATTAGGACATGTGTTAGGGTAATATTAATATCATTTTTACCCGTAATTACCCTATTTACTTTTAACAGTGTTAAAAAAAGTAAAAAGTTACTATTCACCAAAAATTGTTTTTATCTCATTAAACCACATTTTACTTAAAGAAATCAACCATGTCTCTTGTAGTTTTGAAATTCGACTCACAAGATAGGTAAAATTATGTTTTATGTAAATTTTCAAATTCTCCTTGGAGGAGGGTAAAAGACTGTGAAAAGTTCAATAAAATTTTTATATATCTAAAATTATTAAAAAAATGAATCGAATGAATTACATTGAACTTATATAGGTCTTATGTATCAATTTTTACCTAATATAAATTTAAATAAAATAAATAATTAATTAAATAAAAATTCAGTTTTTAAATAGTAACCTAGTGTTTTCACTATTCATCAAAAATTGAATGTTTTCATAAAAATACCAAAATTTCACCCTAGGATAATTTTGATATTCCGAATCCAAAAATGAAGTCCATTTTGGAAAATCAAATTTAAATAATTTCAAAATGTGGGTATTACTATTCATAACGGGTAGTTTTAATAATATATTTAATAGCAAATCGTTCTTTAGTGAAACTCGGTATTGCGTACAACACAGGCTATCAAAGAAGGTTTTGATTGCGTGTAAAGCAAGAAAAGCTAGTGTTGTGTGTAGTGAAAGATTCCTTTGATGATTTATATGACATAAAATCAAAATTTTTGTCATAAAAGTCTCGGGTGTAACATTCTACCCCATTAAAATGAATTTCGCCCTCAAAATTCGTCACATTGTAACAAACTAATGAGGATACCTATTCCTCATTATATCCTCAAGTTCCCATGTAGATTCTTATAATTGTTGGTTACTCCATAAAACTTTCACTAAGCGAGTGGTCTTGTTCCATAGGATATTTTCGCTACGATCCAGAATCTCTATCGGCTGTTCTTCATAAGAAAGATCTTGCTCCAACGGTACAACTTCTGAGCTGAGTACATGTGAAGGATCAGGTATTTACTTTCTCAGGAGAGATACATGGAACACATCATGAACTTGAGAGAGATTCGGTCGAAGCGCCAATCGGTAAGCTACCTTTCCAACACGATCCAGAATTTCAAAATGACCGATATATCTAGGGCTCAACTTTCCTTTCTTTTTAAATCTCATAACCCTCTTCCAGGGAGATATTCGTAAGAAAATTTTATCACCCACGTCAAACTCTATGTCGTTTCATCGGTTGTGGGCATAAATTTTTTGTCGACTTTGAGCTGCTCTAATGTGTTGTTGAATAGATCTGACCTTTTCTACCATTTCATCAACAAAATATGGTCCTAATAGCTTTCTTTCCCCAACTTCATCCCAACAAGTTGGAGTCCTGTATTTCTTTCCATAGAGAGCATCATAAGGAGCCATCTGAATACTAGAGTGAAAGCTATTATTATAAGAAAATTCCACCAAAGGTAGGTGTTGATCCCAACCACCTTTGAAATCCATAGAGCAATCTCTCAACATATCTTCTAGAGTTTGAATTTTCCTCTCAGACTGACCATCTGTCTGAGGATGATAAGCAGTACTGAAACTCAACTATGTATCCAGAGTATGCTGAAGACTTCGCTAGAACATTGTGGTAAACCTCGGATCCCGATCAGATATAATAGAAAGTGGTACTCCATTCAATCTTACCACTTCCTTTACATATATCCTGGAAAGATGATCTAGAGAGAAATACCCTCTAATAGCAATGAAGTGTGAAGAATTTGTTAGACGATCAACTATGACCCAAATAGCATTATTTCCTTTGGATGTTTTAGGAATTCCAGTGACAAAGTCCATAGTGATGTTTTCCCATTTCCATTCTAGTATAGTTAATGGTTGTAACATCCTCATAGACTTCTATCTCTCATCTTTAACTTGATGACAAACCAAGCATCGAGAGACATATTCAGCAACATCTCTCTTCATGCCATCCCACCAGAAGTACTCTTTCAAGTCCCTATACATATTCATTCTTCCAGGATGAATAAAGAATGAAGAACTATGAGTCTCATCCAGCAGCTCCTTCTATAATTTGGGGATGGTAGGAACACAAACCTGATTCCTGAACTTTATTATCCCCTCACAATCAAGGTTGAATTCAGGAACATTTCTCACATTCTTTTGTAACTCAACATCTTCTTTTTGTGCCTCTTTAATCTTCACATGTATAGATGGTTGAACATTCATTTGAGAAAGAAACGATTTTTCCCCTTTCATTATAATTCCAAGATCCAACCTTTGTAAATCCATAAATATTGGATCTTTTGTGATCCTCATCATGGATAAGCTAGCATGGTATTGTCAACTTAATGCACCTTCCACCTTGTTTGCTTTCCCAGGGTGGTAATTAATTGAGCAGTCATAATCCTTAATCAGCTCCAACCATCTTCTTTGGCGCATATTCAGAACCTTTTGTGTGAAATATACTTTAAACTTTTGTGATCAGTATAATTGTCACACCTTTCCCCATAAAGATTGTGCCTCCAAATATTTAATGCAATGATTACCGTAGCTAACTCCAAATCGTGAGTTGGGTAATTTTTCTCATGAATTTTCAACTATCATGAGGCATAAGCTATCACCATATCATTTTGGATAAGAACAGACCCCAATACCTTCTTGGATGCATCACTGTAGATCACAAACCATTCTCCACTACAAGGCAGTGTGAGCATAGGTTAACTGGATAACCTTCTTTTCAACTCCTTGAAATTTTCTTCACATTCCTATGTCCAAACAAACATAACTCCGTTCCAAGTCAACTTGGTGAGTGGATTAGATAACCTTTAAAAATCATTCACAAAACATCATTAATATCCAGTCAAACCAAGAAAACTTCGGATCTCAGTTATTGTTTTTGGTCTTGACCATCTTTTGATAACCTTTGTTTTTTCTTCATCCACATATATCCCCTCTTTTGAGATTATGTGACCCAAAAATGAAAATTTTTGAAGCCAAAATTAACACTTGGTAAATTTGGCATAAAGATTATCCTTTCATAGGGTCTTCAATATAATTCTCAAGTGATCATCATGTTCTTCCTTGATCTTTGAATAAGCAAAAATATCATCTATAATGACTACCAAAAACTGATCAAGATAGTCTCTAAAGACTCTATTAATTAGATCCATTAAGATAGAAGGGGAATTAGTAAGACCAAATGGTATCACTATAAATTCCTAGTGTCAATAACTTGAACAGAAAGTTGTATTTGGTATATCCTCCCTTTTGACCCTTAATTGATGATACCCTGAATGAAGATCAATCTTGGAAAAGAATTTAGCTCTGCGTAGTTGGTCAAATAAATCATCAATGCGTGGGAGGGGATATTTTTTCTTGATAGTGATCTTGTTATGTTCTCGATAATCAATGCAGAGTCACATTGATCCATCTTTCTTTTTAACAAACAGAATAGGTGCTCCCCAAGGTGATGCACTAGGGCGTATGAATCCCTTATCAAGATTCTCTTGGAGTTGCTTCATCAATTCCTGCAACTCAAATGGGAACATTCTATAAGGTGTCTTTGAAATAGTCAAATCACCCGGTAAGAGTTCTATTGAAAACTCTACATCACGATTTGGTGGAAGACCCAGAAATTCCTCCAGAAAGACATCATCAAACTCCCGTACAATCGGCATATTCTTAATCGTGAGTTTCTCTCCAACCATTTGAGACAAATAACCCTCATTTAGTGGAATCAAGACCCATAATATGGAAGAAATTTCTACTGGAAGGTTATGTTCATCCTTGCATTGAAAGATGATCATAGATTGATCTGGAATATGAAATGTGACTTCCCTTCTTTGGCAATTGATATGAGCTCTATATAGAGAAAGCCAATCCATGCCAAGAATCACATCAAATTACACTATAGGAAGGATCAAAAGATTTGTAGGAAGTACATTCCCACAAACGTCAATCAGAGAAGAATAATAATCTTTTGATGCGATTGTTTTGCCATTAGGGGCTGTCACAACTAACTCAACATCTAATTGTTGAGGTAATATAACGATACCATTAAAAAATTCTTCAGAAATAAAAGAATGGGTGGATCCAGAATCAAATAAAACATTTTCTACTTTAGATTGGATGGTAAGTGTACCTTTCACCACTTTGTTATTGTACTCCACATCGCTGATAGAAATTGAATGTGACTTGCCTTTGTCTTTAGCCTTAAGAGTTTCTTAATGTCGATAATCATACAAAACCCTTGGATTAGGGCATTGATTGGCATAATTCCCCATTTCCTTGCACTTTTAACAATGAAGTGTAGGAGGTGCACTCTGTGTAGCCTTTTCTTTGTTCGCATCACTAGATATCTTCTTCCCATCATTGCTGCATTGAAATGCCCGAAAACCTTCCTTTACACATTTTAAACATTTACTTGTCCCTTTAAGACAAATCCCTCCATGTTTCTTTCAACACTTTGAGCATAAGGTAAAACTCATCTTCTTTTCAGTGTGCTCTTTATATTTTCCTTTGAATTCCATTTTCCTCTACTTATCAAACCCATATGACAGATGGGTTACTCCAATCTCCATGTCAACTTTGACAGCACATCGAATGATTTCTTCATAGCTATTGAAGTCCCTTATGGCTAACGCCCTTCGAAGACTTGGTTTTAAGCCACTAAAGAATCAATCGATCTTACTCTCAGGTTGGATAATAATACCAAAAGTTTACAATGAAAGTCTTGTAAAATTTGCTTCATTGGTACCAACAGATTCATCATCCTTTTATTTCAGTTCAAGAAACTCCTTCTACATCTTTGTTCAAAGAATACAAGAGATGTACTTATTGAAAAATAAGTTCTTGAAGTCGTCCCATTCCATGGACTCAGTTTCATCCCTTTGCCTTGTATTCTTAATAAGATTCCACCATTGATCAGCATCTCCTTCGAAACAATATACTGCTAAGATGACTTTATCATGTTTAGAAAATTGAGGAACTGAAAATATCTTTTCTGTGGTACTGATCCATTGTTCAACTAGTAATGGATCAGAAGTCCCGCTAAATGAAGGTGGACGCTGCCTCATGAAGGATTCAACAGAATGTTGCTCCTTCCTTTTCTCGTTTGGATGTATTGCATGATTCATAGCTTGAGAAAGTTGCATGATCATTGCTACATGATTCTGCATTCCATCTCCCATAATGTTTGGTTTCTCAAGGGGACAATCATTTCATTTCCCATCGCATTCTGCATTAACACAGTTCATTCGGGTTCCAACCATTGACTAAAACCAAGAAGAATAGTTTGAACAACACTAATTATAATAGGAAAAACACATAATCAAGAATAAAATTTCACCCTTAAGGTCTTATCATAGGTTTTTTATGGCCATTTCAAAAACACTAATATTGTGTTCTATGATTTGACTTATCCTTAGGGTTCTTACTAAGTCTTTCACATCCTAGTTTCCAAAGGTTGACTATACCTTTCCTCTAATTCCAACTGTAACGACCCACACTTTACATACATTGTTAATACATAGAAATTGATGTACACTTATTACAACATATAACAAAACCATAAAAGGACCGTATAGGTATATTGTCTTTAGAAACTGGGAAACATAAACAACTTGTTCATAAAGCATCTACATTGTCTCCCATTTATTTTTTCATATCTAGACTCCCTTTTGGAATATCCTACTTAATAACCTTCTTCCTGACCCAGGGAAAGAAAACATACAAAAGGGTGAGCGAAAATTCTCAGTAAGGGTAAACAAAATAAATATCAATCACACCATATTCATCATAACATTTTGGAAATCTTAACCTGCAAAAGAGATCACAATTTCATAATCATGGGATAAATCATAGTTGTGAAATGTAATCCCAATAACCATAACATAAAACATGAAACTTTGTTTCATACACACATAATAATATAGAATCATTTCTTAGTAGTCAAGAATCATAGCCAAGACTATCTTAGCGAACAAAGTCCATTTCTGAAGCAAGTTCACTCCTCGTTTCAGTCCTGTTTCACTGAACCGGTTTTACCTGCCGTTCTAGCCATGTCTGTCTCGTGAGATATAAATATTTACCGAATGAATTGGAGGGGGATATAGGTCCCACACATCTCATAATGATACCATTCTTATGTGTGCCAGAAAATAAAAAAAAATCATACATCATTGCATAACCCATGTAATAAAAATGGGAATCTTAAACATCACTCTATAATAACAGAATCCATATAAGATAAAAGAACATCATAAAAATAATTCCATCATAACATAATCAGATAAATCTAAAAATAGGGATAGAAACAGAACCTTATATTATCTTAGATAGAAATTAATTTTTATTAAACACTTGAACTCCATTCTTGAGGAAAATAACCTTTCTACTACATAAACATTTTTTCTTTCTTAACATTTCATACAATTTTAAACTAAAAGAAGTTGATTAAAAATAAATGTGAGAACATGTAAATGAGTCTTCATGGAAATAATGTTTTAAAAAAATCCATTCATGTCGTATAAGTTAAAAAAACATTCCTCTCGTACTATTAGGACTAATAGGGGCCTATATACCCTGAGAGGGGGGGTGAATCAGGGTATGGATATTCTTTTTCAAAGTTCTTTATGCCCCACTGGATCTTGACCTCTTTGTTACAAGGGTCACTTTGTTTGCACTTGTGTGGTTACTGTGATCTGTGTGGTTACTATGATCACTTGTCTCCTTTACCTGATGATGATGCTTTGAATTCAATGCAGGGTAGTAAGCAGGCAGACACAGAGATTTTTACTTGGTTTACCGCTAAGGGCTACGTCCAAGGAGCATACGCCGACAAGTTGCCGGTTCGTACCAAATTCCACTAGTCTTCACTAGCTGTGGATTACAATGTTTGGGATAGATCACTTCTATGCCCAGGCTCACTGCCTATACAAGGTTTAGGGTCAGCTCACTGCTTTCCCAAGGGTCACTCCCTGTTTCTCTCTCTCTGGCTCACTGCCGGTGGAGAGGATCACCTTTTCCTCTTTTTAAGCTCACTGCTCCTGAAGGGATTCACTCACAGTTTATAGACCTGTATGTCTCTTCAATTTCATGAAGGAATGCATCTTCCTCTGTATGTAGATGCTTGTTGAAGTCCAACTTTCACCTGCAGATGAATCTCACTTTGCACCGGATGTACCAGGCAACCTCAGTTTTTACGTGCAACCCTTACGGTGTCTTGCGCGCAATTTCTATGATTTGCGCGAAATTCCTTTTTCGCGCAACCTCCAAATATTACGCGCAGCCTGGAAACTGCCTTGCGCGCAATTCACTGCTTTTGCGCGATATCCACTTTTCGCGCAATCTTCCTTTTACGCGCCAGCACCAACTTTCTGCGCAGCCTTAGCCTTTCGCGCAATAGCTGACTTTACGCGCAAACATTAAGTTTACGCGCAATACCCTTTCTAACTTCAATTTCGCGCACCAGAGCTCGGGTATTTTCTATGTCTTGAACTCTGTTGAATGGAGGAGGGTCACTTGATATTTATAGGCAAAATCGACCCCGCGCGAAAAACCCTCCTTTAGCGCGTAATCCGCTTTGATCGCGAAATACAAATCTTCCGCGCACAACCATTTTCCGCACACTGCTCCATAATTTCGCGCACCTCAAGCCTTTGCCATTTTCCGAGCTTCGGACCTTGAAACATCTTTTGCGCGAAATACTTCATCCGCTATTTCGCGCGCCACTTCAATTTTTCGCGCACGCCTCCAAAATTTCGTGCACCTCATGCCTTTACCGATTTTCAAGCTTTCGGCCTTGAAACATCATTTGCGCGAAATACAATTTCGCGCAACCCGCTGTTTTGCGCGCCACACTTCAAGATTTCACGCAACCCGCTAATTTTTCGCGCCACACTTAATGTTTCTGCGCACCTCCTTGATTTATCTCTCCTCAACCTTTGCCAACAACATATCACTCCATTTTCCATTGGCGATTTTCAGGCCCATAAATTTGGCAAACACTGGGAAACGGCGCCACCTTGTACTGCTCTTTTGTACCGCCTCCAGATCGTCCTTTCATTTGTCATAGTTCTTTGTCAACATGGAATGTCAACAAATTCTCGAGAACTCGACAATTCTCCATGGATTGCTTTGTCAACAAACACAACATAGATGTCTGCTTTGTCAACAAACACAATCACCTCAAAAATGCTTCAATGATACCTTGAGGGATTTTTTCCCAACAATCTCCCCCTTTGGGTTTGTTGACAACTCTTCACAAATTTTCTCATAATTATTTTCTGCACATTGATACCTTACTGAGTCTTCTTCCAGCTGCTACCACCATTCGCCTCTTGCGATTATGATAGAGTTCAAGGATTCACTTAACACGTACTCTAATCCCACATGAGCAATGCTCGGCGTGAGAAACAAGATTAGTATGAAAAGTTCATCAATGAATCACTTCATGTCAGACCCCAATTGTCGATTCCACCATGATACCAATTCTTAAAATAAAACCAGTTGTTGAACCACACTGATACCAATTGGTGAATTCTTAAGTTGATACCAATTGTTGATAGCTGGACACCATCTCACACCATTCCAACACCACTGTTCTGCTTTTATCATGATCCTCAGCTGTCGTGATTTCTATGATTTGATCGATCACTTCTAGAATCGTCAGATTTAATACACTCCCCCTTTCTCATTGCTCCCCCTTTCTGGCTGCTCCACCTGTCAGCTTCTCCCCGTATCAATTATGATTTATCAAATATCCGCACGATTTTCTCCCCCATTAACAAACACTTTTCTCCCCCTTTGTCAACGAACCCAAAGGTCACTTCTTTGTAGTCTGTAACATAGAAGAGAACACATATCAGTGCATTAGGGAAAAACACACCATACCTCGGGGAGAGGGGGGTGGGGGACCCACATCCACACTATTTCAAGTGCGGGGAATCGACTGAACTCCCAGAGCCATTCTATGCCTCTCAAAAGCTTCATTGGGTAAGGCCTTTTTCAGAATGTCTGCAACCTGTAGCTCTGTAGGCACATACTCTAACTTCACGATTCCCTGCTCAACCTTCTCCTTGATAAAATGATACTTAATCTTAATGTGCTTTGTCCTTGAATGATGAACGGGATTTTTGATAAGATTTATAGCACTTGAGTTGTCACACTGGATTCCGATCGGAGACTTCACTTCAACTCCCATATCATCAAGCTGCTGCTTCATCCACAATAATTGTGTGCATGCTTGAGTGGCCGCAATATACTCAGCTTCTACGGTGCTCAATGGAATGCAATCTTGTTTCTTGCTTAGCCAAGAAATACACAATCCACCAAGATAGAATGCACAACCTGACGTTGATTTTCTATCATCTGTTGAACCGGCCCAGTCTGCATCAGTATATCCCAATAACTCTGTCTGAGATTTGTCGTTGTATGTCAAGCCGAAGTCCACCGTGCCCTTGATATACCGAAGTATTCTTTTCACTGCAAGCATGTGACTTTCCTTGGGATTACTCTGATACCTCGCTGTTTGGCATGTGGCGAAAACAATATCAGGCCTTGTTGCGGTTAAGTACAACAAACTTCCAATGATTTGCATGTATTCTGTGATATTAACTGCCTTGCTATCCTCATCATCCTTTGATTACTCTTTATCTGGGAGTCTCCTTTGCACATCAGTCGTGATTTGTTCCGAATCATCATGCCATATTCATTCATCTTGTCTTGATAGACCCATTTTTTTCTTGATGACATTTTTATCATCTAGCCTCGAAACAATCTCCCACGTCTGATTCTTCTCAAGTCTGATCTATCTCTTCATCCATGGTATGATCCCAGTTTTCATCTTCAGTTGCATCAGCAAAGCATTTCAGCTCAACCTGAGATATAAAAGATGTTTTCTGCAGTGATTTCAATCTCCTTGTCTAAGCTAGAGCTAACTAATCACCAATGATATTCTGCATGTCAATTTCAGCTCAACTCTTTGACTGTTGTGCAGATGAGGATTTTTACTTCCTTGTACTCACAAACAAGACACTTTCATGTTCATCATTGGTGTCTTCTTCTGAATCAGCATAAGCCACTTCTGATCTCCCTATGTTGCTTTCTTCCTCAATACTTCCATCAGGAAGTTGTTCACTGACTCATTTTTTAGTGGCTTCATTTCTTTCAGCTAGGTTTCTCAATTTTTTTTGAGACGCCTTTGATTTTCTCTTGCAGCTTCTTGGTATCCTGAAAACAGTCAGCTGATACCATATTGTTAGAGCAAATAGATAAGCATGAAATGCATTGTTATTGCTGCTTCTCCCTGTGTGTCTTTCTTCCCTCAATAGGAAACACCTGAACCGAGTCATCCAATTATTGCATTGATGGCTCTTGAATCTGATTTGGATATAGAATGCTCCCCCTGTGTTATGCAACTCTTCCAGTTGTTAGGCCCAACAGTTTAGACCCATAACATGTCTTTTCCTCCGGCATCATTTGTTCTCATCTTCCACTCAAATTTTAGCCATTAACAAAATCTCTAAGCCTACGGAGTTGAAACTCGGTGTAGGAAACAAGAGATAAAGTTAATAACACAATCACTTCCTATTGTGCTCTGTTGCTCCCTTTCTTCATCAACTCTAGTACCTGATTTGAATCAATTGAAATTCTAGAGAAAATCACTTCTCCACTTCGCATCCTTAGATGCCACTACCCCATGGATCGTATCTCCCTAAAACCTGAAACACATGAATCATCAGTTAATAGCATTTAAATATATAGGGAGAGGGGTATCTTCTGGACTCCTCAAGATGAGGATTGTGGTTGATCCTAATGGGTCAACCCTTTGATTCTTTCTTGGAGAGCATCACACTCCTTTCTTGCTTCCTCCAATTGCCTAGCCAACTTCAATTGTTCGGGCCATATGACTAGGCATTCATTGCCTACATTCTGAGCCTTTTTCTGATATGTAGATTTGGTAGGCTCAGCCATTCTCACCGCTTAAGGTATAAGCCCACTGGTACACATTTCCTTCTTTGAGGTTCTACCAAAGTTCCACTTTCCTTGGTTATTTCTCTGAGTAGAAACCTCTCTATTTGGCTTCTTCCATTTCTTCTTCTCCCATCTTAGGGGTCTTCCTCTTTCCTTCACTTCTCGCTGAGAAACACGACATGTGGATTTTTCAATGCATTCTTTTCTTATCTGCCTTTTATCAGATTTATGGGTCACCACCCTATTTTTAATTGGTGGTGGGTCCTCCATTGAACGTCCATTCTTCTTTATCACCGCTGGAGTAGATCTCCCCTTAATCTTCCCGGTTTTCTCACATTCTCTCCTTGAGAGCTGTTGTGAGTATGACAGAGGAGGTGACTGATACACCTTTCATTCAGTTCCATGTGATTTCCCCGAGGCTCGAAGCCTATTATTCTCCTTACCACTTTGTCTCCCAGTACATGCTTCTTTCTTGTACACTTCATGTGGTGGAGATCTCTTTTCTTGTTCCTTTCCCTTTCTGGCTTTCTTCTTACTGCAATGTCTCACCATGTGCCCATAGTGAGAACATATAAAACATTTTCCCTCAAAGGAATACCTCATTTTATCATCTCTCTGCTGAGATGTTGATGCACCTTGAGTTATTCCTCTGATATTGTTCTCCTGAGCTTCCTGACACATGCTCATGGTGTGTCCCATTCTTCCGCAGTAATATCATCTAATGTATGCTTTCCTCTGAGAACCTCTTCTTTCTAATTTCTCATGATGCTTCTTCCTGTTCTCAGATTTATTAATGTTTCTCTTTTCACTGCCTGAAATGTACTCCAGAGCCTCTGTACAGAAGCTTGATGTGTGGCCATGGACTCCGCAGAAATAGCACATATCATCACTCCTTGAAACTATCCTCATAGGCCTATCTCTAGCACCTACCGGATTTTTCTTACCCTTGGAATTTTTCACTGCATTTTTCTTATCATCCATAGGAGTGGAATTATCATATCCAATTCCAGATTTTCCCAAAAAGGCTGACCTTTGGGAAGATACAATCCTTTCATGCTTCTCCTCTGATGCAGCATATTTGGACTTCATTTTATCATTACCTGCCGAAGGATGATCAAATAATAAGTGCAGTGCATCCTTCAACTTGGGCTTATCTTTGGAATTAGACTTCTCCATTTCCTTCTTGACTGATTGTAGCTCTTCTTCCAACTTTTGAATCGTCAAATATCTTGATACAAGTTGACCATCAAGTTCTTTTCTGAGATTCTTTCCACAACTCATCTCATCTTCCAGTTCATGCTTCAGCTTACTAACCACGTCATTTTTCTCTTTTACTTTCAATTTTTCTTGAGCAAGATAATCAAAGCAACATGAATTCTCTTGTTGTAGTCTTTGATTCTTCTTAACTAACTCAGACAGCTGTGTAGCTAGATCATCATTCTTGGCATTCAGATTCCGAACTTCATCGGACTCTTGATTCTCTTCACACTTACCAGCCTTTTGTTTTCCTTTTCCTTTAGCCATCTTCTGTAGTTCCTCACCTTGAGAATCATTCTTCTTTGTCAGGTCAGTAACTATATCAATAGGCCTTTGATTTAAGCCTCTTATCTTGTTGACCTCAGTTTCCAGAGCATGGATCTGTATGCCTTTAGATTTAATTTCTTCAGTGGATTTATGATCCAATTCTTTAGTCCCATGGACAACTTCCACCTTTTTGTTTAGGCCATCGATCTCTCTTTTCTGTTCTTCAACCTTCATCTTATACTTACTAACCGATTCTGAGTTCTCTGATGTTGATAAATTTAGTTTCTCAATTTCTTCCATCATCTCAGATTTCTCTTCTTCCTGCTGCTGCATATAGAGTTTTGCATCGCGAACAATTTTGTTAGCTTTCTTGGTTTTGGCCCTCCAAACATCTATCTCTTCAAGAGCAGCCTCCAACTCAGCTCGCATATAAATTCTTCCTTCAATTTCTTCTTATTCATCGTCAGTGGTTCCAACGTCATTTGGAAAGTCAGGTTCTTCACTCATTCCGTCAACATCTTTGAATGAGTAAGTATTTTTGTTGTATGATTTATCCAAATCATTTTTCTGTTCACTGCATGATTCCTTTAGTAAGCTATTTGATTCTTTTAGATGAATCACCCTTTTACCAAAAACACTTCCACACTGAGGGATACCACCTGACTTCTGATTCTTCTTTGAAGATTTTCTTTTCCCCATGGTAGACCGAGATAAGTGAAAACAATATCTTCAACTACACAGAAAGACTACACCAAGTCAATTAAAACAAATCTGATAAAAGCAACCTTCCCTCTGATACCAATTGTTAGGACTAATAGGGGCCTATATACCCTGAGAGGGGGGGGGGTGAATCAGGGTATGGATATTCTTTTTCAAAGTTCTTTCTGCCCCACTGGATCTTGACCTCTTTGTTACAAGGGTCACTTTGTTTGCACTTGTGTAGTTACTGTGATCTGTGTGGTTACTGTGATCACTTGTCTCCTTTACCTAATGATGATGCTTTGAATGCAATGCAGGGGAGTAAGGAGGCAGACACAGAGATTTTTACTTGGTTCACCGCTAAGGGCAACGTCCAAGGAGCATACGCCGACAAGTTGCCGGTTCGTACCAAATTCCACTAGTCTTCACTAGCTGTGTATTACAATGTTTGGGCTAGATCACTTCTATGCCCAGGCTCACTGCCTATACAAGGTTTAGGGTCAGATCACTACTTTCCCAAGGGTCACTCTCTATTTCTCTCTATCTGGCTCACTGCCGGTGGAGAGGATCACCTTTTCCTCTTCCTAAGCTCACTGCTCCAGAAGGGATTCACTCACATTTTATAGACCTGTAGGTCTCTTCATTTTCATGAAGGAATGCATCTTCCTCTGTATGTAGATGCTCTGTTGAAGTCCAACTTTCACCCGCAGATGAATCTCACTTTGCACCGGATGTACCAGGCAACCTCAGTTTTTACGCGCAAACCTTACGGTGTCTTGCGCTCAATTTCTATGATTTGCGCGAAATTCCTTTTTCGCGCAACTTCCAAATATTACGTGCAGCCTGGAAACTGCCTTGCGCGCAATTCACTACTTTTGCGCGATATCCACTTTTCGCGCAATCTTCCTTTTACGCGCCAGCACTAACTTTCTGCGCAGCCTTAGCCTTTCGCGCAACAGCTGACTTTACGCGCAAACTTTAAGTTTACGCGCAACACCCTTTCTAACTTCAATTTCGCGCACAAGAGCTCAGGTATTTTCTATGTCTTGAACTCTGTTGAATGGAGGAGGGTCACTTGATATTTATAGGCAAAATCGACCCCACGCGAAAAACCCTCCTTGAGCGCGTAATCCGCTTTGATCGCGAAATACAAATCTTCCGCGCACAACCATTTTCCGCGCACTGCTCCATAATATCGCGCACCTCATGCCTTTGCCATTTTCCGAGCTTCGGACCTCGAAACATCTTTTGCGCGAAATACTTCATCCGCTATTTCGCGCGCCACTTCAATTTTTCGCGCACGCCTCCAAAATTTCGCGTGCCTCATGCCTTTACCGATTTTCAAGCTTTCGGCCTTGAAACATCTTTTGCGCGAAATACAATTTTGCGCAACCCGCTGTTTTGCGCGCCACACATCAAGATTTCGCGCAACCCGCTAATTTTGTGCGCCACACTTAATGTTTCCGCGCACCTCCTTCATTTATCTCTCCTCAACCTTTGCCAACAACATATCACTCCATTTTCCATTGGCGATTTTCAGGCCCATAAATTTGGCAAACACTGGGAAACGGCGCCACCTTGTACTGCTCTTTTTTACCGCCTCCAGATCGTCCTTTCCTTTGTCATAGTTCTTTGTCAACATGGAATGTCAAGAAATTCTCGAGAACTCGACAATTCTCCATGGATTGCTTTGTCAACAAACACAACATAGATGTCTGATTTGTCAACAAGCACAATCACCTCAAAAATGCTTCAATGATACCTTGAGGGATTTTTTACCAACACGTACTTATGTCGGAAAAGTCAAAAAGTACCTCGTACGAATAATGACAAAAGATTCATTTCATATCTTTTACTAAAAACTCACCGAAGGGTAAAATTGGATTTAAAAAATTGTAGGAGGATATATATAATATTACATATTGAGGACACATGGATGTGGATGATAAAATACACCGTTGTAAATACCAAATTATAAACAATCTTTGATAAAAATGAGATTATGATATTTTCCCTTACCTTAGGTCCGATTTTCTTCGTAAGTGTCTGAACCTCCTGTATATCAATTTAAATAATATTATTGACTTATTCCAGAATCATAATTATTTTTATGATATCATATATGGTAATATTCTTATCTTAGCTTCTTATTAGTAATATTTTATTGTTACTTGTTATTCGGGTGTTTATTACTTTTTGTTCTTATGCGTGTTTTGTCGAATAAATTCTTATACCTCATTTTAGGTTATATACACCTCATTTATAGAATTTTATTAGTGTAATATATATTATTTTAATTCATTCAATACATTTATATAATCATTATGCAATGAATATCATGTAGAACGAGTCGCATCACATCTTGGAGATGGTATTCCGTACGTACGCACGAGCGATGATATCATTCCCATGATCGTGTAATTGTATTGGAGTGTATGTATACAATTTCAGAATAAATACCACTTTAAAATAATCATATATAGTTATTTATTTAAACCATTATACCCATCCATGCATGGTGGTGGTGGAAAATAGATTACACCACGGGGTGGAGACGGTATTCTGTACGTACCCATGCGCGGTGATTTCCTTTTCTGTTGGATGGATAGACAATGAAATAAGGTTGTTTCATTCATATAATTACATATCAGTATATGAGTTATACTGATGTTATTACTTCATAACGAAACACCTAAATAAGAAGATGTGTATGAAGAAATAAAGTTGAAAGAATCGCTAACGGACATTACCTCTTCTTTGAAGAGCCTCTTTGAGACCTCCTTTTAGGGCACTAAAATTGGTCCTTGAAGAAGACCAGGACCTCTAGGATGTTTCCTAGTAAGTGGAGAAGAGAATTTTTCAGGGTTTGGTCGAGCATTAAGGCTCAAAGTGGTGTGAGGAAGAGAGGGAGGAGGTTCCCTTTTATAAGGGAGGAGAGGGGCACCTTTGGAAAAACTAAAAATATTAATTTATTATAAAGTCATATTCGGTTTTTAATAACTCCAAATTGATTTATTTCAAAGATAAGGTAGGGATGGGTTAAAATCCTTCATCCAATATAATTTATACAACTTTAGGGTTCTATTTTAACCTTATCATTGATATTTAACTTTAAGTTAAATAATTTTACATTTACCATGTCTTTTTGTTTTCTTACACTATATGGTTCATAAATTTACCATAACAAGACAAAAAACCCCAAGTTGTTTGTTATTAATATATATAACTGTATCTATGTCATTTTGCCGATCCTTAAATTTTTTTGAATAAAATAACATTTAATAATATAATATTTTTTAAAAAAACTATTTTATGTCAATTTTGACACTATTTGGTAATTGATTTTTGTGAAAATCATAACGAAAATATAAGTTCTAAAAAAGTTAATTAAATCAATAATAACATGTCATATTAACTGATAAAATTATTTTAATTCATAAAAAGTCTCAAATTATATTTATTTGGGTATTTATAACATCAATTATGTCAATATTTCATTAATAAGATAAATATTGCATCATCATTGTGTCATAAATAAATTAAATTATTTAAAGCCTAAAAATTACAAATAAAATACCATCATGGAGAAAATCATTTTATCTTTATAATTAATATTTTTAGTAGAATTCATCTTATGTATTACCCTATATTAAAAATGATTTACTTATTAAACATTGATTTTAACTATTTCAACCTTTCTTTAAATAAATTAATATTAAATTTCCTAATCTAATCCAAGTGGGCCTAAATGGTCATATTTAATTCCAAAGGTTTTTTTTTTCAAATTAAACTTTTCCAATAGAATTATAACAGGTGTTAGGGTAATAATAATATCATTTTTACTTGTAATTACCCTATTTACTTTTCGCCATGGAAAAAAAGTAAAAATTATTGTTCACCAAATATTATTTTCATCTCATTGAACCATATTTTACTTACTGACATCAACTGTGTCTCTTGGATTTTTGAAATTCCACTCATTGGAGCGGTAAATTTAAGTTTTATGTAAATTTGAAAATTCTCCTAGGAGGTGGGTAAAAGACGGTGAAAAGTTCAATAAAATTTTTATATATCTAAAATTATTATAAAATGACTCAAATTAATTAAATTAAACTTATATAGGTGTTATGTATCAATTTTTACCAAAGGTAAATTTAAATAAAATAAATAATTAATTAAATAAAAAATCGGTTTATAAATAGTAACCTAGTGTTTTCACTATTTTTCAAAAATTGAATGTTTTTAGAAAAATACCAAAATTTCACCCTAGGCTAATTTTGATATTCTGAATCCAAAAATGAAGTCCATTTTAAAAAATAAAATTTCAAAAATTTCAAAAAGTGGGTATTACTATTCATAACGGCTAGTTTTAATAATATTTTAATATCATATCGTTGTTTAGTGAAACTCGGTATTGTGTACAATGCAAGCTATCGAAGAAGGTCGTGATTGCTTGTAAAGCAAGACAAGCTAGTTTTGTATGTAGTGAAATATTCCTTTGATGATTTATGTAACATAAAAACAAAATATTTCTAATAAAATTATCGGGTGTTATAATTACATAATGTTTATAACATGGTAATAAGTGACATAAAAGGAATAACAAACTTGAAAAAGGTTCTTAAGAAAGTCGAAATTAACATTAGTTTATTATTCAGGAGATTAAATAATGATCGAGTCAAGTCGTACATAAGGTAAGGGGATTCGTCTCAATCTCCTTTCATTGGGGAATTTTTAGTTTTATACAAGACATTATTCTATATGGTGTATAAACCCCTTTGAATTTTCATTTTACACAAAGGGAATATTTTTATACAAAGCATTTTACTAAATGTAAAAAGGAATGTTTCTTTTTATAACGTAAGCTGTGGTAACGACCTTTCCGCCACCGCGAGTATTATTTGATCATTGGCTTCCTTAATAAGAAAAATGTTTTTAGAAGGAAAAATAAATACCATATACTCTTTTTACATTTTTTTTAAATGATTTTGAGAATTGATTTATTATTTCAATATCTTGAAATGATATTTTATTATTCCAATGTGTAATTGTTATCTTTCCATTATTCTTATGTTATATGTTATGATCATGTTATGGTTCTTGGGAAATATTTATGTATATGGGTTGTTCCATGATAAACCTAGGGCGGGTGAGCCTGAGATAGCTCTCTAATGCATTGGGTAATGTGACAGAGGTAAACTTGAATGTTTCTCCTAAGAGATTCAGGGAATATATTGTGATGGGTATTCCAATGTAACTCTCTATGTAGCTTTTATAGCTAAAATGGAAGTATTATATAGATTCCACAAGTTATATTTATGATTAATGATTTATATGTGTCTTTCATAAATCTTATGATTTCATGAGGTATGTAAATGATTTCATGTTTTGTATATATTTATGAACAAATGTTTTCATTCGTTGTTTTATAACCCTTACTGAGATTTTTATGCTCATCACCAGTTATGAAATGTTTTCATTGGATTTAAATATGAATAGGGTTAAGGAAGGGATCAAGGAAAATTAATGAGGTCAAAAACATGAATCTATACAGGAATATTTTTATCATGAGATTTTATTTTATGAAAAAATGGAAACTGTAGATAAATCTACCTTTTAATCTTTTGAGATGTAATAGTTATGTCCTAATTCTCTAAAACTCTAAACCTGAAAAGATCCTCAATGTGAATTATTCATATAATTCAATATTATGTAATTTTTAAGGCCGGATCCTTATACTTGGTATCAAAGGTCGGTTTAGACAACTTTAGGAGTTAGGGTATTGTAAAAATAATATCCATAAAGTGATTTATGTTAATATTGACATCATATAGAATATTCAGATTACCATATTGCTTTGCATTAAATATTTTAGTGATTAGATTGGTTTTCCACAGAGGAAATAGGGAAGATGTGCTAAGATGAAATCCAGAGGAAGACAACCTTCCAAACCATAAACCTGGGATGGTTGGAATCAAAACGGAAGAGTTATTTATTATGATGGCACAGTTGACTCATGCTATAAATGGTGGTGGTATACATGTTCGATATCATCCAGATCAACCATAGAGGAACATGTCAGTAGTGGAGTATTTCATGAGGAAACAACCCTCGTCATTCAGAGGATCATTTAACCTTGTTCTAGTTGAAGGGTGGATTAATGAACTGGAGAATATTTTTGATGTCATGGGTTGTTTGGAACATCAAAAGGATAGTCTTGCTGTTTACCGTTTGGAAGGTGGAGCTGATCAGTGGTGGTCGATGGTGAAAAATATCAGGGACAGTGTTAAGATTGATTCTCTCTATTGGGATGAATTAAAATATATCTTTCTTGAAAAATATTTTCCTAATGGGGTTCATCTTATGATGGAAAAAAAATTCTTGGAATTGACGCAGGAGGATGACACAGTGGCTGCTTCTGAAGAAAAATTCTCCCGACTAGCAAGGTATGCTCCAAATTTCATACGAGATCTTGAAAGTAAAATCAATAATTTTTACTCAGTATTAAAGACAATGTATCAAATGGATTTAGCTTCTCATGAGTTCAAATGTTACGAAAAACATGTTAGTTGTGTGGAGAAGGTGGAAATGGAGTTTGCTAATGATCAGGTATTCTTTGACAAACAACAGAATAAGAGGTCAACGTGGAAGGAGAAAGGGAATAACTCTTCCAAAAAGTCTGATGGTAAGAAAATTATGTTTACAGTTTGTGAAAATTGTGGTAAAAAATAATACTATGGAATGTATTTTGAATTCTAGTATGTGCTAACGATCTGGTAAAATGTGGCATAAGGCTCTTAATTGCACTAAAAAAGATCAAGGTAATGGTAAGAAAAAATCTGATTTACAGTCAGTTAAATGTTTAAAGTGAAATAAAATGGGTCAAAATAAAAATGGGTGTCCAACAAAGAAATCAACTGAAGGAAATCTACAAGACTATAAGAAGAATGGGGTGGTGAAATCGTTTGCAACTACTTCAGCAGATGTTGGACCATCAAATGAGGTTGTGTCAGGTACACTGTTATTTTGTTCATATTATGCCAATGTGTTGTTTGATTCAGGGTCTACACACTCATTCATTTCTTAGAAGTTTTCTAGTAAATGGGTAATTCCATCTCATTATATGAATATTGAACTTACGGTAAAAACACCTAGAAGAAATATTGAGACAAAAAGATAACATAAGAAAATTCCTGTCCTTGTGTGCATATAGAATATACCTGCAAAAATTGTTGTTTTTCCTCCAGTATAGTTTGATATTATATTGGGAATGGATTGTCTTTTTGTTTATCATGCTAAGATGGACTTTAGAGATAAAGTGGTTTCTTTTTAGAATGATATTCAGTTTTTATACAAAAATGAACCCTTGTTGTTGATAACTTATCAAGAAGATGAGAAACTAGTAAAATATGAAAATGAATGTTACATTACACATATTGTTGAAAACAAAGGAAACCTTCAAATTAATGATGTTCCAGTGGTAAATAAGAACCTTGATGTATTTCTTCATGATTTTCCTGGTATTATACTTGATCAGGATGTTGAATTTGCTGTTGACTTCATTCTTGATGCTAAGCCAATTTCAAACTCCCCTTATCTAATGGCTCAAATTGAACATTTAGAGTTAAAGAACAAATTGCAGGATTTATTAGATAGAGGTATCATTCCACCTAGAACATCACCATGGGGTTCTATTATCTTGTTGTTAAAATAAATATGGTTCAATGAGACTTTTCATTGATTATAGAGCATTCAATAACATCCCTATTAAGAATAAGTATCATTTTCCTTATATCGATGATTTATTTGATCAGCTCCAGAGAGCTCAGTATTTTTCAAAGGTTGATTTGAGGTCGTGGTACCATCAGTTGAAAGTAAAGGAAGCAGACATTCTGAAGACCACGTTTTATACTAGATGTGGTCATTATTAATTTGTAGTTATGCCTTTTGTTTTAACCAATGCATCTTTTGTATTCAGGGAGCATAGGAAGAGAATTTTCCTTGAGTTCTTGAATAAGTTTTTGGTTTTGTTCATTGATGATATTTTGGATTATTCCAAAATAATGGAGGAACATGAAAGTCATTTAAGTGTTATCTTGGATACCTTAAAATAAAATAAACTTTATGGGAAATTTAGTAAGTGTGAGTTTTGGTTAAAACAAATTTCTTTCCTTGGTTATATTGTTTCAAAAAATGGAATAACTATTGATCCTGTTAAAATGATAATTGTTGAAGATTGGCCAAGACCCACAAATAAAACCAAGATTCGTAGTTTTATTGTTTTGGAAGTTTATTATAGGAGGTTTGTTGAAAATTTTGCACTATTATGTAGTCCAATGACTAAGTTAACTCGAAAAGGTGTTAAGTTCATCTGGACAGAACAATGTGATGATTGTTTTCATGAATTTAAAAGAAGATTGGTGAATACTCCAGTTTTGGAACTACCTTCCAGAAATAGTGAATTTGTTATCTACAGTGATGTTTTGTTGAAAGTACATGGATGTGTCCTTATACAGAATGATCAGGTAATTTCTTATGCTTCACGTTATTTTAAACATCATGAGTTAAATTACCCTACACATGATTTGGAATTAGCTGATGTTTTTTTTACTTTAAAAATTTGTAGACATCATTTGTATAGAGTGAAGTGTGAAATATATATAGATCACAAAATTTTTGAAGTATATATTCACTCAGAATGAATTCAACCATAGACATAGGAGATGGTTGTAATTAATCAAGGATTATGATTGCACGATCCTTTATCATCCGAGGAAAGAAAATAATGTGGATGATGGTTTGAGTCAAAAAATGTAGTACTTCCTTAACCATGTTATGTTTGGAATGAGATCCTTTGGTTTTTTATTCGACGGACTTTGGCATAGAAGTTGTTGTTGTAAGAAATTATTCTGTTTTGTTTCAGGTGTCAGTGAAATCATCTCTATCAGACAGAATTAAGTAAGCGTAGAAGGAAGATAGTGTCTTGCAGAAAAAGGTTGTTTTGGTTTAGAAGGGTATGTTTCCTGATTTTATCATTGATTATGATTGTTTTTGGAGATTTAGAAATATATAATGTGTTCCTTGTGATTCACATATGAAGAATGAGTTGTTATGTGATGCTTATAGTTCTCCGTTTTCAGTTCATCCTGGCAGTACTAAGATGTACAGAGATCTTTAGAAGTATTACTGGTGGGATGGAATGAAAAGAGATATTTCTGATTTTACTATGAAGGGTTTGAATTTTCAGCAGGTTAAACTAGAGCGACAGTTACCAAAAGAAATGCTTCAGCCTTTACCAGTTCTAGAGAGGAAATGGTAAAATATGTCCATAGACATTGTTGCAGGATTACCAAAGACATCTCGAGGTAATAATGCAATCGGGGTTATAGTTGACCGATTGAATAAATCTGACACTTTCTTTCCTATTAGAGATACTTTGTATCCAGATCAACTTCCTTAGTTGTATGTCAAAGAGATAGTCAGGTTTCATGGAGTTACCCTCCCCATTGTGTCTGATCGTGATCCCAGGTTATGTTCTATCATTTGGAAAGGCCTTCTGAAGTCATTGGGTACTGAATTAAATTTTAGAACAGCTTTTCATCCTCAATCAGATGGGAAGTTAGAACGAACAATTTAGAACTTAGAGGATATGTTACGTTTTTACTCGATGTATTACCAGGGAAGTTGGGACCAACATCTTTCTTTGGTTGAATTTTCTTATAATAACAGCATTCATTCTAGTATATAGATGACTCCATTTAAGGAATTATACGGAAATCATTATCGAAATCTTGCATTCTGGGATGAAGTATGTGAAAGGAATCTAATGGGACCATAATTGGTAGAAAAGATGGAATTGAAAGTTCATATAATTTAGAAGCACATGAGAAAAGTTCATAGTAGACAGAAAAGATATGCAGATAACCTGAGGAAGGATCATTCCATTAAGGTAGGTGATCATGTCTTTCTCAAAGTTTCTCCATTGAATAGTGTGATGCATTTTGGTAAGAAGGGGAAGTTGAGTCTGAGGTTCATAGGACCTTATGAAATTCTGGAGAAAGTTGGATCAGTTGCGTATAGAGTGGCTTCACATCCAAGTTTGTCCCAGGTACACAATTTTTTTAATGTTTTGATGTTGAGAATGGATATTCCAAATCAATCTAATGTTTTGAGCACAAAGATAGTTTAGTTGGAAGAGAATCTCTCTTATGAAGAAAAATTAGTTCAGATTCTTGACCGTAGAGAGAAAGTGTTGCGAAACAAGGTGATTCACCAGGTAATGGTTTTGTTGAAATACCATATGTTTGAAGAGTCAAAGTGGGAATCTAAAAATTCTATGAGGGATAAATACCCCCACTTATTTTAATAAGTGAATAAAAAATACAAGGACACAACTCTAAAAAGGGGGGAAGGATGTAACATCCTAGGTAAATGAAGAATAATAAATATATCATAATTATTAATATTTTTGAATTAAATATTAATTTTACTTTCAAGGGGTTGCTATGTTCGATAGCATATCTGATATGCAACAACTGGTTTCTTCGAAATATTATGTTGCACAGTAATAATAAAACATTATTATTTTAAATGGTAGTTAACTCCTAGCCATTTTATAGGCGGGAATAAATGAAACAAACTATGATATGATTATACATGTTTGTTAAATGTTTTTACATTATCCAATATAAAGTTATAGGCATAAATTGTGATTGAATCTAATTTTAAGAATAATTTACATTAAAAGGCCGATTTATCACCTATTAATGGCAGAACAAATTTAAATATAGTTTTGGTCACTTTAATACTTTCAAATTTACCAAATAAAATCTTTCTTTATAATGGGGACATCAAATTTTACTTTGGGTAATTTTTAATGAATAGTGACAAATATTGCATTTTTATTCAAAAGTGCCTTTTAATCTAATTTATTTATATATTTAGATTATATTTTTAGTTGGATTTAAAGTGAAATTAAAATATATATTTACTATGTAATCCAATTTTGGTCATTTGAATTAATTTCACTTTGAAATTGGGCATAAACGAGTATCAATCTTTTGATAGTTATTGTTTCTTAAAAACAGGCTATTTATTTTTAACAACGGGAATTAATTTTTAAATTAATTAATGCCACTTTTATGTTTTTAATTTGGTAAAATAGACATAAATTTTTAATTAGAAATATCAAATAATTTTCAGGCTTAATGTTTTGTATTTTTCTGAAAAACTTCAATTTTAGATGTATAGTAAAACCACTTAGTAGTAGATAAAAAACTAAATTTTTCATTTAAATGAAAATTTTCTACTTCTGTGAATTGAATTTTAAAAATCCGACATTATTGGATGTTATCAAGAAGTAAAATTTGGTTCAATAAGATGAAAATAATTTTTTGTGAGTAGTAACTTTTGAGTTTTATTACCACGGTTATAGGTAAATAAGGTAATTCAAGGTTAAATGAATATAATAATAATTCATAATTACCTTAACACTTGTAAAAACCTTATTGGTTGTGTCATTAATGACCATTTTCATATTTGGGTCGATTTTGTGACCCCATTGATCAACATGAGAGTGAAAATGAAAATTTAGATTAATTAACGTAAAGTAAAGGAAAAAATGAAAAAAGAAAATATCTTTTAGTAAATTAATTTTTAGAAGGGGATATATAAATTATCATTTAGAATATAAATATTCATAGGAAATATAAATATAATTCCTACATGATAGTATTTTTTATATAATTTTTAGACATCGAATAAATTAAATTATTTATGACACAGTAATGATGCAGTATTTACATCATTAATAAATCATTTAAATAAATAAAATTATAATGATTTAAATATTATGAAAAACATGTAAAATTTTGATTAGATGATTTTATTTCAACTATATGTCATCATATCTTTGACTATAATAATATTTTGACCTTTAGAAACCAAATATCATTATATAATAAAATAATATTTTCACACATTCCTAAAGAGCCCCTCCTCTCCCTTATAAAATGGGACCATTTCTAACCAATTACACACACCTCTCAATCCATTTGGCTCGTCCAAACTCAGACCAATTAATCTCCCAACATCAATCTCCACCTCCTAGAAGATTCACCTTAGGCATAAGGCACTTCAAGAAGTCCTTGGGTTCAAACCAAAGGGAGTAGCCCAAATTAATGGTAATAGTTTCTCTTAAATTTTTTTCTTTTATTTTACTTCTCCAACCACTAAAATATTTTTATTTCTATATTTTGTAACAAAAACAGTATCCTCAATATACTAGGATGTTTTTATTATAATTATTCTAACTACCCTTACACACACCTCCATCTAATGATGAAGAAAATAATGTTTCTGTTGATGGAAAACTAAGGCCTCACGAAACGATGATTGTTCAGTTACATCTTAATTCCTCTCATGGTGGCCATTATGATGGAACTGTATTTATATAAGATATATATTATTTTTATGATTTCTTTATGCTCTTGTACTTCCCATTTATAGCATGCCATTATGGTTTCCATAGTGTGTAAATACAATAATATCATTTGAGGAAGTGCAGACTACCGCCCCCTCAATGTGAATTGATTCGTTAATGACTTATGTGAGATGTATAAATGATTGAGTTAATGATATTATATATGATGTTATACTTTAATTATAATATACCTATGTATCATTATGATTTAATTCCATATAAATAATAAATATAAATGAGAGTAGCTTTCATGCGTACATACAACTTACGGTCTCCATGAACAGTGCATTTCATTTCTTACCTTCAAATGTTATGAACTATTATAAATACATGTATATACTAGATATATATGATATATATGATATCTAAATCATTAATATCATTCTGGATATAATTAACTTTTGACCATTTGATCAAATTGTAAATATAAGGCGTTCATCGTTGACTCAAGTACCAAATATCAACAAAATGAATGTTATTAACTTAAATGATTACATAATGTTTATAACATGGTAATAAGTGATATAAAATTAATAATAAACATGAAAAGGTTCTTAATCAATTAGAAATTATCTTTAGTTTATTATTCAGGAAATTATAGAATGATCGAGTCAAGTCGGACACAAGGATAGGGACTTCGTCTTAATCCCCTTTAATTGAGGTATTTTTAGTTTTTTACAAAACATTATTTTATACTTTTTATAAACCCCTTTTAATGTTCATTTTATTCAAAGGGAATCTTTTTATATGAAGCACTTTACTAAATGATAAAAAGGAATGTTTCTTTTTTTATGTATGTGGTGGCAACGACCTTTCCACTGCTGCGTGTATTATTTGACCTTTGGATTCCATAATAAGCCAGGATGTTTTTAAATGGAAAAATAAATACAATATACTCTTTTTACATGTTTTGGTATTGAAAATGATTTTGATAATGGATTTAATATTTCAATTTATGGAAATTATATTTTATTATTTCAAAGTGGAAATGTTATCTTTCCTTTATTATGAAGTTATATGTTATGATCATGTTATGTTTCTGGGGAATTATTTACGTATACAGGTGGTTCCATGATAAACCTAGGGCAGGTGAGCCTGAGATATCTCTTCAATTCATTGGGTAATGAGAAGGAGGTAAACGTTAATTTTTATCCTAAGAGATTGAGGGAATATACTATGATGGGTATTCCAAACTAACTCCCTATGTCGATGTGATAGATACAATGTAATTATGATATGGATGTTACAAGTTAACTTTATGATTAATGATTTCTATTTGTCTTTAATAAATTTTATGATTTCATGAGTAAAGTAAATGATTTGATGTTTTATATGTATTTATGGTCAAATGTGTTCATTCTTTGTCTTATAGCCCTTACTGATCTTTTTATGCTCATACCAAGTTTTGAAATGTTTTCATAGGACATAAGGATGAATAGGGTCAAGTATGGGATTAAGGAAAAGTCATGCTGTTTAAAACATGGAACTATACATGACCCTTTTTTCAAGAGGTTTTATTTTCTGAAAAAATGGAAACATCGTAGATATGTCTACCTTGTAATCTTTTGATATGTAATAGTTATGTCCTAATTCTCCTAAACAATAATCCTGAAAGGATCTTCAATGTGTGTTATTCATTTAATTCAGAATTATGTAGTGTTTATGGATGGGTCCTTATATATATTGCATTTTCAGAATACCATGTTACACTGCATAAGATATTTCTATTTTCATAATGGTTTTACATAATGGAAAAAAATTTCTATGATGGAACAACATCAAGAGTAAAATAACCTTCTAATTCTGCAACTTGAGTTGCTCAGAATCGAAACTGAATTTTTTTTGAAATAATGGAACAATTGGCATAGGATATAAATGTAGGTGGTATCCAAGCATGAGATCAGCCAGATCAACCACAGAAGAACATTTTTGTATTGGAGCATTTCATGAGGCAACATCCACCATCATTTAATGAATCAGTTGACCATGTTCCAACTGAAGGGTGGATTAAATCACTGGATGATATTTTACATCATGGGGTGTTTAGAACATCAAAAGGTTAGTCTTTCTGTTTACAGTTTTTATGGTGAAGAGGATCATTGGTGGTCTTTGGTTAAAAATATCATGGGTAGTGAGAATATTGATTCTCTAGATTGGGATGAATTCAAAGGTATGTTTCTTGGAAAAAAATTTCCTAAGGAGTTTTGAATTAGGATGAGGATTCAATTCATGGAATTGAGGTAGGAGGATCACTCACTGGATGCTTATGAAGAAAAATTCACTTGACTGGGAAGGTATTCTCCAAATTTCATACCAGATCTAGATAGTATTATCAATCATTTTTAATCAGGATTAACGCCAATGTATAGAATATATTTACAGTCTCACGTGTTAAATGTTATGAAAATCATGTTCGATGTACGGAGAAGGTGGAAATAGATTTTTTCAATGATTAAGTGTTCTTTGAAAAAAAACAAATTAAGAGGTTGATGTGTCAAACTATAGGTAATAACTATTCAAAAAAGTGTGATGGTAAGAAAAATAATTTTATAGTTTGTGGAAATTGTTGTAAAAGCACACTAGGGAATGCCTTTTAAATTATGGTAAGTGCTACCGATGTGTTAAAATGGGACATAATTATTGTAAATGCACTATGAAAATCAGGTTAATGAGGTCTTGTCTTCTCCTGATGAGTACCCCCTTATTTTCCCCAACATCAACCTTTCACTAAAGGTCCCTAGAATCCTCCCTGTAAAACCAATGGTCCCCCAATCTTCATCAGAATTTACTAACGATTCTTCTGTGCTCTCTATGGCCCTTGTGGTGATGTTCGTCCGACGTCGACCTTCGGTAGAGATGTTTGACAGGTATGTGAATAAGAAATGATTATTAAGACAACATGCAATTGTCGGTATCCTAATGCCAAGATAGATTCTTTTTCGTTTTGGCGTAGAGAATGATTTGGCGCTGGCTTGGTCTAGAGCATGATGATCTATTCACGATATTAATTTTTATATGCCCTGCTGGTCATCCGTTGTTCACATGAAATGTGACCCATCCACGTTGGTGATTTGGCATCAACTACCTAGGCTACATCTACCCTTCCAAAACCAGTCTCTTATAAAATAAATTGGTAATTCCATTGGCCGCTTCTCGGGAAAAAAATTTAGAACATATACCTCTAATCATTCTATAATAGCACACATTTGTGTTGAAATGAAACTCTCAAGGTCGCAGAAAACATGGTCTGGATCTTGATTTAAGGAAAATATAGGTATTTCAATATATAGTTTATGAATTGTGGATGAATTTTTTCTCCTCTATCTTTAGGCAAAGGCTCTATTATATAAATCGCTGCAAAATGGCGCCGGGTGTGTGGGATGAACCTACCCTAGCACCTGATGTGCATCCTAATTTGTTGTGATTGGAGAGGCGTGTTCTATTCATGCATTTCCTTTAGCTGGGACCACGAACAGGTGTGGGGATGTATCTTGAGATGAAGGACATACCATTCCATATACACCCACTATTATGGTTACAAAGGTTGCTCAGGATGCTTTGGTAATGGTGGTAACCAGCCAAGTCCTTCCCCATGCAGAGGGTCCTCCATGTTCAGGGTTGGGATGTCCTCTAGGATCAATGAAGAATGAAATCAATAAATATCCAAAGACATTGGTTTTTGACGTTTTTTATCATTTGAAAAGGGTTTTGGGGGTTGGATCTATGTCAGGTGGATCAGGGGTGGAAGCACATGTATCTGAGTTTTGGCTTGGGGATTGGTGCCCCCAATTGAATGTTGTTTAAGCCAGGAAGCCATAATTCTCCCGAAACACTATCAAAGATGTTACGCGAAAGAATTTATTTTATAGTGCTACATTTTGGCTTCATAGTGCGTGTTGGGAAGTCACAAATAACCATTTCCAGTACATGGGCAGTGGATTGGAGCATCCTATATGTTCAGAGTTTCTCGAGCATGTCTCACAGAACATTTCATCATATGCTGATATGATGAAGTTCAATGGAATGGATAGTCTTTCTCCTAACCATATTGCAGTGTTGGATGGTGAATAGCACCATTTTGTTGTGAGAAGGGATACTGAATAGGCAGATCTTGGAATGATTAGTACCTCATGACAGGAGGGTTCCCCGGAAGAAAGTGATTCGGACTTGGAATCCCCTATTGAGCCTTTGGAAGTGGGACACATAGAGGAATACATTATTTTTTTCTCAAATAACAGTAAATATCCAATTTTGACTCATAATGGTTCATAAATATGTCTCGAAGGCCATTGAAGAAGAAAGGCTACTTCCTTTTAGCTAGCCCTCTTGTCGCCAGGTCCTCAAACAAAGGGTAAGTTCCTCAGAAGGCGGCCAAGTAGGCTGGGATATATTTTTCAAAGGAGCATTAACCACCTGCAGGGAAACTATTTATCATTGACCTAGATGGTGCAATAAAGGATATTTTTGAACGAATTATTCCTCAATGTAGGAGTTAATTTAAAGCATATTACCTGTTGGAAACCATCCTCGATTACAATGAAGGATTCTTAGATAAGAGCTTAGAGTTTATTACTACACAAACTGAATTTGAATGGCTGGTAGGGAGGTGGTTCCCTGCCAACCATTCCATGGAGAAGGGTGCTTGGGGCCATAAACAACATGGAATTATGGAACATGGATTTAATGGGTATAATATTACTGTGGAAGAGCACGTACAAACATTGGATAAGATGGTTTACCACATATAAAACCTCCTTAATGAAGATTTGGTTGACAAGAATCCCGACCACCAATAGACTCTTCTCAAAGGTAAGGTATCTAAAAGGATCAAATTGAAAATCAAATATTCATCTATTTCATATCATGTTTCTTGACTCATTAATGTGTCTGGACTAGTTCTCAATTTAACATAATGTTTTTTTTCATAAATTAAAATATATATTTTGGTAAAATATGATTTATAGTCTGTAAAATGTTTTTATTGTAATGAAATTAGAAAATATGAGTATGAGTGTCCAATGAAGAACTCTAATGAGAGAACACATTTGGACTATAAGAAAAAAGGGTTGGGAGAATCCTTTGCATCTACTTAAGTAGATGTTTTTCCATAAAATTAAGTAGTATCTAGTACATTGTTTGTTTATTCAGATTATTCCAATGTGTTGTCTGATTCAGGGTCTACTAATTCATTCATTTCTGATAAATTTTCTAGTAAAATTGGAATTCTATCGAATCATATGAAACCTGAACTTATGGTAAAAATGTTAAGAAGTAATTTTGATACAAAAATGAATAATAAGAACCATATTGTACTTTTTTTCTAATTTAATATAACTTCAATCCTTATTGTTTTTTCTCTCATATATATTTAATATTATTTTTGGTACGGATTGGATATTAGTTTACCATGCTAAGAATGGCTGCACAATTAATGAAGATTCTTTTTAGAAAGAATTTCATTTTGTGTACAATAATGAACACATTCTTTTGATAACATGCCATGAATTATAGAAACTAGTAAAAGAATGAAATTAATGTTACCTTGAACATATTATTGAAAAAAAAGAAACTATTCAGATTGATGATGTGCCATTGGTAAATAAATACCTTTTTGTTTTTTATGATGTGATTCTTGGTATTATACCTTATAAGGATTTTTATTTTCATTATAAAAAGTGTTAATGATACTAATCCAATATCAAAACCCCCTTATCGAATAGATCTAATTGAAATTTTAATGTTAATGATAAAATTTGAGGATTTATTAGAAAAAGGTTTCATTCGACCTAGCACATCCCTATGGGGTGTTCTAGTCTTGTTTGTTAAAAATAAATATGGTTCAATGAGAAATTTCATTTTTATAGATCATTGAATACCATCACTGTAAAGAAAATTTATCATTTTCCTCATATCAAAGATTGTTTTGATCATTTGTAAAGTGATAAGAATTTTTCGATGATTGACTTGAGGTCATGGTACCATCAGTTGAATGTAAAGAAGAAGAGATTCTGAAGAGATAATTTTTTACTACATATGGCCATTATGAATTTCTAGTTATGCATTTTGGTTTATCTAATTCACCTGATGTATTCATGAATCTTATGAATCGAATTTTCCCTGAGTTTTTGGATAAGTTTGTGATTGTGTTTGTTGATGATATTTTGGTACATTCAAGTAAACAAGAACCTGATTGTAATTTTAGGGTGGTCTTGAAAACCTAAAAATAAAATAAATTGTATTGGAAATTCATCAAGTGTGATTTTTTGGTAAAAAAATTCATTCCATTGTCAGAGTGTTTATAAAAATCCATAATTCTTGATCCTGTAAAAACTAAAGTTGTTAATGAATGGCCATGATCCAAAAATATAACATAGATTTATATTTTTCAAGGTTTAGAATGTTATTACCGGAGGTCTATTGAAAAAATTTCATGGTTATCAAGCCTACTAATTATGTTAACTTGAAAAGGTGATTAGTTAATTTGGAAAAAAATAATCTCATGAATATTTTAAGTAATTGAAAAGAAAATTGCCGAATGCTCCGGTTTTATAATTAACTTCCAGAGATGGTGAATTTTTTATCTATAGTGATACATTGATTAATGAACATTAATGTCTCCTTATAAAGAATGATTAGGTAATTGCTTATTCTTCATGTCTTCTGAAACCCTAGGAGTTAAATTTACCTATAAACAATTTTGAATTCTCTATGTTGTTTTTATATAAAATTTGAATGCATCAATTGTATGGTGTAAAGTCAAAAATTTAAACTGATCGAAAAATATTGAATTATATTTTCACTCAGAAGGAATTACACATGATACAGATGAGATGGTTATAATTTATCAATAATTATGATTAGACCATCCATTACCATCCAGGAAAGTAAAATAAAGTGGGTGACCATTTGAGTCAAAAAAATTAATGCTAAATTAACTATGTTATGTTTGAAACAAGATCCTTTTATTAAATGTTTGAGGAAATTTGGAATATATGTTGCTGGTGAATGAAATTTCTCTATTTTGTTATAGTTTCAGTATAATGTCCCTTGAATACAGAATAAAGTAAATGTAGAATGTTGACAGTGAGTTGTAGAAAATGGTAGAATTGGTTGATAAGGGTATGTTACCTGAGTTTAATATGGATAAATACTATGTTTTGAGGTTTGTAAAGATATTTTCTGATCCTAGTGAATCATTTTTCAAGAATGAGATGTTTTGTGAAGCTCATTGTTCTCCTTTTTCAGTTCATGATGGAAGTATTAAGATGTTCTCTGATCTTCGGTAGTATTATTAGTGGGACATAATGAAACGAGATATTTCTGACATTACCCTAAGATATTTAAATTTTCAATTGGTTAAAGTACTGTGTCATTTACCAAAAATGATGCATCAACCTTTATCTTTTCTAGAGTGGTAATTTGAAAATGTTTCCATTGATTTCGTTGTGGGATTACCAAATACATCTTGAAGTAACAATGAAATCTGAGTTATTGTTGATTGATTTACTAAATATTCCCATTTCTTTCATATTCGAGATACTCTTTCTCTAGATCAACATTCTCAGTTATATTTTAATGTGATAGTTAGCAAAAATTGTGCACCTCAGTCCATTATATCAGATAGTGATATAAGGTTCACTTCTTCATTTTGTGAAGGCCTTCAAATTTCATTGGGAACTGAATTATATTTTAGTAAAAAATTTCATCTGCAATCAAATATAAATTCAGAACAAACAATTCAAACTTTGGAAGATATAATACGTTCTTGTTCAATGGATTACTAGGGATGTTGGGACAAACAACATTCATTGGTTGAAATTTATTATAATAATAGTTTTAATTCCAGTATATAGATGACACCAATCATGGAATTATATGCGATATGGTGTAAGACTCTAGTTTTTTTGTAATTAAGTAGGTGAAATGAAGTTGATGGGAAATGAATAGGATGAAGAGACGGTAGATAAATTTCTATTGATTAAGAAGCACATGATAACAACTTAGAGGAGGCTAAAAATTTATGCAGATTACAAGTGGAAGGATTCTTTTTTCGAGGAAGGTGATCATGTATTTCTCAATGTTTCACCATGGAAAATTGTGATGTGTTTTGGTAATAAGGGAAAGACAAGTCTGAATTTGATTAGACCGTATGAAATCCTAGATAAAGTTGGATCAGTTGACTACAATATGGATTTACCTCCATGTATATCCCAGGTACATAATATTTATCATGTTTCCATGTTGAGAAAGTATATGTCAGATTCATATCATGTTTTGACTCTTGATGTAGTTCAGTTTGAAGGGAAAATTTCCTATTAGGAATAAAAAGTCCAGTTCATTGACTAATGAGTGAAATGATTGCGGAATAAAGTAAATCATTAGGTATAGGTTTTGTGAAGAAACCATATGGTTGAAGAGTCAATATTGGAATTTGATATTTATATGAGCTTTAAATACCCCCACTTATTTGATAGGTGAATAAAATTACCAGGATCCAATTTCCAAAATAAAGAAGGATGTGACATCCTAGGTAAATAAAGAATCTTACATTTTAATGTTTATTAATATTTTTGAATAAAATATTAATTTTAAATTAAAGTGGATTCTATGTTCGATGTCATACCCGACATGCAATAATGGGTTTCTCTAAAGTCTTATGATGCACACAATGATAAGTCATGCTCAAAAAATAATAATATATTATAATTAATATAAATTGTTGTTAAATCCTAGACATTTTATTGAATGAATGAACAAAACTAATAAAATAATGGTTGAATGAGTTATTTTTATGGTTTTTACCTTTATCCAAAAAAATTAGTCTCTTAAATGTAGAATGAATCTATTTTTTAGCATAAATACTCTAATATTTTTAAAAGGTAGTTTTACTGACTTTTGAATGAGAAACCCTTTAAAATAATATTTTTTTCACTTTAATATGAATCATTTGATAAAATATTATTATTTTTTAGAATATTTATATCAAAATTTACATTGGGAAATATTTTGGTATTTTTTTAATAATGATAATTTTTAAAATATAGTGAAAAATACTGCATTTTAAGTTAAAACTATATTTTCATATGATTTATTTATATGGATAGACTATATTTTTAAATGGTTTTAATGTTTAATTAGATTAAACATATACCATTTACTCCAATTGTGGTCATTTTAAATAATTTCACTTTGAAATTGGACATAAACACAAGTAAATATTTTTGTAGTGTTTACTTATTAAAAACAAGCATTCTAGTTTTGACAACATAAATTAATTTAAATTTATTTATTTAAACTTATTTGTTTTGAATATGGTAAAAAATACATTATTTTTGAATTAGGAATATTAAAATTAAATTTGGATGATGTTTTTGTATTATTTAGAAAATGTTCATTTTTTTATTAATAGTAAACAACACAACATAGTTGTTAAAAAATAGGCTTTTAATTAAAATAAAATTTTACCTCTTCTGTGAACTGAATTTCAAAAATCCCCCATTCATGGATTACATCACGAATGTAAATATGGTTTAATAGAATGAAAATAATGGTTGGAAGATAGTATGTTTTGATTTTTGTTTACAATAGTTAAAAGTAAATAGGGAAATTCAAGGTAAAAATAATATTATAATAATATAAAATTACCTTAACACTTGAACTAACTTATTTTATGAATCATGAACGAAAAATAACATCCTTGGGGAGACTTTAGGCCTTTTAATTCCACTTTAGTAACATAATGACATTAATAACTATTTATTTATTGTAAAATTAACGATATCATAAACACGAAATTTTTTACAAAATAAATTATAAATTGGGCATATAAAATTGATATAATTCACTATTAATAGTAATTAGAAATATAAAATGATTGACTACATAATTTTATTTTATTAATAATATTTATAAATCAAATAAAAAACTTTATTTATGACACAATGATGCTATAATGATTACCTCATTAATGAATGTTTTAAATAAAAGAAATTATAAATATTAAAATAAGTTTATTTTGAAACATTTTATGCCATTCAAAAAATTATAGATATTATTATTACTTTTTATCTTCTAATTAATGAATAATTTTTGAAATAATCAAGTTGGGTTGGATTTTTAAAAATCCATTATCTGAACAGTACTAAAATTGACCCAAATGAGTTTTTAAGTAAATTAATATTTTATTATAGGATAAAATAGTCCTACAAAATAAAATTCCGCCAAATGACATATATTATTTTGAAATTTTCATTAATGATCCATTTCGGGTCTCTTGAAATTTTATTGTAACTATATTAACAATATAGAATGAATATTCCTGAAGACATAGTAAAAGTAATATTAGTTGACTAAGGGTTAAAGCTAAAAGATATGGTTATTTTATTAACATAGAATTGTCTAAATCATATTAGTTGAACTAATTACAAAAAATATTTACCTTATATTATAATTTAATGTAATTTGGACCTTTTTAAAATAGAAAATATGTTAATAATAAAATAATTCTTTCAAACATTCCTAAAGAGCCCCCCACCATTTTACAAAAGGACACCACCCCTAGCCCATTCCTGACATCTCTGAAGCCCATTGTCTCATCCATCCTCGGCCCAGATAAGCTCCAAAAATACCTATATTTATTCTATGTGCCTTAAACTATTCAGAGGCATTTCAAGATATCCCTTAGGCTCAAATCAAAAGAAGTTTATTTATTTAAAGGTATTGTCTTCTCTCAAGTTCTTTTTATATTATATTACTTCTCCACTCCCTATGATATTCTTATTATTTGTTTATAAAAAAACACATGTATACTCAATATACTTTTTTTCCTATGATTAGGATTCTAAATACACCTACACGCAACTCCATCTAATGTTTATGAACATATTATTTCTCTGTACGGCGAACTGCTGCCTCACAAAACAATGAATGTTCAATTTTCCCCAAGCAACTCTCATTTTTGGAAATTATGATGGAAATGTAATTATATATGATATATATGATGTTTATATATTCTATATTCTTCTATAATTCTAATTTATAACATACTTTTATGCTTTTCATGTTGTATGAAGCCAATAATTTCATTTGAGGTAGTGTGGACTAGTGCCCCCTCAATGTGGAATGGCTCATTCAGACCATAAATGGAACGTATAAAGGATGTTGTTAATTATCATATGTAATTTATATAAAATTTGAAATTATACTGTAATGATAATATAACTCTTTATAATTTGGTTTTTATTCGTCAAAATATTAATAAATGAAATGAAATTAATGTTCATGTGTATGTACAACTTACTATCTTCATGAATGGAAGATTTCATTTACATATAACCAAATGATATAGACTATTCGGAATACATTTATAATGGATATATATTATATATTTTATCTAAATCATTAATATAATCATGTATATAATTGATTTTTGACCACATGTAAAAAATTTTATTTCAACAAGTTCATTTTTGACTCATGTTCCGAACATCCACAAAATGTATGGCATGAACTCAAATAATTAAATAATTTTTATAACAATGTAAAAAGTGATATAAAAGAAATATTAAATTTGAAAAAGGATTATATGAAAATATAAATTAACTTATGTTTCTTATTCGGGAATAAAAAAGAACAGACAAGATAAGTCAGACTTGATGTAAGAGACTTCATCTTAGTCTTCCTTTAATGAAGCATATTTTGTTTTATACACGACATTATTTTATAGGGTGAATAAAAAAATTTTCATTTTCATTTTACTCAAATGTAATCTTTTTCTAGGTAGTGTTTTAGAGAAAAAAATGAGAATATTTTTATTGTATATGGTGACAACGACTTTTCAACCGCCGCAAGCGTTATTTGATATTTTTCTTCCTTAACAAGATTTAATGTTTTAAAGTGGAAAATAAATTCCATATAGTCTTTTATGTATTTTGGTATTGAAAATGGTTTTGATAATGTATTGATTATGTCAATATATTTAAATGATATATTTTGATTGCAATGTGGAAATGTTATCTTTCCATTATGTTTGTTTGATGTCTTTTGAATATGTTATGGTTATTGGGAATTGTTTACGTATATGGGTTTTTACATGATAAAACTAGGGAGGTTGAACCTGATAGTGATATCCAAAGCATTTTGTACCATAATGGTGGTAAATTCTAATGTTTCTCTTATGATATTAAGGGAATTTATTATGATGGGTATACCAACGTAACTCCCTATATAGTTGTGAAATCAAAAATGAATATATGATATGGATGCCACAAGTTTCCTATATTATTTATGTTTTAAATGTGTTATTATAAATCTTATGATTTCACAATGTTTGTGAAATATATTATTTTCTTTATTTATTTATGGACTAATGTTTTCCTTCTTTATCTAATATCCCATTCTGAGCTTTTTATGCTCATCCTAGGTTTTCAAAATGTTTTCCACATGGTATAAGGAGGGTAGGAGAATAGAATAATTCAAGAATATTTATATCAAGAAAATAATTTTTCTTTTATTTTATGGGTTTTTATTTTATGAAAAAAATGGATACATAGTAGCAGTGTCTACATTGTAGATATTTAGATGAAATGTAATTGTTATGGCCAAATTCTCTAAAACTCAAAATATAAAAATATCCTAAATGTGAATAATTAACATAATTCAAGATTATGTAATTTTTATGGATAATGTATTCTATTATATCTCATGAGATAAACTGATATATTCTTGGGAGTAAACCTTCAATATTATGATGGCCATGGTTGAGAACCAAGACTAATTTGATGATGTGAGAAGTGAACTCATGCTAAAATAATAGCCATTGTAGTGAACCATCAATACTGTGATGGTGTTGGGAGTTATCCCATACTACTATAATTGTCTTGGTAGTAATTTCATATATAAAATGGAATAATTATATTCTAATGTGATTGTGAAAAAATTAATGTATTATTCATATATTATGATTTCATGGATTATGCTCTTTATTTCATATAAATCATGTTTTATGAAGATCCAATCATCATTAAATTATTTTGGTAATGTTATTTTATATGCTGTGTACAATATTATTTTAAAATAATCATGTTCTCATATACATATTCTCATGTTTATTTTTTAATGTCTCCCTCATTTAGCCTTTCCAGAAATTTGATATCACATTTTTTGTGTTTCATCTCCCCCAGTTTATGATTATTTGTACTATGTTTGATATGTCTAAGAATATTTATTATTATGAAGAACCTAGTGGGAGATTATGTAGCTAAAATATATACCAGTGTTTATGTTTCCATGTTTCCAAAGGCACCACACGAACTATGATCTTTGGGCATTTGTTTCTAAAACTTTTATGTATTTTGAAAATTTTATATAATTTCAATTTTTGTGATGTGGGAGTCATTATTGTTGGTATAAGAGAAATGGTATAGTTACAATTTGGTAAGTAGGATGATAAAACCAAAGTGGGATCTCTAGGTATATTTCAATTTATATATTTAGGGATGGCTCTATGGATATTTATAAGGTCGAGTTAACATTTAAGAAAATGTCTCTGAATTTTGGTAGTCGATAGGGTGACAAATTTCAAGTAATACATACCTATCTTGACACTAAAAGTGTATGTGGCTCTATCGAAAATGTACCTATGGGAAACCGCATTGACAAAATGTTTCAGGCTTTACTCGGGGTAATCTGGTACACAACAACATGGATTTTTGGGCACCTAGTTTGACCCTACTGAGGGATATGATTTGGGAATTCAAAAACTCTTCACAAACCAACATGAAGGATTTAGATATATGTTATCTATGTATAAACTTTTACAAACCAATGTAGTTATATATTTTGTAAGGATTCATTATTTATAATTAATATATTTAATTATTTTCTTTGCTGTGTGGTTTTCTCTATGATAAGTAATACTAATATTATTCTTCTCGTTTTAGTCAATGGTAGGAACAAGAATGAACTGTATTAATGCAGAATGTGATGGATGATTTAATAATGATCGGTCAATGGTGATGGTCACTATATTGAAATATTTCATCATCATTCCTAATATGTTTTCACAGAATTGGATTAAAAATTATTACCTTAACCAACTCTCAAACTCACTAATGATGAAAAAGATGGAGTTCATTGTGAGTTTGGGTAATGGAGACCATGTAAGAAAGATGATTCAGTTTCCTTTTTGTCAATAATGTGTATAGAATCACTTTTTTGAATGTCATAGTTGAACAATAAGGTGTTTTGATTATGGAAAATAAGAACACAATGAATTTGATTGTAAAGAAAATATGAAGATTTTAGTTAGCAAAATGGATGGTAATTTTGGCCTCTCCAGGCCATCATAGAAGGTTAAGTGTTTTAAGTTTATAGGAATTGGGGATTTTGCAACACAATGTCAGAAGAATAATGTTCTTTAATAGAGTCTTCAAGGTAGTGTTGTTAATGGTTTCATTGTGGATGATGATGAGACTTCGAATGAAATGTGAAAGTAAAGAGATATTTTCATTAATGGATTGAGGATCAAGTAATTGAACTATTTATGTATTAATATTCAAATGTTATGACTGATGAAATACACTAGGATAATTCAAAATATATTTTCATGAAATATTTACATGTTCATGTTAAAATATACCTATGAAATGGTGATGTGAATAATTGATAAGTTGATATTTTTTCTAAGGGATGGTTACCCTAAATATGTTCATTACGATAAGATAATTTTGTATGAATAATGATACATGGGATATGAATATTTAAATTGGATGTTATTAATTACCCTGGAACTATGTAATGAATGTTTCATATGTGGTTTATACTACCACTAATGATGTTTATATCATTTTTCAATTTATTGAATAGGTGAAATACTGTTTGAAATGAGGAAGCATGCATGTTTTACAAAAGTATTTATTGTACTTTAGGCTGTTACAATGTTTCAAGAAAATATATGATGAGGTTATTCACATGATTGGATTGTGAGAACAAAGAGATAATTTGAGTTATATAGGGGAATCAATGTAAAAGTAAATTTTTTAATCACTTTCTAAAGATTTAAATTTTCACCTATGAGAAGGTTTTTAAGGTTAATCATAAATGACATGATTAAGGTATGCTTCACAGAAAGTATTTGTGCACTGATTTTTTGTTGAAAACCTTTGTTAAAAGTATAATCAGTAATTAAAAGTATTTCATGGATGTCTATATTATAAATTATATTAGTGTGGTTTATAAACAAAACATAAAGTGTGTTGGGTGACAACCAATCAAGTCCGTCAAGGATGGATCTTGAACCCAGGACTGAAAGATGATAATGTTTTCACGCCTACCAATAGTCTACGCGTTGTCATGGTTAATGTTTATTTTGTTTTATTTCATAAATATTTATGATGAACCTTATTATTTATTTTAATTTTTATAATTAATTCATGATGAATTTTTATGATAAATATCATTAGAGTTTTTGTTTTTTTATGGGTATTAAGTTTCTTTAAAATTGTATTCTAGTTTTTTATTTATTAGAGTTAATTTCTGGACATTCATTCAATGAGGTAATGGATGTGTTAGAAATTTTATAAATCAAAACCAATAGATAATGTTTTTTTATATAAATTCATCCTGGATTACTCATTATTCTGAAAGTGATCAAAAAAATGTTGTCTTAATACCTTATGTTTCATGGTGTTGGTGGCCTAATCACTACAGATTTTTAACTTCGAGTCCGTAAACATTCCATTGAACATTATGTTTTTAGTGACTGATTACCTCAATAAATCTCTATAAATATTTATGCTTTTCTTCTATGTCTAATCATCACACCGAACCTAGGTTCTCATATTTGGAAACCCAATTATATGTTGCATTGGGTAAAAATTATTGTTCCAAAATTAAATTTTAAGGGCTTTTTTAGAATCCATTTTTATGATGTGGGTTTCTATGAATAAAAAATTAATTTATTAAACCAATGATATCCTAGATGATGTTTCATGGAGAAATTAATTTTATGGGGGGTAGAATCTAACACCACAAAATTTGATGGTTTTTTTAAAAATTATTTTATCATTTAAAAATTTATTATATCACATGAAATTGGAAATAGTTCATTGTATATATATATATTTTCAAATAATATGTTGAAAATTCCTTTCACATGAAATACCAACATTTCTTTCACTACACAGAATACCAACATTGCTTGTACAACATGAAACACTGAATTGGTTTATGATGCACACATCATTGAGATGATATGAAACATCATTAAATAAATATAATTAATTAAATTATATAAATAGAACATAATCATTAATAATAGTTTCAGAAATAGTAATAACAACATTCCAAATATTTTTAAAACTTTTCTTATATAAATTAGACATATTTATAATTACATATATGATTTATTTGTAAAGTCCTTCGATGTTTAAAAAAATTGTTTTCTCAAATTAATCTATTATAAAAATGAAATTAATTTTAGAAATATTTCGAAATTTAATTTTATAGAATAAAATTCTTTTTTAATTTTATAGTTTTGATGTTATTATTGGGTGAATTTGTGGTCTTTTCGGAGATACTTCTTTTTTTGATGAATAGTAAAAAATACACCTTTTTAGTTAAAAAGTACATTTTTATAAATAATTATCATTGATAAATGATATGATAAATATGTTTTAATGTCAAATTAGATAAATATAATTTATATTAATAAAATATAATTAATTAGAATCAATTTTACTTTGAATATTAATATAAAATATTAACAAACATTATAATTTTTTTTCATACTTTAAATCACATTTATTTTGTCACGATAGGGAGATTTGCACTAATCTTAATTTTTTCATTTCTAGGATTTTAATTTTGAAAATCTGACCTAAAACATTGATTTCTATCAAATATTTAGATATTAATAATTTTTGTTCAAATTTTTCACCAATATTATTAGCACAAGTGAGTAAAATTAATCAGAGTAGTTAGGGGCAAATTAAGATTAATTACAGACTAAAAATTATCATTAATGTCCCAAATTTCCTAGGTACTTTTAGGAAAACCCATTTTATGTCGATATATCAGTAATATACGTTCCATTATTGAGTTTTGACAGTTTGGTAGGTCTTTCTTTTAGGTTATAACATGGGTACAACTATCTTTTTTCTTAAAATTACAATTGAGTCAGTTTCCATCCCTATAAATGGCCACTACCTCTACATATTCATATCACCTATAAAACATTTTATGTTTATATAATATATTCCAAACTAGCCTCCATAATATTATCCCTTCTACCATAAATCATCCCTTTGAGAAACAACCTTCCTAATGAATCCTTTGGCACAAACTAAATTGAGTTTCTCTGTTTAGAGATAACATCATCTCTCAATCTCCTTCCTTTTATTTTCATTCTCCACCAGTGAAATCACATTATTCAATTAATTTTTTAAAGAAACTATGGCCATCATATTCTAGGATGTTTTTATTCAAAGTGTATAACCTACACTTGCACACACGTCCATATAATGGATGTTGAGAATATTGTTTCTGTGTACAGAGAGCTACTGCCTCATGAAATGATGATTGTTCAGTTCTCCTATACCACAAATAATGTTGGATATTATGATGAAAAATATCTTTATATATGTAATATAGTATATTAATTAATTATTTAATCATATGAATTTATTTTATTACAGACATATATTTACTTTATATTTTATTTTAATACGATAATCTCGTTTAGGGAAGTGTGGACTAGCGCCCCACAAAGTGATGTGATTTGTTCACACACCCCATTGAATGTATTAAGGATGGTTTTAATGAAATTATATGATATATATGATATATTAATTCTACTTTAATAATTATATATATAAATCTATGTTTGTGTGTAATTTATATTCTTTGAATACAACAATAAATACAGAAACAATGTTCATGCTTACTTATCGGCTCCATCAATGGTGTATTCAATTTCATACACCTATATTATATATAATATTATAAAAAAATATATTTGATATAAATGAAATTTATATCAAGATATATAATATGGAATCAGGATATATGTATAAGGACTAATGGTATGACAAATTAAGACACTTGTGAAAAACAAAGCGAATATTACCCGAAGTGAAACATTAACATTGGTGCATTAAATAGTGGGTAATATAAGGTAATAGAAAAACCATATATGTTGTTATGTATCAGAATGTTATTCTAAAAAAATATCCATAATAAAGTTATTTTTATTATATAGAAATCTTGTATGGGTACGGATAGAGCCAAGATACCACGTAAAAGGATTTAATCTCACTTATTATTTATGTGTGTCACAAGAAATGTTCACCATTCTGTCATTTTGGGTGGAGTATGTTGTTCCCACTATCGTATTATAAGTATATTTTACAGAATTTATTTTTTATTCACATCCCAATTTAATGATCCATCTTTCATGGGTTTTATCATTCAAATGTTACCAAACTGGTAAAATAGTTTTATCTCAATTCAATAACATTGAAAATAATGTTTCATTATGGACCTAAACTCTACTTTGGAGGTTTATATACTTCAATTATTCATGTCATATCATAAATATCCTTATTTTAATTATATATCATGTTTCATGAAATTTAATTTTCTTACATTGATAGTATGATCATAAGTTATCGAGTTATAAGAATTTATTGAGACAATCTCATCGTTTTTTGAGATTGTTCATATTTATCCAACCCTTAATGAAATATTATGATACGTCTATGAGGATTATTTATTGGTTTCGTCATCAAATATTATTTAAGGATATAATCATGTATTGGAACTATATTCTTCTCTTTAGTACACAATATAGTTAAAATGTGTTTTTAAGAAATCACAACATTACCCATTCTTTGATAATAAATCAATGTTTTCTAAAAAGGAATTCAAATAATATTATACATTTATACTATAATATTTAAAATAAATTTTTATAATTTATTTCATAAAAAATATTCAACAGAATATTCATGTCACTTTTGAAATAAGGAACATTTCTAACCTTTTTACTGTGCAAAATGAATAATCTTTTGACCTCGTACAATATGTAAAATTTCACCCTTAATTATTTCATAGATTATTCCTTTGAATTTTTAAATGTTTAATCATTAAAAATAATGTTTGTAAAATAGTATTTAATAAATAATTTTTATAAAACAGTTTTCGTTCAGGGAAAATGGTTTTGGAAATTTTTTTATGCTTCTTCCAAAGTTATCAAGAAAAATAGTTTTCAAAATTTATTCAAGATTACTTTATAATGAATCAAGAAAGATGTTATTTAAAAAATATTCAATCATCTTTTATAATTTATCATTAAAAATTGTATTCAATATTCTATTAATACACTTTAATATGTTTTCAATAAAAATAGTCATTGAATTTTTTTCATGCTTCTTTTATTGGTTATCATGATAATTGCTTTCAAATAAAATTCATGTTCCTATAAAAGGGTTTTATTTTGTTTTCAATGAATATTGTCTTTAATTTTTTTTTGAATCATATCTTATATTTTTTCTAGGAAAAACATTTTGAAAATTATTTAATGTGTTTTCATAATTTTTTAAAGCCAATTTAAATGAAATTGTTTTTGAAAGGTGTTATTTTAAAAAAGAATTATTAAAAGTAGAATGTATATTTTTTCAATAAATGATCAAAAATGATCTTTCAAAATTATTTCCCATCTAATATAACATCCATTGGTGTCACTCATGCCTTTTGGGGAAAATTATTCAATATATCCATTCATATTCGTCATATTAATGGTTAGTTTTAATGGAATGATTTTTATGAAGCCCGTTTATCTTTCCTGAGTTATATGCATTTGAAACCCTATTATTTTCATAGGTTATCCTTATCATCCATTTGTGTTACTCATACCTTTAGATAATTATTTTTATATGATTATTTATAATCTTTTGTAATAAGTATGTATGATTTCCATATGTGAAAGGTAAGACTGATATCTCCTCCCAATTCATTATTTAATGTTTTATCTCTAATGAGATAAACTAAGATATTCTTCAGAATGAATCTTGTCTTCTATGATGGTAATGGGAGTGAACCATGACTACTAAGATGGAATTAGGAGTGAACTCATGATACTATGATGGCCCTGGGAGTGAACCAGGACAACTATGATGACATTGGAAGTGATCCCACACTACTAAAATGGTAATGGATGTGATACTTTGGATACCATTGAAATGATTTTTTGCTTATGTGTTTTTCAAAATTCCATGTCTTATTTCTATCTTATGATTTCAAGGATTATGATATTTATTTCGAAATATTAATGTCTTATGAACAACCAATCTTCATTACAGGATTTGTATTGTGATCTTCGATATGTAGGTTATGTTCTTATATTATTTCATGATCACATTCTCAAACCATTATACTCATGTTTATTATTATATGACTCTATTGTTTACCCTTGCTGAACATTTTAGATCACCACTTTTATGTTTCCCTTCCACCCATGTAATAATGATATGTACTATTATTAATATTTATAATAAGGGTTATAGTCAAGAAGAACGTAGTTGGAGATGATGTAACTCATATATGTATGAGTGTTAAAGTTTCCATGTTTCCAACGGAAATATACCACCTTTTGTAGTTAGATTTCTGTTCGAATAATTTTTAATTATTCCACAATAGTTATATCTTGTCAATGTTGTTAATGTGAGGGTTGTTTTAAGGCCAGCTATACAAAATGGAGGCTTTAGACTAGGGAAATCCATCATTATATAGATATATAATCAATGTATTTTCCACCCTAGTTTTAGTTTTGAAAGAAACAACTTCCAGCCACTCCTTTCTCACCATGACCCTTGTTTGTGAATCATAAATTTTTGTGGAAAGGTTGACCTAAACATTACATTTAAAGACTCTTATGGTAGAGGATTTTATGATCAGACATAGTTGCTGAGAGTGTGACCTTATTCTTGGAAGAAATATTTTCACTTGGGATCTCTTGGTAGTGGCGTCGAAGCCTTACGACATCATTCTCAATTGGGAGAGGTTATCCCTAGTCTATGATTAAATAAATTTTTTAAGGCACATAGTGTGGTGTGTCCATGGATATTGGACTAGAATTTCTTTTATTGGTGAAATGGAAACACATACACTGTAGGAAGGACATATTCATAAGAGGGTGCACCCGATTAATCATCATTTTACAAGTTCCCCCCAACCCCCAACATAATGGATGAGATAAGTCCTCATTTTCTTGTAGTGGTGGAGGAGTGTGAGGATGTATTTCCCAAGGATGTACCTGGATTACATCTTCGTAGAGAGGTATACTTATATGTTTTCCTATACCATGGGTTGACACCTATATTTATATATTCATATCATTTGACTCCCTCATAGATTCATTGGTTGAGAGTACTTCTAGAGGATGTGTAGATAATGGGCTTTGGGAGAATTCGTGTTTCACCAATAGGCTTCCCCCATATTATATTTCAATAATTATGATGGGAGATCGATATTATGTGTGTACATGTCACACCTGATCCATGTGAATGTGAAGAATAAATATCACCTACCAAGGATTCACGACCTCTTCAATCAGCTGATGTGAACACGGTGGCTCTCGAATATTGACCTTAGGTCTGGATGTACTGAGCCTTATATATGTAATGAGGATGTACCAAAGACAATTTGAAGATTTTGGTATTCCTAGTATGAGTAATTGGTGATTTTGTATTGGCTACACGATTGCAGTGGATATGTTCAGGGGAATCCTAAAAAAATCCTCAAGCCATATATAGACCGGTTCATCGGGGTCTTCATTAATGAAATTAGGATGTACTCGGTGCTCATGGAGGAGCACATGATACACTTGTTGATGGTCCGAGACAGACATTTGGTGAACTATATTTATTGGATCCTTTAGATTTTCAGTTTGAGATTTAGGAGAACCGCTTTCTATGCCATGTTAGTTCAGAGGCTGGTGTTGGAGTGGTTCCATTGAAGATAGAGGTGGTGAATTCATGGATTCCACCCAAGAGTGTTACCGAGGTGCAAATTTTACATGGTTTTTCTAGGTACTATTGAAGGATTGTTATACACATTTCTAAATTAGATGAATATTTGAAAACATTTACATGAAAGTAGAACTATTAGTGTGGATTGTGAAGTGCGAGGAGAGTTTTTAGAAGCTGAGGAAGAGGTTTAAGAGCGCTCTTATAATTATATCATTGAAGGAAGGTGTTGATTATGTGGTGTTCTATGATGTATATGGTATCGTTATTGGATGTGTCTTGATGTATGTGGAAGTGGTGATTTCTTTGGTTCATTCCAGTTAAGGCAACATGAGCAGAACTATAGAACCCATGATCTTGATCTAGTGGTAATAGTATTTTCCATGAATATGTGGAGACACTACATGATGAAGGAGTGGTTTATCATAGACTCAGACCAAAAGAGTCAAATGTAAAAATTCCCTTATATGTGTATGAATTTGAGATTGTGGTAATGGCTATAGTTCTTCCATAACATTGAATTTGATATTTTTTGTACTCCTGGGGAGGGGAACATTGTGGAAGATGATCTTAGTAGGAGATATAGCTTGTAGTTATGGAGTGAGGAATAAGAGAATTTGGTCTTGTTGTTTATAACATTTATAGATGTACATTGATTATCTTATCTCCAATGGGTAGTTGTGACCATTTAATATTACAGCGAGTCAGAGAGACAGAACTTAAAGACACTGATTGGGATACATTATGTGCTTCGATATCCACAAGGAATTCCCCTAATTTCTATTTGAAAGGTTGGGAGAACGTCTTTCTCTTTATAGGATGCATTGTAGTTCGAGTAACGGAGCATGATGTGGTTTTTAGGGCATTCCATACTTCCACTTTTCGGTATATCTGGGAGTTGAAATAATTTATTAGGACCACAAACGTCAGTTTCAGTTTCAAGGGATCATGAATGAAGTGTTAAAGTTCTCTTCCAGATTCCTCACATGGAAGAATGTGATGAATAAGCAATAGGATAAAATTGTCTTGACACAATAACTTAAGGTTATAGAGACTAAGTGGGATGAGATATCGATAAAAATCATGAGGTATTTACCAAACACATCTAGGAGGAGTGATACCATCTGGGTGATCGTTGACCGAATCAAAAGATGCCCCACTCCCTACCATTAGGTGAGATGAGTTCATTAGGAATATTGGTATGCCTCAACATACATGGTATAGATTGGCTTCACATAGTAATATTAAAGATCAATTTTGAACCAGATTTTCATTTCACATCCCAATTGTGAAAGGGATTGGAGGAGGAATTTTGGAGTTAGTATTTCTTGAGCACAATGATTCATCCCTAGACATATGCCCAAATGGAGAGGACCATTTTGGTTCTACAGGAAAATCTATGTGCTTGAATATATGTCTTGTGTTACAGTTGGGATGATCACCTACCATTGGTAGAGTATTTATAAAACAACAATAATCACACCATCAATTGTATATCACTATTCGAGGCCCTATATGAGTGACCGTGTAGGTCACCACTGTGATGGACGGGCCCTAGGGATTCAACACTCAGGGTTCCAAATGTGGGGCAAGCTACCATAGATAAGGACTAGATTTTCTAAGAGTGGATGAGGATTAAATAAAAATGGTAGATTTCATATTCTAATAAGAGAGGGAGGCCTCTATATTTTTTTAGAGGGAGACTATGTGTTCATTAGAGTCTCACCATGATGGGGATTTAAAGATATTTGGCAAGAGTATCATGTTTTCTATTAGATACATCATCCATTTTTAGACTCTAATTAGAGTTGTTTAGTTGGTGTACCACCTATTTCTACCCCTACATTGTCACATGGTTCATGATTTCTTCAACATATTACAAATGAGGATGTATGTGGATGATCTATAAATTTTCATCGAATGTGGAAAAGTAGACATTTATGATGTTGAAAAAATTCGAAGTACTCGGTGGATATTTATCATTTATAAGAGCATATTCTTTGTGTTATGTCAATTCCTTAGGTGCACATTAAGTGACTGCGTGGGAATATCTAGGAGTGCACATGGCAATGGGAGGCAAAGATTTGTGCTCAATACCATCATCTTTTTAATGAGTATACCTTATTTTGGATTTCAGTGACATAAATGCCTAAGGTGGGGAAAATGAAATGACTTATATTTTCTCAGGTTCAATTTTTATGTACAGTCAGTGGAAATTTAGAGACATGGTTCTGATATAGTGTGATATTCAAAGGCCTAGTGTTCCCATAATGATATCATGATAAATTTAATGTTTTTATGAATTCATGTGTTTGATTTTTTCTATAAAAATTTCATAAATTATTAATGGGTTCTCAGATCAGATATCTAAGGGGAATGTTTCATTCAAATAATCGACTACACTTTAGGCGAGGCCTAACATCAACCAGACAAGGTCGATTATGAGTATAAGAAATTAGAAATATCCTCTATTATAATATTTTTATAAAAAATAATTTATTTGATGTAGTGGATCGGAGGTGACAAAAGTGTGCGGGAATATATGCTGCTTTTCAGTGAGTGTGTGGTGGTGATTTGACATTGGAATTTACATGAATGGCCTATGATATAGTATTGACATTATACCAATTGAGTGGAGATATGCCACTGGAAGGGTGGTGATACGCCATAGTTATGGTGGCTGGTGATGGGGGTAACAACATCCTGGTGGGGGTTGGGCATGGTGGAGCATGGTAAGACGAGCTACTGGTAGGGTGACAGGTGGTGGAACCAAGACATAGTCCCCGATGGGATATTATCAGAGGGATCATGTTGCAGCGGGTCTCATGGTAATTGACCAGGGGGTTGTTTAGGGAGGATGCGATAGCAATAGTAGGACTCTCAATGGAGATATGTCTAAAGGAGCATGTGATGGCAGTGAGGCTGTATGCCCAGGAGGTGGAGGCAGGCCGACTACAAGAAAATGACATTTTACGGTATAGTGCTGAGGGACGTGGATAGGGTGTGTCATTTTAAAAACACACCAATTGTACTACATTCGGCGGTCCAGACTAGACCATTCGGGCTGCTCTAGTGGCCTAGTGGGTAGGAATTAGTGGTGCAGTAGGCCGAGTACAATGAGTTGAGGCCATAAGGAAAATCTATTTGGGGCTCAGCAAATCATGGTCTATTTGGAGTTGCTGGACCTAAACATGTTGAATTTGGCTAGTCAGAATAGACCAGGCAGGGTCAGATTTAGTGGGACACACCGGTCATTGGTCGACCCTCTTCCGAAATAAATCAAATCTATTAAATAGTGTGTCAGTTTGACCAGTTCTTTGTGAAGTTGGGATGCATACGATGAGAGATCCCTTTTTAGATACTCTTATTAATTCGTTGTGATGTTTGGAATATGATCTATTGTATTTAAGAATATTTTCAACCTATAAAAGTGTGATACATGTGGAATCAGGTCGTTGGATTTGAATTGGGGATGCATTACCCATCGACGCTACACGAACCTTCAAACCTCTATAATACATTGATGCCCCATGTACCATTGAATCTCAGTGGAGCATAAACACTCATTGAGCCATCAACGATCCCTACACCATTGACGCTTCGTATTCCATCGATGTTCCCTGAACCATCGATGCTCCGGGAACCATCAGTGTATCATGCACAATCTATGATCCAGGCCCCATCATCACTTTGGGAACCATCGATGATCTGTGCCCCATCAAAATTTCATGCTCCATCATTACTTCAAGCACTATCGACACTCCATGATTCATTGACACTCAGTGTGTTATGAAAAATGGTGCATCTATGGATAAGAACTAAAAATCCCCCTCTTTGTGATGTCGAGTTATAACTATGTGAGATGAACATATTGACTGACTTCATTTTTTCCTCGGTAATGTATATATTATATTTCATAGTTGTATTTAATTTATGGTTTTGTGTTTTCCTAACGAGTATTTCTTTACCCCCCCCCCCCTTCATTAGATTTTCTCGCACAGGTTTTTTCTTATGAAAATGATCAATGATTTGATAGACTTTTAGGTAGGCAGGGACTAGGTGATTTTTATAGAGATCATAAAAACATGTTTTACTCCATTGAATTCAAGATTCATCCCTACACATACCATTTAGATGGGGTTTTCTATAAAAATGTATCAGAATTAAGTGAATTCACCTAAAAAACCTTTCTTTCCGTGGGCTCGTATTCTGGTCCTTTTTACATTGATGTTTTCTTACTGTCTTACTCTTTGGTTGGTATCATATTTTATGCATTAATTTTTTAAATAGTGTTTTTAAATTTCATCATTTTGGGCTTGGAGATCAATTCATGTGTACAAGTACTCAAGAAGATGCCACCCATTTGTTGGATATGTCAACTAGGTGCTACTAAGCAGCCTTTAACCTATCATTGGCGGGATTCTAGTAGGCACGACATGTGCCACATTATAGTGGTTCCTGACATAATAAATCAATAATATGATAAATATTTCAGAAATAATGTAGTTAATAAATTTAATTAAATTATTCGAGAAGTTAAATGTGCCCAAAACTTACTTAGGACTCAAGAATAGTATCTCCCAAACCCCCTCTCTACATTTAAATTTATTCTATCTCTATAATTACCAACTTTTACATCACTATTATTTGTTTTTAATTCTTTCACAGTTTCTATAATGTTTAATTACATATATAGTTATTTTTCTTAAATTTATTTTATTTGGATACACTATTATTTTATGTTCTCATCCTAATCCCTTATAGAAATAAATTATAATTAATGTTGATATTTATTGCTTCTTTCATTTCCATTGAAACTATATTAATGGTAAATTATTTTATTATTTATGAGAAGCCAAACTCTTTTAATAAAATTTATTATATTAATTTCTTTGGTTTAATATAATCCATATTCACTTCTTTTCATTAATGTTTCATTATATTTTTCATGAACCTCTATTTAAGAGATTAGTTTTTATAGCTACTTATCCAATAATTTATTTGGAATATTCCCTTATGTAAACACTATCATCATCAAATATTTTTCATTATAATTATATGAAATTTCAAAACTAATTAATCTATTTTCAATATAAAGTATTATATTATACCGATTGGTTCTGATTTAAGACATGATTATGTAACCTAAGTCCATTTCATGGGGTTTCTCATCCTTATATCTTATATATGATATAATATCTTTCTGTGTCACCAATATACATGTACATATTAATATTTATTGGGTATTCCTACAATTATATGTCCCCATAATTCATTTGGAAATGTTTTTATCTTATGAGATACCATGTATGGTTCATGAGAAATAAGACTTGGACATTTTGTTAGGTTTTCATAGAAATGTTCTGTTACATATTATTATGACTTAATGTTTTATATTATCTCCACATTTCTATAGATCCATGATATTATGTTATAATTTCCTCTATTCCTTTTTCCCTCATGATTACATAATATCCTTTTATTTTTTGTTACCATGTTATACATATTGACTCATATGATATATCTATCTAAACATATCATTAAATATTTGTATTGGTGCATAATTCACATGTTGGGAACCCACATTTTGTATCTAAAGTTCATAGATAATACAATCTTGTTATATCCTAGATAATATAACCAGTGGATTGTGTGATCATGGGCTATACATGATCTTGGAAAGTTTGTAACCTTTCATTTTTAATTGTAAACCACATAATTTCATTATGCATACTATATTTATGGTGTGGTTTCAAATTTATTGATGAATAGTGAATTTTCAATAACTTTAAATGGTTTCATAAGATTTTTAAATAGTAATCTAAGGTTTATATGAATTAAAAAAAATTAAAACCTACCCCTTAGTGAATTTTTATTGACTGAGTGGGCCCTTTTCAAGTGGTACTCGAATATCTCATGTTTTTATTATTCAAATTTGTCAATATTTTATGACTTTATATAGTTTTTTATATTTTGAAATCCAAATAAATTTAATTTTTTTTATTATTGATCAAATTAATTCAGGGAACAAAATGGTTTTCTCAACATCCGATGCAGAAGTTATTATTGAATGAAATATTAGATATTTTCAAACATATTATTAATTAGTTTGAAAATATATGAAAATAAAAACATTGTTTTGAAACATTGTGTTGAAGATATTAATATGTCATTTTATAATAGAAATAATTTTTAATATGATGATATTTCTTATAATGACCTCTTATTTCCTACTTCAAAAAATGAATTTCGTAAAGTAAAATTGATTAAAAATCTAAATAGCATTTGAGATAAATTTTAAATTATTTATGGATATAATGTGAATATGAAGGAAGATAATTTAATCTATTGTAGATTGATATATAATCAACTTTGAATAAAATAATAAAGAATTTTTTCATACAAATTTAAATATGGATAATTTAAAAATGTTAACAAGAATGGTATTTATCATAAAAATTGAAATTCTATGAATATTAATTTGGTCTAAATAACATAAATAAATGGTGATCTAGATGAGTCATGAATGAATAGTAGTGTAAATGATAATTTGTGTGATTAATTCATCCTATCTATTAAAAAACATGAATAGCATATATTGATAAGAGATTGAAGATAATAAGGTTTCAAAAGTTTGATAATCTGTAGTATAAAAAAAATATTCATTCTTTGCATATAGTTAATTTTATAAAGTTATTGACCACATAAAAAGGATATATGAGTTTAAATACCAATATAATTATATGTATAAAAGATATATGTAAGTTATATCTTGAGTGGGAGTGAACCAACTGGGGATGTTTCTTTGTTTGAACAATTAAAAAATTATAGCTTGGAGGACAAAGAATTGAATCTATCATTATAGAAAGATTGTAGATTGTGTAAAAAACTCAGTCAATATTTCGTGAATTATGATCACAAATCATTATAGAGAGGATGTAAATATGTTTATGATTTTGGGATGTTCTGTAGTAAATCAATATAATTTATTCTTAAATAATCCAAGAATAGACAACTTTGGTGTATATAAAAGTGATGAATTTAACGAAAATTGATGTATTTGTGCTTAATTAAATTCACTATATATCCTATAAAAAATGTTTTTGTTGAAAGAAAGAAAAATAACTTATTGGAAATTCAATGAATTATATTATCGTCACATAATAATTATTCATTTAGTTTTAGAGAGAATATTAGCACAATAGTTCCGATTTGAAATCATTGATGACATTATCCAAATTCAATGATACCCCCATATGAGGTATACTACTGGAAGACCGTAGTAATTAAATTTATATGGGTATTGAAGGTGAAAGGTGAATACCATGTTATGTTTGAGGACATCAAAATAGAATGTTTTTTTCTTAGATTTCATCCATATCGATGAACATATCATTAATCATAATAAAATAATAATATTGTGGAAAATGATGATGAAATTTTCTTAGAAAATATAATGTATGATGTTATACATTACAGTGAATGTTCTAGAAGAGAAGATGATTGATATGTATTTATTAAATATTACAATGGTGGATTATATTATAATTTTATTTTAAATGAATCTGACATTATTAAAGATAGATTTACTATTTATAATGATAAATAAAAACATGTTTCAATGAATAAATTATTATTAAATATTTTTCTATTAATAAAATCATCATATATCAAGATAAATGAATTCAAACTAGGATAAATTATAGGAAAACAACAAATTCCTGATTATTTCCTCAATGTGATGCTAGAGAAGTTGTTGAAATATTGAAGAATCAAGATAAAGTCAATATTTTTAATGAGGTATTGGAATTGATCTTGGATAATGATAATTGAGATGTAATAACAAAACTAAGTAAACATAATATCATCATAATAATGATATAGAAAAAATTCATATGATATATTTCTCTCCAAATAAATTTCAATTATTTTATAATCTGTGATAAATGCAACCTCGAGTCTAAATAAACCATATTATTTAATACCATTACAAAATAATAATTAAAATAGTAGAACAAAAACAGATACATTTATTAAATAAATTACTTCTAATATTTTAAAATAAATTAAATAAAGGGATAAATAAGTAGTTATGTTTCATTTAGGGTTTTATATAGGTTAATAATACATTTTCCTCAAAAATAATTTTTATTAATTTGTTTAACTAAATAATATATATTAATTTATAACTAATTTGTTAAAAATTATTATTAAATTTAAATATTGTAATAAATCATAACTTCAAATTTATCATAGATTGAAATTTTTTGTATTTTATAAAAAGTTTGTTTTTCATTGAATAGTGAATTGTACTCATTTATATTGAAAAATATATTTTCTTTAACAAAATTTTGAAGATAAATTTTGATTTAAAATGTTTTTAAAGGTAATATTATTCAGAATTTAATTCTATAATTTTATTAGGTCAATTATAAATAATTGTTGGTTCGATTTTTGTTTAAATAAATGTATACTAAATAAAATATCTTTGTCTAGAAAACCGCATTTCCTCATGTTTTGCTTCTTCAATAATGAATAAAATTAAAAAAATAAATTGGATTTGAAAACCATGTATCCATATTGATAATAATAATAATTTAAATTATTTAATATGATACAAAAAAATGTTTTCTTATAATTATTGATTGAAATATGAAATATGTATTACCATGATGAAGGCTAAAGTAAGATTTCTGGTGGCGGTGGGGGCGGGGTTACCATGAGATAAGGGTATGTTTTAAAATTAAAATTGTATGAGTTATAATTAATTGAAATGTATAATAAAAATCATATGTGACTTCATATTTTCTGAAAAATTGTAATAATTTGTCTTCAAATGACATTATAATATATTAATCTTTTATGAAATTCCATGTGTGACCACCCAACAATTTATAAAAGGACATCCATCCTTTCAATAATTTAAGAAACTTTTTACCATATAGAATGGGAAAAATATAACCATTTATCTTATAAAATTTTATATACAAAAAATAATATATTTTATATCATGATAATATGTTTCCATGGGTCCATATTAAATGGAATCAATGACACAAAATTAACTATATGTAACCATCCTAACCAACCACTTTCAAATAATTCAAATGTTTATATCCTATACTTTTATGATATTAACATTATAATAATATACTAATCATCCCAATGATAATTGAATTTTATTATGACAATGTAACGAACATTATTCAAAATCATTATATAAAATTAAATGTGAATGTATCGCGTATGCGTATATGTGGACTACTGCCTCTAGTTAGTGATAAAATTTATTTTTCCATCATGATGTTTTTCCAAGGTTATTATGATTTTTTTAATGTACATAAATGATAAAAAATGAATAATTTTTCTCTTTTAATTATATTATTATATAATCATACATACCTTCTAATCCGTTGGGATATTAAAATGTTGCTGGTGCGCATGTGTGGACTACCACCTCCATAGAGCGATGTAGTTAATTTTTAATTTCTGATTCACATTGATTGTAATAAAGATATATTTAATGAATTTATAAAAGATATATGATATAATAATGATTATAAAAAATTAAATTATTATTTTACATTCTTTCATTTCATCCGTTGAATAATTTTATCCACGTTTATGGGTATGAACTACCTTACATATCCATGAATGATGCTATTAATTTTTATTCCAATTATTTTTATGGATGATTGTAAATGTGTATATAATGAATATATATTGGAATTATATCATTATTTATGATATATATTTTATGGGACAAGGATAACTGTAAAATTAATGGATATACTAAACAAAGATTATCATAAAAAATGAAACAATTAATACCATGTAATGATGATTAGAATATAGAATTTTTAGGAATTGTTTTTTTTAATTTAATAAATTATCCATATATGATATTATAATTTATAATTTATTTTTTTATATAATATTAATATACATGATTTTGGATATCTTTCATTAAAATTTTACCTCGATGTGAGTGATTCATATTACAATATAATTGCATATGAAATTTCTTATGATTAATTTTATGATGATGAGATTTTACAACATATATATCTACAAACCATGATTTTTCTATACACTATTTACTTTATTAAATAAATTTTTTTCCATTAAATTTCATCTCTTTTAGAACTCAATATACCAAATTAATTTTTTTATTGAAAATTGACTTTATTTCTCTCCTTGTTTGAAATCATATTTCTTCCATATTTTTGATTTCTTTAAAAGGTTTTAAAAATATTTTCTATACTGCCCTATTAATGTTTTAGGTAATTTTTAACCAATTAATATTTTTTTTTAAATGTTTTTATAATTAAAAATCTTTTTGTTTCATGAATGTGGAACTTTTTTCTATTCTACGACAATGATATAAGAATCAGTTTGTTAAAGTATTCAATATGAATGAAATTTATCTTCAAAATGAAACCAAAATTATTAGAAGTTTTGAATAATATTAAATATGGTTCATTTAAAATGAATTTATTTTCGTAATATTTTATAAATTTATAGTTTATATTATTTTTTATGTGAAATTTTTATTATTCTGGTGAAATATTATACTAATCCTTTAATGGAATATATTTTTATCGTAACATCGTTTAATATTAATTATGATTTACAAGGTATATATTCAAATGACACATTCTACATTCATTGATTGTATATAAAATTTTTATGTTGATTTATGTATGATTCTATGAAAAATATATTATTCCCACAGTTTAATTATTTTTTGAAAATACCTCTAGGAATCCTATTTCATTTTCATAGGATATGAATTGATAAAGTTATCAAAATATTATAAAACTTGTTTCCCTTATATGGATTACGATATGTGATAAATGATTTATCATCTTTTAAAACACATATGAATGGATTATGATTTTCATACAGGTGGTCTTATATTTATATATCCCCATAATTTATTCTGTAATGATTGATATATTATATTTTTTTAAACAATAGAATGGGGAGTGAACCTATTATAATAAATAGCTTTTTCAAGTATTCTAGTCATGGGAGTGAAACTCAGAAATTATATAATGGAATTGGGAGTGAACCAAATCTTCTATTTTATACATGCAAGTAAGCTCCAACTATGTAAAATATTTTTTATTCTTACATGTATACAAAAAACATATTTATCACGTCAATATTTTGATCTCATGGACCATGATTATTGATTCTCTTATAATTATTATCTTATGATCTACTAGGAATTATATTAGGACTCACATTCATGATATATGATATTTTGGGAATGCTTTTCAAATTTTAAAATAATGTTCTCATACAAGTACACTCATGTTAATTTTATATGATCGTTGATATCACCATTGATTATCCACTCTAAGAATCAGAGCATATCCTCTCTTATGTGCTATTTTCCATGTTATTAAAGAAGGTTTTATGTATGATATGTCTATCAAGGTTGATAATTTTGAAGAAGTGAATGGAAGATGATTTATATCTCTTATAGACATGTTTTTTATGTATCCATCTTTCCAGAGACACTAAACATACAAAAATATTGAATGTATCATTATTTTTTATATTGAATATTCATCTAATAAAATTTAATATGTATGTATGAAATGAATGGGTCTTTATATTTGGTATCATGGTAGGAGTTAATTCATCAAAGAAGATTAATATTGAATAAAAATAATAAAAACCAAGTGGATAATTATATGTATATTATAAATTCCAAATCTTTTTTCAATGGGGATATTATGTTATATTCCTTGAAATATACCCCAATTCTGATAATATGAGTAGACTTGTTTTGTCACATATGAACCTATGGGTACTAACCCCGAAATTGTTTTTCTATTATATCGTAAACATCACTCATGTTCATTGTGTTTGTGCACTTACTGTGAACCTCATTTGACATTTAGGGTGAATATGATTTTGTTATATCACATTTTATGTATAAACTATTATAATTAATTTGAAAAGACGATGACATTGAATGAATACTATTAAACCAATTTTTAAATTTATTAAAAAGAAGGTTTCATTATTTCTATATCCTACATAATATTTTTTTGATTATATTGTTAATGAAATTGAGTAACAATGATTGATAGTCACACAACCTATTTTAGTTTTACTATGGAAATAAAGACAAAATAATGAGATTCATGTGGTGATAAGGATTCCAAAATATTGAAGTGTCTTATATGGTAGAAGTTAGATTAATTTCCTTATATCATGAAATTGTTTATAGAATATTAATTCATATCCTCAATTATTTGATATTGAATTATAAGTGAAATCCAAAATGGAAGATGATCACTAATCAATTATAATATTATTATCTGAATAATGTTTACGGGAATTTTATTCTTACAAATCACATTATTCCCACTCTTGTTGAATTATATATTATATTTTAAATGCATTGGATTTAATCACATAAATATGAAAACAATTTCTAATAAAGATAATTTATGTCTGTTATTCCCAAACATCATATAGTCTCAAGAATTTTTTATGATAAATATAATGTTCAAAAATATATTTCATCAATTATATGGCTTATGATCCCATTAAAAATTGGTTTTTATCTTATATAGTTGAAGAAAAACCCAACAATATGAATATACCTATTATATGATAGTTTTTTATGTTTTCTACGAGAGTTTTTTTATATTCTGCAAATTCATGTAGTGGAATATACAAAAAAAAATCACACTTACTTATAAAACTATTTGAAATAATCCATATATAGTTAACATTATTGAGTTACTATAATTGAAGAAGGTTTTCCAAGAAAGTCTTAATAAGGGAGTCATTTTTTCTAGTGCATCACCATATAGTTAACTAGTTCATTTTTGTTGAGAAGAATGATTTGTCAATCATACTATAAATTTAATATTGGGAATAAAAAATCCTAATCATGAATAAGTATACTATTCATTATTTTTATGTTTTTTTTGTTTATTTAAAAGTAGAAAAATATTTTTATGTGATAGATTTTTTATCTGGATATTATTAGTTGTATGTAAAAATTTATGACATGTGTAAAATAGTCTTCTATATGAGGTATTGAAAATATGACTTCATAGTTATTATATTTGGTCTTATAGTTACCTTTTTATCATCATGGACGTATTGAATATTTGGTTTATAGGTTACCTTGATTAGTTTTTTTAGTTTTTAAAGATATTATACTTATATATTACAAAAAAAGAAATGATGTACATGAATATCACATTATAATTGTACTGAAGACCTTAATAATGGAGGAAATTTATGATAATTTAAAATGTATGAATTTTTGAAAAATATTGTTCAATTTTTTGTAGATATAAACTCATGTGAGGTTATATTAGTGGATACATAAATGATAGATGTTTTAGAATGATGGACTAGTCAAAAAACTGTGAATGAAATCTATAATTTTCATTTACTGGATGGATGTTATCAAAGATTTTTTTTGATAATTTAAAAAATATAAATTTATCCACTCACCATTAAAGCATAGAAAGGAGGTAATTTCTTTTAGGAAAATGAATATAAATGAAATTTTATAGAACTGAAAAAAAGGTTAGTCTGTGCACATGTTTTTACACTACCATATAGTGGAAAAGGGTTTGTTATTTAAGTGATGTATCAGAGAAGGGTATGTGATGTGTCTTCATGAATAATGTTTTAGTAATGGTTTATGCCTAAAAAATAAGGTTTATGAGAAAAATCAACCAACTCATGTTTTGGAGTAAGCCATTGTAATTGTTTTATTAATTATATTGAGGAATTATCTTTATGGGGAAGGGTGTGACATATATAACAGTCCAAAATGATTAATTATATATTCACGTAGAGGAGGTGAACATTTCCCAATGTATATTTTTGGATTTGATTAATGATTATGAATTCACAAAGCATTACCACTCTAGAAATATGAAAAGACTGTTGGATTCTTGTAGTCGAAGGGGTCATTCAAGCATATCTATGATGACGATCACAAAAGATCCAACATTTATGGATTTTTAATTGAGGGATTTGGAAATAATGAAGGAACGGGAAAAATATTATATTGATCAAATGAGTATCTAGATATCTATTAATGTAATTAACTAAAATTAATATAAGGAGTATGCACTATTAGGAATGATTTTTAAGAAATGTTTTGGTGTTCATCTTGTAATGTGGTGGAATTATTAGGATTCAAATCCATGTATTTATTCAATCTAAAGAATATGTGAAGACGGATATGTAGGTTGATTCTAAAAGATAACAACTCTCAATTCACCTTAGAGGTGTGTCAATGTTTAGAAAAATAAAATAGTATATATAGTGGTAAAAAATTATGTGATATATAGAAGAGTATACATCCTATTAACTGGTATGTCAACAAGTTAAGGATGAGAAATATATGTATAAGGGGATGTAATAACCATTACAATCAACATAACGTAAATGAGAAAATAACACAATAGATGATTACATGAGAATACCCATATTTCCTAAATGACATAATAGTATTTAGTTATAGTTGACCTCTTTATGAAGTCATTAGTCTCATTAATATCATAGAATATTCCTCTCCTGGTCTAATTTTTATAATATAACTTAAAGAAGTATTAAGGTGGAATGAAGAACCAAATTCTATTTTTTCCAATATAGATATGAGCTTTAACATTATGTTTTAGTGAACTCATCCTAAATCATTGAATTTAGTGTTTTTTAGTGCTGCATATCATCCAAAGATAGATGGTCCATATGCGAGAGAAATTAAAAACCTATAATGTATTCTATGATCATAATATATGGATTTCAAAGGTCACTGGGACTAAAAGCTTCCATTAATTGACTATTCCTATAAAATATCTTTTTTTTCTAGAACGTAAATTACACCTTATGAATCCATATCTATTGTGTTGGATAGGAAATCAAAATTTAGGATGATTTTGGATAAGGAAATCTATTTGTACATGGCCTAGTAAAGGAAATGGTAAAAAAGTCAAATATATTTATAATCACATCTAGGTATCTTGGAGTCGATTGAATTTTTTTTTATGAAAAATAATGAGACAAATTTGGAATTTGATGTTGGTGAGAATATATAACATTGAATTTCACCGATGAATAAGGTTAGGAGATTCATATTGAATAGAAGGTTGATACCTATGTATATTAGATCCATCTTGTTTCATGATTAGTTATGGATTATGTTTTATCACATGATGCTTCCACCAAATTTATTTCAAGATCAAAAAGTGTTACACATATTTCTTTTTAGAATGTAAATGTCTAATCCATCATATATACCAAAAATTGATGGTGTTACACTAGATCATGATCTTTTATGTGATTTAACTTTTTTATAAACCATTAATCATAAATATAATATCCATTGGAAAAATAATATAGAGTGGGTTAATGATATTTGGAGGAATCATAAATTAAAAGTAACTTCATAGAAAATGGAGAATGTGATAAAATAAGGATATCCTAATTTTTAATATTATAGGGATAAAATATTGTGGGTGAAATTTATATCAATAATGGTAAAATATAACACCATGATATTTAATTATATATTTACCTTTAAATAAAATTAATCTCTTGGATTTCTTGTTATAAAAACACCCCCAAGTCTAAATGAACCATAATAGAGTATATAATTATAAAATAGATGTTAAATTGGAATAGAGTGTAAGAAGAAACAGATTTTATTTAATAATTAAGGTATTAGATAATGGAAATATATTGATCAATATGAAATAAATTTTTTTGACAGTCTTTATATTCTTCAGAAATAATTTTCCATCAAAATGGTTATTTATTTATTTATTACCAAAAATTATATAATGATTTTTCCCCATATATATAATTATCATCAGAGAAAATGAAATTAATTTTTAAATCATGATGTAAATATCGTCATTGACTGTACTTTTGATAATTTTCAAAAAATAATTACTTTTCGATTAATATATAATAGTACTGATACTTATTAAGATAAATATCTATTCATTTATTGAATTTAGAGTGTTCAATTTTTTTAATAATGGAATTAATGGTATACATAGTTCATTTATATTTTTTAATATCTTATTTGGGTAATTAAAATAGTTTTTTAGTTGGATTTTGATATAAAAAATTATACTCACGTAAACTAATTTCTAGAAAACTACTTCTTGATGTGTTTTAAATGTTTAAATTAAAATTAAATATTTCCACTTCTAGGAAATTAATTTAATAAAATATCCATAATTTAAATCATAATAATTATTTAAATTTATATTTTTTCTTAATTATTGAATATTATGAGTATTAAAAATTAATATAATTTCTTACGATGAGTAAGTATAAATTATTGTTCTTGGGGGAAAAACTAAAAGAAAAGGGTATATTATCCAGTAAAAAAATATAAAATTATTAGATAGTAATAATAATTCACATTCTACCAGAAAGCTGAATTGTTTTCCAATTGGAAACATTTTAATTGCGTATAACAATATTATATTTTATTGTTTTAAAAAATTCCAGGATTTCCTCTCTACCACTTATAAAAGAAGCATCATTTATTCTATTATTTACACAACATTGAGCCATCTATATGTAGCATTAAAAAGAAAATTATCTCATAATCTTACCTATACATGAATTATAGTTTTTATACCCTTAAATTTAAATTTGGCGAGTTCTTAAAATACGATATAAGGGAGGCCTGATGATGATTCCATCATTCTACATGACAAATTTCAATTTATTTCATCACTTTATCCCTCTAAATCTATTATATTTATCATTAAATAATATATTATTTATCCAAAATATACTAAAATATTAATATTATTATGTGACAACAATTATTCACCATATTTTATTTTAAATGGAAATTGATTGTATCATTCATGCATACATATGGACTATGACATTCATATAGAGATTCAATCCATTATTATATAACATTAAATAATGAATAGATACCGTGCTTTTATTACTTTTTATATATTTGTTTATTAAATAATTAATATTTTAAATGTCACGACCCGTCCTCGGGACCCGTGTCGTGACTACCCCAAACCCGCCTCCCATAGGCCAGGGGCTGGCAACTAGCACCAAGGCGTAAATCCCAACAAAAGGGAAGGAATTGCCTTTGAAAAGTAAACAAGCACCACAGAGTAAGCAAGCGGAAAAGTAAACACTAAGTAAAAACGGTACAAGCTGTGCTGAAAGTAAAAGGGGCCGGAAATACAAGCCCAACTATAAAGTACAACTGAAAGGGGAAAACAGCAACTGTAAAGAAAAGCTGCAGCGTCGAGCCGTCCTCTGAAGGTCCCACCTGAAGGGTGGGTACAGATAGCCTCCACAGCTCCTCGGTCCAGCTGTCCGCTCCGAGTACGTCCCGCTCAGTCGTCCACCTCCAGGTACCGTCCTGCTCCGTATGCCTCCACCACGGTCAGTGTTGTCTGTCATCTGCAACCAACACCACAAAGTGCAGGCACAGCCCGTGCAGGGGCGAGTATAAGCTACTCAGTAGGGACCCCGAGACCCCCGAAGGTCTCCCGAAATCCACGAAGGATAATCCACAAAGGAAAGATACAATCACGAAGTAACATCTGACACGACTTAGGTATATGCCCATACATATACCTAAGTAATCAATTCCCGTTCGGCTCCGGCGTCCGAGCCCAAGCACAACCCAGTCCACACAGGAAAGCAAAACGTATACCCACACAGGATAGCACAACACAATCCACAAAGGAGAGTAAACTGTAAATCCACACAAGATAGCTCAACACAATCCACAAAGAAGAGTAAACTATAAATCCACACAGGATAGCTCAACACAACCCACAAGGGAGAGTAAACTGTAAATCCACACAGGATAGCTCAACACAATCCACAAAGGAGAGTAAACAGAAGATTCAGCTCACACAGGTATACATCATCGAAAAGGGTGAAAGAGATGATCAGACATAGATACTGAATCATCTAAGTGGTGACCCACATAGGATACAAGACCAGCCGTCCTCATTGTTTCATTTAAGCTGGGACCCACATAGGATACAAGACCAGCATGGAGTCATCTAAGGTGGGACCCACATAGGATACAAGACCAGCACTCCTCATTGATTCATCTATACTGGGACCCACATAGGATACAATACCAGTATTGAATCATCTAAGCTGGGACCCACATAGGATACAAGACCAGCACAGCTAGGACCCACATAGGATACAAGACCAGCTGTCTTCATTGATTCAACTTTACCGGGACCCACATAGGATACAAGACCAGTATTGAATCATCTATGTTGGGACCCATATAGGATACAAGACCAGCACAGCTAGGACCCACATAGGATACAAGACCAGTTGTCTTCATTGATTCAACTATACTGGGACCCACATAGGATACAAGACCAGTATTGAATCATCTAAGCTGGGACCCACATAGGATACAAGACCAGCTGTCTACTTTGATTCATCTATACTGGGACCCACATAGGATACAAGACCAGTATTGAATCATTTAAGCTGGGACCCACATAGGATACAAGACCAGCACAGCTAGGACCCACATAGGATACAAGACCAGTATTGAATCATTTAAGCTGGGACCCACATAGGATACAAGACCAGCACAGCTAGGACCCACATAGGATACAAGTCCAGTTGTCTTCTTTGATTCATCTATACTGGGACCCACATAGGATCAGGCCCACACATGACCTGTAGCAATGATCCACGTAGGATCGCTGAGTGTTGTAGTCATCGCAGTCCACTGAGGATCTCTACACAGTCGTCGTCGCAGTCCACTGAGGGTCTCTGCACGGTCATCGCTGCAGTCCACTGAGGATCTCTGCACGGTCATCGTCGGAGTCCACGGAGGATCTCTGCACAGTCATCGCTGTCGAAGTAGAAGTCGCAGCCAGCTCTAGGGTTCCCGCACACAGCAAGCTCGTTCGGGAGGGTCCGCTCCACGAGCTGAGAGGCCGATACATCAACTGTCACAAAGACCGAAGTTGATGTATCCAAAAGTTCCGTATCGTCAACAGGAACTCAATGTCGCAGACGGCGCGTCAATCGGACGCCCGGTCTGAGAGTTATTGACTTTTTCGTCAGAGGGGCCCGGTTGGTTTTTAAGGAAAAACCAACCCGACTGTACTCCACCTGCGTCCAAACCTCGGGCGGAGTATGCCAAAAGAACCGTCTCACTTAGATGAATTCAACGAAATAGACGGCGCATCAATCGGACGCACGGTCTGTTAGTTATTGGCCTTTCCGTCTCACACCCACCCTGGGAAACTTCCCAGGAGGTCACCCATCCTGATCACTGCTCTAGGCCAAGAATGCTTAATTACGGAGTTTTAACCACGTAGGCTCCCGAAAAGGAAGGTTCACCTTGAGTATAGTATACCGAAACGACCATCTCGATCCAAGGATCGTGTTGCCGCTGACGGCGCGTTGTTCGGAGGCCCGTAGCTCAAGTTACAGGCGTTTGAATGAAAACCGTCCGAAGACGGGGGGTCTGGGCCCGGGCCGACCCGGCCCGACCACCCCCCCGGGAGTCGGCCGAACCGGGTTGACCCGAACCGGGTCGACCTGACCCGGTCTGACCCGGTCCGGTCCGGCCAGGGCGCGGCCCGGCCGGTCGGACCGTCCTAGCCCGGTTCGGCCGAGCGGCCGAAGGGCCAAGGCGCCCCCCACCCCCCCCCCCCCACCCCCCCGCGTGGGGCCGCGCTGAGTCAAGGACGCGGCATATCTGCGTCCGGGTGCCCCGGACCCGCGCGGTGGCCTGTCCGGCGGCCCGCCGTGGCGCCGCCGCTCCCGGCTGCCCGCGCCGCCGGTGAGTTCTGCGGGCCCCCGGGATCGCTCCGGTGGTACGATTTTGTTCCCGTCTGCGCCGCTGCTCCTCCCGGGACTCGTTCTTCACTGCGGGATCGTCAAACATCCGTTGCGGCACGTTTCGTCGTCGCGCGTCAAATCCGCACAAAAACGAAGAACGGCGGAGGGTCGTCGGGCCGTGTTCGTTTGGCCCGCACCCTCCGCGTTAGAGATAAAAAACGGGAGGAATTGTTCAACACATGAACCGACAATTTTAATAAAATAAAATTGTTCATTCGAAACCGGTTCTTTAATTTTTTTAAAGAACGTTCACGGGAATATAAAGAGGGGTATTCCAAATTATAAAAATCCCTACCTCGTCGATCGTCTTCGTGAGCGTTCTTCGCGGAATAGCTCGTCGCGGAAGGTGGAGATCGTCGCCTAGTCGCGGAAGGGCGTTGCGTCGTCGCGGAACACGGCGTTGAGTCGGCGAACTCAACGCACCATGAAACAACATATTTAATTTAATTAATTAAATCCGTGTTTTGGTAAAGAACCACGAAGGAGATAAAAATGAAGGTCCGAGACTCTTTCCTCAAGCAGCCGATTGAAGATCCGTCGCGGAGGAAGAGACGTCGCAGAAGAACGTTGTCGGCAACGCGGATCACGGCGTCACGTCGTCGATTTTTGGGTACGGCGTTCTTCGCGTTCTTCGCATTCTTCGCGAAGGAGGATGAAGGTTCAAGGATCCTCTCTCAACGAGTAATCCTCCAAAAGATTTTGGTTGGTCTTATTTTATTATTATGCCAAAAAACGAAAACGGGTAAGAAACGACCAATCAATTCGTTGAATTAATTCAACGAAAGACACAACTCATTTAATTTACGAAATAAACCGCCCAATTAAATGGTCTGTTAAGAAATTAAGAAAACGCGTCAGTTGACTTTTATAATGATGGGTTTTCGCGGGTGCGTTACTTAGCGGAAAGAAACAGCGGGGCTCGTGTGGGCCCCACCTCACAAATATCCTACAAAGGGGGTAGGATATTTTTGGATAGCATCCTATCCGGATCAAATCAGTTTAAGCCATCTTTAAGTGGATTCAAGTGGCTCCAAGTGGCTGAAGTGAAATAAAATAAAGTTGTCGTAAAATTATTTTATTTCTTAACTTTAAGCCCGAAAATTAAAAACCACACCCGAGAAAACGCAACTCCGGAAGAGGCATTTATAAGCGAATATCGGTGCTGCGATATCATCGGTGCCCTCAGAATTCGATTCCGGGCATCGATTCAAAAGTTAGAAAAACCTGCTCGTCCGTTCACTGAATGTACCCGAGCCAAACTTCGGAAAATGATTCCGGGCACACCGGGCCTCAGAATCAGGTGCCGTCAGAAACTGCGCTCTTGTAAAATTCCAAAGAAAATTAAGAAAAAAAATTTCCTTGAAATTTATGGGTCATTACATTACTCCCACCTCAGCGCTTTACGTCCCCGTAAAGATACATCATAAACTAGGGAAACAAATGTTGGTACTGAGCACGCATCTGAGCCTCCCGCTCCCAAGTTCTCTCCTGAAGGTTCCCGTGCTGCCATCTGATGCACACAAGAGGAATCGATCGCCCACGTAGGACCCGCTCCTGTCGATCCTCTATCTCCACTAGGACCTCCACAAAAGTCACCCCATCATCCACGTCTAGCTCCCCATGGTCGATGATGTGTGTCGGGTCGTGCACGTATCTCCTCAGCTGAGATACGTGGAAGACGTCGTGCACCCGGTGCAACTGAGGTGGCAGAGCCAGGCGACAAGCCACCCTGCAAATCCTGCTGAGGACCTGGAAAGGCCCGATGAAGCGTGGAGACAACTTTCCACCTCGGCCAAATCTCTGCAACCCACGTCGTGGTAAGACCCACAAGAAGACGTGGTCGCCATCCTTGAACTCTATTGGCCTCCGCCTCCTATCATCATAAGACTTTTTCCGGATCTGAGTTGTACTCATCCGCCCCTGGATGACCTGGACCATCTACGGCCCCACAAAAGCTGCTAAGATTTCTTCTTTGCCGATAAGAGAAATCTGGTCCCATCCCCTGGATGAACCACATTCTTTGCCTAATACAGTAAATCCTGAAATGGATGATACTAATCCATACCAAGGATGATGTCGTAAGGCCTCGATGCTACTACCAAGAGATCCAACTGTTACTCTCGCCTCCAACGGTTGAGTCACACTGTTGGCATCAGTGTGTGGTAACTGGGTCTCCTCCAGTAGATGTCTCACAAGTGAGGGTGAATTCAACAGTCAAAACTGGATCCTCTTAGTAACAACACAAAAGAGGACAGGAATGAAAACATCACAAAGGTATGCGTCTTTTATTATTGAAGCACATAATACAAAGACGCTACACAATAGCAACAAGGAACTAGAAGTACAAAAGACGTATCCACTAGTTCCGCTCCTGTCCACTTTCTCCCAGAGCTCCATGATCAAAGGCCTCAGCTGCCTGATGTTGAGCTCTCCCCTGTCCACCAACTCCCTGCGGCCGGGGTGGACCTCCTGGTGGTGGTGGTGGCAACACCTCAAAGTGTCTCCCACCATCGGCTACTCGGCTAGCTCCTGTGCGTCTTCCGCCTCCTCCCTGCGGACCGCCACGGTCGACCCTATGACTCTACCTAGGTGGCCCATCCACCATCTGCTGCTCCTCGGTATGGCCGGTCGGGCAGTCACGATCCATGTGGCCCTGCCCACCGCAGGAGTAGCACTGCCTGCCTCTCGGAAGACTGGCCCCGCGCTGTGTGCCCCGCACTGCTGAGCCAGTGTCCCGAGGTCGTCTGCCGGAAGGTCTAGTCTTCCTAGAACCCTGAGTCATCCTTCGGCTACCAGCTTCCGAAGACTCTGCTACCTGCCGCCCTGCGGTAGGTCTCGCTGTGGACTCATCCAGGAAGCTCCCGATCAGAAGGGATCTCTCCAGTACTCCTTCCTTGGTTGGGATGATGAGGGAGATCAGTGATGCCCTAATCTCATGTCTCAATCCCTGCTCGAAGGTCCGGGCCTGGAAGAAGGGGTCTTGTACCATGTATGTCGAGTAGCAAGAATGGTCGGTGAACCTCGCCGCGTACTGGGCGACCGTCAAGCTACCCTGCCGTAGCTGAAGAAGCTCCTGAATGCGCACCGCACAGAGGGTGGTCGGGACGAACTCTGAGCGGAATAGGCTCTCGAAGTCCGTCCATATGAGGGAGGCCTCATCGTGTACCTGGAGCATCAAGCTCCACCATCGTCCTGTTGCTGCGTGCAGTAGGCTCGCCGCGAGGATCACCATCAGGTCTGCTAGTGTCCTCACTAGCATGAAAACTCGGACGACCGCCTCCAGCCAGTCCTCGGCTACCTGGGGGTCTGTCTCCCCACGGAACCTGGGTGGTCGCTGGAGCTAGAACTCATGCAGAGCTCCGAGACGTCGTGTATCGTCAGCGATCGGCACTGGAAGCATCGGGGGCTCGGCGGGTAAAGGTACCGCCGGTGCCTCTGCTTTCAACGGGCCCTGTACCAAGGCCTCGTCGCTCGACGGGCTGTCGTCACGCTCTACTCTCAGAACCCTAGCTGGCTGCCGTCGTGGGGCCATCCTGAAAAGGAAACAAGTGCGCCACGGTCAGAACAGTATACCTGGTGAGCTGACACAAGTAATCACGAAGAAAACTTGAACACACATGCAATCAATGTTTTCGTGCATTAAGTCGGAAATCAGAAGTCAAGGTCCTGGTGTACGGATACGTCGGCCGCCGCACCAACACTGGACTCCCTGGACTGATAACCACACCCAATACGCTAAACACTATTGCTTCACATAGAAGAAAGATCAGAGTCCCCGATAGAACCGACCACCTTTGATACCAATTTGTCATGACCCGTACTCGGGACCCGTGTCGTGACTACCCCATGCCCACCTCCCACAGGCCAGGGGCTGGAGACTAGCACCAAGGCGTAAATCCCAACAAAAGGGAAGGAATTGCCTTTGAAAAGTAAACAAGCACCACAGAGTAAGCAAGCGGAAAAGTAAACACTACGTAAAAATGGTACAAGTTGTGCTGAAAGTAAACGGGGCTGGAAATACAATCCCAACTGTAAAGTACAACTGAAAGGGGAAAACATAAACTATAAAGAAAAGCCGCAGCGTCGAGCCGTCCTCTGAAGGTCCCACCTGAAGGGTGGGTACAAATAGCTTCTACAGCTCCTCGGTCCAGCCGTCCGCTCAGAGTATGTCCCACCTAGTGATCCACATCCAGGTACCGTCCTGCTCCGTACGCCTCCACCACGATCAGTGTTGTCCGTCGTCTGCAACCAACACCACGATGTGCGGGCATAGCCCGTGCCGGGGTAAGTATAAGCTACTCAGTAGGGACCCCGAGACCCCCGATGGTCTCCCGATATCCACGAAGGATAATCCACAAAGGAAAGATACAATCACAAAGTAACATCTGACACGACATAGGTATATGCCCATACATATACCTAAGTCATCAATTCCCGTTCGGCTCCGGCTTCCGAGCCCAAGCACAACCCAGTCCACACAGGAATGCAAAACGTATACCCACACAGGATAGCACAACACAATCCACAAAGGAGAGTAAACTGTAAATCCACACAGGATAGTTCAACAAAATCCACAAAGAAGATTAAACTGTAAATCCACACAGGATAGCTCAACACAACCCACAAGGGAGAGTAAACTGTAAATCCACACATGATAGCTCAACACAATCCACAAAGGAGAGTAAATAGAAGATTCAGCTCACACAGGTATACATCATCGAAAAGGGTGAAAGAGATGATCAGACATAGATACTGAATCATCTAAGATGGGACCCACATAGGATACAAGACCAGCCGTCCTCATCGTTTCATTTATGCTGGGACCCACATAGGATACAAGACCAGCACGGAGTCATCTAAGCTGGGACCCACATAGGATACAAGACCAGCACTCCTCATTGATTCATCTATACTGGGACCCACATAGGATACAAGACCAGTATTGAATCATCTAAGCTGGGACCCACATAGGATACAAGACCAGCTCAGCTAGGACCCACATAGGATACATGACCAGCTGTCTTCATTGATTCAACTATACTGGGACCCACATAGGATACAAGACCAGTATTGAATCATCTAAGCTGGGACCCACATAAGATACAAGACCAGCACAGCTAGGACTCACATATGATACAAGACCAGCTGTCTTCATTGATTCAACTATACTGGGACCCACATAGGATACAAGACCAGTATTGAATCATCTAAGCTGGGACCCACATATGATACAAGACCAGCACAGCTAGGACCCACATAGGATACAAGACCAGCTGTCTTCTTTGATTCATCTATACTGGGACCCACATAGGATACAAGACCAGTATTGAATCATTTAAGCTGGGACCCACATAGGATACAAGGCCAGCACAGCTAGGACCCACATAGGATACAAGACCAGTATTGAATCATTTAAGCTGGGACCCACATAGGATACAAGACCAGCACAGCTAGGACCCACATAGGATACAAGACCAGCTATCTTCATTTATTCATCTATACTGGGACCCACATAGGATCGGGCCCAAACAGGACCTGTAGCACTGATCCACGTCGGATCGTTGAGTGATGTAGTCGTCGCAGTCCACTGAGGATCTCGGCACAGTCTGTAAAGACCCGTAAAATTCAAGGGAAATTTTTTCTTAATTTTCTTTGGAATTTTACAAGAGCACGGTTTCTGACGGCACCTGATTCCGAGTCCCGGAGTGCCCGGAATCAATTTCTGAAGTTTGGCTCGGGTACGTTCAGTGAACGAACGAGCGGGAATTTATAACTTTTGATCTGGTGCTCGGAATTGAAATCCGAGGGCACCGATGAACTCGCAGCGCCGATATTTGCTTAAGGAGACCTTTTCCGACGTTGCGTTTATTTCGGGTTGAGAGTTAGTTTTTGGAAGTTTAGAATAAGTTAAATAAAAATTTTGGATTACAAATTTTTATTTAAACTTGTGGGTTAACTTCTCTCAAAGGAAGTTAGGGGAGGGACCCACACCCACTTAACCTCCTTTGAGAGGATTAAGTGTGGTGGGGCCCACACGAACCCTAAACTTTTCATCTTCCCTAAAACTCCCTTAACCCCTCTTTAAATGACATGACAATTGTTATTTAATTTTGGAGTTATCCTTTTTGAATTTCAAACCTTTGAAATTCATTTGTTATGTTTGTGAATAAATTAGGCTCGTATCTTTTTTTGTTGGGTTAGAACTCTTTAGCCATCTTGAGAGCTTTTGAGAGCTTTTCCTTCTTCTTCAACTTTGAAGAAGAACGCTCAAGCCTTGACGAAGAACGCTCAAGCTCCGACGAAGAACACCACTCCTCTCTTCTTCGTCTTCCGTGTCAACGAGAGGGAACGCCGCTTCCTCCTCGGACTTCCTTCGTTGGCATACGAAGATTCGCCAACGACGTACCTCTTCGGACGTACCTCTTCGTCATCGGATTTGACGAACGATTACCGCGACGCCCGACCCCCGCGACGTTGTATTCTGCGGGACGTTGACAATCTTTGAACCTATACCCAAGGTAGGGGTTGTTGTTATTTGTTTATTTATTTATCCTTTTTCGTGGTTCTTGCATGACTAACGTAAGGATTTTAAATAAGTATTATTGTTTAACGTGAGGGGGTCGGACCGCATGAACACGGCCGAACCCCCTCCTTCGTACTTGATGTTTTATATTGCGGATGAATCAAGGTGGCGTGGTGCCGTCGCACCACGCGGATATTCTCCCGAATTTTATTACGCGACGACGTCGCGCCGCGCCATGGAAGAAACATCAAGAACGCGACGCCGTTGCGCCGCGTTGAAGGAAATCAATGGCGCGGCGGAGGGGCGCGGTGCCGTCACACTGCGCCGGACGACGAACACCGCGGCCGGTTCCGGGCCGCGGAGGGACGAGAAGACCGGCGGCCGGGCCGCCGGCGTCGGAAGCCGGAAACGGGACCGGTTTTCCGGTCCCGTTGGAGAAAACCGGCCGGCAGATGACCGGCCGGAAGGTCAAAGGCCGGGGGAAATAAATTCCCCCGGCCAGCTCTAAAACCCCCCTCATTTAAGAGGGGGCGGTTTCCTTTGGGGGGGGGGGGGGGCAGGCGGCCCCCCCGGTTTAATCAAGCAGGCCCCCACGAGGGGGGACGGTTTCCAAAAGGGCGCAGCACTTATGCCGCGCCACCACTCCAAGAAGCGGGGGGCTTTGCCCCCCCGCGCGCGCTGCCTCCGTGTGGCGTCAGGCCGCCGCGCCGCCGGCCGGACGGGTCTGGTCGGACCCAGGTCGAATCGACCGGATTCGGGTCGACCCGGTTCGGGCTGACCCAGGGGGGGTCGGGCCGGGTCGGCCCGGACCCGGACCCCCCGTTTCGAATTAGTTTTGGTCTTTTGGCCATAACTTGAGCCACTGACCTCTGATTGACGAACCGTCTGCGGCAACACGATTCTTGGATCGAGACGGTCGTTTCGGTATATCGCACTCAAGGTTTCGGAATACTTTGAGTTCGGCCGGGTTGGTTCGTTCACGAAACCAACCGGGCCTTCGGAGCGGAAACGCTCATATCTTGAGCTACGAATGTCTTATTGACGTGCCGTCAGCTTGGGTGTGTTCCTCTTAGTGAGACAGATCTTTTGGCATACTCCGCCCGAGGTTTGGATGCAGGTGGAGTACGGTCGGGTTGGTTTTTCTTTAAAAACTAACCGGGCCCCGGGGACGAAAATGCCAATAACTCTCAGACCAGGCGTCCGATCGACGCGCCGTCTGTTGCGTTGAGTTCCTGTTGGTGATACGGAACTTTTGGATACATCAACTCTGGACTTTGTGACAGTTGATGTATCAGCCTCTCGGATCGTGGAGCGGACCCTCCGAACGAGCTTGCTGTGTGCGGGAACCCTAGTGCTGGCTGCGACTGTTACTGTGACTGCTACCGCTACTGCTACTGTGACTGCGACGACGACAGTACAGAGATCCTGTGTGGATTCGACGACGACGACTTCAGCACTCAGCGATCCTATGTGGATCAGTGCTACAGGTCCTGTGTGGGCCCGATCCTGTGTGGGTCTGATCCTGTGTGGGTCTTTGCGCTCAGCAGTTCTGTGTGAACCAGCGCCTACAGGTCCTACGTGGGCCCGATCATGTGTGGGTCTTTTGTGGGGGTTAGTTACCTATCGATCCTTCGTGGGTCCGACGACTTAGATGGATCAGATATCATCTTTATCATCTTTCGAAGAAGTATACCTGTGTGACCGGAATCCTATTGCTTTCCTGTGTGGATTGTGTTGTGCAATCCTGTGTGGATTACGTTTTGCTTTCCTGTGTGGAATACGTTTACTTTCCTGTGTGGACTGAGTTGTACTTGGGCTCGGAGGTTGGTGCGTATTTGAAATTGATGACTTAGGTATATGTATGGGCATATACCTAAGCAGTGTCGGTTGTTACTTCGTGATTGTACCTTTCTTCGTGGTTTACCCTTTGTGGATTTGAGAGACCTTCAGGGGTCTCGGGGTCCCTACTGAGTAGCTTATACTCACCCATGCACGGGCTTTGCCCGCACTACGTTGTGTTGGTTGCAGACGACGGACAGCGTTGATCTTAGCTGAGGCTTGCAGAGCAGGACGGTACCTGGAGGTGGACCACTGGGCGGGAGGTGCTCGGAGCGGACGGCGGGACCCGTGGAGCAGTGGAGCTATCTGTACCCACCCTTCAGGTTGTATTCTCAGTAGACAGCTCGGTGTAGCGGCTTTTACTTTTCAGTTGCTGTTTTCCCTTTCGAGTTGTACTTTACTTTCAGTTTGGGTTTGTATACTGGCTCATTTACTTTTCTGCACTTTCTGTTGTACTCTGCTTTTGCTTAATATTTACTTTCCGCTTGCTTACTCTGAGATGTTTGTTTACTTTACAAAGGCAATGCCTTCCCTTTTTACCGCGATTTACGCCTTGGTGCTAGTCGCCAGCCCTTGGCCTATGGAAGGCGGGCTTGGGGTAGTCACGGCACGGACCCCGAGGGCGGGTCGTGACAAATTGGTATCAGAGGAGTTCGGTTCTACCGCGAACTCTGATCGTTTCTATGTGAAGCAATAATGTTTAGCGTATTGAGTGTGGTTATCAGTCCAAGGAGTCCAGTGTTGGTGCGGCGGCCGACGTATCCGTACACCAGGACCCTGACTTCTGATTTCCGACTTAATGCATGAAAACATTGATCGCGTGTGTGTTTCAAAGTTTTCATTGTGATTACTTATATCAGCTCACCAGGTATATTGTTCTGACCGTGGCGCACCTGTTTCTTTTTCAGGATGGCCCCACGACGGCAGCCAGCTAGGGCTCCGAGAGTAGAGCGTGACGACATCCCACCGAGCGACGAGGCCTCGGTGCAGGGCCCTTTATCAGCAGTGGCACCGGCGGTAGCTCTACCCGCCAAGCCCCCGATGCTTCCAGCACCAGCCGCTGACGATGCACGTCGCCTCAGCACACTGCATGAGTTTCAGCGCCAGCGACCGCCCAGGTTTCATGGGGAGACAGATCCCCAGGCAGCAGAGGACTGGTTGGAGGCAGTGGTACGAGTGTTTAGGCTAGTGAGGACACCAGCAGACCTCATGGTGATTCTCGCTGCGAGCCTACTATACGCAGCAGCAGGACGATGGTGGTGCTTGATGCTCCAGGTGCCCGATGAGACATCTCTACTTTGGATGGACTTTGAGAGCCTTTTTTGCTCGGAGTTCGTCCCAGCCACCCTTCGTGCGGTGCGTATCCAGGAGCTTCTTCAGCTGCGGCAGGGCAGCATGACGGTCGCTCAGTACTCGGCAAGATTTACCGATCTCTCGCGCTACTCGACCGACATGGTACGGGACCCATTCTTCCGGGACCGGACCTTCGAGCAGGGTTTGAGACACGAGATCATGGAATCGCTGATCTCCCTCAGCATACCGACTCAGACAGGAGTACTGGAGCGGGCCCTTCTGATCGAGAGCTTCCTTGCTGAGTCTACACCAGAGCAGCGACCCACCGCAGGGCGGCACGTGGAAGAGTCATCTGCAGCAGGCAGTCGACAGATGACTCAGGGGTCCAGGCAGACCAGACCTTCGGGCAGACGACCTCAGGGCACTGGCTCAGCAGTGCGGGGCACACAGCGAGGAGCCAGTCTTTCGAGAGGCAGACAGTGCTACTCGTGCGGCGGGCAGGGCCACATGGCTCGTGACTGCCCAACCCACCGTGCCGAGGAGCAGCAGTCGGTTGAGGGACCACCTAGGTAGAGGCAGAGGGTCGACCGTGGCGGTCCGCAGGGAGGAGGCGGACGAGGCAGAGGAGCTGGACGAGCAGCCGGTGGTGGGAGACGCTTTGAGGCTCTGCCACCACCACCACCAGGAGGTCCACCCCGACCACAGGGAGCTGGCGGGCAGACACAGGCACAGCTCCAGGCAGCAGAGGCCTACGACCACGGCGCACCCGAGATGATTCGAGGTACTATCTGTGTCTATTCCACCCTTTCTTCAGTTCTTATAGACACAGGAGCGAGTCACTCTTTCATAGCCGCTTCCCTTGTTCGGAGCTCAGAGATTCCGACAGAGCCGTTGGCTCGATCCTTACGGCTAGAGACTCCTACGGGAGCAGACTCGATGATTACGCACTCGTGTCGGTAGTGTGAGCCTACTCTAGGAGGCGAGAGCTTCGGCTGGGATCTTCTTGTAGCAGCATCGAGGCCTTACGACGTCATCTTGGGCATGGATTGGCTATCTACGGTCCATGCATAGATTGACTGTTTTAGGCGCAAGATGCGATGTGTACGCACCGACGGGAGTAGGTTCACCTTCACCGGCAAGAAGGGAGCCTTAGCAGAACAGGATGGACTTCCGCGGAGGAGAGGACAGCCCATTACTCATCAGTTAGCTAGCCTCATCCTTGGAGCAACTGACGTGCGGAGTCCTGGTTTTCCTGCAGTGGTGGATCAGTTTGCGGACGTTTTTCCCGAAGACGTTCCAGGGATACCTCCTCGCAGAGAGGTAGACTTTTATATTGACATGTACCCCGGTACAGCCCTGATATCCACTCCAGCATATCGGATGGCCCCCGCCGAGCTTCGAGAGCTACGGGTATAGTTGGAGGACTTGCAGGGCAAGGGGTTCATCCGACCCAGTGTTTCACCCTGGGCTTCCACGATATTATTCGCCAATAAGGCGGATGGGAGATTGCGACTTTGTGTTGACTATCGTTGCCTGAACCAGGTGACAGTGAGGAACAAGTATCCGCTACCGAGGATTGATGACCTCTTTGATCAGATCAAGGGAGCACGATGGTTCTCGAAGATAGACCTCAGGTCAGGCTATCATCAGCTCAGAGTCAGAGACGAGGATGTGCAGAAGACGACCTTCAGATGTCGGTATGGCCACTATGAGTTCTTGGTTATGCCATTCGGTGTAACCAATGCTCCAGCTGTGTTCATGGCTCTCATGAACATGATCTTTCAGCCATACCTCGATCGGTTTGTCATGGTCTTCATCGACGACATCTTGATTTACTCTACGACAGAGGAGGAGCACGCCTATCACTTGCGAGTTATACTAGACACACTCCGAGAGCACCAGCTTTATGGTAAGCTCTCGAAGTGCCAGTTCTGGATATGTGAGGTCCACTTCTTGGGACACGTTATCTCTGAGGCGGGAGTTGCAGTGGATCCCGTGAAGATTGAGGCTGTGTTAGAATGGGAGCCACCCAGGAGCGTGACTGAGGATCGGAGTTTCTTGGGACTAGCTGGATACTATCAGAGATTCGTGCCAGACATCTCTAGAGTTGCGGCACCACTCACAGCTTTGACGAAGAAGGGGAAACCCTTCGTATGGTCAGACAGATGTCAGCAGAGCTTCCAGGAGCTAAGACAGAGATTGACCAGCGCACCTATCTTGAGATTTCCTGAGGAGGGAGTAGGGTACGTAGTTTACTGCGATGCATCAGGGACCGGACTCGGATGTGTTCTGATGCAGGAGCGGGCAGTGATCGCCTATGGATCACGTCAGTTGAGGCCGCATGAGCAGAACTACGCTACCCATGACCTGGAGTTAGCAGCAGTGGTTTTCGCTCTAAAGACATGGCGACACTATCTGATGGGCGAGCGCTTTACAGTCTTTTCTGATCATCAGAGTCTCAGGTATATCTTCTCGTAGAAGGACCTGAACCTGAGACAGCAGCGATGGCTTGAGTTCCTCCAGGACTATGACTTTGAGATAGTCTATACTCCTGGGAAGGGGAACGTAGTAGCCGATGCCCTCAGCAGGAGGACGGGCATTCAGCTACTAGAGGAGGTGACGAAGCAGCTAGCCTCTTTACAGATATCCTTCGTGGATAGAGATGGAGCAGCCTTCCTTCAGTCTCTCACAGTCACTCCTCCACTACTGCAGCGAGTCAGGGAGGCACAACGTGGGGACGCTGACTATGAGACACGTCGTGCATAGATATCCTCGGGACATGCACCTGATGGTTTCTCCCTTGGAGCAGAGTACGACATCCTTTTCAGAGGACGTACCATGGTACCAGTCGCTTTGCGAGAGGAAGTGCTGATAGAGTTTCACACTTCTCCTTTGGCGGTACATCCTGGAGAGGCAAAGATGTACCAGGACCTCAGACGACAGCACTGGTGGCCGGGCATGAAGAAGACAGTAGTAGAGTTCGTTTCTCGATGCCTCACCTGCCAGCAGGTGAAGGCAGAGCATCAGGTACCAGCAGGCTTGGTACAACCCTTGGAGGTTCCAGAGTGGAAGTGGGACGGCATATCTATGGACTTCGTGACTGGACTTCCACGCACTTCCAGAGGTCACGACTTCATCTGGGTGATTTTTGACCGACTCACCAAGTCGGCACACTTCTTACCCATCAGAGAGCAGGGCTCAGTGGAGATCTTGGGACGTCTCTACGTTCAGGAGATTGTGCGGCTCCACGGTGTGCCATCATCTATCGTCTCCGATCGAGATGCTCGCTTTACTTCCAGGCTTTGGAAGGGGTTACAGGAGGCGTTCAGGACGCAGCTACAACTGAGCACAGCCTTTCACCCTCAGACGGATGGTCAGACGGAGAGGACCATTCAGACTCTCGAGGACATGCTCCGTGCATGTGTCCTCGACTTTGGTCGTAGCTGGGAGGACCACCTACCCTTGGTGGAGTTCGCGTACAACAACAGCTACCACTCCACCATCGGGATGGCACCGTACGAGGCATTGTACGGCCGACCTTGTAGATCACCTTTATGCTGGACAGACCCTGGAGAGTCAGCACTGGTGGGACCGGAGATGGTCCAGGCCACGACAGAGAAGGTCCAGGTCATCCAGGAGCGGATGAGGACAGCACAGAGTCGGCAGAAGTCATACGCTGACAGGAGCCGGAGGCCACTAGAGTTCGAGGATGGCGACCACGTCTTCTTGCGGGTCTTACCTCGACGTGGTATTCGGAGATTTGGCCGAGGCAGCAAGTTATCTCCACGCTTCATTGGACCCTTTCAGGTCCTCAGCAGGGTTGGCGAGGTGGCTTATCGCCTGGCTCTGCCACCTCAGTTGCACCGGGTGCACGACGTCTTCCATATATCTCAGCTGAGGAGATACGTGCACGACCCGACACACATCATTGACCATGGGAAGCTTGACGTTGATGATGGGGCGACTTTTATGGAGGTCCCGGTGGAGATAGAGGATCGACAGGAGCGGGTCCTGCGTGGGCGATCGATTCCTCTTGTGTGCATCATATGGCAACACGGGAATCTCCAGGAGAGCACATGGGAGCGGGAGGCTCAGATGCGTGCTCAGTACCCTCATTTGTTTCCCTATTTTTTGATGTATCTTTACGGGGACGTAAAGCCCTGAGGTGGGACTAATGTAAAGAGCCGTAAAATTCAAGGGAAATTTTTTCTTAATTTTCTTTGAAATTTTACAAGAGCGCGGTTTCTGACGGCACCTGATTCCGAGGCCCGGAGTGCCCGGAATCAATTTCCGAAGTTTGGCTCGGGTACGTTCAGTGAACGAATGAGCGGGAATTTCTAACTTTTGATCCGGTGCTCGGAATTGAAATCTGAGGGCACCGATGAACTCGCAGCACCGATATTCGCTTAAGGAGACCTTTTCCGAGGTTGCGTTTATTTCGGGTTGAGAGTTAGTTTTTGGAAGTTTAGAATAAGTTAAATAAAAATTTTGGATTACAAATTTTTATTTAAACTTGTGGGTTAACTTCTCTCAAAGGAAGTTAGGGGTGGGACCCACACCCACTTAACCTCCTTTGAGAGGATTAAGTGTGGTGGGTACCACACGAACCCTAAACTTTTGATCTTCCCTCAAACTCCCTTAACCCCTCTTTAAATGACATGACAATTGTTATTTAATTTTGGAGTTATCCTTTTTGAATTTCAAACCATTGAAATTCATTTGTTAAGTTTGTGAATAAATTAGGCTCTTATATTTTTTTTGTTGGGTTATAACTCTTTAGCCATCTTGAGAGCTTTTGAGATCTTTTCCTTCTTCTTCAACTTTGACGAAGAACGCTAAAGCCTTGACGAAGAACGCTCAAGCTCCGACGAAGAACACCACTCCTCTCTTCTTCATCTTCCGTGTCAACGAGAGGGAACGCCGCTTCCTCCTCGGACTTCCTTCATCGGCATACGAAGATTCGCCAACGACGTACCTCTTCGGACGTACCTCTTCGTCATCGGATTTGACGAACGATTCCCACGATGCCCGACCTCCGCGACGTTGTCTTCCGCGGGACGTTGACAATCTTCGAATCTATACCCAAGGTAGGGGTTGTTGTTATTTGTTTATTTATTTATCCTTTTTCGTGGTTCTTGCATGACTAACGTAAGGATTTTAAATAAGTATTATTGTTTAACGTGAGGGGGCCGGACCGCATGAACACGGCCGAACCCCCTCCTTCGTTCTTGATGTTTTATATTGCGGATGAATCAAGGTGGCGTGGTGCCGTCGCACCACGCGGATATTCGCCCGAATTTTATTACGCGACGCCATCGCGCCGCGCCATGGAAGAATCATCAAGAACGCGACGTCGTCGCGCCGCGTTGAAGGAAATCAAAGGCGCGGTGGAGGGGCGTGGTGCCGTCGCACCGCGCCGGACGACGAACACCGCGGCCGGTTCCGGGCCGCGGCAGGACGAGAAGACCGGCGGCCGGGCCGCCGGCGTCGGAAGCCGGAAACTGGACCGGTTTGCCGGTCCAGTTGGAGAAAACCGGCCGGAAGGTCAAAGGCCGGGGGAAATAAATTCCCCCGGCCAGCTCTAAAACCCCCCTCATTTAAGAGGAGGGGCGGTTTCCTTTGGGGGGGGGGGCAGGCGACCCCCCCGGTTTAATCAAGCAGTCCCCCACGAGGGGGCCGGTTTCCAAAAGGGCGCGACACTTATGCCGTGCCGCCACTCCAAGAAGCGGGGGGCTTTCCCCCCCCCCCCCCCCCCCCGCGCGCTGCCTCCGTGCGGCGCCAGGCCGCCGCACCGCCAGGCTGCCGCGCCGCCGCGCCACCAGGCCGCCGCGCCGCCGCCGGCCGGGTCGGGTCGGACCCGGTTCGTGTTGACCCCGGTTCGGGCCGACCCAGGGGGGGGGGGGGGGGGGTCGGGCCGGGTCGGCCCGGACCCGGACCCCCCCGTTTCGAATCAGTTTCGGTCTTTTGGCCATAACATGAGCCACAGACCTCCGATTGACGAACCGTCTGTGGCAACGTGATCCTTGGATCGAGACGGTCGTTTCGTATATCGCACTCAAGGTTTCAGAATACTTTGACTTTGGACGGGTTGGTTCGTTCACGAAACCAACCGGGCCTTCGGAGCGGAAACACTCATATCTTGAGCTACGGACGTTTGATTGACATACCGTCAGCTTGGGTGTGTTCCTCTTAGTGGGACGGATCTTTTGGCATACTACGCCCGAGGTTTGGATGCAGGTGGAGTACGGTCGGGTTGGTTTTGCTTTAAAAACTAACCGGGCCCCGGGGACAAAAATGCCAATAACTCTCAGACCAGGCGTCCGATCGACGGGCCGTCTGTTGCGTTGAGTTCCTATTGGCGATACGGAACTTTTGGATACATCAACTCTGGAATTTGTGACAGTTGATGTATCAGCCTCTCGGCTTGTGGGGCGGACCCTCCGAACGAGCTTGCTGTGTGCGGGAACCCTAGTGCTGGCTGCGACTGTTACTGTCACTGCTACTGCTACTGCTACTGTGACTGCGACGACGACAGTACAGAGATCCTGTGTGGATTCGACGACGACGACTTCAGCACTCAGCGATCCTACGTGGATTAGTGCTACAGGTCATGTGTGGGCCCGATCCTGTGTGGGTCTGATCCTATGTGGGTCTTTGCGCTCAGCGGTCCTGTGTGAACCAGCGCCTACAGGTCCTACGTGGGCCCGATCCTGTGTGGGTCTTTTGCGGGGGTTAGTTACCTATCGATCCTTCATGTGTCCAATGACTTAGATGGATCAGAGATCATCTTTATCGTCTTTCGAAGAAGTATACCTGTGTGAGCTGAATCCTATTTCTTTCCTGTGTGGATTGTGTTGTGCAATCCTGTGTGGATTACGTTTTGCTTTCCTGTGTGGAATACGTTTACTTTCCTGTGTGGACTGAGTTGTACTTGGGATCGGAGGTTGGTTCGTATTTGAAATTGATGACTTAGGTATATGTATGGGCATATACCTAAGCAGTGTCAGTTGTTACTTCGTGATTGTAACTTTCTTCGTGGTTTATCCTTTGTGGATTTTAAAGACCTTCAGGGGTCTCGGGGTCCCTACTGAGTAGCTTATACTCACCCCTGCACGGGCTTTGCCCGCACTACGTTGTGTTGGTTGCAGAGGACGGACATCGTTGATCTTAGCTGAGGCTTGCAGAGCAGGACGGCACCTGGAGGTGGACCACTGGGCGGGACGTGCTCGGAGCGGACGGCGGGACTCGTGGAGCAGTGGAGCTATCTGTACCCACCCTTCAGGTGGGATTTCCAGTGGACAGCTCGGTGTAGTGGATTTTACTTTTCAGTTGATGTTTTCCCTTTCGAGTTGTACTTTACTTTCAGTTTGGGTTTGTATACTGGCCCATTTACTTTTCCGCACTTTCAGTTGTACTCTGCTTTTGCTTAGTATTTACTTTCCGCTTGCTTACTCTGAGGTGTTTGTTTACTTTACAAAGGCAATGCCTTCCCTTTTTACCGGGATTTACGCCTTGGTGCTAGTCGCCAGCCCCTGGCCTATGGAAGGCGGGCTTGGGGTAGTCACGGCACGGACCCCGAGGGCGGGTCGTGAAACAGTCGTCGTCGCAGTCCACTGAGGGTCTCTGCACGGTCGTCGCCGCAGTCCACTGAGGCTCTCTGCACGGTCGTCGTCGGAGTCCACGAGGGATCTCTGCACAGTCGTCGCTATCGAAGTAGCAGTCGCAGCCAGCTCTAAGGTTCCCGCACACAGCAAGCTCGTTCGGGAGGGTCCGCTCCACGAGCCAAGAGGCCGATACATCAACTGTCACAATGACCGAAGTTGATCTATCCAAAAGTTCCGTATCGTCAACAGGAACTCAATGTCGCAGACGACGCGTCAATCGGACGCCCGGTCTGAGAGTTATTGGCTTTTTCGTCCCAGGGGCCCGGTTGGTTTTTAAGGCAAAACCAACCCGACCGTACTCCACCTGCGCCCAAACCACAGGCAGAGTATGCCAAAAGATCTGTCTCACTTAGAGGAATTTAACGAAACAGACGGCACATCAATCGGACGCCTGGTCTGTTAGTTATTGGCTTTTCCGTTACACACCCACCCTCGGAAACTTCCCAGGAGGTCACCCATCTCGATCACTGCTCTAGGACAAGCACGCTTAAATACGGATTTTTAACCTAGTAGGCTCCCGAAAAGGAAGGTGCTCCTTGAGTATAGTATACCGAAACGACCGTCTCGATCCAAGGATCGCGTTGCCACTGACGGCGTGTTGTTCGGAGGCCCGTAGCTCAAGTTACGGGCGTTTGAACGAAAACCGTCCGAAGACGGGGGGGGGTCCGTGCCCGGGCCGACCCGGCCCGACCCCCCCGGGAGTCGGCCGAACCGGGTCGACCTGACCCGGTCCGACCCCGTCCGGTCCGGCCTGGCCCGGTTCGGTCGAGCGGCCGAAGGGCCAAGATGTAGCGGGGCGCTGCCCCCGCGGCCTGGTGGTGCCCCCCCCCCCCGCGTGGGGCCGCGCTGAGTCAAGGACGCGGCTTTGCCGCGTCCGGGTGCACCGGACCCGCACGGCCGCGGGTCCGCGGGTGCCGCCGCCGCGCCGACGGCCTGCGCCGCCAGCTTGTTCCGCGGGCCACCGGGATCGCTCCGGTGGTCCGATTTTGTTCCCGTCTGCGCCGCTGCTCCTCCCGGGACTCGTTCTTCACTGCGGGATCATCAAACATCCTTTGCGGCACGTTCCGTCATCGCCCGTCAAATCCGCAAAAAAACGAAGAATGGCGGAGGGTCGTCGGGCTGTGTTCGTTTGGCCCGCACCCTCCGCGTTAGAAATAAACAACGGGAGGAATTGTTCAACACATGAAACGAAAATTTTAATAAAATAAAATTTTTCATTCGAAACCGGTTCTTTAATTTTTTAAAAGAACATTCACGGGAACATAAAGTGGGGTATTCCAAATTATAAAAATCCCTACCTCGTTGGTCGTCGTCGTGAGCGTTCTTCGCGGAATTGGTCGTCGCGGAAGGTGGAGATCGTCGCGTCGTCGCGGAAGGGCGCCGCGTCGTTGCGGAACACGGCGTTGAGTCAGCGAACTCAACGCACCATGAAACAGCAGATCTAATTTAATTAATTAAATCCGTGTTTTGGTAAAGAACCGCGAAGGAGATAAAAATGAAGGTCTGAGACTCTTACCTCAAGCAGCCGATCGAAGATCCGTCGCGGAGGAAGAGACGTCGCAGAAGAACGTTGTCGGCGTCGCGGATCACGGCGTCGCGTCGTCGATTTTCAGGTTCGGCGTTCTTCGAGTTCTTCGCGTTCTTCGCGAAGGAGAATGAAGGTTCAAGAATCCTCTCTCAACGAGTAATCCTCCCAAAGATTTTGGTTGGTCTTATTTTATTATTATGCCAACAAATGAAAACGGGTAAGAAACGACCAATCAATTCGTTGAATTAATTCAACGAAAGAAACATCACATTTAATTTACGAAATAAACCGCCCAATTAAATGGTCTGTTAAGAAATTAAGAAAACGCGTCAGTTGACTTTTATAATGATGGGTTTTCGCGGGTGCGTTACTTAGCGGAAAGAAACGGCGGGGCTCGTGCGGGCCCCACCTCAAAAATATCCTACAAAGGGGGTAGGATATTTCTGGATAGCATCCTATCCGGATCAACTCAGTTTAAGCCGTCTTTAAGTGGCTTCAAGTGGCTTCCAAGTTGCTGAAGTGAAATAAAATAAAGTTGTCGTAATATTATTTTATTTCTTAACTTTAAGCCCGAAAATTAAAAACCACACCCGAGAAAATGCAGCTCCGGAAGAGGCGTTTCTAAGCGAATACCGGTGCTGCGATATCATCGGTGCCCTCAGAATTCGATTCCGGGCACCGGATCAAAAGTTAGAAAAACCCGCTCGTCCGTTCACTGAACGTACCTGAGCCAAACTTCAAAAAATGATTCCGGGCACACCGGGTCTCAGAATTAGTTGCCGTCAGAAACTGCCCTCTTGTAAAATTCCAAAAAAAATTAAGAAAAAAAATTTACTTGAAATTTACGGGTGTTTACATTACTCCCACCTCAGGGCTTTACGTCCCCGTAAAGATACATTATAAACTAGGGAAACAAATGTGGGTACTGAGCACACATATGAGCCTCCCGCTCCCATGTGCTCTCCTGGAGGTTCCCGTGCTGTCATCTGATGCGCACAAGAGGAATCGATCGCCCACGTAGGACCTGCTCCTGTCGATCCTCTATCTCCACTAGGACCTCCGCAAAAGTCGCCCCATCATCCACGTCTAGCTCCCCATGGTCGATGATGTGTGTCGGGTTGTGCACGTATCTCCTCAGCTGAGATACGTGGAAGACGTCGTGCACCCAGTGCAACTGAGGTGGCAGAGCCAGGCGACAAGCCACCTTGCCAATCCTGCTGAGGACCTGGAAAGGCCCGATGAAGCGTGGAGACAACTTCCCACCTCGGCCAAAACTCTGCAACCCACGTCGAGGTAAGACCCGCAAGAAGACGTGGTCGCCATCCTCGAACTCTAGTGGCCTCCGCCTCTTGTCAGCATAAGAGTTTTTCTGGCTCTGAGCTGTACTCATCCGCCCCTGGATGACCTGGACCATCTCCGACCCCACAAAAGCTGCTAAGATTTCTTCTTTGCCGATAAGAGAAATCTGGTCCCATCCCCTGGATGAACCACATTCTTTGCCTAATACAGTCAATCCTGACATGGATGATACTAATCCATACCAACGATGACGTCTTAAGGCCTCGACGCTACTACCAAGAGATCCAACCGTTACTCTCACCTCCAAGGGTTGAGTCACACTATCGGCATCAGTGTGAGGTAACTCGGTCTCCTCTAGTAGATGTCTCACAAGTGAGGGTCAAGTCAATAGTCAAAACTGGATCCTCTTAGTAACAACACAAACTAAGATAGGAATGAAAACATCACAAAGGTATGCGTCTTTTATTATTGAAGCTCATAATACAAAGACGCTACACAATAGCAACAAGGAACTAAAAGTACAAAAGACGTATCCACTAGTTCCGCTCCTGTCCACTTGCTCCCAGAGCTCCATGATCGAAGGCATCAGCTGCCTGAAGCTGAGCTCTCCCCTGTCCACCAACTCCCTGCGGTCGGGGTGGACCTCCTGGTGGTGGTGGTGGCAACACCTCAAAGTGTCTCCCACCGTCGGCTACTCGGCTAGCTCCTGTGCGTCTTCTGCCTCCTCCCTGCGGACCGCCACGGTCGACCCTATGACTCTGCCTAGGTGGCCCCTCCACTGTCTGCTGCTCCTCGGTACGGTGGGTCGGGCAGTCACGAGCCATGTGGCCCTGCACGCCGCAGGAGTAGCACTGCCTGCCTCTCGGAAGACTGGCCCCGCGCTGTGTGCCCCGCACTGCTGAGCCAGTGTCCCGAGGTCATCTGCCTGAAGGTCTAGTCTGCCTAGAACCCTGAGTCATTCGTCGACTACCATCTCCCGAAGACTCTGCTACCTGCCGCCCTTCGGTAGGTCTCGCTGTGGACTCAGCCAGGAAGCTCTCGATCATAAGGGCTCTCTCCAGTACTCATGCCTGGGTCGAGATGCTGAGGGAGATCAGCGATGCCCTGATCTTGTGTCTCAATCCCTGCTCGAAGGTCCAGGCCCGGAAGAAGGGGTCTTGTACCATGTCTGTCGAGTAGCGAGAATGGTCGGTGAACCTCGCCGCGTACTGGGCGACCGTCAAGCTGCCCTGCCGCAGCTAAAGAAGCTCCTGAATGCGCACCGCACAGAGGGTGGCCGGGATGAACTCTGAGCGGAAGAGGCTCTCGAAGTCCGTTCAGATGAGGGAGGCCTCATCGTGTACCTGAAGCATCAAGCTCCACCATCGTCATGTTGCTGCGTGCAGTAGGCTGGCTGAGAGGATCACCATCAGGTCTGCTGGTGTCCTCACTAGCATGAAAAGTCGGACGACTGCCTCCAGCCAGTCCTCGGCTGCATGGGGGTCCGTCTCCCCACGGAACCTGGGTGGTCGCTGGCGCTGGAACTCGTGTAGAGATCTGAGGCATCGTGCATCGTCAGCGATCGGCACTGGAAGCATCGGGGGCTCGGCGGGTAAAGGTACCGCTGGTGCCTCTGTTGTCAAAGGGCCCTGTACCGAGGCCTCGTCGCTCGGCGGGCTGTCGTCGCGCTCTACTCTCGGAACCCTAGCTGGCTGCCATCATGGGGCCATCCTGAAAAGGAAACAAGTGCGCCACGGTCAGAACAGTATACCTGGTGAGATGACACAAGTAATCACGAAGAAAACTTGAACACACATGCAATCAATGTTTTCGAGCATTAAGTCGGAAATCAGAAGTCAGGGTCCTCGTGTATGGATACGTCAGCCGCTGCACCAACACTGGACTCCCTGGACTGATAACCACACCCAATATGCTAAACACTATTGCTTCACATAGAAGAAAGATCAGAGTCCCCAGTAGAACCGGCCACCTTTGATACCAATTTGTCACGACCTGTCCTTGGGACCCGTGCCGTGACTACCCCAAGCCCACCTCCCATAGGCGAGGGACTGGCGACTAGCACCAAGGTGTAAATCCCAACAAAAGGGAAGGCATTTCCTTTGAAAAGTAAACAAGCACCACAGAGTAAGCAAGCGAAAAAGTAAACACTAAGTAAAAATGGTACAAGCTGTGCTGAAAGTAAAAGGGGCCGGAAATACAAGCCCAACTGTAAAGTACAACTGAAAGGGGAAAACAGAAACTGTAAAGAAAAGCCGTAGCGTCGAGCCGTCCTCTGAAGGTCCCACCTGAAGGGTGGGTACAAATAGCCTCTACAGCTCCTCGGTCCAGCTGTCCGCTCCGAGTACGTCCCACCCAGTGGTCCACCTCCAGGTACCGTCCTACTACGTACGCCTCCACCACGGTCAGTGTTGTCCGTCGTCTGCAACCAACACCACGAAGTGTGGGCATAGCCCGTGCCAGGGTGAGTATAAGCTACTCAGTAGGGACCCCGAGACCCCCGAAGGTATCCCGAAATCCACGAAGGATAATCCACAAAGGAAAGATACAATCACGACGTAACATCTGACACGACTTAGGTATATGCCCATACATATACCTAAGTCATCAATTCCCGTTCGGCTCCGGCGTCCGAGCCCAATCACAACCCAGTCCACACAGGAAAGCAAAACGTATACCCACACAGGATAGCACAACACAATACAAAAAGGAGAGTAAACTGTAAATCCACACAGGATAGCTCAACACAATCCACAAAGAAGAGTAAACTGTAAATCCACACAGGATAGCTCAACATAACCCACAAGGGAGAGTAAACTGTAAATCCACACAGGATAGCTCAACACAATCCACATAGGAGAGTAAACAGAAGATTCAGCTCACACAGGTATACATCATCGAAAAGGGTGAAAGAGATGATCAGACATAGATACTGAATCATCTAAGCTGGGACCCACATAGGATACAAGACCAGCCGTCCTCATCGTTTAATTTAAGCTGGGACCCACATAGGATACAAGACCAGTACAGAGTCATCTAAGCTGGGACCCACATAGGATACAAGACCAGCACTCCTCATTGATTCATCTATACTGGGACCCACATAGGATACAAGACCAGTATTGAATCATCTAAGCTAGGACCCACATAGGATACATGACCAGCACAGCTAGGACCCACATAGGATACAATACCAGTTGTCTTCATTGATTCAACTATACTGGGACCCACATAGGATACAAGACCAGTATTGAATCATCTAAGCTGAGACCCACATAGGATACAAGACCAGCACAGCTTGGACCCACATAGGATACAAGACCAGCTGTCTTCATTGATTCAACTATACTGGGACCCACATAGGATACAAGACCAGTATTGAATCATCTGAGCTGGGACCCACATAGGATACAAGACTAGCACAGCTTGGACCCACATAGGATACAAGACCAGCTGTCTTCTTTGATTCATCTATACTGGGACCCACACAGGATACAAGACCAGTATTGAATCATTTAAGCTGGGACCCACATAGGATACAAGACCAGCAGAGCTAGGACCCACATAGGATACAAGACCAGTATTGAATCATTTATGCTGGGACCCACATAGGATACATGACCAGCACAGCTAGGACCCACATAGGATACAAGACCAGCTGTCTTCCTTTATTCATCTATACTGGGACCCACATAGGATCGGGCCCACACAGGACCTGTAGCACTGATCCATGTAGGATCGCTGAGTCCTGTAGTCGTCGCAGTCCACTGAGGATCTCGACACAGTCGTCGTCGCAGTCCACTGAGGGTCTCTGCACGGTCGTCGCCGCAGTCCACTAAGGCTCTCTGCACAGTCGTCGTCGGAGTCCACGAAGGATCTCTGCACAGTCGTCGCTGTCGAAGTAGCAGTCGCAGCCAGCTCTAAGGTTCCCGCACACAGCAAGCTCGTTCGGGATGGTCCGCTCCACGAGCCGAGAGGCCGATACATCAACTGTCACAAAGACCGAAGTTGATGTATCCAAAAGTTATGTATCGTCAACAGGAACTCGACGTCGCAGACGACGCGTCAATCGGACGCCCGGTCTGAGAGTTATTGGCTTTTTCGTCCCAGGGGCCCGGTTGGTTTTTAAGGCAAAACCAACCCGAACGTACTCCACCTGCGTCCAAACCTCAGGCGGAGTATGCCATAAGATCCTTCTCACTTAGAGGAATTCAACGAAACAGACGGCGCGTCAATCGGACGCCCGATCTGTAAGTTATTGGCCTTTCTGTCTCACACCCACCCTGGGAAACATCCCAGGAGGTCACCCATCCTGATCACTGCTCTAGGCGAAGCACGCTTAACTACGGAGTTTTAACCACGTAGGCTCCCGAAAAGGATGGTGCACCTTGAGTATAGTATACCGAAACGACCGTCTCGATCCAAGGATCGTGTTTCCGCTGACGGTGTATTTTTCGGAGGCTCGTAGCTCAAGTTACAGGCGTTTGAACGAAAACCGTCCGAAGACGGGGGGTCCGGGCCCGGGCCGACCCGGCCCGACCCCCCCGGGAGTCGGCCGAAGGTCCAAGGCGCGGCGGGGCGCCGCCCCCGTGGCCTGGTGGTGCCCCCCCCCCCCCCCACCGCGTGGGGCCGCGCTGAGTCAAAGACGCGGCTTTGCCGCGCCCGCGGGTGCCGCCGCCGTCGCGGCTTCGGCCGCAGTGGCCTGTCCGGCAGCGCGCCGGGGCGCCGCCGCTCCCGGCTGCCGGTGCCGCCGTCGAGTTCCGCGGGCCACCGGGATTGCTCCGGTGGTCCGATTTTGTTCTCTTCTGCGCCGCTGCTCCTCCCGGGACTCATTCTTCACTGCGGGATCGTCAAATATCCGTTGCGGCACGTTCCGTCGTCGCCCGTCAAATCCGCACAAAAACGAAGAACGACAGTGGGTCGTCGGGCCGTGTTTGTTCGGCCCGCACCCTCTACGTTAGAGATAAACAACGAGAGGAATTGTTCAACACATGTACTGACAATTTTAATAAAATAAAATTGTTCATTCGAAACTGTTTCTTTAATTATTTTAAAGAACGTTCCCGGGAATATAAAGAGGGGTATTCCAAATTATAAAAATCCCTACCTCGTTGGTCGTCATCGTGAGCGTTCTTCGCGGAATTGCTCGTCGTGGAAGGTGGAGATCGTCGCGTCATCTTGGAAGGGCGTCGCGTCGTCGCGGAACACGACGTTGAGTCGACGAACTCAACGCACCATGAAACAACAGATTTAATTTAATTAATTAAATCCGTGTTTTGGTAAAGAACCACGAAGGAGATAAAAATGAAGGTCCGAGACTCTGTCCTCAAGCAGCCGATCGAAGATCCGTTGCGGAGGAAGAGACGTCGCAGAAGAACGTTGTCGGCGTCACGGATCACGGCGTCGCGTCGTCGATTTTCGGGTTCGGAGTTCTTCGCGTTCTTCACGTTCTTTGCGAAGGAGGATGAAGGTTCAAGGATCCTCTCTCAACGAGTAATCCTCCAAAAGATTTTGGTTGGTCTTATTTTATTATTATGCCAACAAACGAAAACGGGTAAGAATCGACCCATCAATTCGTTGAATTAATTCAACGAAAGAAACATATCATTTAATTTACGAAATAAACCGCCCAATTAAATGGTCTGTTAAGAAATTAAGAAAACGCGTCAGTTGACTTTTATAATGACGGGTTTTCGCGGGTGCGTTACTTTGCAGAAAGAAACGGTGGGGCTCGTGCGGGCCCCACCTCACAAATATCCTACAAAGGGGGTAGGATATTTCTGGATAGCATCCTATCCGGATCAACTCAGTTTAAGCCATCTTTAAGTGGCTTCAAGTGGCTTCCAAGTGGCTGAAGTGAAATAAAATAAAGTTGTCGTAAAATTATTTTATTTCTTAACTTTAAGCCCGAAAATTAAAAACCACACCCGAGCAAACGCAACTCCGGAAGAGGCGTTTCTAAGCGAATACCGGTGATGCGATTTCATCGGTGCCCTCAGAATTCGATTCCAGGCACCGGTTCAAAAGTAAGAAAAACCCGCTCGTCCGTTCACTGAACGTACCCGAGCCAAACTTTGGAAAATGATTCCGGGCACACCGGGCCTCGGAATCAGGTGCCGTCAGAAACTGCGCTCTTGTAAAATTTCAAAGAAAATTAAGAGAAAAAAAATTCCCTGAAATTTACGGGTCTTTACATTAAAATAATATAATATCTACCTTCAAACATTACAAATCGTCTGAAAACCATAACATCTCTCATTCATTCATGTGGAGTAAAAAATCAAAAAAAATATTTAATTTTTATAATTTATAATTTAAATATATTTTAATAAGAATAACGTTTTCAATATATATGATATAATAATGATCCTACATAGGGGAATCAATATTTATCATTCAAATTTTTCATTATTATAAAAATTGATACAATATTCATTGGTTTGTATAAGCTACCATCCACAAGGATAGTGAAACATATTTGGTATCTCTATCATTTATGGATGAAGAAAATATCTTCTTAATAAATATATATTTTAAATATATCATGTTTATATTCTGGAAATGATGTATTAATGAAAATACTAAATGGATTTGAACTATCAGAAAAAAATTCTCATTGAAAAATGAAATAACTAATAATAATAAAAAATGATTTTATAAAGAGTTATTAATAAATGGGTGTTGAGATATAATAAGGTGAACATATATGATATTATAAGAATTTAAATCAATATTTTCTAGATTATTATTATAATATATGTTGGATAAGTCACACCCCTAGATTTTTTCTGACATTTCTCTTTTATTTTTTGTCTTTATCATTTTCCTTAGTTATTCTTTGAGTTTTTATAAAAAATGAATGTCTTTTGGATGGGTTTATAGAGAAACATGGGACGAGAATAATTTTTATTAACCATGAAACAACCCTTTAGAATCTATTACAACCATACATGATGGCTTTCAAGGATTCATGGCTTGGTGCATGACTGTACGCCAGATCCCAACTGCTAATTGAAGTTCCCTTTCACATTAGATAGAGGTTGTCCACAATAAGATTATGGTTATGATGGTCTATGATTCATATCCATAGGATATACCCAAATCATTTAATAATGTTAAATTTTTACTTTTATGCTCTAAATTTTGATCCTAACTAACTCCATTTTCCTCATTCACATTCCTCTATCGATGGGTGGGACTTCCACTCTTCTCTACCCCCAATGGGGCTAAATTATTAATGAAATTGATCTTGGATATTCAATTATGTATCATATATGTCCATTAAATCATTCTTTATTAGACTCTTCTTATATTTATCTTGGGTTTCCAACTCTCCAATGGATATTTTGAACTAGTATGGGTCAAATATAAAATGGTTATCATTGATCATGTTGTCGGTCATCTGTTCCACTTTCGTAAGATATCCTATGACTTTGGAATGGTGTTCAAAATTGGTTTGAGGTGTTTTCAAAAGGAACGGTTTATTTTTTCAAGTTTTTATATTATTTTGTTACATAAATATACCTTTATTTATTTTAAATATGACTATTTATAATAGTAGTGTGTCAAAATAGTTTTTTCGTGGGTTTTATCCTACCTAAAACTCTTGAAATAATTTTCCCTTTGGGTGACAGATGAAAAAAGTGAATTGTGGATTGATATGTCTAGACATGATTGGAAGGGATTTAAATGGTCTTTAATTGTTTATAAATATTGAATATAAAACATGGGAAACCATTTTATCTAGGTTGGTGGGATAAGGACTAGTACACTGGGAATGATGGAATGGTGTGACCTAGTCTACATAACTGGATAATTCTATGGTAGTAGCTACACAATATGATGATATTTTTATTGCCATAAGACAATTGGAGACTTACCCTATAGTGTATCATGTATGATGATTTATATGGTTTTGTATGATCCCCATGTGTAAGAGGATCCAAGCTATTACGTGAGCTAGCTACATAGGGATGGGAAACTGGTTCTTATTCATTTCAACTACTTTTATGTATTTGCTCAAAGCTTATCTACCGTTAAAATCTAAAATACATTTTAGAGAATAAATTTTTTACTTTATTTTTAATCGATAATTTTTATTTATATTATGATGGATATCCATGGAATATATTGTCGGATCAAATGTGAAATGTGATATCACCTCCCAACATATACTAGTTTTCTATATATAGTTTTTCGTCTAATACATGTGATGTTAATCTTGAAATTGATATTGGTAGTGGAATCTATTAATATTTTTTTTATTCTCATGGATGTTTTTTAATGTGGTGACACGGAGGGCTTGGATAACATGCGAAAATGTGTTCAGTGTTCAATTTCTAGTTGTTTTTTCAATTTTTGGGTTCTTTGGGGTTTTGGTTAAAAATTTAACAAAACATTATCACATGAACATGCCTCTCTGTAAGGCGTTGGAAAATTTTTAGATATGATTTTTATGTACATGTTGTGTTGTAAATATTTATTTTTCTGTGTTATGTTACATGATATGGATGTTAACTATTGTTAATCAAAAGATGATTTTTAATGAGTTCTTCAATTCCTAGGAACTATTTGATATCTTGTTGGTATCAAGAATGAACTTCGTGCCGTGAAACATGATGGTATGGTTGTCATGTCAGATGAAATAGATTCCTGGTTCATGGAAAAGCTTCATTATAGAATTTCTATCCTTTCATTCGGTCATGTCATATTGGGAAGTTGGTCTATATATGTGGTAGGATTTATAGTGCTTGAGTTTTTGGAATCATGTGAGGTGTCTATAAAATACACTATGTGACATAACATGGGATACCATGGGTTATTGAGAATCTATTTTTAGTCATCCTTAATGTTTAATAAATTGGATAAAGATTATAATTAATTATTTATTTTATATATGACTAGTTCGTTATTACTATGATGAAAAAAATAATACTGATACAAATATAGGATCAAAAAGATTATTATATAGGTAATAATAGGCTCATACATAAATTGAACATAAAAAGACATGATTTTTCTAAATCATTCTTATTTATCCTTCTATATTCTCACATTATCTTTGGTACATGTAACCACTTGAGGATATAAATAAAATAAACAGGTGAACAGAATACTAGTAAGAGAATGAGTAAGGGAAATGAATAAAAATGACATGGGTGAGTATATTAACCATTATCCTATCATAATAATATTATCATCATTAATATCATTAGATAAACATGTGATAAACACAGGTAATGTGAAAATTAATAAAAATTATACATCACATCATAGTGGAAAAATATCTCACATATTTTTGAACCAAGCATGCATAATGATAACACATAAAATATGTTCATAATCCTTACATATAATTATGATCAATTTTAGAATCATGTTGAAGTAAAATAAAAATTATCTCCTGAGATACAATATATTATCCAATGAATTGTAGGGATATATAATTTCTATCCAATTCATCACATAATAATGTTTACGTAATCAAATATGCCATATAAAATGAATAATAATCATAGGATTCAAATAAACCATAGAAATCCATGGGTTTCATAAGGATTTCAATAATAATAACTTTTTGGAATATTACTCAGTTTTCCCAAAGTAATAACAATATATCACTCTTTGGAATGTGAGTTCATTTTTATTTTGATAAGAAAGAACAGAAGATGAGTCAATTATTTATTGAAGAATGAAATGTCTATTTGGATAACCATTGTATTATGGCTAAAAATTAGTGAAGAAACATGTATATCCAAGAAAGAAAAGGGATGAATAATGAAATTTTATTTAATGAAAATTAATTTAATATCCATACTAAAATTGATGTGATTGAGGTAAGAACCAAATAAATGATTTTGGGTTCATCAATCACCTTATATTAAATCATGTATTATTTTTTTGCCTTTACAATATCATAATAATATACATCGATTTATTAAAACATTTATAAAAAAAAGAATTGTTGTTATATTTAATAATATTAATAAATTATAATAATATGATTAAATTTATTAATTTTTTTGGATATATACTAGACATTTTCATATTATTTTTTTTCAAATGAATCTATATTTTTATTTTATTTCTATATTTTTTCAATTTTTTTATAAATTAATAGAATAAACTATTGAATATTTTAATAAATTTAATAATATTTTTTATATATGTTATTTACTTAATAATATCAATTAATGATGATTAATATTAGTGTTTATGTGAAAATTTATCAGTATGTGGTTAACAGACCTTTATTGGGACAATGTCCGGAGAGCAGGCAAGGGAATTTTAAAATATTTATATATATATAGTAAATATGATACAAATAAAATTTTAATATAACCACTATAACATTGACTAATTTAATTATTAATCTTATATGGTATGGTTATAAAAAGGGTATAGAAAAAAGAAATTGATGAATAGAATAAGAATAAGAGAAGAGAAGAGTTGTTAGAAACTTGCTTACTCCTTGGTATAGCTTCTCTTATAAGACACAAAAAAATCGATCAATGATTTTAATTGGATTACAATATTAATTACTTATTTATTCCTAGGTAAATGAGGTGGAGTATATTAGAATAGTATTTCCTTTTTCAGGAAAGGGATGAGTCATTTTATAAGGGTTGGGAGGGGTCATTTATACAAGAGAATATGTGTGTTTTTGAAAACAAATGCGAAATAACATATTATAGAGATTTTAAAACATTTAATAGTTATTTTTTTACATTAAAAATCATATATAAATATAACATAATGTTTTTTATACCATAAGCGTATATATAAATAGAATTCATTATTATATTAAATACGAAACTGGAAATAAAGAATACCATTATTTTAATTGATCACATTAGACTTTCAGTTTTGGAAAAATATATTTTTGTTTGTAATTAAGATTTATTTTAAATTAATAATTCATTTTTGAAATTAAATATAGCATTAATGATTCTAAATTTAGTTAAATTAATCCTTAATTATTACATTTGGTGTAATGTAATTTAAGATTCAATAGGTTTGTGAAAAACAATATTTTTATTATTATCCGAAAAAATGAAGTACTTCAAAAAATTACTAAAAATAAGCATTGGAAAATATAAATCTTATTAATTAATTTTTGTTAATTTTTCTATAAAAATAATTTTAATACATATTTATTTATTTTTCATATATAATAATTATGACTATTACGAAACACATGAAAATTTAATTTAAAATGTGTTTATATTTTAATAATTTTTTTAAACATGATATTTATTTTAGCCTTATAATATTTAGTTTTTATAAAAATAACCATTATTAATATTATTTATATCATAATTTGTGTTTTTTAGGTAATATTACTATTCCAGTGTTTAGGTTACTTTTACCAAAGGCTATGTTACTATTCCCAATTGTCGGGTTAATATTTCAATGACCATGTTACTATTCCAATGGAACCATTACAATTAAAATGACCACATTTCCTCCATCAAATAAATATAATTTTCTGAATTCATTATTCAACTCAATTACTTCATGGTTTAATATTTCCATTTTCAATAATTTTTATTGGTTTACAACTATTTAATTTTTTTATAGTGTTTATAGTGGGGTTAATTATCCTAGAATATTGGGGTGATCCTTATTTGAAAATTTAATCATTTAATTTTGATATTTTTTAACAATTTTAGTACTTGGAAATTAAATTGGTTACATCGATAAATACTGTAACATTATTTATTAATGAAATACTTTTTTTTCATTCTCATTCATTATATAATAAAACAAAGTATATTATAATAGTTATTCATTTTAAGAGAAAAATAACTTTTATAAATTATGGGCTGCCCCATTCTCCCCCCCACCACCTTATAGAAATTTTATCCCTGAAATTTCAACTCATATTAATAGTTGAGAATAGGTGAGTGTACTTTTGTTTCATGGGTTTTTATGGTTCCCATGTCACCTCATCAAACTCATGGTTTTTGGAAGAAAAAATAAAAAATGGGAGTTATATTATTGCATAGAACATTATCTCTATGTTATATGATCTTCAATGACTTCTCCTCATAAGAGAGGTCATTCTCAAGTTGTACCTTCTAATGTTTTAGTACATATGAGGGACTAGTTATGTGATTCTCCATGGAAGATACACGGAACATGTTATAAACATGTTCCATATTTATTGGAAGTGCTATCTGAGACAGAACTGCTTCTATGTGATCAAGGATCTTAAAGAGGTAGATTTACCCTCGAATAAGATACACGTTAATGAAAAACTAAATTAATCTATTCAATAGAGATATTATAAGGAATAAATTTCCACTAACATTGAACTCCAAGTCCCTTCGACAGATGTCAATGTATCTCTTATACTGACTATGAGAAGTTTAATAAATTGTTGGATATATTACACCTTCCCAATCATATATTTCACAAGATCATGTCAAAGAGTCATTTGATCCCCATATTCATCTCAAAATAATAGGGTTCTACATGACATCCCATATATAGCATTATATAGATCCATTTTAATACTCGAGTTAAAGATTTTATTATATGAGAATTCAACTAATGGAATAGGTTGATCACATCCACAAATGAATTCCATTGATAATTATCATAGGATTTACTTGTGGATTTTAATAGTTATTTTAGATTTGTTATCAGTTTGAGAGATATTTTCCAAGATGTAATTTTATTTCATACACAAAGAACATTGATGTCATCTTAAGAATTTAGATGTCAATATTGGATCTTAATCGATATCATTGAAAGTGGAACCCATGAAACATCACTACTAACATCACATATATCTTTTAATGTTTGTCAAGTGATAAATCTTCCACAATAGTAATGAAGTGGAAATTATTGATGATTTTACCCACCCCACCCCATATCATATTATTATTTTTGTATGTCTTTGGTAGATAAGTGAAAAATTACATATGTGATTATCCCATTTCTATGTGGTAATAATAGATGGTTTCATCTTCCACATAGTTTTACTTCACTCTTCACTAACTTTTAAGCATTCCAAACAGATGAAGATATACACCTCAATATCGTTATTGATGTTTTACCACCTGATGTGATCTCGATGATCACATTAAATCTTGGTACATCCTATATTGATAGGGAAAGGAGAGAAATGTGAAATATCCAATAGATCTATGATTATCTTAGATGATGAAGGCACACGTTGCCTCATTGCAATCCAAATAATACTATCATAATCGATTAGGAACCCAAGTATCTTCCCATAAATTTTAGATTTCATCTTTTTGTATCTTTTGATAATCTAATTGTTCCTCCTTAATCGTTTCTATGATAAATTGTTAGGAAATAATTTGGAAAAGGTGGGGTGTATTCCCTTCCTTTATGATTTCAATATCCATGTAATTAATATCCATGAATATATAGTCTTCCTTAATCCACATATTATATATAGTAAATGGTTCATTTTTAATTTGAATAACATCTACCTTTTTCACCTTTGTATAATGGTAGTGCATAGGAAAATATTTTTCCTTGATTCTCTCGAACCATATTCTTTGACACATTTAGATCTCCTTCTATGTGAATATATAAAATATACCCTTATGATCAGTACATATTTCACACTTCTCACTATTGAGATAGTGCTTCTAAATTTGTAGAGAGAATATCATGGCTGCTAACTACATATCATGCATTGGATAGTTCTACTCATGAATCATCAAATTTTGTGAGTTGTATAAAATCACATTATAATTTGACTTGAGTACCTAACTAAGGCCGTACTTTGAAGAATTTTTATATACCTCAAAACGTTCTCTACGTTTTTGATAGTTTGTGTACTTTTGTAGTGATTTTCATGTTAGTAATCTTTATGAAGATTTCATAAAAAATATTCTTTCTAGGAATACATTGCCCCATTCCATGTTAAACTATTTATCAAGATATAAAATCATGAAAAAGTTATCACAAATCATTAGTAGTAACAGTATATGTTAAGAAAAATTTGAAATCACATGAAAATAGAGGGTCTGGTCCATTCCTCAGCTACTTATTTTTTGGAAGGGACCATAGAAATTCCCCCACATATGATCACATTCACAACGAATGAGACATTATATATCAAAATTTCACACTTTTTATACTTAGTTTATATTTTATTCTTCCTTAATATCACCTTAAAATTCCTTAGAGTTTCATCATGTTCCTCTTATCTCATGGAGCGAGTGAGTGTATATTTTATAAAAAAGTATGAAAAATAAATAAAATTCAGTGTCTATAGACTCTACTAATAAAATCCTAGAAGATTGAAGGATAATTAAAAAGGCTGTTGTCAATCTTTATGACTATATAGTTCATATACCATATATGTAATGAAGTGTTTTAAATATATTACATCTTCACCATTAGTTGATGATATCCAGAAATAAGACTAACCTTTGATAAGTACAAATATAACCATATTTGTTTGAACAAGTCATCAATTTTTGTAAGTGGATACTTGTTATTTATGGTTATCAATTTTCGATCCTCATAATCAATACACAACAATATTAATCCCTCAAATATCTTTAAAATATGAACTGTTGTTACCCAATGTAATGAAAAAGGGAGCCTGAAACCTTTGTTTAAATTATCTTACCGATTCTTTGTTAAATCTTCTATTACAATAGAGGAAATCTTCTAGAAGCATTTTGAGATAGGAGTCGATCTGAGTATGACATCTATTGTGAACAATACCTCACTATTTGAGGGATGTCTAGGTAACTCTTGGAAAAAAATCAATGTATTCATTATCAATGGGAATTTCCTCATGGTGTATACTTTTATTCAACACAAAAATTAGGACTAGATATGCTTATTTAAAGGGTATCATCAATAACACCATTATGGGATTTTTGAATGAAGATTCACAATATTCCTTTAATTTTTATAGGTTCATGGGATGGTTTGGAAGATAGAATGAATTTTTTTTTAATGAAATCTAATGTTATCTCTATACAAAAAGAGAATATCCATGCATAGTATTATATAATATTCCCAAAAGGAGAGGATTATAATATTTTATGGATGAATCTTTTTACATAAATTAACAAGAGAAGATTTCAACTCATTTGTTTCCTTGATTACACAACTAGTTGTTTTTAAAAATATCATTACATCAAGGTACTGAGGCTACATTTCAAAATCCCAAAAAAATACTAGATATTAAAAGAATTTGTAGAAGTGATATCAACAATAGTTCATTTCTTTCTGGAGTGTATATGATGTGTATCTTATATGACATCATTTCACACTCCAATTTTTTAGTAGTGATGGAATACGAATTCTCTTTCCCTACTAGATTTGTTAATTTATAACCCTAATTATCCTTATCGACATATGGATTAGTTCATTGGATTTCATATTTCCATAACTACTTATAGTTGAATTATATTATAACGTGTTTCAAATTTGGATGATCCTTTTTTCCTCCATCATGTTAGCTTACTTCACCATGTATATTATACATTCATGTGTTTAGTGGACTACCATTCTATACTTGAATCACTTATTATCTATTTGATTCAAGTCCCATGACTTTTATTGAACATTTTTTACATGTGGGTAATTATATCATCTTTCAACCTATTTAATTTGACCAAAAATCATGAAAATAAATAATTTCTTCTTTATCTCCCAAAACCTATGAATATTCTCTGATCTTTATATCTTATTTGAGGTCATATAAAACCACTTCTTCATGACATCAAATTTCATGTATAGAAATGTTCTTCAGAAGTTGTGGTTTAAAACAACTAAATAATATCTCAATTTTTCTATCAATTACTGATAAAAAACCAGAGGCATAACTTGGAATCCTTGTGAATCATTACTTTTACACGCTGACAGATTCCCCACCATTTTTTTCATCCCAATAAACTCCCCATCTATATATGTTCTATGATTTAGAGGAAAACAGTTGTTAAGAAATATTTTCTTAATGTATTATTAGTCCATCTATTCTATTTGATTTATCAGTTCTTTGATCTTTATCAATGCCCCCCATTGATTGGATTATCCATTTAAATGATAAATTACCAGATTGACCATATCCATCCAGAATACTGGATTATATAAAATAACTTCTCAATTGAGTTAACCCATTATTCCATTTTAATTAGATCATTAAATCCACAGAATATCGGTGGTCATTTCTTCATAATGGACTCAATATCTAGATGATCATTCTTGGTTTATTGAAAATATTCCACATGGTCCTAGTTATTATTCATATACTGAGAAATCTTGGTAAACATTTCAGTATTGTTTAGAAATCCACCACAGATAGAAATATGGATATCATCCATACTATAATTACAGTGTCATTTGGTTTAGCTATTATCCATGATTCCATTGCATCAAAAAAATTTATAAAATAAAAAATTATTGATAGAAAATTAATACAAAAAAATGAATAATTAATTTTTAATTTTGAGAAACTAACTCTAAATGTATATTTATTGGATCCCAATGTTTAACCTTTTTCATGAAATATATTTATTTGATGTTTACATATACAGAGTATTATCCTATTTGGTTTCACTAATTTTTTTACCACAAATTCTGAAATTATCTAGGCTGTAGAACTCATACAGTCTATATGATCCCTAATTTTTCTTATTTTATTATTACATCATTTCATAGAAAATCAACCTAATAGATATAAAAATACCTGATCAAATGCATTAGTGCCTTTATAAAATGAGGCTTATACATAACTTGTACACAATAAATTAATTATTAATTATATAAATCATTCTTCCGCATCAATTTAAAATGCCACATTATCTTCAATATATATAAAAATATGAGAATATTCATCAAATAAATGTTTGAGGAAATTCCCTAAAATAGGAATAATAAGAGACATGAATCAATATAACACATGTGAGCATAGTGATCGTCATCATATCATAATAATAAGGTCATAATCAACATCATGGGAGAATAACATGGTAATGACATGTAATTAAGAAATAAAAAAATGAAACATCATGTAATTGTGGTCAAATAACACCCATAATAGTCACCGAAGCTAGCGTAGTATTCACTCATAAAATATGTGAATAAATATAAAATAATCATAGATAAATATGATAAAATAATTTTCATAGATAATACAAGTTACCTCATGAGATAAATCATATTACCGAATGCATTGGAGGGAAATATAATTTTGGGTCTCCCTGTCACATCACAATATTAATATAATCATGTATTCCCCATATAATGTATATCAATCATACTCTTGAAAAAAACCATGGAAAAGAAAGTGCTTCATTAGGATTTATTAATAAATACATTCATGAATGTTTTTTGGGGTTATGAAAAGTAAAAAAGGGAGATAATACTATAGATTAAAATAAAAAATTTCATTATATAAGAAACAACACATAAGGATTCAAATATTATTATTGGAAGTAAATTCATTTTTTGGATAATAATTATATTTTTCCCAAAAAAAATATATTGGAAACATGAAGATTGGTAAATTAATTTGGATGAATAATTAAATTATATTTTACAAATATTAATTTAAAATACATTCATAAACTTTTTTCAACGATAGAAGTCCAAAAATAATTGGATATGCTATTGATAATCACCAAACCATAAATCCTTAATTATATTGTCTCCTTTTCACCTCCCGAATAATAAACATATATTTTTGTAAAAAAAATTGATCCAAAAGTTAATTTCATTCATTTTTATCACCATTTATTGATTTTAATCATTTGATATTATTTTATAATTTCACTATTTAAAGGTTTTAATTTGGATATCACGTTTTATGCCAAAAAGAATCGTTTTTCTTTTATTTCACTGTTTTTATAAATATAATTTATACATTAGTAAAATTAATTATTAAATATTATAATACATGTAATTAAAATTTTATATATTATATATAATTCATAATATTAATCTATTATTATTCTTAAAATATATTAAAAGTAAATGCCTTTATATATAGTGGAATAACCATTAACAGGTCTCTAGAGTTGGAAAGAGATGTTTAATATATAAATATATATATAATAAATATGAAACTTTAATTGTGTTAAAATAAAAACTATATTGTTAAATTACATCATATTTATTATTATAATGTTTTTATAAATAGAGGAAAGATATTGAATGTGAATAATAAAAATAATAGATAGGGAAATTTAGATCGATTCCTACTTAATCCGTAGTGTAGTTTCTCTTATACAACACTAAATCTCTAATGATTTTTGGAGTTAGATTACTATGGAACATTGTTAGTATTTCTACATTATTGATAAGTAGTATTTTGTAACATTTTTTAAGGATTATTATACTTCAAATGTGAGGGAGATGAGTTTTTTATACTTTAGATGATGGGATGTTTAAGAATACAATATTAAATAAAATACTATATCAAAGGTTAATGTTGTAATAGTCTATTTTTTACAATATAAATAATAAAAAAATTGAAATTCGGTTTTTAAGATTATTAAACTCTTTATAATTTTAATTCATTAATTTTTTTAAAAACAAACAGGAAATAATAAAATGTTGTTATTTTAATGGTTCACTTTTAACTTTTTGTTATGTGAAATTCTTTTTCAATTTTAAATTTAAATTTATGTTATATTAATGGATAATTTATGTAATTAAATATATAATGGTATAATATCATGTTATATGAAGGATTGACTTATTATTACATTAGGGATTTTTAAAATTAATATAAAATTGACATGCGAAGAACTATATTTTAACTAATGAGTTAGAAAATGAATTTTCTTAAAAGGATTCAAAAAATAATAAATGGACACTTTTCACTCTAATTTCACTAATGTTATTAATTTAATCGATAAATGTTTCCAATATTATAAATATTATTATTTACTATAAAAATTACATCTTTTAAAAATTAAATTATTCTATGGTTTTTTTAAAAACGTGCTTAATTTTTTTTGAATTTTGTAATGAAGATAATTATTTCATAAATTTATAATATTTATATTTTATTAAATTAATCATTCTTAGTATAATTTTTATTAAAAAAATGTTATTTTATGGTAATATTAAAATTCCAACAGCCATGATATTATTCCCAATGACTGGGTTACTATTTTTAATAGTTGTGTTACTATTCCAACAATCTGGTTACTATTAAAATGGTCATATTTATATTTAAATAATCACCATACATATTATTAATACCTGTTCTTTAATTTATTCATTATTATATGAAATTCTACTCAAAGACCTATATTTCTATTTTATGTAGTATTAATGGGTATAATAATAGTTTGATTCTTTTCAATTATGATGGAAGTGGGGGAAATGAACCAAGAAGATTGAGGTGATCTATATTTTTCTACATTATCCATTATTTTTAATAATTTTTGTCTAATTTTAATTATTTCAATTTTATTTAAGTTCATTTATAGGTAATTTAAATGTATTTATTAGTGAAATAATTTTTCATCAATCAATTTATCTACATAATACTCTATAGTATAATATAACTTATATTTATTTCAACTAAAAAATTTCTTTAATAAATAGTATCTTGTTATGTTGACTGTGCAGGAACTCCAATTTTTGGTGGAGTGTTTTATGTTTTGGACTTGGGTGTTTTGGTTTTATGGTTAATGGTGTGTGTTTTTTGTTATGGTGTTATCTATATATTCTTATATCGAAGAATTAATTTTTCATTTCTATTGATTTTTTTGAATATTTTGTAACTTTAATCCTCTATGACCTATTGTACTACCATAAGATTAAATAAAATAGTGTTATCGAACCGTATTTAATAATAGAATTATTTAGTTAACAGGTAATAATGATCAGGCAATAGATTCAGGGGAAGGATCTAGTCATGCTTTAGATTAAGAATTAGAACTATGATTGGGAAGAGATCGTGCTCCACAGATCCATAAGATTATCCCCCTTCCATCAATAGGATAAAATATCCCCATGATGTGAAATACATTGATGATAAATTTGAGAGGTTTTTTCATTATCGTGACTTCTAATACTATTACAGTAAATTGCAAAATGTTATTTCTAGAAGTCCCTAATCACTAGTGGTGGGAGTCATTAGTTCATGTAAGAAAACATGAGAAGTTAGGATAGAAATACATCATGTTTATCTTAAAGGGAAGTAATCCCTTGATACGTTGAATTTTTCTATGATCTAGGAATTGATGACACTTTATATATGAGAATTTAGTGTTGCAATATGTAAACCTCTTCATGGATATGAATTTTTTTCCCCAAAGATGTTTCTAATTAAATGATAAAATATTAGTGGTTTTAAATTGGGTTCTTATTAGATATTAAATCTAATGAATTTTTGATTATGTCAATGTTCTATGATAAGTTGGTCCACCATTCTATAATGATGGAGATCTACCATGCATGTATATTAAGCATGTATGGTATGTTTTTGGAACTAGACCAGAGTGGGTTTTCTCATTAGATAAAAAGAGGATGTGTGAGTAGAATGTAAATAAGGGTGTGGTAGTTATGAATATCCTCTCTAACCATTATAAATTTCTTTTTCAGGTGGTAAAACTATTATATTGTATTCTTGTGGAAAATCTAGATATTTTTTCAATTAACATCCAACCCCACCCAAACTATTCCCTTAGTGTAGAAATATGCATACTTATAATTGTTATCTATAAGTATTTCCTAGATTCAGAGTAGTGAAAGATCTATAGTTCTCAAGGGAATGCTTGCACCATATAATGAATCTAGGGTTACAATGATTCATTCTAGTTGGAATGATGGATATTATGGTTCTTATTTTGGGTATATTCAGCATAATACAGAAACTTATATCTCTAGTCGACCACAAATAGAGATGACTCTCATGCAATGAGCATATCAAGCACTAGTGGAGTCAGATTCTGGTCCGATGATAGTTTTAGGGGATAATTTTATTGAATCATCTATGGTAGTTAATATTTTTGATACAATTGATTATAAATAATTTTTTTATACTCATCCCACAGACCTTTTGAACCTTTAAAATAATCTTATACATAAGAGAATAGAGTTGGCCATGACTTTATGAATGAGGAATGAGAGAAGTTTCATATATCATCTTGTGTATTACCCTTTTAAGTGGATGAGATGAAATGGTATTTCATTGTTCTATAAATAGAAACTTTTACAATGATCCTATGGTTGTATTTTATTATGCATTTCAAGGTCTGCATCAACTTGTATCATTGATGGGTGACTTTTAGTACTCCTGATATATGTATTTGAGTTTTTAAGGATAATGGGATATATGTCTTTGATGAGTTGGGACAGTAATTATATTTTTAAGAAGTATTAATTATTAGGTATATTTTTTGTTTTTGTAGGTTGGTGTGATACAATTGGAGGGTGGTCTTGCTCATATAATGGATGACTATCCAGATGTATTCCTATAATAGTTTTATGGTTTACCTCATGAATGGGATCTGGATTTCATTATTAATTTTCTCAACAGGATAACTATATATATCTCATTCCATAAATAGTCCAGACCCATTAATTTGATGGTCCTAATCATATATCAATATGATTTTGAATCTAAAGCGACCATTCACCTGAGTGTCTCTATTTATGTTGTTCTAATTCATTATTCAACAATGGTTGGTGGATCTCTCTACTTGTGTATTGATTATCAATATGTATATAAATTATAATTAAATAATAAATACTCATTCCCTTATATTAATTATATATTTGAATAGATCAATGGAGAAAGGTGATTCTCCAAGTTTGACATTTGGTCCTTGTATAACAAGGTCATCGTGAGGGAAGTAGACAATACCAAGACTATCCTTCATATATGTTGTGCATATTTTCAGTCTCGGGTAATTCATGTTGGAATTACCAATTCATCAGAAATATTTATTAATGTGATGAACTAGGTGTTCTATATATATATATATATATTAACTCATTATTTTGGGTTTTCTGAATAAAAGCTTTTCTATTCAATATATTTACAGGACCATGAAAAGTATTTCTGATTTTTTCTGGGCACACTGGAGACCATCATCCTTATTATATATTTGCAATTTCTAGTTTCTAGATCATTAATGTTATGTTTAATGTTAAATATATCTCATAATGTGTATTTTTAGTTCATATAGTGAATTTTGATTTAGTTATTTCATGAGATGGTAAAAGGAATGTCTTTGTGATTAGGAGTTCTCTAGGTCGGGTAATGTATTATAGCTATTCTATCTAGGAAATATCATAAAAATTCTCCCCATGTACAACCCTCACAAAAAAATGGGTGAAGTTATTTTGGATCCTATATTTAAAAGAATCAATCAAAGAGTTTATGTGTAAATTTTCAACATCCAAATCCCTACATTTTCCCAATGTTGATCAGGGTTTTGAGTTTTACAATAATGCTTAAAGAATATTTCATGGAAGTGTGGTGATATAGGGTGGCTATGTGGTGTTATATTTTTCTGGAAAACATAATCTATGGGAGTATAATTATTCAATACATGAACATTATCATGTAGAAGTGATGCATTATCAATAAATTTTTTATACCTTTCTCTTAAGTGGAATGATTATATTATATCCACACTAAAAATGTGATATCTAAAAATTCTCACAGAAGGATTATAACTATAGGAATATAAAATGTTTTAAGTTTCATCAGGGGTTTTAATATTACATTGTCTACCCACCATGAATATTATGTGTGGTTAATAGTTCTTTAAGAAAGAATTTTTCATCCTAATATTTGAAGGAGTCCAGTTATGAGTCAGATCTAATGAGGTTTTTTCTTAGACTAACGTATAATCCGTGGAACATATTGGTGGTATTTTCATCGCTATTATTTATTTGAAATATTATTTTTTGGGGATAAAGTATGATGAGATGTTTGAAGGATGAGTGATATTAGCATTCTTGGCTCTTCCTAAATAGTGTGGATGAGTATAGTAGATTATCATAGTATTATTATGTTGATCTATGTTTCTGGGTTGTTTAATTGTATAATAATCTATGATAATGGTGGTGATTTAGTACATCCATCCAGAATAGTGGGCTATCTATCAGGGTACCTCAGTAACATTTCATGATGTGTGACACCAATCATTGTTTCATAGTTTAAAAGAGATATAAAAAACAACCCATCAAAATGTTATAATTTTTAGTAGGTCAAAGATGATAACCATAGACCCTCTCATATGTTGCATCTGCTCACCATTATTATTTGGAAGTATGATGATCTATCCATGTAATTTTTCCTTGGGTTACCCTACACATCCCATGGAATGAAATGTTAGGTAACACGTAGAGTTTTTATGAATTACATTTTTCAAATAAATTAAAATTTCTTAATGGATTATGTTTTATTCTACACCAAATAATGATTTATATAAACATAGTATTACATTACATGTAAAATATATTTTTTCTTGTTGCTCACATAATTCTAATTTTGTATTCTATAACAAACATCATTTAGTTTCTTGGATAGCTTATGTTACACGCATAACTGAGTTTTACCAAAAAAAATTAATATCTTTTATAGTAATTATCACCATTCTGTTTTAGTGGAAAGAATGGATTGTATTAATATAATAACAAAAATGTGGTTTACACAGTAATTTCTTGGCAAGAATGTAATTATAATTTAAGATTAAAACGAATTAAAAATAAAAGACATGATTTTATGAAATACTATTTTAATTCGCAAAAAAGGATTTTATCATTGAAAATTAAATTAATTGATTTTACTTATTAAACATCATGAAATTTATAAGTCATATATTCAGTTATATAATATATTTTTATATGATAAAATAAAAATAAAACCATATTTAAGAAAAAAAACCTATATTTTTCCAAAATTCAATTTTACATACTTTTAATGATGTACTTATTTCACAATAAAAATTTTATAAATATTTAGATTGTTTTTTCAAAATAATCACAATTTTGTATATTATAATATCAAAATTATATTAGGTATATTTTTTTGTTTTTTAACAAATGTATCATCATTTGATGAATAATTCAAACACTGAATTTTAACTCAAAATGTTGTTTTCATATAAACAATATATAATATTAAATTAAAATTTTAATATGATATAATGTAAAAATAGTTCAATATGAAATCCCTTAATTAAATTTAGCTTATTGTAATTATTTTAATATTTATTTTAGATATAAAAAAACAGTGAAGTTGTGATCATTTTCACATAAAAAACCTTTTTATCACCCTATCTATAGAAAAAAAATTATTGTTTTTACCAACATGTGTGTTTTGAATTTTTAACAAAAATCCAAATTTTGAATAATATTGTAAAAATAATATACATATATATATACACACCTTTTATATGTAGAAAATAATAAGAGTAAACATAGTAATTTTTGTTAACCTACTTAAGGGTAAATCAGTTGATAAAGGGTAAAAATTATATTATAAATATTAAAAATTACACTAACACATGAACCAATTTTAGTTTTTGAGTATTTTTAGTTCTTTATAATTTTATTATTGTTTATTTCACAATTTATGTCTATTTTTATGACAATATAACATTTATTATATTTTATTCTGAGAAAATTCAAGATTTTCAAACTCTTTTTTTTAATAAGTGACGTATCTTTATGGTGATACTATCTAGTTGATATATCAAACACCCCTACCCTAGAATTCTAGTTCTAGTGCCTTATATTATAAAATTTATAATATAGACACGTTTTACAATCCTAATGAAATAAATAGTTTTTTCATCAAAAAAAATAGATATATTCATAAGTTTTACATTACAACTTGAAAAGAATTACAAATTAGAAACAGCTTCAGAAACATCCCAATTCAAATAAATTCCCCTGGTGTGTAAACAATAATAAACATCATGTAATCCTAGGGAAAAATAAAACTTACAAATTATTATGTCTTATATGATTAGTATGGTTGATAAAATAGTGGAATAAAACCTAAATAACAAGGAAATGTGAATAATTAAAAATAAAATCAAATAATTTTTAATCATGTGAATAATATAGAAGGAATAAAATATGATCAAATAATTACATAAAAATAATCAGATCAGAATAAAACATTACCATGGATATTTTACTAGTTGAATATTAAAAATGATTATCAATAGCTAATTTCTAATTGATAAAATTCTTAATGGAATATATCATAAACATACCATCGAGGTTTCGTACAATACACCATAGAGAATCAAGTAAGTCATCAGCCAATAACTAAAATAGTTTTTCTCATGAGACATACTAATACATCAAGTTGGTATAATACCCCCTTGACACTGACTATGTCCAATTCATTCATAATATCAAAATAGATTAATCATAAGCAACATATACATTCATATTGAAAATAGAAAATAAAATCTAAATAATTTCCCCAATTAGTTAACATAGTCATAAACTATCCAAATTAATATTGTGAATGTTATCAAGATAGTACATCCCTATTGAAAATGATCATAATGAATTTAAAAAATATAATAAATGATATCTTAAGATATCAACATCAATTAATCATAATAAATTTACCTAAGGGTTGCCCATGGATTGTAGTGGCTATCATAATCATGAATTTATAAATAATAAGATAACGTATCATAATGGTGTCCATGAATGAATCAAGCTAAATGACATAATGGTCATTAATAAAATGAAATAATTTTATATCATGTTAATTTATTTCAAACTGATGTTGAAATAAGTAAAATTATTGTTCAATAAAATTTAGAAATGAGACACATCAGTGAGGTTTAATTGGAAATATAACAGATTATATAAAGAAAAAATACATAATTATTTTCATTAATGAAAATACAATCTATGATAGTTTTTTAATGATAAAATTATTAATTTTAAAATTTTTTTGTGGATTAAAAAATATTATTGATTGTACTTGTGAATGGTTAAAAAACTGGGATGTTCTACTTTAATCAATCGTTCAAATATGGATGAATTGGAAAAGGAACCTTACAAAACATTTATTTACCTATTAATTAAATAATATTTTAGATAGATACATATATTTAGAATAATAACACATAATTTAGGAGGAGTATATTAGAATAATTAATAATTACATTCATGTACATAGACAATAATCATATCCCGAAGGAAAAATTGAAAAATTGAGGAGAATCCCATTAAATTTATATGAAATTGTTTTAGACATGCACTTTTGGATCAGGATAACAAAATTATAATCAATAACAATACATCTCAAAACGTTTTCAACAATGAATTGTTTTATTATAATTTTATTAAGTCCATTTATGTCATTTTATATGATTTATATGATTCCATTTCATCAATTGGGAGGGTTTGATTCCATGGTTTTCATGATTGGTTCACTTTTATACATATAAAAAACATCATATAACTTGAAAATAGTTATATTGAATTGAAATTATACGTTAATATTGATATTAAAAAATATTAAATGGTCATATAAATAATTTTTTCAAGATATGAGGCTGATAGTTTAGATAAAATGTCAATGATAAACGTTTAGATAATTTTTTCATTTTTTTTATCACCATGCACTGGTTTATGTTTTATTTATTAATATTCTGTGTATATAACAGTTCCAAAATAATAAATAGGTTTTTATTTACATTTTACAATATATTTTAATCCATTTGATTGTTTTTTTACAATCCTTATGGTTAGAATTATAAAATTAAAAAACATCTCCCCTTAAGGTAGTGAATCTACACAAGATATGTGATGTCTTCATTTTTATAACAAAATGGGGAAGAAAAGAGAAATAATTGTGGATATAAAATAAACATTATATAACTATATTTTATATATTATACTATAGTTTTCATGTTTCATTGGATAAGGGATATGAGGGAACTATAAGAAAATAAAATATCATGATAGAGAAAAAGTGAGGGTTTTACCTCATGAGTGTTGTCTCCTAGAGAACCTCCTAAAGGGACATTGAAATAGCCTATTATGGGACCAAAAAACCAGAATGTGGGTAAGTAGTTTTGTAATGGGATTTTGAATAATATTGGACATATCAGTGTCTTAGAAGGTGTGTGGGGAATGAGTGGTGAGGAGTTGTATTTATCATGTTAGAGAAGGGTGTTTTTTTGATTTGTTTATTCTTCTATATCTTATTTTTTTTTTCTCAAGAAAATCAATTTTGATGATTATTATGAATATATATAGTAAAAAAGTTCATGTGATTTTGTATACTTCGATTATTACCTCATCCATATATTTTCCATGACTTAGTATTTCATGTATTTGTTAAATACAATAAATTATTATATTTCAACTTCACTAAAAATTCTTCTATTTTTGAAAAATAATGAAAATTATCCCCATACATTTTTCGATCTCTGGATTTAAAAAATAAACACAATTTTATAATTTTTTTCTAAATATGGGATATTTAATTTTAAGTTAAAATAATCATTTTTTAAAAAATACTTATTTTAGAATTATAACTTATTTTCTCCCACTTTGAAAAAAATTTCAATGTCTTAGATAAATATCTAATATTAATAAGAAAATAAAATATAAATTTATGAATAATTTTTTGGAAAATAAAATTACTTTTATGTAATTATATATATATTATAATATTTTAAATTAACATTTACATTTCATAAATATACCAATACGTAATTTATCATTTAAAAAAAAAATTTACTTATTCCATTAAAAAAATTTATAATATTTTAATTTATGTGATAAATAAATTTTATTTATACTTTCATAAGTGAGATCATATTAAAATCATAAATAGAGTATTAATATAATTAAATTTTTCATTTGTGTAAAACAGGGTAATGTTCACTATTAAATTGAAAATAAATATTTTTATAAAAAAACCAAAATTTCAGCCTAATTATAATTTGAAATTCCACTTTTAAAATTGATATTTATTTTTTTCAATAGAATTTATAACAGTTTCACAATTTAGTTTTAAACAAAATATTTCATTGTAGTGTGGTAAAAAAATCATTAGAAAAATGGTGTCTTATATGCATAATGTTGGAGTTACTCTTATCTTATGACTATATTAATAATTTAGATGAATATAATTTTGTTTATTGAATATATAATATATAAATTTTATAATTCGTTTAATACTATTTATTCACATCAATTTTCATTCTACATTATAGCGGTCAAATTTTAGATATTATGTCATGGTTTTAAAATCGGTGTTGCGTAAAGTTGTCAATGATGATAAATTTATAATGGAAATACAATAAATCCTCGGGTGTTACATTCTACACTCCATAAATAATTTGAATCCTTGAAATATGATTTTTCTTAAAAGTCGAGAGCTGATACTTGAAAATTACATTGTGGAAAAATTATTTTAAAATAGGATTAATAAAAATTCATCTTAAAAAATGGGAAAGTTAATTGTGAAGATCCCAATAAGATTAGGGTATCAAATAAGATATAATTTGTGGGATGTTTTATCCTGGACATGGAAGAGAAATATCATTTTCCTACCCTGATAGATATTGATACAGAACAAGAACATTGGAATTTTATTCACATAAAACCCCCTAAATTTGGGATCAATTAAATGACCACAGATTTGTCAGAAATAAAAGTAAATAGATAAATATTTTTCAATTTTTTCTCCATATAGTTGGGGGTATTATTTTACTATATAGATAAGAATTGGATAATATAAAATTACATTATTTACTTCCATATCATAATCATAATCTCATCCTTTGGTTGTTCTTATATCCAAATCCTATTAATTTTCTCTACGAAAAGATGGAGATTCAAGATTAATTTATATTAACCAAGAACTAATACATAAGTAATCCCGTAGAAATTAAATATATGACAATTGAAAAAAATTAGTAATTGGTTTAAAATGTAATAAACAATACATTATTCTCAATATATAATATCTTTAACCCATTCTATTTGTTTGTTATTATATACATTGTATAAAATAAACTTGTTGAGATTATGAAATTAGTCACACATAAAATAAAATTGAGAAGGAAATCTCTAACCTTAAGATTTTATTTACTTAGTAAATGTTACAAATTCACGTTAAATAAATATAAGTTCATTATAAATATAATTTTGAACCATATTAATATATATCATACCATATATGAATTTTAGAAGACATTTTATTTAACATTTATTATCAATTTCATGTTAAAGTCGCATTTTTTTCAATTACTTCATTATTTGTCATGTGTGTTTCATCAAAATAATTTTTGGACAACATATATAGATATTGGTAACATTATCTATATAACATTAATCATTATTTAAATATCATATATTTTTAGTATATACGTCATTATTGGAATACATGATATTTTGATATAAAAAAGTGAAATGCATCGTTCATGGAGATGATTGGCCATACATACACGTGTTTTTTTCCATTTTCTTATCAAAATTAAATTAATTAATTTAAATGAAATATTATAATCCAAGATTATTTATTATTATATATATCACAGATTTTCATTAATCCAATTCTAATTTCCTTCTATATAAACCATGAATGAATCACATCAATTCGTGATCCGGTAGGCCACTATATACAGTAGAAATGGTATCTTATTCAGAAAAATAGAAATAAAGAAGGTAAACATGATATAATAATTATAAACTAATATTTTATCATAAAATAACATATAAAAAATATATACATCATTGTTTCATACTGTGACAGGTGGTAAGAGAAAGATGAATGATATTGGTTCGCGAGAACATAGTCTACCACACAAACAAATGATGTTTTCATAAACCATTTATTAAAGTTGATAATTTGTTTGGTCATTAAGTTAACATTAAAATATATAATCTAATGTAATACACTGATTATAATATTTAATTATATTATAAATATAATATAATGATTTGTAGTAATAAAAATTATAAAAATTCACATCATTGAATGTTGCCTTTTTTCTGGTTTCCTCCTTAGGTTTTCTCCAAATATAATAGAATGATATTAGAAATATTGGATGTGATTTATTAAGGTTTTGGATGATCTAAATGCATTGGGAGGTGTAAAATCTGAGGGGTTTGAGTGTTTTTTAATAATTGAGGAGGGTGGAATTTTTATTAATTCCCAAAATTATTCCATATTGTGACACCACTATTACCTCACGTTAAAAAAAATTGATAAATAAATTTTTATAGGGAATATTTAGTAGATTAATTCCTACACCACACTATAAGTCAAATGTTTCAACATGTTTGTACTCAATATTTATGTTTCCCTACTTTTACCATTTAGGGTTTTCACTATAGTAACTCGTTTTATAATTGTGATAATAAATCCTTTAATATTTAAATTAATCTGAGCCTTATAATATAATTTATAGACACTTATTACATATATGAAATCAAATTTACAAAATAAAAATCATATATATGTTGAATGTTATTTTTATCCATAACACATATAATGAACATAAACATTATTTTAACATTAACCATGATAACATAGTTTTTACACTGTATGGGACAATATAGTCACTATATATTAATAATTTATCCATGAATAAATCATAGATAATTTTTAAAACTTTTAAGAATCACATGGACGAAAATAAGATTTTTATGAATTTTAAATCATATGATTTGTTATAATATAACATTAATGTCAATTTTAACATTAATACTTTCATTTGAATTTATCAAAAATTCATAAAAATGATAAAATTAAAATATATATCATCAAATCCTATTTAATATGATATTTTAATATAAAATTAAATGTAATAAAATAATTAATTTAATTTACTTTAAATTTAGTATTTTTTGTATAATTTTTTATTAACTAAATAATTATTCAATTGCTGTTTCCAAAGAAATTAAATAATTAATTCATTTATGAAAATAAAAAAATGATAATAATAAAAAAGTTATTTATATTTCATTAAAATATTTATAACTAAATATAATTTATTTTTCCCTATCAATCATTTTTAATGATATTAAAATGAAGTCTCTTTTTTTACATTTTCTTTACATAAATTATTAGGTAGGAACATTGCAAGGATAATTATCCCAAAAAAATACGTATAAATCCTAGGGTGATATGGATCAAAATAATGACATCCAATCGATTTTGGAAAATTTTGTAGGTCATTAAAACACATATCTTCTCAGTTAGACACCAGGTAAATCGATTTTTACCTTATCCATAGTAATTAAATTTTAATATTTTCACTTTTCATTTTTGTCAAAATTATATTGATCTTATTATTAATTATAAATTATGATGACTAAAAATTAATATTTTATTTTTCCAAATTGATTTCATAAAAGTGAAAATTTTAATTTAAAATTAATCCCTCGTATGTGATGATAATGTTGGTTTTATAAAGAGAAAATGATCAAACATTTACAAAATTTCAATATCTAAATTCAATATGAAAATGATTTGAATGAAATAAATTATATTAATTGATATACGTTTATCTAATGGATCATTAAAACATATTTGAAATATAATTTACCTTAATAAACAAATTATACTAGAATTTAATTTCTAATTAAAAATGACTATTTTCAATATGCATAATAAAATTTATTTTTTCAACAAAATCCGCAAAATCACAAAAAGATAGATTTTGAATTCAGATTTCAAAAATAATATTTATTTTTTGATTAAGTTTTCATAAAAAATTTTATTTTATTTTTAAAATAACTATACCATTAAAAGAAGACAGAACTTAATTTTTTAATCAGAGGTTTTTACCGTAAAATTTAAATTACTCACATTTATAATATAGAAAACATAGAATATGAGCATTAAACATTATATTGAGCGTATATTGTACCAATTTCAGCAATATAATTCACCAAATTGTTTTTATAATTAATTATTTTTTATAACGCACTTAGGAACATAAAAATAGCCTTTTAGAAATATATATATTTTTATATTAAAATTAGTTTTAATTTAATTTTTAATTAATTTCTCACAAACTAATTCATTGTATTTACATGTGTAGAACATATTTTCATAATTTATTTAATCATATTCATTATTTTTATTATAATTCCTAGGTGATAACTATGACATTAAATAATAACGTTTTAATAAAATAAAACGATTCATTTATACATAGTTTTAAAAGTTACAAAAGATAAACACAGTTTTTCATATCGTGTATGATAAACTCTATATTTACATTAATTAATAATATTGAATATTTTAAAAATAAATGATTTTTTCAATAATTATAGTCATGTCACATATATGATCCTAGGATACCGTTAATATTCATTCTCTAAACGGGTAATGTTTGTAATGACATGATTTTTATGAAACTTATATATCCTCAACACATTATAGCATGATGAAATAATTTTTAAATCCCCATCTCATCCAAGGCAATGCCTTAATGAAATAATTACGAAACCCGTAACACTTCCCCTTTTATTGATATGTTGTTTATAAAACCCATTTTATTTAATATAATGGGTTACGATATGTTAAATATTGTATGATCATTTGGAACAAACACATCTGAATTTAATTTTCTTTTGAGTTAGACCTATATATAACTCCAAAAAGTAGTATAAATATTTAAATCTCATGAGATATATCAAACTAAATCATAGAGTGAACACATCTCAATATGAGACATATTTAGCTATGGTGGAATTTGGAGTAATCCTTGACCACTATTATGGTATATAGAGTGAACCTATACTCATATCATACTCATTTCAGGTATCCTTGACTAGTAGGGAAATGACATCTATATTTATCTGTATTATACCAATATATGTATTCTTTCAATGTAACTCTATCATGGTACATGTTCATTGATTTCCTTAAGATTTGATTCTTATGAACTACATTATTTACACTATGACTCAAGTTTATGATCTTTTATAGTCAGGGTATTATTTTAAAATTTTATAATAATGTTATCATACTATTACTCTAATGATATTCTTACATGCCTCCCTTGTTTACCCTTACTGGTCATCTAATCTCACCCTTTATTTTGTTTCCCTTCTTCAATTTACAAAGAAATATGTTATGTATGATATGTATAAGAAGACTAATAGTTATAAGGAACATAGTGTGATATGATGTTGTATACATATGTACTATATATTTTTATTTCCATGTTTATAAATAATTTGAACTATTATAGTCTTTATAAATTCGTTCATGTAATTATACTCTTATATTAATATGTAAGAACTGTGTATGAAAATCATGGGGTTTGGTTTAGTTGAACTTTTAAATCTAAGATGATATAACGTTATGGAGATCACTAAGGATTTTATTATTGACATGTTTAAAGTTGATTCCAAGTATATTAAAATGTCTTAGACTTTTTGTAAATGATAGATAGAGTGGATTCTGAAAAAATACATACCTATTTGGATACTACAAGTGGATATGGATATAGTCGATATGTATCAAGGGATAAAGAATCATAAAAGGTTACATTGATCTAGACATGATTTTCACTTGGTGTATGGAAATGGGCCCTGAAGCACGCCATGTTTGGAACTCACAAATGATATGATTCAGAAATTCCTAATCACATTATCAATAAAAATGATTGATTTAAATAGAATATAACTATGAATATGATTTCTTAATCCTTTGGTGTCTTGAGTTAACAATGGCATGATGATATAGACATCTTACACATTATTTTTATGATTATGTTTCCCCCAATCTGGTTGTTGTTTGTAACACTATTATTTACTATTTTTTTAAATAGATGGAAGAGAAAGGATCCATTTTAATGATGAGTGTGGTGGAAAATGTTTTTATTTTCCACATGAGAATATATATTTTATAGTTTCTATAATGAGAAATCTTATTTCTATAATCACACAACTTTCTTAATATATAAATCAAAACTCTTTATATTTATTTGGAATAATTGTGGATTTATTATAATCACAAAACATTCTAGAATCATAAAACTTTATATAATCAAAAAACATTCTTAATTAATTAATCATTGTTCTTATGTATATAAGAAAACCATATTGCGAACCGAATACGTTCATTCTTCCATTACCGCCATTAAAAGTGGGGAATAATTATGGATTTATTATATAGATATATGATTTTTTTTAATTTTATTATGATTATTGAATTTTAAAATCAATCATATCATAATGAATTCCACTTTGGTGGAATATAATAACACCAATCTTGTGTACGACTGACGTCCACTGTGCAAAGTGATGGGATTAGTTCATGATGTACATGGAAAAAATTAAGCATGGTTATAATAAAAATATGTGATATATGTGAAATAAAATTATTATGGAATAATAATATATCATATTATGTTCTTGCTTTACTACTTCTATGATAGTTTTTTATTAAAAATACTTTTTGAATAAAATTTCAAACCATTAAGTACAACTCAGAACATAAAACATAGTAGCACATAAATGAACCCTTATAGGCATACTTAATTTTATTAGACACGACCTCCAAATATAGTTTGTAGGAAATATATATTACATCTTTTCTCTAAAAATATTTTAAAATATCTTTAATAATATTGGCCATTATTCACTTATTTTTAGGAACTCCTCTACTACTAACTTCTTATCATTTAAGCCTCTTCTCAGAATTAGAAATTGTTTATCAATCCACCTGACCAGTTCCAAATTTTTGTCCACATGCATTTTGTGTCAATTATTCTTTTCTACATCATCTTTAAAAGCATGAATGTTAAACGGTATCTCCCCAATTTCTTCTTCAGAGTGCATAATGTGGTCCCCAATCTTATATGTTACCTCTATACCATTTTTTTACTATGAACAAGAAACAATTCCTAGTGAAGCACCATTAGTTTTATCATGCTTCCCTAACATCGCCATTATTCCCTCCCGAGACATTAAATATGGTTCCATGTATCCCTCACATGCTACATCCAATTATCATCCCTCTCTTTCAAGGACCTCACACATCAATAGGCCCTCATGCCCCTCTGTACCACACGTAGTAGTGACACATGAATCTGATGAATTATGCCTACTTATTATTCTGGAGGAAAGTTCCACACCTTCTTTCGATGGTGGTCCCAATGGTTTAACTCTTGTACTCTTAAATGTTTCCTTCCCTGATGATATTATTTTTATAGTCATTAGGGTGTTTGAAAAATACTTATGGGGTATTTATTTTTTTCTTCCCTTTAGAACTGGGATGTCCCCAGTCATGATGCTCCCTTGTTCCCCTTTACTTGATCCCTTGATAATAATAGATTATTGATCATAGACCATGTCAATGTGAGAATCCACTTCTATATCACTTGATTCCTCATGAAAATAGACTATATCATAAATAAATACGTCTAAATTTTACTAATTATCTGAAATTAAAATATAATAAATATATATTATATCATTTTCATCATTCCCATGTTGACGAAATCATAATCAATGTAAGAGGAAAAACTATAAATAGTCAAAAAAAAATTATGAAAAACATAATTGAAATTATCCAAAACAGAAGATTAAAACTGTATTTTTACAAATGATTAATATAATGTAATATGTAAATAATATAAGGTATTATATATATAAATATTTTTCCTTTTTATATGTGTAATGAGATTTATTTTTTATACATGTTTTATTAATGTGTATGAAGGAAGTCAAAACTTTAGGTAAAGGGATTTCTAGTATCACATTTATTTATGTGAGATCAATTATAAATTCACCACTAAATTATTATGTATTGTTTACATACTATAGATAAATTTAATATATTATCAATACCCTTAAATTTTTAGTTATTTACATATCAATTTTATGATATCTCAATCTTAAGGTTTAAAGGTCAAAAGGTAACAAACTGGTATGTTAATTTTGTCTCAAATTTTTGTCCTTAAGACATAGCTATTGTGGTGATCCTATTTTTTTAAATTGTGTATATACTACTATATGTGATGTTGTGTCATGAAACCAAATTATTTTAAGATATCACTTTTTCATGTAATTTTAATCTTTATTCGATCAAAAATTTATTTTATTCAAAATATATGACTTCTAAAAATATTTTCATGTAATATTTTCAAATCATATTTTATAAATTTTAATGGAAATTTATTTAAAATTTTTTTATGGTTTTAAATAATAATAATATATTATCATGGTTATATTCAATTTTAATATTTTGATAAATATTTTAATATTTAATAATAGCGTGTATAAGTAGAAATGATATTTTCCAAAAGAAATTTTTTAAACAATATTTGTAAACAAATTTCTAACTAAGATTACAAACATCAGTGTTACCCATTCATGTTCAGAATTATTTTCATGGATGTGATTTTCAAGTCTATAATTTTATATGTGGACATGGTTTTAATGTCCACATGATTATCCAAGAGCATGATTTAATGTCCTCAAAAAAATTAGTGAACATGTTTCAATTTATACATGTTCACAAAGTTTCATATTTAATTGTATCCCACAATTTCATGTTGTATGTAAATTATTAAATCTCTTGGATCAAGTTCATTGATTACACTATGATTCATGTCTAATAAACTAACAATATTTATTCCAAGAATCATGTATATGATCATTGAAATTTTTGGTATTATCTCCAAAATTTATGATTATGCTCTCATAAAATTATGTTATACTTATATATCACCCATGTTTAACCTTAATAATAATTTGAACCCACCTTTTATTATATTTTATTTTCCTATGATACAAAGAGTTTTTTATATTAAAGGATAGTAAAGGAGAATATCATTATGTTAGATTTTCAAGATATTTCACCAAAACATTAATAATGTGTTACATGTATCCAAATGAGTGAAATAATTATAGTACTCATGCATGTGTTTGTGTAATATAAATAATATTTATATAAAAATATAAATATCTTACTATGAATTTTATGGGATATAAGGTTATATATCAAGGATAGTATTAATGTTTGAAGAGATCATGATAATTTACAATCCTCTAGATACTATAGTTTCTGAATGGGACCCCCATTTTACAGATCACTTATAAGAAGTAATCCATATGGAAATGGGTTCATATGTAAAACATAATACAATGTTCCCTCCAGAAACTAATGTTAAGATTGAATTGGAAAACTATAATATCGATGGCATGATCTGTGCCTTTCTATTGGACTTCACAATCTCATGGTATAACCATCATGGGTAGGAAAAATTTTAATACAATAAAAGTAACCAATATTTTGATCAAGATGGATCCTTTTGATTCTTGGTATATTCATTTATGTTGGCCTTTCCAATTTTTCATAAAAGTAGATGAGATATCCTTACACAGACCAAGAATTGTTATTTAGATGAGATGTAAGATATATATGTTCATATAATGGTTTTTGATAGCGGATTGTATTTCTAATTAATATCCCAATAAATGATATCAGTATTTAGACATCTTAGTGGGTGTATGGGTGTTTCTAAAATTTGGACCATGTTGAATCATTATCCTATTTTTAAGAAAGGGAATCCTATGTGGTGGTATGTCATAAATTATGAAATCATGGATTGAATTTGTATGATCATATATCATCTGGAGTTTCCCACAATGTTGAAGTCAAATCACCAATGTTTCTATATTTTTAAATAGAAAATTAGTATCTGAAATCATCTCATGTGAACATATGGGATAATCTTATGATAGAACTCGATCTTAACATGACTAAGCAGACAGTTTGGATTTTAGATTCTAATGTAAATTTGATTTAGTGGAAATCAATTATGTTAGTTTGGGACCTGTGTCAACATGGGAATGATCAGAATGAGATATGTTAATGGTGATCTTAGGTTGAGGAGAAGTACTTCAGGCATTCTCTAGTCCGACTTCATGTGGACTTTCTAAGGATATAAATTTTTCATAGTGGGGAAAATATTCCCACCCATGGTGTCTCATTCATAAATTTATCTTTTTATTTTCAAGATATTTTTCAATAGTTATTTAGGCATTTTTATGTAAAATTGTGGATTTTGGCCTAGATAGTGTGGGTTGCATGACTGGTGCATGGTTATTTGAAACAATATTTTAGTCCTCAGAAAACAATGTTTCTTAGAAAGTGGGTCTTTCAAGGTCTCATGACTTGGAACACGACCATGATCTATCCTTAGAATATTGTTTATCCTACACTTAATTTTTTTTAAAAATGTTGAATCAATGGATCATTGTATAGAAGATTGTATAACTAAACTGTGCAGCATGCCAGATATTTTAAATATGATAAATTCAAACTTTTTCCTTACACCATTTGACCCAAATGATATCACTTTCCACATTATTTTCCCTCCAATACCATGAAATTTTTTTACCTTATCTTCTCCAATTAGGGTCATATTTTTTGTTGATGTGAGCTTGGATATTCATGCAAACCCCATTCAATTCCATCTTCTCTTATTCCAAGGCAGATTCCTCCTTTTTTTCTTGGTTTTCATTCCCTCTATTGGTTTTCCGAACTATGTATGGGTATAATATAAAATTTATTATTTGGATAGTGATGTATGTGGTTTTTTCTTTCTTTAACCAGATCGCCTATCTTATTCTCTTGTAATTTACACCCTTTTTGAGTTGGTTTCAAAATGAAATACTGGTGTTTCCATGTTGTTCTATAATTGGATGAGTTAAATATAATTTCCAATATTTTAAAAGAAATTCCTAACATTTTAGTTTTTGACTATTGTTTATTTTCATGATATTTGGTTTGTGTAGAACTCAAAAAAAGGCATACCATTTTTGTGTTTGACTGTAACGGTTTTTTTTGGAATTTGAGGTGTTAGAATAATGGAAGTGTATTGAAATGGTTCGCAATGATTTCAATAATATAATAGAGGACTTGGAGACCCTAGGTATTTATGAATATGGGATAAGGGCTTGTTGGTCAAGAGAGACAACAAGTTGATACCTAGTATTCCTAGTATGATAATGCATCAAAAGTATCTATACATTATAATGATGTTGGGACTACCACTAAATCGTTTATGATAATCACTCTTATGGCCCATTCATGATGAGATATATGGTTATAAATGATCACTAAGAGTATGAGGATTTTAGAACTAGTGTGACCTATCTATTTAGGGTTTGGCCCAAAGGTCTTATGTTTGGTTTACCAACATTTATATCTTTATCAAATTATTTAAATATATTTCATAACAAAACATATTTATAAAATTAAATAGTTTATTTCAGTTAATATGTAATTTTTATTTATTTTATAATGAATATTCATGGAACATAATGTGGGATCCTACTCGAAAAGTGATCTTCCTCTATAGATTTACCCTTTATTTATATGCAGTCTTCATGTTTTCTGTTACATGCAATGAAATTCCATACTATGGGAGCTACATTAGATACTCTTCATAACAGAGTCCCCGATTGGAACATGTTCATGGTGGTGATGTGGTGTGTTAGTCCCTAAATCCACAATGAAGTTGGTGTTCCTTTTACATGTTGTTTTTTATTTTTTGGTCCATTGGGATTTTGATTAAAAATTTAATGAAATATTTAATTATGTATATTCCTCTATGTATAGACTTGTATAGACATTTGTCTTTATTTTTCAATACATTTTTTATGATTAATTTTTACATTGGTATGTTATGTTATTTGATAATGATGTTTAGTAATATTAAAGAAAAATTCAATCCCAATGAGTTCTTCGATCCTAGGATTTTGATTATAGCCCTTGCGGGGTGGGAATTCCCTTTAGATTATGATGAGAGTTGGGAATGAATTGGTTCAGATGGAAGACTGGCCTAGTTCATGACAAGAGAACATTCAAAGAACATTAATCACGAAGAAACAATTTTTTGTTATAATCTCATTATTTATCGGTATTATTTATTATTATGGTTCTCAAGATGATATTTTATAACCAATATTTCAAGGATCCCATAAATTTCCTTCTTCCTTAAATTTTTGGAGGATATAGATCTTCATTTCCTTTTCCTCTCATTAATAACTGTTGAGGACTACAGATTAATTTAAGTAAATTAACATTGTTTCAATCTTCGGTGGAAAATTAATTTTCTTCCATGAACATTTTTTCATTGAATTAATTTAAAGAATGTTTTTAGTACTATCATATGAATGATTAAATTCATTTGATCAAATGTTTGAATTTTTAAAAAATATTTAGAAAAACAATATTTGTATCACTTTTTGAATGGGTTAGATTTTTCATTTTATAAAAAATGTGGAAGGAATAATTATTTTTATCATCATAGACGAAATAATATTAAAATATTCATGACCACTCAATTATTTTATAAATCTTTTAAAATATTCAATAGTTCCTATCAAATAAAATGTTTCAGTTATTTTTGAGAAGTTTTTTGATTTTGAATACATTATTTGAATGCGAAGAGTGTTTTTCCTCGATAAGTGTTCCTATAATCCATTAAAAAAATTTCTAATCTATGATAATATCATTTTACATTACTTATGATTTAATGGGGATATAAATCAATGATACTATCCAATTTATTTCATTATATGTATTCTGATGAAGATGTTTTAAGGAAGATTTTTTGTAACATATTTAATTACCACATGTTAATTACAGTGGGATGAAAAATTTATTTAAAACTAACTATAAATTGTTTTTATAAAATAAAATAGAATGACTGGGAAACACGTAAAACACAACAACCAAACAAAGAAGATAAGGGAACACAATCATGATATGGCTGCTTAGGGGGGTCGAAAGTGATGATGCCTGAAGCATCCCCGAAAAAATCATATTATAGACATTAGAAATATATCCCAAATTTGTGTCTATAATAAATATATTGTACGGACTCCATTTATAGATAAGACATTATAAGCACAATTCGCATCTTACTAAGTATGTTTGTCATGTACCACCTTACTGACAATAATAATGAAATTTCTGATCAAGTAGATCAACTCCAAGGATGTATTGATCAAATATTTTAGAAAATAATCAATCAATGTATAATCTGAGTCCACTTCCCCCACATTAAAGATGATGGTTTTTTACATGAAAATTATTGTAACCAATGCTCTTACATTTTCTCTAATGAAGGACCCCTGGCTGTAATATGTGTAGAAACATATGAAAACTGAACCATAGTTATTTTATATTAGTTCTCCACCTACGATCATCCCAAAAATGACCAATTGGTGGACAATAAATTTCATCCCATGTGTAGGTACCTTCAAATTGACCCATCTACCATGCCTTCTCCTGTTTGTAACAGAATTCATGATGATGTTTGGATTAATATTATAAAAATAACATAACACACCATACCTTGATTTTAGTACTCAATACCATGATCCTCAATTCCAAATTAACCTGGAGATAAATATCAGAGAGCCTACTACCTTTTCACAGCCTTATTTCTACCTTCTCAAAGATTCTAGTGAATTGATTAAAAAAAATAATACTAACATTAAGTTCTAATCCTTGATGTTTGTCTCACTGGAACAAGAATTATATGACTTCATACATAGACTCACAAGTGCCATTAATATTAATCCTCTATTTCATGAAATTCAATATCCCTCTCACACTTTCACTATAAACAAATAACTGCCATGAAGATTCTGAATGGGAGATTTAATAGCAATAACAATGATAGGCCAAGCCCACACCTCTCTTCTGGACATTCATTTTAGTTGGGAGAACATTATATCTAATCATCCACACTAAAAAATAATGACTGATATGTATATATTTAATAAAAACCTTCATATCCCACTCATCATTATCAGTGGATTCATGAATAAAACCAGGATACTCACAACTACTAATGAAATACGAGGATGAGTCCACATAGAGGCATCTAACAATCTTACCCAAAAATGTTATACTTTGATGAGGATACAATTTTACTAGATTGAGAACATATTACAAAAAAAGGAAATAAGGATACCTCTTTTATATAAAAAATAGGATATAGGAATCCCAGAATGAAAATTTGAATGCAAAACCTTTTCGATATCCATAAATTATGATCATCTCACCCCATAGCCCATCAAAAACATCCTTCCATGAAATCTAAATGAACATTCATGAAAATTTCCAACTACGATAAGTTCCATCAATTCCCATCCAATCTCATCATTTCATCCCCAAAATGGTCGCGAATAAAAGAGTCCCACAAATATCAAAGTTTGATAATGTCCCGGAAAAGTGGAGAATGCATAGCTCGCATTGATTCACTCACATTGGGGAGACTAATTCCACCTTCCTTGATTGTCCTTACATGATGGATCCACGAATCCCAGTGATGGTTTCCTTGATATTTATCATCCCACATAAGGTTTTTTAATAACTTATCTAGCTTAAAAATATTTTCCTTTAGGGGCATGATCATTTAAAGAATGTTTATTGGAAAGGATGATAAAATAGATCTGATTAAGGTAATACACGAACTAAAAGAAAAAAACATGTAGTTATAATTAAATTTTTTTCTATTTTTCCTATTGATAATACCATTGAAATGGACTTTTTTTTAAATATTTTATAGATGGGGGAAACAATATATCTAATTGGGATATAACAATTTTTCACACCAATCATATTTGGAATTAAATTGATATAACCGAAAATGAATATTTTGGAGACATAAAAACATCCTTTCCACATATTGACACGTTTACTGAATAGAGTTCCATAAATTTTTAGGATATACATCATTCTGTTAAGATATTTTGTCCTAAAATTTATAACAAAATTATGTCATTGAAAAACATAAGATGGGATATAAGACATCTCTCACATTTGATTTTAATGGGATAAATTACCTGGACACTAATCCTCATTCGGGGATCCATTAGAGAACCTACTATGTGAGGATAAACATATTCATATATAAGGGATCGCCTTGTCTCATACCACACATGGTTTTGAAAAATCCAATTATCCTTACCTTCAATGAGACAAACTGCCATGGAGAAGAACACCACCCTAATCAAATATATTAGATATATTCCTAAAAAACAAATTCAATTATTGCTTGAATAATAGACCACCATTAAGTTCTCTTATAGGGTTTTTCCATGCCCACTTTGATTTTCGCATTAGATCCAATATAATTTTTTTATATTTCAGTAACCATTTTTTGGGATATTCCCATATCCACATGAATACTTTTTATGTTGAAAATACAATGATGTTCCAATGAAATCGTATGACAAATTATAATATTGAGCCTCTTATTATATAGGCTGGAATGAATTTTCTGGGAAAAGTTACAGTGGAAAATGGGTATAAACTGGATAATAGATGAGGGATATTTGACAATATGAATGAAGAAAACACTGCAGGAATAAGTATCCATATTTAAAGACTCTCCCCTAAAAATCAATCATCTCTTTTTTGACATTCTCTTGGATAGTGTCAAAGGTCGCAAAATAGAATGATCTAGGGGACACATTGAGCCCTAGGGAGATCTCTTATTTTATGATAATCATAATTACTTTAATATCATTAAAATATTGAAATGTAGTCAGTATAAAATCATCTTTGACTTCTAAAATCTTTAAGATGGGGTCCAAAAACTCATCTTCCCCATCACTCCTAATATAATTCACATAAGATTCATTAGACCGTACTAATATATTTTTGATGTACTACAAGGAAACATTTACATCACCAATAATATCTATAGTGAAATATCTATCATATTACAATATATTGACCCCCTTATTCAACCTCTTCTCTTCAATGCATGATTGAAAAAATGAAGTGTTCTTCTTCCAGTCCTTATGCAAAAAACACAATACTTTCACTGAACACTATATCAATTTCCATTAATTCTCATAGAGAATGTCTTGCTTCTCATTTAAGGATAAGATAATATCATCATATAATCTATATTGTATCCTATATTCCATATTCTTACCATCCCCTATTAATTTATCCAGATTATGGATATCATCATATTTTAAATCCAGACACATTTTAATTTCTTTTTCTGGCCATTATAGTTTCCAAAATGTAAAATATCAGTGGATCCTTTCTCTGGATGATCCCATGAATCTTTAATCGTTCTAATAAAACCTGTATCTTCTTATTAGAATTTATTGTAATAGAAATAAGTTAGATTTAATTCATATTTCTTTATATTAACCATTATTAGAATGTGGCCAAAGATGATCCTAGACACATGATTGAATATGAAAATGGTGATGATATCCATGATTTGAATATTGGATTACAATAGTTTAGGTGACTCTAGATTTGGCAAGCTCTTTTTTGGTTATTCCACTAATTCTACTTATATCCTGATAGGCTCTCATCTTGAAGACCATTAGAATCCTAATAATTAGGAATCTAATGCACAGCTATGCATTCATAGAGAACTACTCCTGAATTCTGTAAGGAATATGCTGTTACATTAAAATGTCACCAATAAGCCATGGAAAATTGTTTGACATAAAGAAATTGAGCTACCACCATAATAGAGATCTCTCTAAAACCTGACAACTATAATATAAAAATGAAATCTTGAAATCCTACACTCTTATCTAATATGGGCTCAAATACGTTGAGGTGATTCCTCTACCATTTAAATGATGAATTCATGTTTCAAGAAAATATATATATTGTTATTACATTGATTAGAATTTACGCAGTTTAGAAAACTCATCAGTCTACCAAATTACGTAATATGTTTTGAACCATATTTCGCCTTTATAATAAAAACGATCAAAACCTCAGAGAGATACACCTTATTCATCATTAAATAACACATGAACCAAGAAACCAAACCTCGAGTGTTCTAATTAGTTATTGAGGTCATTAAATAATAGGATATATGTCCTTGATGAAAAGAGATTTTTCCTTCCAAACTGAATCAAATTGTGAAAATTCACTCACTCTGGATTGAATAACTAGACTACATGTCTCCGAAGGGGACATATGTATAACACTACTTCCCAACATTTCCAATGAATTTCTGGAATTCATCCGAGCAACATTTAACTCATACAATAATAGAAATGTGTTGGAGGAATTATTCGAAGGAGACTATGAAAGAGATAGAAGCCCCTTTGAGAGCATATAGATCTCTTTTATGCTAAATTTTTTATTGAAACCTACATAGAATGAATTTACATTAATGAAATTTGAATCACCCAGCAATTCAAAACTATTTGATAAACGAGTCTGTGATGCTTGTGGTAAAAAGGAATCCCTTGTGAAAACAAATATACTATATTGATTCATTTTGGTGATTATCTAGATGCCCAAATCCCATTGAGAAATCAGGATGGAAATACCATTATAAAAGTGATGACAACTACATTAGGTGAGTGGTCCAAAACTAAGAATAAATGAATATTAGGCACACCATGCATAATCGAAAACCCCTAAGGTTGAATGTAGTGAGAAAAATAGGGGGAGGAAATAGTGGAAAATTTGACATCTAGGATTGAAGTATATTCATTGATTTAAAGCATTAGTAATTTTTATTATCAACTCACAATGTAGATACATGATATTAAAAATTGACTTCATTCCATCATCCTTCAATTGAGTGTTAGATGAAGAGTGTACTATGAATAACAATACGTTAAATTGTATTATATATGAATAATTTTTTTATCCTAAATAGGGATCTATATAAGATAAATCAATTCTCAAGAGTATATATTATATGTTAGAAACATAGTTAATTTCAATGGTGCAGAATAAGTGAATATTGGAAAGAAACTACAACATCAAAGAAGATAAAGTGTTATATCTAATTTACATTATCTATTTTAGATTATGTAACTTTAATTATAAATGAAGTATATATTCCAATGTAATTTAAATTTTAGGTGACAAAATTGTTTGAAATAATGATTTGTAATGAGATGATGCATTTTTATGTTTCAAATTTTCTTAATAGAATGATTATATATTCATTTCTGAAGATATGTCTATCTAATAATATTAGATTATGTTTTTAGGGGGGACTAAAAGAATATATAAATATAAATTTTAATGGTAATAAATCTATGAATGGATAAAAAATTAAATTTTATATTACGTATTTTTTAAGAAACCAATTGGGAGTTTTCTCAAAATGATATCCTCATGACCAGATGTAATGTTTGGTGTCACATTATATGGAATATTTAAAAATACACCAATATAATAACATATAAACTCTAATAATAAAATAAACTAGATCCTATAAATCCTCCATTAATTATGGTTTATATATATATGAAATTCAATGTTCGATAATTTATTATTTGTTGTTATGGATTATTAATAAAATTTCATTGATTGAAGATAAATTATGGATGTAGTTTACATTCAATGATAATGATATGTGAAATGGACCAAAAAATTGATTAAATTGGGTAATTCATAGGTGCACAATGTTTTTATAACTCAACCAAAAAACCCATTTTTTTAATGAAATTTCAATTGGAAGGTCTGAATGTGGATGCAATGTTTCTAGAACTCATGGGTTGTGATAATAAAATTTACATTACTTTTTTTAATAAATCACTTTTTGGATTATCACTCAAAACTCATATTTATAATCATGACTTTTATAAGTGAATTGGTGAATCATGGGGTTTTGATGTCAGATTTTGTTCTAAGAATAAATAAAAAAGAATATTTTTTCATTAAACCCCTAGAAAAAGATTCATTTAAAAAAAGGTTAATGATAGATATTTAATCATAATCTAATCTAGGATAATGTTTGGTGATTCAAATACTTCTCTCACTAATTCATTAGGATTTTTTATGTTAGAGAAATATATCATAAATACATTTCTGTTACATTACTTGTAGAATTTTCATAATTTTTAAGGGAATTATTTATGAAGGGGGATACAATTATAAGGTATGAATTAAAAATAAATAAATTAAACTAATTAATGGATGAATAACTTATTTTTGAGGAATAAATTTAATATTAGTTTTTAAAACTGTATATTTATTATTTCAATTTATGTGTATTTATGCTCGAGAACTTTGTAAAGTGTTAAATGGTTTTTTTCATTCGTGAATGATATTGTTAATTGAAACATGTGCGATCAGTTTTTAGGAACAACGACCTCAAAGTATGTTTGGGTTAATAAAATTGAAAACATTATTATTATATTTCATAGTTTTTTTTCAATTATTGAAAATAATTATAGAGGCATTGAAAAAATTAATAATGATTTATAATTATGTTAAAAGTGTAATTTATGTTCAATGACTGCAAAAATGAAGTTTTTAATGGTTGAAAAAAAATGAAATTATGATAATTGTTGATACTAGTATGTTAGTATATATTTATATATTCAATTAGTTTTGGAAATTATGAATGAACCCCAATACTATATGTTTCATGATATTGACGATTATTAAAGTGAAGATCAAGTGGATATGGTTTATAGATTTTTGTTTCGATTTTTTTCAAGACATTATTTATTTTATCAATCATATTTGAACCCAATTGATTTATAGTAGTTCAATCTAGTATATTTTTATTTGGATTTCTATAAGAGTTATAAGGTTCTTAAAAATCAAGGATTCTTATTATTACTATTTTGTGGAGAAATGATGTGAAGGTGGCTTCTCAGTTATATGCATAGTATCAAATCATACATGGTTATTTTTTAGGAAGAAAAGAATATATATTTCTCTGGAATTGAGAATTACAGTGTATTTGGTTCTATTTAATGATATCAAAAATATTCAATGGTGCAAAATAAAAAAATTGATGTTTCATTTAATGAAGAGAAATGGGGATTCCAACATGAGAAAATGATTATTAACAATTTTTATATGATTGAATTTTTTTTACATAGTTGATGTAGGAATATAAAAATATCATGAAGAGTTATTTTGGTTCAATGATAAACATATAAAATGAGAAGGAAATTCTATTAGATAATGTCTTGCGAAAATAACATGATGGATGTGTGGTTTCTTTAGCAATGAAAAAGCATAATTTATTTCACAATATATTATTACATGTTGTTTTGAGAAGAAAAATAAACATTAAATGAATATTTTTTAGGTAAGTTAAATTACATCGATGAAAGAGCTGTTCCAAGGTTAATATTGAAGTATTGGAGTTTATTCGATGCTAGTATCTAAACAAGGTGTGGTGTGTATATTAAATCCAGGTATAAAATGTTTAAGAATGACTATGTTGTTCCAAAAGGAATGGTATAACATAGATTAATCTAAAATTTATTTCATATATATAATGGTGTTATTTGAAAAATAGTTTAGACTGTACATTCAATAAAATTCATGGTGCTTGAACAAAAAAGTCAGAATATATGTTGTGGTTAACCTAAATAGTGTGTGATTGGATTATATTTTTAGAATTCATGTTATTTCATGGGTTGGCTAAATTAGTAACACATGTGACCACATTAACATATTATCAATGTCCCTAAAATTCATCTAGGGGTTGATAAAATTTTAGGGGTTCTATATATTCTTGACATGATGCTAGAATAGTTGAATTTCTTTTATTAATTTAATTTCTTTTTTGTAATTCTTATGTTAATGAATTTGAATATTTTTTCCCCCCTTAAAATGTTATATAATTTGATTATAATAATAATATTTATTGTGTATGTATAGTGGGTATTCTTAAATGATACCTTTAATAAGAAGGGAAGATGGGTAATATGAGGAATAGTAAGCACAATGGAAACATGATGGAAGTCTATTCAAGTAGAAGACATTATTTCTTATTATTTCACATATTATCTTATATTATTTTAGAAAAGACTACACAAGATATATATATATATATATATATTTAATATCCTGACTTCAAGATTAAATCCTACATAATATATTTACCATGTTGAAAATACTAGATTGAGTGATAATAGGTTTTACTATATCATGCCAAGGTTATACCCATTCTATTGGATAGACAATTATGTTTGTGCTACAAAATTAAAGGGAATCCTGAATATTGATATTGTAACTCAAATTAATAAGTGTAAAATATTTTTTTAAATGAAAACTATAAATGAAGAGATTTTACCAATTCCCCTACCCCTTTTCGAAATTTCATTATTTTGTGGGTCTTTTCCACTTACCTCCAATAAGCCGCATGTTGGAGACATTCACTATAGATATAATAAAGTAATAAATTAGGTATTTAATACTATTATTAAATGGGAGAAATTAAATCCATCCATTTACATGAAACACCGTAATAATAATAAATCCCAAAAAAATAAATTTTTTATTTGAATAAATTATCAACTAATTATAAGTGCTCCAAAATATAAAAACATTAAAATAAAGGTCTATAATAGAAAGGCATAAAGTACCCTAAAACTTCCCTTCATCCAAATAATAAGTTATTAAGGATCCAAATAATCTACAATACCATCAATAAAATCCTTATAATAATATATACATATAGTGGTGAGAAATATATATATATACATGTATTAAGTGGGATCCTCAAATAACACCCCAAGCTTTTATATAATATTTTTTAGCATAAATTAAAATATTTGATAAATTTTTTATACTAAAATTAATTTTAGTCTTGAATTACAGGAAATGTAATTTTTTTTTGATATGTAACACTCAGTTATCAAGTGAGACACACAACATTGAATTTTATCAAAACCATGGTATATTATAAGTATAGTTATTTAAATAAATTCATTATAACCTATCAATTAAGCATTGGTATATGAATATTAATAACTATTTTCACAAATTAAAAATAATGGTATTATACAATGAAAACATAATGATAAAAAAGTACATTATTTTTAAAAAACAATTTATATATTTCAAAAATACTATTTTCTAAATAAATGATTTTTTACGCACAATAATAAAATTAATATTCTTTTTTTAAAATAAATTTTATAAAATAACAATAATTTATGAAATCATAATATCAAAATTATATTAGGGTGGGGTTTTGGTAAATTTTGAAATTATTTCAATTTTTTATTAAGAGTGGATAATAATAAATTTTAATTGAAAACATAATTTTCGTTTAAATTATTTATAACATAAAATATTTTTCTGAATTAGGTTTTAAAATAAATATTTTTCAATTATACATATATTAATATATTTTAAGTTTTTTGAATCTTTTTCATGTTGAATTTTGATATAAAATCATTTCTAATTATTGATCATTTTCCCGTTAAAAACCTACTTTCTTGACACATCTAAAGGATAATTTTTTAATTAATTTGTTTGACCAATGTGAATGCAATTAGAAAAAAAATTGAATAAATATTTTGAATGATTATTATAATTATTTTCTAATATGGTGAACATAATTGTTTTTAGAAAAATTAATAGTAAAACCATTAAATTTTATTTTTTAACTTATAGTTGAAATGGATTTATTGGGTGTTAAAATAATCATTTAACATTTAAAATTAATTATAAAATTAAAATGAAACTATTTTCTATAAATATTTACCCATTATAATGTCTTATCTTAAAATTTGAGCTATTTTTGACCTTTTCACATTTTATAAACATGGGAAAATGTTTTATATTAAAAAAATAACAAGTTTTCCACTCCCTTCACCTATATATGGCCAATCAATAACCACTCGTCTTGACATTACCACTACATATTTGTTGATAAAATACCTATATAAATTATTGTAAAATTTCCTCCACTTATCATATTAACCTTATTTTTTAATGAAATCCAACATATAAGGCTTTTGGTGCAATCATATGAAGGAAGCTCGATGTAGAGGTAATGTTAATCAATAAGCATTTTTGTTTTATATATTACTAAAAAACTATTATTTTAATATCATAATGATAAAATAAAACAAGTATCTTAGATATTTTAATTTTTTTAATATATAGTAATCACCTACAACTATCTCAATGTCTATAAAATGGGTTATGAAATCAATGTTTCTGTACACAGTAGACTACAGTCTCATGAATTAATGTCATTCGTTTTTAATTTTCCACCTATAATGAATAGTAATAATTATCATTTTACTTTTTATATATTATATTTATTATTTTATTATATCCATTTAATTTATATTTCACACATTTCTTCAAACATTCTATTTTTTGGGAATATGATAGCATTGTTCTGGTGTACGACAGACTTCCACCTTATGAGGAGTTGTAATTCATTCATTCATTACATGGAACGTATTAAAGATTGTTCTAATGAAAATATGTGATATATATGACATAAAATTTATTCTTTAATGAAAATATATATGATTTAACTTTCTTCAATTCAATACAAAAATAATGGAAAAACGTTCATTAGTATGTATGGCCAATTTTCTGTATGAAAATTGCCTTTTCATTTCATAAAATTGAATTTTACGGATTAATATAAGTAAAGATTTACAAAAAATATATTATATTTATATCATGGTAAAAATAATTTAGATAATGAAATCGTGATCTTTTTAATTGGACCAAGAAATATAAAAATTATATATATGTGGAACATAAAGTAGTTATTTATAAAACATGACATTAGCTTGTACTTTTTAATTAAGGGTTAATTAATGGTCATAAAAAATCATATATGTTATGATATATTGGATTATGGTTATAAAATAAATTTAATAAAAACTTATATTTTTTATGCAAGAGGGTGAAACATGTACAATGTAAATCAAGACTTATGGAAATGGATTTTTGTGACAAATTTCTTTCTTGGAGACATATGTTACATGTTGTCCCTATATTCATATATGAGGTGATTATTAGAACCATTTTACATGTAATATTATGAATTTATCATTCATCGTTGTCATGACCCATCCCCCAGGGCTCGTGTCGTGACTACCCTAAGCCTGCCCTCCATAGGACAGGGGCTGGTGACTATCACCAAAGGTGTAATTCCCTAAAACTGGGAAGTCATTGCCTATATATCCAGTAAATGCGCTCAACAGAGAAAACAAATTGATACAAAACACTAAGTAAACTTAATAAAAAAGGAGTGATTAAAAGTAAAAGGGGCTATAAATACAACGCCAACTGTATAGTACAAGGAACTGGAATTTCAAGTACAACCGAAAAATGGAAAAACAGATGATGGTTCGTCCTCTAGCATTCCTACTTGAAGGATAGGTACAGATTTCCTCCTCAGCACTCAACATCAGTCAGACTCCTCCGTATGCCGACTTGTTGTAAGGTCCACCTCCGGGTACCGTCCAGTCCTGGTACACTCAGTCTTAGTCAGTGATGTTCATCATCTTAATCCAAAACAACAAGGTGTGGGCATAGCCCATGCATGGGTGATAATAACGATACTCAGTATGTACCTCAAGACCCTCAATGTCTCCCAAATCCTCCAAGGATAAACAAAAAAGTAAGAATTCAATAGGTAACCCTACATAGATATTATCCCATACATATAACAATGTTATTAAGTAATCTCCTCAATCATGAAGAAAACACCAAAATACTAACTTATATCAACCAGGACGTTATTCACATTATCAAAACCTCGGCTGTTGGAGAACTCCTGGTTAATCGAGTAAAGTGGGTATATTGTGTCACACAGAGGCGCATCCCACTAACCTTGGATAGCTGAGGTACTCCTCTTGTCGATTACCATGGGTCTGATGTGTCACATAGAGGCACTCCCCATCGTGCATCTACAGCCACACCTAGGAACTTCCACTCATATCCTATAGAGGTACTCCTCTTGTCGAGTACCGTGGGTCTGTCGCGTAACCAAGAACGCTCCTCCATCGTGGGTCTGCCGCCACAACCATGCACTTCCTATTGGGTTAGTAGACTCTCTCCAAGTCAAATGGTTAGCAGTCGTCAGGTCGCAGCCATCTAGTAGATCTCTGCACTCTACTCGCTTGTCACTGGAGGGATCTGCTCCACGGGCTACTGGTCGATACTCCAACTGTCACGAAGTCCCACGAAGAATTATTTCAATGGTCTTACATGTCATGAGGGTCTCAATGCAACAGACAGTGCATCAATCAGACGCTCGGTCTCTGTGTTATTATCCTTTTAGTCCCGGGGGCCCAGTATGATTCATGCACAATTCGACCTAACTGTATCTCAACTATACCCCAAACTCGAGTGGGGTATACTCAAAGGTACCATCATGATACAAGATTACCAATTCCATTGACGGTTCGTCAACCGAATGTCCCGTGCGAAATATATGGAAAAAAGAAAGTAAATGGGTCATAGTGGGCGAGACCCGTTGGGTCTGGCCTAGCCCGTTGGGTTCATCCTGGCCCACTGGTCCTTGCCCAGTATACCACGAGGGGCTACGATGGGCCGCAGGGGTGAGGATCGGCCACAGGTCAGTGTGAGGGAGGTTCGGCACGAAGGGCTCCGTGTGGGCAACTCGGCCCGGAGGGCGCCACGAGGGCACTATCTAGTTCGATCGAGGCACTCTGAGGGGTTCTGAAGGCCGACTCTGCCAGGGTTCCATGAGGGGCGTGGGAGGTTGGCTCGATCGAGGCGCCAGGAGGGCATGGGAGACTGGGGTGGCTGAGGCACCATGAGGGTCGTGTGAGGCCGGCTCGGCCGGGTCGCCGTGAGGGTTATGGGAGGTCGGCTCTTTCGGGGTGCCGTGAGGGCGTGGGATCGGCCATGGGCTCAAGATACCAGAGGCAGGTGTTGTCGTGGAGGCTCGGAACGGTTCCAGAGGGCCGCGGTGTCCGGCACCGGTTCGGCTGGCAGACAGCGCAGTCGGGGCGGCTCGGCCTGGCCCGGGGTGGCGCGGCCAGTAGGGGGGAGACCACGTGGGCGGTTCAGAAGCCAGCATGTGGGGCGGTTTGGCCCGATGCAGCGGACCCGATTCGGTCGGGGCGACGCGGGGGTGTCACAGGTCGTGGAGGTCATGGGGGTGACTTGGTCATTGCCTTCTTCAATTTCATTGATGTTGTCATCTTCCTCCGTCTCGAAGAACACCACAAAAGAGAACAACATAGGGGACGGTCCATGTTGGTTTGGTCCACACCATCCGTGTTTAGGGTTGTAGAATTTGGATAACATGAACGAAGAAAAAAAAACCTCCCGTAACGATTAATCCCAAAACCCGCAAAATGAAAAAATATGTGAATCAAATAGTTAGAAGTTGATTTGTGTTCTTTGTTTTATAATGAAAGAATCAAGGGTATATAAAATCAAACACAAAAATACCCTACCTTGTTCGTTGTTTGTCGATGTTGGTGTGAAATAGCGGATGTCGATTCATTGTAGATGAACACATTATACGTCAGAGGAATCTCTAAGAAAGAAAGATGAAGTCGAGGTCGAGGTTGTTCTTCGTAAGAGGAATATGTTCTTTATTCGAAGGAGAGGTTGTTTCATTGGTGATATATTTTCTCTCAAAAGATCATTCCTCTTTTGGAAACAATAGAATAGGTATCCCATGATAATAGATTATAAAATCTATTAGGTCCTTAGCATAATATTAAAAATGGATTAAAAAATTTAATTGATGTGTTGGCTCAATTAATTAATGGGTAGGATTTGGCATAATTAATGGCATGTGCATTGGCATAATTATTTTGGAGGAGGTCAAGAGGCTCTCCCTCATTTATGAGGGAGTTGAGAGGTTTTCTTCAATTAAAAAGGGGGTGGGTTGTTTAGTCCCAGGTGGTCCCCACCACCATAACATCTCGTGGGAGGATAGGTTCAGGTGGGACCCACCACCATAACCTCACAAGGGAGGATATGGTGGGGTGGTCCCCACACTGCAACTCCCACATTGAGGTATAGTTCCAGTGGACCCCTATTACAACTTCTAAATGGGAGGTTACAATAGATAAAATAAAATAAAACATTTGTTTGTTTTTATCTTATTATTTCCCCAAAAAAACCCAAAAAATAACATCCACCCTCGACTAACTGTCGTCGAGTTGAAAGTCTTCCTAAGCAAAAACTGGTGCTGCGAGTTCAACTGTCCCCTTGGATTTAAATTCTATGCATCAGTTCAAAATTTTGAAAAACCCACTAGAACGTTTACTGAATGTACCCGAAAAAAATTCATAAATTGATTCCAGGAACAACAGGCCTCGGAATAACACACCATCAATTTTCCTAGACTCATAAAATTCCAATTTAATTAAAAAAAATTCATGGAAATTATGGGTATTTACATTCTCCCCAACTCGGGGATCTACGTCCCCGTAAGCCTCAAATCATACTAAGGTAACAAGTGGGGGTACTAAGCACGCATCTATGCCTCCCACTCCCATGTGTTATCCTAGAGATTCAAGGGATTTCATTGAACGTGCACCCGAGGTAGCGACCATTCATGAAGGACCCGATCCTTTCAATCCTCAATATCAAATGGAACCTCCATAAAAGTTTCCCCATCATCGACATCCAAATCAATGTGGTCGATGATGTGAGCATGGTCGTTCACATATATCCTCAGCTAGGATATGCGGAAGATGTCATGCACCTGGTGCATCTAAGGTAGAAGAGATTACTGGCATGACATCTCACCCACTATTCTGAGAAACTGAAAAGGTCAAATTATTCTTGGAGATAACTTGCTGATATGGCCAAATTTTTGCAAAACCTGTCGAGGTGAGACCCGTTGAAACACGTGGTCACCATACATGAACTCTAGAGGTCTCCATCTCCTATCAACAAACGAATTATTCCTTATCCTTGTAGTCTTCATCGGTTACTATATGATCTGAAATTTATCTGTAGTAGTCCATACCATCTCTCATCCCACTAGTGCTGACTCCCCAAGGTCAGTCTAGCACAAAGGTGATATGAAAGTCGCACACACAACGCCTAAAAAGGATCCATCCCTATGGTGGAGTGATATATATTGTTGTATGAAAACTCCACAAAAGGTAAGTGATCCTCTCAGCTATAACTGAAGTCGAGGAAACACGCACATATCAAATCCTCAGGTTATGAATGGTCCCTTCAGTCTATTCATCTGTTTGAGGATGGAAGGCAGTGCTCAAATGAAGCTATGTCCCGAAAGCCTCTTGCAACCCCATTCATAGCCAGGAAGTAAAATGTGCATCAATATTAGAGACATTCGACAAAGGTATTGTATATAGTCACACAATCTCTTACACATAGAGGCGTCTCAATCTCTCTACTAAACCCTACTCTCTAATCGGTAGGAAGTGGGCCAACATGGTGAGTCGATGGACGATCACCCTAATCAAGTCATGTCTCCTAGATATACGTGGAATAATCATTACAACGTGCATGGATATCCCATCCAACATCCACTCTCGGACCTCTAAGGCTGAAACAAGCCTGCTAGTACCTGATGCTCCGCCTTCACTTTTTGAAATGTGAGGCATTGAGAGACAAACTCTACATCTTATTTGTTCATTCCTGGCCACCAGTGCTCTCGTCGGAGGTCTTGGTAAATATTCACCACTCTTGGATGTACCGCTAAGGTGGATGTGTGGAACTCACTCAACACATCCTCCTGAAATGACCCTGGTACCATTGTATGCCCTCTGAATAGGATGATGTGGACCCCACCTTCAAAAATTCTATTAGGTACTTATCCTATGGATATCGGATCAAGTCGTGTCTCACTGTTAGAATCCCCATACTGTGCCTCCTGAACCCGCTGATGATGTGTGGGAGTGACTCTAAGAGACTGAATAAAAGCTGCACAAAGGATATCAACAAAGTGGCTAGATGCTGCATCGCATCTCCTGACAGTTGTATACCAGTTCTCCTCTTGATTGCATCTTCAACAACCATCCCATTATTAGGAGTATATACTATCTCGAAGTCATAGTCCAGGAGGAACTCAATCCAACGTCGTTGTCTTAGGTTCAAGTCCTTTTGAGCAAATATATACCTGAGACTCCTGTGATCCGAGTATAAGGTAAAATGCTCTCCCATCAGATAGTGCTACCACACCTTTAAGTCGAAGACCACTGCAGCTAACTCCATGTCATGCGTAGCATTATTTTTCTCATGTTGTCTCAGCTGTCGAGAGCCATATGTGATCACTACTCACTCCTGCATCATGACATATCCAAGTTTGGTCCCTGATTCAGCGTAGTACACTACGTACCCTACTCCATCCTCTGGATGCCTCAGGATAGGGGCAACAGTCAGCCTCTACATCAGCACCTGATAGCTCTACTAGCATCTCTCCGACCACACGAAGGGTTTCCTCTTCTTCGTCAAGGATGAAAGGGGTGCTGCAACTCTGGATAAATCAAGCACAAACCTCCGGTAGTATCCAGAGAAACCCAAGAAACTTCATACCTCTGTCACACTCTTGGGTGGCTCCCAAGAAAGTACCGACTCAATCATTACTAGATCCACTCCATCTCCTACCTCTAAAGTGTCATGTCCTATCAAGTGAATCTCTCTGATCCAGAACTAGCACATCGCCATCATACCATAATGATGATGCTCTCGGAGTGCGTCCAATACTACCTACAAATGATAGGAATGATCATCCTCAGTAGTCGATTTGATCATAATGGCATCGATGAAAACTACGACAAAGAGATCAATGTATGGCTGAATGATCATGTTCATGAGTCCCATGAACACTATTGGAGAGTTAGTTACGTGTAATGACATAACCAAGAACTTACTGTGTCCATACCGACCTCTGATGGTCATCTTTAGCACATCTTCATCTCAACCTCTGAGGTGGTGATTGCCTGATCTAAGGTCTATTTTTGAGAACCACAATGCTCCATTCATCTGATCAAAAATATCGTCAATCCTCGGAAGTGGGTATTTGTTATTCACGAACTCTTGGTTCAGGCACCAATAGTTAACATAAAGCATCATGCTCCCATCCAACATCTTGGTGATCGGAATTGGGGCTGCCCAAGGTGAAACACTTGGAGGGATGAATTCCATCCCCTGTAAGTCCTCTAACTGTACCCACAACTTCTGAAGCTCCGTGCGAAGCCATCAGATACAATGGTGTAGATATCAGTGTCATTCTGGGGTAAAAGTCAATGTAAAATTCCACCACTATTCGAAAAGGTAGACCTAGGACATCATTAGGAAAAACTTCTTTATGGTGGTCGACCACTTCAGTATAATATATACTCTCCACATCAATAGCTCAGGGTTAAATCTAGCCAACTGATTAGTGATAAGTTGCACTATCCTCCATATAAGTCCATCTTGTGCTGCAAAGGCTTCCTTCTTTCCAGTAAAGGTATAACTGGTCCCATCCATGTGGACACATCGTACATTTTGTATAATATAGTCAATCTGAGCATGGACTGTAGATAACCAGTCCATTGCCAAGATGAAATCGTAAGGCCTTGATGCCACTACTTGGAGATCCCAACTGAAGGTCTCACCTCTTAGAATAAGCTCACACTAGTGACACTAGTGTGTATTCGTCGAATCTACTCCATTAGGAGTCTATAGCCCTATGGATCGAGGCAATGGATCCATCAGGATCTCCGAAATCCGAATGAGGGGAGCGATAATGAATTATTGACTCGAACCTGTGTATATAAGTACTACAACTATGTTGGAGTAGATAGCAATCATACCTCAAATCATCTCTAGAGCACCATGATAGTATGCCTCAATTGCTTTGATCTGAGATTTGACCTATTCAACAGCTCGATGTGGTCGTGGTGGACCTTCTGATGGTGGTGGCAGTAACACCTCAAGATTTCCCCCACCGCCAGCTGCACGACCAACTCCTCTGCCATGACCGTCTGCGCCCTACAGAACGCCTCGATCGAATCTATGTCTTTGCCTGTGTAGTCATTTGACCTCCTGATGATCATCCGAACAGTGGGTCGGGTAGTCACGAGCTATGTGACCCTTCCAGCCACATGCGTAACACTCCCACTCCTGACATGTCTATCTTCACTTTGGGTGCCCTGCACTACCAATCCTGAATCATACAGTCTTCCACCTATAGATCTAGACCCCATGGACCACTATGACATTTGATTGATGCTAGCTATGAAACACTCTACTACATGTCGACTGGGGGTGTATATCGCTGCTGGAGACTACTTAGAAAGGAAACTCTCCACTAGTTGGGCTCTCTCTAACACCCTCGCCTCCATCAAGATGTTGTGTGTGATCACTGAAGACCTGATCACCTGCCTGAGTCCCTACTCGAACATTCAGGCCCTGAAGAATGAGTCTCGCACGATATCAGTGGAGTAGCATGAGAGGTCTGTGAACCTCGTTTAGTACTGAGATACAGTCATGCTACCATGATGCAGATCAAGTAGTTCATGTATGCGCACTGTGCAAAGAGTCGCTAAAACATAATCTTCCCGAAACAGGCTCTCAAAGTCTACCCAGAAAAGCATCACCTCGTCATGCACCTGGAGAATCATGCTCTAGCATCTGCCCATTGATTCTTGTAGAAATATGGCAGCATGTATCACCATGTGGTCGGTTGGTGTCCCTATCTGTCGGATGACTCTCACCACAGCCTCCAGCCAAACCTCAGCCACATGTGGGTCCATATATCCCCTGAACCTAGTAGGCCTCTGGCGTTCAAACTCATGAAATGCGCTCAAGCGGTGTGCACCGTCTATTGTTGTGGCTGGTGGAATTGGTGTCCCAATGGGGAGTGGTACCACTAGTGCCTCCGCTGAAAAGGGCCTTTCACCGAGGCCTCGTCACTCCGTGGGCTATCTATGCATTCAGCTCTTGGATCTCTAGCCGACTATCTACAGGGAGGAATCTTGAAAAGAAACATGTGCACTATGATTAGATGTTATGACTGGTGAGCTGACCTAGTTGAGCTGACATAAAGAAAACTTTTGAAAACCCACACATAATCAGTATTTTCTTGCACTGAGTCAGAAATTACATGTTAGGGTTCTGGTGTATGGATACGTCGGTAGTCGCACCATCACTAGACTCCCAAAACTGAGAAGCACAACCACTACACTTGACATTATTGCTTCATTGAAATGAATGATTAGATTCCCATGTTCTCTGGTAGAACTGGATGCTTTGATACCAATTTTTCACGAACCGTCCCCTGGGGCCCGTGTGATGACTACTCCAAGCCCACGTTCCATAGGCCAGAGGCTGGTGACTAACACAAAAATAATAATTCCCTAAAACTGGAAATTCATTGCATTTATATTTTGAAAATTCACCCAAAAGAGGACACGTTTGGATACAAAACACAAAGTAAAATGTATAACAAATGTGTGTAGAAAAGTACAGGGTGCCAGAAATACAAGCCCAACATTATTGTACAATGATCTGGAATTACAAGTACAACTATGTAATGGAGAAATAGCTATTGGATTGTCCTCTGTGATTCCTACCTTAAGGGTATGTATAGATAGCCACCTCATCAATCTATGTCTGTTAGTCTCCTCCGTGTACTGAATCATCATAAGCTCCATCTCTGGGTACCATCCATTCCTGGTACTCTCAACCTCATCTAGCACTGTCTGTCATCTGCATCCAACACAAAAAGGTGCGGGCATAGCCCGTGCAAGGGTGAGTATACCAATACTCATTAGGGACCCCGTGTGTCACGACCCGTCCCCCGAGACCCATTTTGTGACTACCCCAAGACCGTCTTTCATAGGACAGGGGCTGACGACTAGCACCAAAGGTGTAAATCCATAATCTGGGAAGGCATTGCCTTTGAAACTTGAAAACACACACAATAGAATACAAGAAAGAAGAAAAACACTATGTAAAACTATATACAAAAGAGTGCAGAAAGTTGAAGGGACAGAATACAAGCCAAAAATGAAATTACAAGTAAAACTAAAAGACAATTACCACATAAGAAGAGTAAAACAACTGTTGGTTCATCCTCCGGGACACCTACTTGAAGGGTAGGTATAGATAGCCTCCACAACACTCCATGCTTGTCAGTCTTTTCTATGTACCGACACGTCGTATGGTCTACCACCTGGTACTGTCTAGTCCCGGTACTCTCATCCTTAGTCAGTGATGTCCGTCATCTTCAACCAACATAATGAGGAGCGGGAATAGCCTTTGCAGGGGTGAGTATAACAAAACTCAGTAGGGACCCCGACACTCTCGTGGTCTCACAAATATAAACAAGGATAAAACAAAACGTAAGAAATCAACAGATAACCCACTTAGGTATATTCACATACATATACTTAAGTTGTTAGGTAATCCATCGCAATGATGTGGAAGATAGAAATGTTACTGACTCAACTCAACCATGATTTTTATTTCACATTATTGAATCCTTGGCAGCTGGAGAACACCTGATCAATCGAGTACAATGGGCCTGTTGTGACACCGAGGTGTTTCCCACTAACCTTGGACATATGAGGTACTCCTCCTGTCGAGTACCATTGTTCCGCTGCATCACCAAGGCACTCCCCACCGTGGGTCTACTGGGTCACCAAGTCACACCCCCTCATCGCTTGTTGAGATAATCCTACTATCGAGTACCGTGGTTCTGTTGTGACACCAAGGCACTCCCCATTGTGGACCTCCCGTGACACCAAGGCGCTTCTTACTAGGCTAATAGAGTCACTATGAGTCGAAACGGTCAGTAGTCCTCAGGTCTCAGCCAGCTACTAGGTATCTGCACTCTGCTTTCTCGTCACCAGAAGGATCCACTTCACAAGATACTGTTCGATAATTCAACTATCACAATGTCCCAGGAAGAAGTATCTTAGAATTCCACCACGTCATAGGGTTCTCAACAAAACAGACGACGCGTCAATCAGAAGCCAAGTCTATGAGTTATTAGTCTTTTACACCAAGGGGCCCGGTTGGATTCGTGTATGATCCAACCTCACCGTATCTCAACTATATCCCAAAATCCATTGGAGTATTCTCAAAAGGACTGTCATGGTCCATGATTTTCTCTGCTGCTAATGGTTCATGAAACAGACGTCCGGTGCCAAAGATATGGCCAAAGAATGTAAAGGGTCGGTAGTGGACCCGTGTACGGTCCGACCGAGTCAGACCGACCTGGTCTGGGTTGACCCGATCAGACCTATTAGGTTTGGCCCGACCCGTTGGGTGGGCCAGCCTATTAGGTTCGGCCCGGCCTGCTGGGATGCTAGGGAATTTCAACCCCGGATCTGTGTTGGTTCTTCCCAGAGCACCGTGATGGTGCAACTCAACGTCTCAACCTGGATGGGGGAGACCGGTTCGGTCAGCGCAGCGAGGGGCGCACCTTAGGCAGCACGGGGCACACTGGGCACGATAGGCACGGGAGCTGGCGCAGTTCAGTCGGGCGCATGAGTGGCGTCTAGGTAGGCCGCTGAGGCGTGACGAGGACGACACGCGACCGCGCAAGGCGCCAGGCTGGCCGGCGGGCGGCAGGGCAAGGCACGACTAGGTAGATAGGCGGCTGGGAAGGGTGCCAGGTGGGCCAGCGGGTGGCCGGGTATGCCGGGTGGCGCAGTCGGGAGGTGTCCGGACTGGCCGGGTTAGTGTGGTTTGGGCCAACGTGGGTTGACTGGGCTTCGTTCGGGGCACATGGAAGTCCTGTGGTGGTCGGGAGCCTACACGGCTCAGGCAGGCATGGAGCATGATTTGGCCCAGGGCGGCAGAACCGATCCAGTCGAATCGCCATGAGGTAGCTGGGTGAGGCCTGAGGCGGTGGGGCTGATCCGGTCAGAGCGCTGCTAGGCCAGCGTGGTTCATGGAGGGCGCGGGTAGCACGGTCACTGCCTTCGTCATTCTGTCACCTCATTTCTTCTTCACCATGCCGTATATTATCATAAACAATATCAGCAGAGGGGGTCTGGACATGTTAGTTTTCCCAGAACCGTCCACAGTTAGGGTGATAACAAGCGGCTCTCAAGTATGAAGCACAAAAACACTCATTATTTATTTTTATGAGAAAAGAAGAACATGGTAAAATCATACTTAAATAAAAAAATTAAACCGTTACCATTTTTCATTGATCGCTGAAGAAGTCGCGGGAAAAAGACAAAGGTGATCATCGTTCATTGTGTTTGCCTCATACATCAAATTTTTAGATGCATCGGCTCATTGACGATGATGTTTAGGGTAGGTCTGTTGAAGACGTCCAATGTCGGTAGGTGTACATGGAAGAAGTTCGAATAATATCATTGTCGGCATTATTCTTTCTTCGTTGGAAGAATTCATCCAAACACTCCTCTTCCCAATGCTTCCACCAAATTGAAAATGATAAGAAAAAAGTGATATGATTTCCCCAATTTAATTGTTGGCACAATATTCAAATTGGGGAAATTAATTACGTAGGATGGAATAATAAAGAAGGAGAGTTGGCAACATTAAAGTTAGAAAATTCAAGAGGCTCTCTCTCGTCAATGAGGTAGAGTTGAGAAGTTTTCCACTCCACACATTAATAGGGGGGTTTAGTCCCATGTGGTCTCCACGTCATAACCTCTCGTGGGTGGTAATGTTTGGGTGGGCACCACCATGATAACCTCTCATGGTAGGTTAAGGTGTGGTGGTCCCATCTCCAACTTCCATGAGGTGGTTTTAACCAACAAACACCCACATGGTGGCTCAAATAACAATAATGTGAAGCTCACTTTATTTATTATTTTCCACAAAAAACCACGAAACTAACTTTTATTATCAACCCACATCAGTCGAAGTGAATGTCTCCTTAAGATAATACTGGAGCTGCGAGTTTAACGGTGTCCTCAGATTTCAATTCCAAGCACCGGTTCAAAAGATATAAAAACCCGCCCGTACATTTACTTAACGTACCCAAACTAAACTTTAGAAATTGATTCTGTGCACACTGGGCCTCATAATCACACTCTTTCAATTTTCACGGACTTGTAAAATTCCCATGTATTTAAGAAAAAAAATTCCACATAATTTACAAGTCTTTACATTCTCCCCACCTCATGGATTTACACCCCCGTAAGCTACAACTCGAACTAAGCGAACAAGTGGGGGTAATGAGCATGCACCTGATCCTCCCAATCCAATGTGCTCTCCTGTAGGTTCCCATGCTGCGAGCGAACGTGCACCACAGGTATCGACCATCCATATATGACCCACTCTTGTCAATCCTCAATCACCACTAGATCCTCCGTGAGATTTTCCCCATCGTCGACGTCCAACATTCGATGGTCGATGATGTGGGAAGGGTCGTGCACATACCTCATCAGCTAAGATATGTGGTAACGGTCATGCACCTGGTGCAACTAAGGTGGAAGAGCTTAGCATTAAAAAACCATGTCAAGTCTTCTGGGGACTTGAAAAGGTCTAATGAATCTCAGAGATAACTTACCACCTCGGCCAAATCTCTGTAAACCTCATTGAGTGGAGACTTGTAGAAAGACATAGTCGCCATCCTAGAATTCTAGAGGTCTCTGTCTCCATTCAGAATATGAATTTTGTCTTCTTTGTGTAGTCTTCATATGCAATTGGATGATCTGCACCTTCTCTATGGTAGCTCATACAATTTCTGGTCCCACTAGTGCTTACTCCCTTAGGTCAGTCCTGCTCAAAGGTGATCTGCAAGGTCGCCTATATAACACCTCAAAAGGTGTCATCCCAATGGTGGAGTTATACCTGTTGTTATATGAAGACTCCAGGAATGGTAAGTGGTCCTCCCAACTATGACCACAATCAAGGACACATGGATAGATCACGTCCTAGAGGGTCTGAATGGATCGCTCAGTCTGGCCATCCATCTGAGCATGGAAGGCGGTGCTCAGGAAAAGCTGCATCCTGAAAGCCTCCTTCAACCCCTTCCATAGTCAGGAAGTATACCATGATTCATGATCAGAGACAATAGATTAAGGTTTTCCATGTTTCCACACAATCTCCTTCACATAGAGGTATCCCAAGCTCTCTACTGAACCCTACTATCAGATGGACATAAAGTGGGCCAACTTCGTGTGTTGATCAATGATAACCCAAATTGAGTCCTGGACCCTAGATGTATGAGGATGTCATATCATGAAGTCCATGGATATCCCATCCCACTTCCATTCTAGGACCTCTAAAGGATGAACCAAGCCTCCTGGTACCTGGTTCCCCACCTTCACTTGCTGACAAGTGAGGCATCGAGAGACAAACTCTGCTACTTCCTTCTTCATACCTGGTCACCAATTCTCTCGTTGAAGGTCCTGGAACATATTTTCCACTATTGGATGTACTGTTAAAGGGGGTGTGTGGAAATCCCTCAACAAAACCTCCTGAAGTGACACTGGTACCATAGTATGTCATCTAAAGTTAATGATGTGCTACCCAACTTCAAGAAATATATCAGGTGCCTGCCATATGGATATCTGAGCACGTCATGTCTCACTATCAGCGTCCCCATGTTGTGCCACCCTGACTCACTAAACATGTGTGGGAGTGACTATAAAGGACTGAAAGAAAGTTGCACCATCTCTATCCACACAGGATATCTGCAAAGAGTCCAGCTGTTCCATCGCCTCCATTAGCTGTTGTATACCAGATATCTTGCTGAGTGTATTTTTTAAAACGTTCCCCTTCTATTTTTATAGACTATCTCTAAGTCATAATCCTATAGGATCTCAAACCATAGTTGTTGTTTCTGTTTCAGGTCATTCTGTCAGAAGATATAACTGAGAATATTGTCATCATTTTAAATGGTAAAATGATCAACAATCAGATAGTGTCACCATATATTTAAGGCAAAGACCACTGCTTCTAACTCCAGGTCATGGATATCATAGTTCTGCTCGTTCTATCTCAACTATCGAGAACCATACACAATCACTACTCTCTCCAGCATCAGGACACACCAGTGTCTGGTCCTTGATGTGTTGTAGTAGAATACATACCCTACGGCTTCCTCTAGAAGCCTTAATAAGGGTTCACTTGTCATCCTCTACCTCAGTTCTTGAATTCTCTGATGAAATTTCTCTGACCACACAAATGGTTTACCCTTCTTCGTCAAGGATGATTGTGGTGATGCATTTATGGGGAAATCTAGAATGAACCTCCGGTAGTAACCATCCAATTCCAAGATACATCATACATCGGTCACACTCCTGGGTGGCTCCCAAGAATGTACCGCCTCAATGTTCGGTGGATCCACTACAACTCCAGCCTTCGATATGATGTGTCCTATGAGGTGAACCTATAAGATCCAAAATCGGAACATCGAGAGATTACAATAAAGACGGTGCTCTAGGAGTGTGTATAGTACTACCTTCAAATGGTAGGCGTGCTTCTCCTCAGTAGTCGAGTAGATCAGAATTTCGTCTATGATGACAACGACATAGAGATCAAGGTATGGATAGAAGATTTTATTCACGAGTCCCATGAACACCGTTTGAGAGATGGTTACGCCAAATGGAATAACCAATAAATTGTAGTGGTCATATAGACATCTTAAGGTCGTCTTCTGCACATCCTTGTCTCGAACTCTATTCCGGTGATAGCCTAATCTGATTTTTATCTTCAAGAACCACAATGATCCCTTCATCTAATCAAAGAGATCATCAATCATTGAGAGTGGGTATTTGATCTTCATAGACACCTGGTTTAGGTGATGGTAATCGACACAAGGCCTCAAGCTCACATTCTCCTTCATGGAGAACAAAATCAGGGCTACCCATGGAGAAACACTTGGCCAGATGAATCACTTCTCTTGCAAGTCCTCTAGTTGTACTCGCAGTTCAAAAAGCACCGTGGGAGCCATCCAATATGCAGGAGTAGATATCGGTGCCGTCCTAGGGTACATGTCAATGTATAAGTACTCCTATTTATGAGTAGGTAGACCTAGAAAATTATTAGGGAAAACATCCATGTACTGGTCCACCACTACATGATAAGTCGGACTCTTCACATCAACTGTTCTAAGGGTAAGGCAAGCTAACTGTTGATTGATCGGCTGTGCCCTCCTCCATGAAAGTCCATCCTGCAGTGCAAAGGCTCTCTTATCACCAGTGAAGGTGAACACAGTCCCATTTGTGCGACACATGACACATTGTGCCTATTATAGTCGATCTGATCATGTACTGTAGATATATATTCCATACCCAAGATGATGACGTAAGACCTCGATGTTGCTAATAAGAGATCCCAGCTGAAGATCTTGCTTCCTAGAGTAAGATCACACTACCGGTACCAGTGTGTAATCTTCGAGCCTTCCACCGCAGGAGTCTCTAGCCGTAAGGATCAAGAGAACAGATCTCTCGGAATCTCCGAGCTCTAAACGAGGGTCGTTTCAATGAAAGAGTGTTTAGAACCTGTGTCAATAAGAACACGAGATTTGGTGGAGTAGACACAGATCGTACATCGAATCATCTCTAGTGCACCTTGATCATATGCATCAACTTCATGGAGTTGGGCACTCCCATGTCCACCTACTTCCTGCAGGCGGTGTGGACCTCCTTGTTGTGGTGGTGGTAACACCTCGAAACGTCGCCCATCACCTGATGCACCACCAGCTCCTCTACTACATCTTCCTGATCCCTGTGGACCACCTCTATCTAATATCTAACTCACCATGGGTGGTTCTTTTACTGTATGCTGATCATCCAAATGTCGGGGCAGACATTCATGATCCATGCCCGCTGCATAAGAAACACTACCTCCTTCTAGCAAGTATGTCTCTGCTCCGGGTGCCCCGCACGTCTGATCCTGAGTCATGCGGTCGTCCACCTATAGGTTTGGTCCACTTGGACCTCTACAACATCAGTCTTCTGCCAGCTAAAGAAGACTCCTCTTCATGTCGACTAGTGGTGGGTCTCGTTACTAGAGACTGCTCAGCAAGGAAACTCTCCACTAAGAGAGATCGATCCAACACCCCTACCTATGTCGGGATGCTTCGAAAGATCATTGAAGACCTGATCTCTCACCTGAGACCCTTCTCGAAGGTCTGGGCCCTGATGAATGGTTCTCGTACCAAATATGTGGAGTATCACAATACTTCGGTGAACCTCACTGAGTACTGAGCTACAGTCATGGTGCACTACTGCCGATGAGGTATCTCATGTATACGCACTGCGAGGAGAGTCTCTGGAACAAACTCAGCCTGAAATATTCTCTCATAGTCTTCCTAGAGAAATGTCAAATTGTCGTGAACTTGGAGTAACAAGATCCACCATCTTCCCGCTGCTTCCTATAGAAGGCTAGAAACAAGTATCACCATGAGGTCTGCTGGTGTCCCTACCTATCAAAAAACTATCACCATTGCCTCCATCTAATCCTTATCCACCTGTTGGTCTGCCTCTCCCCTGATCCTAGGTGGCCTCTGGTGCTGGAACTCATACAACACACTCTAGTAGTGTGCATCGTCTACTGTTGGGGATGGTGGCATTGGTGGCCCAATGGGGAGGGGTACCACCGGTTCCTCCGCTGTGATAGGGCCCTGCACCGAGGTGTCTTCTCTATGTGGGATATATGCATGTAAAACTCCTGGGTATCTAGATGGTCATCCGTAGGGAGGCATCCTAAAATAAACATATGTGACACAGTCAAGGATTATACCTAGTGAGCTGACCTGGTTGAGTGACTTAAAGAAAACATTTGAAAAACACACGCAATCTGTGTTTTCTTGCACTGGGTCGGAAATCAGTAGTCAGGGTCCTGGTGTATGGATATGTCAGATGCCACACCTACATAGGACTCCCTGAACTGAAAACCACACTCAGTACCCTTAACAATATTTATTCACAGAAAAGATCATAGTTCTATGTTCTATAGTAGAACCAACTCCTCTGCTACCAATTTGTCATGACCCGTCCCCCGGGACCCGTGTTGTGCCTACCCGAATCCCTCCTTCCATAGGCCAGGGGTTGGCGACAAGAACCAAAGGTGTAAATCCCTAAACAGAGAAGGCATTGCCTTTGAATCTTGAAAATGCACACAACAGAGTATGAGTTGGAAGAAAATCACTATGTAAAACTGTATAAAAAAGAGTGATGAATGTAGAGGGGCTGGAATAGAAGCCCAAAGGGAAAGTACAAGTATAGCTGAAAAACAATAACAACAGAAGAAGAGTAAAACAGCAGCTGGGTATTCCTCTGAGATTTCTACACGAAGGGTTAGTACAAATAGCATCTACAACACTCCACGCCGGTCCATCTCCTCTGTGTACTAAAACATCAAATTTCTACCTCTGGGTACCGTCAAGTCCCGGTACTCTCAGCCTCAGTCAGTGTCGTCCGTTGTCTGCAACCAACACAACGAGGTGCGGGCATAGCCCGTGTAGAGGAGAGTATAACGATACTTAATAGGGAAACCGAGACCCAAAAGGTCTCATAAAAAGCAATAAGGATAAACCAAAAAGTATGAAATCTACACATAAACACACATAGCTATATGCCCATAAATATACATCAGTTATCATGTAATTCATCTCCATCACGAGGGAAACAAAAAACTCACTAACTCAGCTCAAACATGATTTTGTTCATATTATCAAAATCTCGGCTACTGTGGAACTCCTTCTCATTCAAGTACATTGGCCCTGCCATGACACCAAGGTGATTCCCACTAAACATGGACTGCTGAGGTAATCCTCATGTTGAGTACAGTGGGTCGGTTGCACCACCAAAGGAACTCCCCACCGTGGGTCTGTCGTGTCACTAAGGTGCTCCCCCTCGTATCCTGCTGAGGTACTCCTACTGTCGAGTTACCTGGGTCTGTCGCGACACCAAGGAGCACTCCACTATGGGAATACTGCAACACTAAGGTGCTTCCCACTAGGCTAGTGGTGTCACTTCGAGTCGAAACGGTCATCAGTCGTCAGGTCTCAGCCAACTACTAGGTCTACGCACTCTGCTCACTTGTCATCAGAAGGATCCGCTACAAGAGCTTCTGGTCGATTCTCCAACTATCATCAAGTCCCACGAAGAAATATTTCAATGGTCTTCCCCATCATAGGGGTCACAATGCAATAGACAGCATGTCAATCGGACTCCTGGTCTGTGAGTTATTAGCCTTTTAGTCTTAGGGGCTTGGTTGAGTTTGTGCACGATCCAAACTAATCATATCTCAAATATATCCCAAACTCCAGTGGGGTATACTCATAGGGACCGTCATGGTCCAAGATTACCAGTGCCACAGATAGTTCATCAAACGGTCATATGGTGCCAATGATATGTCCAAAGAAAGTAAACAGTCGGTAGTGGACCGAGGTTCGGTCCGACCAGGTCGGACCCACCCGGTCCGACCCGGACTAGGCTGACACAGTCTGGGTCGACCCGGTTAGACCTATTGGGTCTGGCCTAAACTATTGGGTGGGAGACACTGTTTGGTTTGACCAGACCTGTTGGGCCCAGCCTAGCAGGCTGCGTGGGCGATTTGGCCCGGGATCGGGGCCAGTACGTCCCGGAGCACCATGAGGGTGCGACTTGGCATCTCGGCCCAGATGGACTAGGCCAATTCGGCCAGCATAGCTAGGGGCATGGCTCGGGCAGCACGGAACACGGGGGTGCATGTTTTGCGTAGTCCGGCGTATTTTGGTCGGGCTCATGGTAGGAGGCCGACAGGTGGCCATGCAAGTCAGCAGGCAGACCATTAGGTGGGGGCCTGTGCTGGGCGCTAGGGGGCGGTGGGCGGTTGGGCATGGCGAGACCAGGCCGGATGGTGGCGAGGCAGGGGACGTCCAGACCAGCTGGCGGCTGGGTAGGGCGCCGCCAGGCTTGAGGGCGGCGGGGCAGGGCGTCAGGCAGACCAGCCGACAGCCGGGCAGGCCGGAGGGTATGGTCAGGCGGTGGCCGGGCTAGCAGGCCCAGTTCAGTCTAGGCCGGCTCGGGCCAGCGGGGTAGGTCATGGTGCACAGAAGGCCAGCGGTGGCCGGGAGCAAGAGAAGCTCAGGCCGGTGGGTGGTGTGGTTCGGCCCGGGGTGGTGGAGCAGAGCCGGTCGGAGTGCCGCAAGGGTGGCGCAGTTTGGCCTAGGGTGGTGCAGCAAAGCTGGTATGAGCGCCACAAGGGTGTCGTGGTTCATGCCAGGGTGGCAGAGCCGATCCGGTCGGAGTTCCGCAAGGGCGGTGAGGTTCGCAGTGGCTGCGGGTTGCATGGCCATTGCATTCATCATTCCATAACAACATTGCTTCGTCGCCATGTCATAGATTACCATAAACAAGATCAACATAGAGGGTCAGACCATGTTATTTTGGCCCGCAACCTCCACGGTTAGGGTGATAACAAGTGTTCCACAAGTATGAAGCACAACAACCCTCATTGTTCATTTTGAGAGAAATTATGAACACTGAAACAAATCCCACTAAAAAAAAATTAAACCCCTACCTTTGTTCGTTGATTGCTGAAGAAGTCATGGGAAGAAGACGAAGGTGATCATCATTCGTTTCATCCACCGCACACTTCCAATTCCAAGCTGTGTCGGCTCATTGACGACGATTAAAATGTTAGGTCGATTGAAGACTTCCCATGTCAGTAGTTGTCCGGGGATGATGTTTGAAGATGATCATTTCCGGTGTTCTTCATTCTTCGTTGGAAGCTTTCTCCCAAGCTCTCCTCTTCCCAAATATTCTATAAAACTGAAAATTCCAAGCCAAAAGTGATATGATTTCCCCAATTTTATTGTTGGCACAATTTTCAAATTGGGGAAATTAATTACTTAGGATGGCATAATAAGGATGGAGGGTTGGCAACATTAATTTTAGAGGATTCAAGATGATCTCCCTCAATAATGAGGGAGAGTTGAGAGGTTTTCCTCTCCTCCAATTAATGGGGGGTTTAGTTGTGTGTGGTCCCAACATCATAACCTCTAGCGAGAGGTTATGTTCGAGTGTTCCCCACCACCATAACCACTCATGGGAGGTTAAGGTGTGGTGGTCCCACCTATAACTTCTTTGAGGTGGTTTTAACCTACAAAAACCCACATGGAAACTCAAATAAAAATAAAGTGAAGATCAATTTATTTATAATTTTCCACGAAAACCCAAAAAACTATATTTTATTCTCGACCCACTGCTGTCGAAGTGAAAGTCTTCTTAAGCGAATATCAGCACTGAGATTTTAACGGTTTCCAGGGATTTATATTCCGATCACCATTTCAAAAGTTATAAAAACTCGCTCGTATGTTTACTGAATGTACGCGAACAAAAACTCACAAATTGATTCTAGGCACACCGGGCCTCAGAATCACAAACCTTCAATTTTCCTGGACTCGTAAAATTCCTATCTATTTATGAAAAAAATATCCATGGAATTTTTTGGTCCTTACATTGAGACCCTCAAGGTCTCACAAATCCACCAACAAGAAACCACAAAGTTAGAAATCAACAAATTACCCTACATAGGTATATGACCCTATATATACCTATGTTATTCAGTAATCCATCCCAATCTTTTGGAAAACAAAAAAGCATTGACTCAGCTCAACCTGGATTTTATTCACATTATCGGAACCTCAATTACTGGAGAGTTCATTCTCAATCGTGTACAGTGAGCCTACCCCGTCAAACAGAGGGGCTTCCCACTAACCTTGGATTGTTGAGGTACTCCTCCAATCATGTACCATGGGTCTGTTATGTTTCACAGAGGCACTCCCCACCGTGGGTCTACTGCCACACCCAAAGAATTCGCCTCATAGACTATAAAGGAACTTCTTCTATTGAGTATAGTGTGTCTTCCGCGTCACCAAGAATGCTCCTCCACTGTGGGTCTGTCTCCATAACCAGGTGCTCTTTAATGGGCTAGTAAATTCTCTCCGAGTGAAACAATAAATAGTCGTCAGGTTTCAGCCAGCTACATGGTGTCCGCAATCTTCTCGCTCGTCACTGGAGAAATCCGCTCCATGAGCTACTGGTTGATACTCCAACTGTCAAAAAGTCCCATGAAGAAGTATCTCAATATTTTTCCATGTCAATGGGGTCTTAATGCAATAGACGGTGCATCTATCGGACGCCTGGTCTGTGAGTTATTTTCCTTTTAGTCCCGGGGGCCCGGTTAGATTCGTGCATGATCCAACCTGACATTATATCAACTATACCCCAAACTCCAGTGGGCTCTACTCAAAGGGACCATCATAATTCATGATTACTAGCGCCACTGATGGTTCGTCAAATAGAAGTTCGGTGAAAATGATATGGCCAAAAGAATGTGAAGGGGTCATCGTGGGCCCGGGTCCAGTCTAACCTGGTGAGACCAACCCAGCCCGACCCAGCCTGGGCCGACCTTGTTCGGGTCATCCCAACCCATTGGTAGGGACAGCCTGATGGGTTCGGTCTAGCCCATTGGGCCCCACCCAGTAGTCCGCGTGGGGTCTGTGGAGGGATGAGAGGGTGCGGGAGGCCGGCTCGACGAGGGAGCGGGTTCAGTCGGGGGCTCGAGAGGCTAACTACTAGCACAGATAGGGCTGGTCGGAAGGGCACTACATCGCCAAGGTGGTCAGGGCCAGCTTTCCCATTGGACGACACGTCTAGGGTGGCTCTTCTCGACCCGGGGTGGCACAGCCGGAAGGGCGGGGACCCTGGGGGCAGTTCAGAAGCCGGTGGGCATCACGGTTCGGCCCAGGGCGGTAGAGCCGGTTTGTCCGAGGCGCCATGGGGGCAGCGCGGGTCGTAGAGGCTATGGGGTGACGTGACCGTTTCCTTTGTCGACATTTTCTCCATTTTTGCCTTCCTCCATCTCGAAGAACATCACAAAAGATAACATCAGAGGGGTCAGGTCATGTTGGTTTTGTATGCACCCTTCGCGTTTAGGGTGGTAGCATTTGGCTAACAAGAACGAAGCACAACAAACCCTCCTGTAATGATTAATCCAAAACCCCCAATAGAAAAACATAAGCGAATAAACTAGTTAAATGTGGATCCACATTCTTTTTTTAGAAGGGAAGAATCACGGGAATATATAATCAAACACAAAAATCCCCTACATTGTTCTGTTGTTCGCGATGTTGGTGCGAAAAAACGGACATTGATTCATTGTAGACGAACACGTCCTACATCAGAGGAATCTCCGAGAAAGAAAGTCGAAGTCGAGGTCATGGTCATTCTTTATAGGAGGAACATGTTCCTCGTTCGAAGGAGAGGTTCATTCATTGGCGAGAGATTTTCTCTCAAAATAACCTTCCACCTTTTACAACAAATGAATAGATATCCCAAGATAATAGATTATAAAATCTATTAAGTTATTGGAATAATTTTAAAAATGGTTTAAAATAATTAATTGTGGTGTTTTCTCAATTAATTAAAAGGGAGGATTTTTTATAATTAATGGCATGTTCGTTGGCACAATTATGGTGGAGGATGTCAAGAGGCTCCCCCAAATTTATGAGGTATTTCAGTGGTTTTCTTCAATTATAAGGGGGGTTAAGTTTTGGGTGGTCCCCACCACCATAACCTATCGTTGGAGGTTAGGTTCGGGTGGGCCCCACCACCATAACCTCTCATGGGAGGTTACAGTCAGGGGGGGGGGGTGCCCACACTTCAACTCCCACGTGGAGGTTTAGTTTCAGTGGAACTCACCTCCAACTTCTACATGGGTGGATAAAATAGATAAAATAAAATAAAACATGTGTTTATTATATTTTATTATTTCCACGAAAAACCCAAAAGCTAACATCCACTCTTGACCAACTTCCGTCTAGGTGAAATTATTCTTAACTGAAAACCGGCACTTCGAGTTCAATGGTTCCCTCGTATTTCAATTCCAACCACCGGTTCAAAAATTATAAAAACTTGCTCGCACGTTTACTGAACGTACCTGATTTTTTTTAGAAATTGATTCCAGGCATAGCAGGCCTCGGAATCCCGCGCCGTCAATTTTTACTGACTCATAAAATTCTCATTTAATTAAAAAAATTAAATGGAAATTCTGGGTCTTTATAACCATGATATTTTAATTTTAATTTATGTTATCCATTAATATTGAATAAAATTCAATATTATCAATGGTGTAATGATATTATGTTAAAATCTCATCATTTATCTACAATTTTAATGATTATTTTTAAAATGGTAAAATATCAAGATATATATATAATAAATTCAAATTTATTTTCCTATCCAATGTTAATTAATGATATTTTAATGTATTAATACAATTTTTACACTCATTTGTAGAAATAATATTTTAGAAACCTCATTTAATAAAATCATTATTTTATCACTTCGGTATGAAACCCATTTTATCAAAAAAAGATTTTTATTAAAAGTTTTCATTGATGTTTTACTAATTTTTAAATAATAGTTTACCAATGCATAAATTTTTACAAATAAAATAAAATTAATCATTATTTTTTGTCCTAAAAAAATCCAATTTTGAATATTCTAAAAATGTGAACGGAGTACTCATTCTATTTTATATAGAATTTAATAAAATCATATGCTGCCATTACCTAAAAGATTACTTCATATGTTTTCATGCTTTATTTTATATTAATTCATTTTAGAAACCATTTTTAATATAAAAAATATTCCATAGAAAAAAGGATAAGTTCCTCATGATATTTTTTAAATGATATTCCAAAATCGTTTTCCATATAATATGAAATTTGAAGTTTCCACCGTTTTAATTCGTATGATTTATATAGGCATAGAAATTTCAAAAATATATAACAATAATAAATGATAAATAATAATTATATTATACATAATCATAACTAAGGGATGTTATTGTTTAGTGTATTTGGAATATTATAACATGATATTCTTAATTAATGGAAGATATTTAATGCCACTTGTAATGATATTCCCCTTTAGAACTCATATATAAAAAACCATTCCCATATCCTGGGGAATAGAATCATAAGAATGAGTGATCTCAGAATCTCAATAAGGGTAAAATAGGGAGATATGTATTCATAAAATGAGAATTAGGGTATAGAAAAATAATCATAACATTTAAAAAAATTCATCATATGAATAGTTATAAAATTGACTATCAGAATAAATATTGGATTTTAGTAATACATGAAACAAAAGGTTGTCAAATAACATGATACATGAGAGGATAATATTTTTATAATACATGGATTTTTGGTGTATACATAATCATAGAAAAAAATATGTTAACACATACCTTCATGATATTTATAACATGTATGGATTTGGATAACCACACTGGTACCTTCTTCGGGCTTGGGATATCCTCATTTATACCCTCATTTTTAGACAGGGCTAAAAACCCATGTTCCCTCATTTAGGATTGGAATAATCACCCAAGTCCACTATGATCTCAAATAGATTTTATTATTACATGATACATTGGAGGGAGATATTGTTCATATTTCACATAATAAAAATCATAACTATGCAATCCACAAGATCAAATAAAAATTCATCATATCAATACGCATGAAAATAAATGTGTTTCATAAACATTTTATCATATTAAGACCCATGAAAAAGAGATAGGTTTCATAATAATATCATTATAGCATGTGTCATGTAAAAAAGAAGATGTTTTCTTACCAATTTCTTCATGGTATAACCCGAGGACGAGAAATGATTTTTAAACACGTTATGTCATAATAAAAATAAAAAATTCAGATAAAGAATAAGAATGAAAATAATCGATTATATCCCTAGTAAAACATATGTAACATTAAATTATTTCATCTTATATAGAAAATTAGTTTGAAATATCATTAAAATCATATCTAAAAAAATATTATTTTCACTTTGAAAAACTCTTTTCATTAAAGTGTAATACATTTCTAAAATACCTACCTTTTTAAGTAATCTTAAAAACATATAATTAAATATTTAAAAATAGTTTACAAATTTTCATGTGGAAAATATCCTTTAAACTTAAAAAAATTATATATGATATAAAAAAATTGAAAATATTTTAACAATACCTTGTTTCGGAAGTAAAATGGGTTTCTATCTATTGAATTTTTTTTATAAAAACTTATTTTTATATAATTTTTAACTACATAATGAGAGTAATATGAATAGAAAAAATGTATCATCATGAAATGACCATAGGATAATAAAATTTAGGAGTTTCATGAGATATAGATCATAATATTTCATTATTGAAATCTTAATCACAAATAAATTAGATAAATGATGATATTTTAACATAAATTCCCCACCACCTCGGTGACACTGAATTGTAAGCCCCGTGAAAAAATTACACATAATGAAATATTTAATATAATTAAAATATTTGATTAATGATATAACGTGTCATATAGGAAGTATATATACCATGTAAAATATATAGGTTTATAACATACCATATGTATTAAAGATGATGAATTGAGACAAAAAACTGCTACTGACTTAGTACATTTTGATCTATAAACCCCCGTAAATAAATATCTGAAAATGGAAATTTTAAAAACAAATAAATTTAATTATAAGAATCTTGAAATATATTCATGGTTATCATATACTCTATATAAAAGAAACATGTGGTGAAAATGGAATTTTCCTAACAAAAATTAAATGTGAAATAGAAATTCACATCCTCATATCTTGACATATTTCTTATATGGTCAAATCTCATGCATAAAAAATAAAAAATTAGTATACATATATTAATTAATAAAATTATTATATATCATAAACCATATTTTTTATTATGAATTTTTATTTCCTATTTAATAACAATTCCATGTTAATGTCATGTTTTAAGTGATGACTACTTTATTTTCTTACAAGTTATTTCTATTACCATTTCACAAATAATGGTTCAATACATTGAAAATGTTAAAAAATGATATAAATATACTATATATTATGTATATAAATATTTATTATTATCCATTATATATTCATATAGAAACATGAAAGGCATTTTTAATGTAAATGGAAGACCATATGTACGCATGAACAATATTTCCATTTTCCTGTTGAACTAAAATTATAAAATTAAATTGATATATTATCATTAATTAATAATTTTAAAGAAATATTAATGAATTTTTTTATTAAACACGTCATTGTTACCTACAACAACAAAATCAACAAATAAAATCCCTTCATGAGAAGGTAATCTGCCATACATAGGGACAATGATATCGTATTCCCAAAAAATGGAATGAATTAATATATGTGTGATATAATAATTTATGAATAATAATATTTTAATAACTAATATATATAAAATAATTCCATCATAATTTAAAATAATGGGAGGTGGTGATGGAAAAATTAATGTCATCGATTCGCGATGTCGTAGTCCACCGTACATATGAATGATGACTTCGTAACACATTTGATGTAAGTGGAGATGGGTTTTTTCTATTAAATAAACAAAAAACATTTTATAATTTTTATAATCAATATATTTTTATATATTTTTGTTATAATAATAATTAATCGATTTTGATGAAAAATGAAAAAGATTCATTGAATAACATTACCGTTTCTTTAGGCATGTTCTATAGGATTTCACCAAATATATCCGAGGTTGGATTTATGAAAGATAAATGGATTATAGGATGATTTTATTAACGTTATTATTGATGTTTTAAGTTGAATACAATGGCTATAAAAGTGGAAAAAATATAGGGGAGTGATTCAATTTTATAATTTGGGAGGGGTTTCATTTTTGTAAATACCCAAAAGTATTCACTATTGGGAGGTCACTATTACCTCATGTAGCACCCAAAATTATACAAAAATGTATGATGGATTATATGTCCAAGAAACAAATCAAGAACCAAATAAAACACATTTTTAATCATTTTTTCCTTTACATCATTGTATATCTAATTTTACGATTTTGGGTTATGGTAACTAGTTTTCTAAAATAGTAATTTTTTAAACACTAAAATATAAATTAGAATAATTAGATAATTTATACCCAATGATTGAAAATATTAAATCATATTTATATGTTAACATTCTAATATACGTTCAAAATTAATTTTTACACAATCTCATGTAACATAAATAAACATGACCATAACCATAACCGAACTAATAAAGATTGTACACAATAAGGGTCAATATAGTCAGTATAGAAATAATATTTTATTTATTAGGGGACCATATAAGATATTATTAATCATTAAAAAATATCATGGTAGAATATAGTTTTTTATGAATTTTAAATCATATCAATTTTTTGGAAATTTACATTATTGTAAATTTATATTATTGTAAATTATAACATTATTCATTTAATTTGAATTTTAAAAATTTCCAATAATTGATGAAAATTTCAATTAAAATTTCTGTTCTTATGTAACATGATTTATTCATATAATAAATTAATATAAAATAATAATTCACTTAATTTAGATTACTTATAATATATATTATATCATTTAATTAATTTTTTATTATCTAAATAGCTAATCTGTTATCATTTCATTATCATTTAAACTAATTATTTACAAATAGAAATTAAATTAAATTTTTCAAAAACAACTCAATTATCATCAAAAATATTATTTATTATAGAACCTATGTAGTTTTTTATCTATCTCAAATCATTATAAATATTATGTGGAAGAAGGTTCCTTTTTTATTTTCCATTATATAACGTATTTTATATGTCAAATTCATGTACAAGTGTTCCAATAACTAATTAAATACAGCCAAAGATTATGTGGTTCCAACTATGAAAAAACAATTTCTATTTTATAGGTTGGTATGTCATGTAAACACTGATATTTTAAGATTATCCCCCAGGTAAATTAATTTTTACCTTAACCATGTTAATTAATTTTTTACTTTTTTCACTATTCAATTTGGTCAAAAATAATGTTGCAATATTTTAAATTATAAATTATTATGATTCCAAATATGAAATCCATTTTTTAAAATTCATATAAAATAATTGGAATATGTCAAATTTAAAAAAACCCTGCAAATGTGACGATAAATAATGTTGTTAAATTTAAAATGTTAAAAAGAATATAATGTTTTTATATCTAAATTCAACATAGAAATTAGTGAAATGAAATAAATTAAAATAATTTATATATAATGAAACAATTTTTTATTTAAAAAAATTCAAAAAAAAAACGCTATAAATAAAATAAATGAAGAGGTATTCTTCAATTAATATTCTATATTTTTTAAAATTCCTTAAAAATGAATCATTTAAAAAAAAATCAAAACAACTCACCCTATTCTAATTTTGGTTTCGTAATTTTAAAAAAATAATTTATTAAAACATTTATTAAAATTGTTTTATAAATTACATTTAATATAATTTCTCCATAAAAAAAACTAAAATATATTTTTACGTTATTATAGTTTTATACGTACAATTGGATATATCATTATATATTTTCTAAAGAACACATAATATGATTTTGAATAATTAGAATGAGTATATAATATAAAATTTTCTTAACATAATTTAAAAAAATTAGTTTTTTAATTAATTAATTGTTTTATGACATTCTTGTGAGAAAAAAATAAGTTTTTCAGAAAGTATTTCATTTTATTTTATAATTGGTTTTATTTTAATTTCTAATTAACTGTTCAAAAATAAATAAATTATATATAAATTTGTACCAAAATTTTTAAAAATTTATATTATCTTATTCATACATGGAATTATAATGTCTATGTGAAATCTATCATATGATATAATAGTATTTGAAGAATATAAAAAGTTTTTTTAAACTCGTTGTTCCATGTAACACAAGACAAAATCAGATTTTTGTGTTTTATAAGTCAAAATCACTACTGTGTGTTATTAGAAATATCAAAGGGATTTAATTAAGTTGAAGAAATTCCCAAAACAGAGGGCTTTTACAATCTACCCTCTTAAAATGAATTATTCCCTTGAAATTCATCTTGTTCATTAATGATTTAACAATTGAAAAAACTTCATAGAAACCCATGATATACAAAAAAAATTAAAAAATACGTTAATAAGAGAAATTTGGTGAAAAAATTGTTACCTAAAGTAACATTACTAGGTTTACACATATTATAAAATAGGTGGGTACTGATGATTTGGACAAGGATAGAAATCATAAATTATTATAGAGAGTGATATATATGATATATCCCATGAAATTGAGTGATCTAAAAAATGTTAATGACTAAAAACCATTAATAGGGGATTTTGGAAAAAGATCATTGATATCGTAAAAAATGATGATAACATGAATACATTTTTTTCCAAGATCCTATTATTAAATTGGAATAATTTTTATGGGATGAAATGATTACTATATTTCATTCCATTACCTAAGCACAATCTCACACTTGAGTTATTCCATGATAAATATCCACTAAATCTCTTTATTGAGAAATGAAAGTAAATTTTTAATTCTTACAGCACTATGAAATCATAAAATCCACTAATATAATGACAATACATTCCATTTTTTACTTTAGTTATCATTGTTGAAAAATAGTTATCACAATTTATTCATAAATATTCATAAATTGAGATAATACTTTATTCTACTGTGAATGATTAAAATATCAACTTAAACCATTTCATAAATGTTAAACCTTATGACCCTTCATAAAGAGTAAAATTTAAAACTATTGAAATAAGGAATCTGAATTTTAAAAAATAAGGTTTCATTAATCCCACAAATAACATGATTTTTCTCTTAGAAATCACATTCCTAACATGTGAATGTATTCATGATGTATTATCTTCAGTAATGGTAATAACATGAATTACCATAAATCCCCAATGATAACATCCATGCTTTCACTTTACTTGAATTAAACCACAAATTAACCAATATATTTCATAGATCTATTAATTTTGTAAACTCCAACAATGGTAACATAAAATTGTTTTTCCGCATATCATTAGTGATTTCCTAGGTCATCGGTACTTCCTAATTTACTTTATCCATTTCAATTAACTCTTTATCCCAACATCATTATTTCAACATTAAGAATATAATATATTTCATATTCCCTTATTCATGTTCTTTCAATGAATATAAAATTTCTATTGAATTAATTTTCTAGGATACTAGAATTATTTAACATGTTCTTTAAAATACTCAATGAAAAATGTAGACTAAAAAATCCATATATATTTCACAATACTTTAATTAAAAAACTTAAATACTTCTGTCATCCTAAATTATTCTCAAAGTATTAAATATGATTTACCATCAAATTTCATAATTCAAATATACATTCAGGTTTCATTTTTAGTCTCTTCATCATTATAAATGTATCCATTACTCGTACATCCATGATGATTTTCATCACAAAATTTCCACTTAATTCATAAATTTGAAAAATTTCCATACATTCCACATTAAAAACATTAAACCATCAATTATATCTTAGAGAGACTATATTTATCATCTATTTCATTAATGAATTTTTTTTCATTTTCCCTTTGGGGTTACATTCATTGATTCATACTTATCTATCATCAAAATAACTTATTTTCCCCTAAATAATCTACTTAGGAGTTTTTTTCCAATATTCTACACATATTGGAAACTAAATATCCTTTATTTTATGGTCTCAAATATCATTAATCTCGTATCACTCTTTCAAAATATTTTTCTAAGATTCTATGATTTGGTTAGGGTATAGATTTTTTATCGTGTTATATTAAAAATAATTAGGTATAATCACAACACTATATACTCAATTGGTCATCCCATTTGGATTCTCATTGGTAAATTTTCAAAAACATTCAATTTAAGCCACGTTTATTCTAGATCCCTACATTATCTAAAACAAAATATCTTAGTGTGAGAAACTGTAATCATAATGGGATTCTAAATATTCATTAAATCCACTTATAGGATTCCATACTCCTAAACCATTATTTTTAATCTATGAAACATTATGTTTATTGGAGTTCATTCATATTCATCATTTTATTAAATCTCTCATGATGATTTATAATGTGATTTTGAATTTCCAAAACATATACACCTATAGTTTCATCTTTTTGTGCAATAAGGTATGTTTAAAAAAAAATTAATGATAGATTCCAACTCAATGCACCCTTTTTAATGTTATTTCCACTTTCTGTATCTACGCTAGATCTGCATCCACATTTAGAACATGAAAATGTATTTAATTCCATTGAATCTACATTCTCAATATTTACAAAAATTCTTTCGAATTTTATGATACATTGACACATTCTTATACTTATAATTAGAGACATCCCTAGAAATATCATTTTAAAATTACCTTTGTGTATAAATAAGGTAAGGTTAACTAATTTTTTCCTATGATCCCAACTATTGAAAACCAGAAATTTCATAATTAAATATTACATAAAATAAGATTAATACTAATTACACAATAAGTACACATTTTTTAGGACCATAATAGTTTAGTTAGATTGAAAAAATTGAAAAAAATCTTGCTAATTCATGAAATATCTTCTATCTATGACACTAAAGATAATACCATTTTTTACTCTAGAATAAAAATCATCTTTCATATCCTTTTGAATTAAAATATAATAAAGGGATATCATATATTTTTAGTAAGGGTCTTAAATAGAGATATATATATAACATGGGGATAAGGGTATGATAAAATAAGAATATCATTTTAATAAAATACACTAGATATCTAAGATCATAAACATTAGTTATGGAATAATTATTTACATTTCATAAGTCATGAATCATAGGGGGGTATAAGAATATAATCAATGAGAGAATAACATTTTCATAATACATAGATTTCTGGAATATACATAATCATATATAATCTTATGTCTGGGATTCCCACCCTGATATTCATAAAATATTTTTCCTAGGCTAACCACCCCTGTAACCTATGAGCTCATCGAATATTTATCACTACCCAATTTGTTTGAGGTAGATATGGGTCTCAAAAATTATATAATGAAAATCATAAATATGTGAAAAAATATCATAAAAAGTTCCTCATATCATGACCCATGAAATGAAATAGGTTTCATATAAATTTCATCATATCATACCCAATGGAAAAGAGATATCATTCATAATCAGTTCATTATATCATTTCTCATGGAAAATGTAGAGGTTTCAAAATAATTTCATCATAGTGATCCATTTAATAGAATCATGTTTGATAAACATCTTGAAACCATAAATATAATCTGTACATAGAAATAATAAGAATGGTACCTTGGATCAAATCCCTATTAAATCATATGTAACATCAATAGATTTTGTCTTATATGAAATATGAGTTCTATTGACCATTATAAAATTTTCATGTGGAATATATCCTGTATAATTATTAAAAAAAATTCATTAAATCCTAATACATCTTGAATATAAATTTATTTTAAAATTATCTTGAAAACATATAATAAATGTTTTAAAAATAGTTACAATTCTTTTTAGGAAAATATCCTTTATTCTTTAAAAAATATTGTTGGGAAAAAATATTCCAAAGTGTTCCCTCAGAATGTTTTGTGTGTGGTTTTGTTTGGTGAAAAATTCAAATGACCACAAATGATTATATTTTGTGTTTTCCAAAGATAGGTTTTTAATATTCTGTCTTTTCCCAGTGTTTTTTATGTTATTGGACCTCAAAGCTGGATTTTGATGATTGGAATGGAATAATATCTTCCTAGGAGTGAATGGTATGATGAATATTGAAGAAGATATGCAAAGGGTCAGAACTGCATACCATAATGAATTGGCCACCTACTATGATCTGGGAGTAGTATGTAGAGTGACATCAATTGTACGTGGAAGTGGTTCATGAAACCGAAGATAGTTCAATATGGAATGTGTTGTGGTTCACAGATGGGTTACCATTGTTGGAGAAGGTCATCCACGAAATATTGAATGTAGAATGCAAAAAATTATGAAAAACAGTTCGTAGAAGGGCATGGGGTTCACAGAGGATGGAGGATCGGTAAGCAGAGAAATCTGGGTTTAAGATTTGATAAATCATAGATTTGGGGATTTTTCATATATTTATTCCTATATAAGAATTTAATATCAAACAATTTTTTTAGGGATTGAATATCATTAGAGAACCCTTTTTTCATTGGGAATTCAGTGATGTTTGAAGGATGTTCATGAGGGATAATACCATGAAGTATAGAGAGGTTTCCAAGGAATAATATATGCCGAAGGATTTAAGAAAAAAGATGTATCTACATAATACTCAGTACATAGAGGAGGAGTCTCTGGTATGCAAGAGAGTGAGTTTAGTAAGTGTTATGCCGAGGGAGAGCTCTTGTATGTGGAATCGAAGGCAGTCCATGAACAGATAAAAGTTCATAGAAAAGGGGTAATTCATAGAGGACGTTTTCAGATTCGGTATGTGGTAGTGGTACATGATTGTGAAGCCGGATGAAATCTGTGGAAAAGGTGTGGTTCAATGTAGTGGGAACAAAACACAGATTTGGTGTTCCATATACCAATCCCGGTACTCAGTATGCAGGAAAAGAAGGCAGTTTGTGGTTTTCTCAAGGAATCTTTAGAAAGCTTAAATTTAGTTTGTGAATGTATTTTCCAGTACCTAATAGTACCCGAGATGGTGGAATTTATCTATGAGTGAAAAAGGATCTTTAACAGGGCATCTACATTCAGTTTAGGATGTATGAGTTCATGGAAATTAAAGGATCTACATGTCTATAAACTATGTTTTACCTACAGGTTGATAAACGATGAGTGTATTCCTTTATAAGAGTAGTGGGTGAAGTAAGATGAATAAGGTGACACTTAGCACAGACAGTGATCCTGAGAATGAGGCATAGGTATTGACACGAGAGAATTTAGTGAGAATACCCTATTCTTTATAATGTAATTAATTCTGGATAGAGAAGATCTTGCCTAAATACTGTACTCATTCTTAGTCAGCAGCCACCGTGAATTTTGTACATTGGAACATTGTCAATGTGTGCTCCTTAGACATAACCCAATGAGGGTGAACCATGTAAAATTCATATTTTCCTGTGCATGATTTCATATCTATCTGTATATTTCCATGGGTGGATGCGAGAATTGAGTTTTCTCGAATAATGAAACAATATCCAAAAGGGAGAATGTTTTAATCTACCATTCACTAATTCACCCCATCTTTCAGGGTATTCTACAAAAAAGAACTAAAAAATACTCAAAAAATATAAATCATTTTTGATAACATTTTCCAGAAATAGTGTTTTATAAGAAAGAGGTTTATCGGCAAAATTTATTCTTTTTCCTAAAAATATTATAATTCGAACTCTTGAGTATTTAAAGATTGTAAAATGAATGGAAAACTTCAGTCCTAATCAACTAAAGGTTGGATAATTAATTTATAAGTTTCTTTGAAGATATATCATAATATTTCATCATAGGAATCATAATCATAGAAAATCTATGTAAATGATGAGATTTTCTAATTAAACACATACAAAATTGGTAATGTTCAATCATATAGCCAATTATAGAATCGTATCGAATGAAAAATTATATATCATGAAAAAATATAATATTCAATATATAAAAGGTCATATGTGAATTATCTACTTCTTCTAAATGAGAATTCATGTATAAGAAGACATTTTTCTCCTAGATGGATAATTGAGAAAATAATAACTTACAGACTTAGAAAAATTTGAACACAAAAAAATTGAATGTTGTATCCTCAAATGGATATTTTTAAATACCATTAAACCTATTTATAAAAATCAGGTATTAAATTCAGGTTAGTACATTCACAGTATAAGAGAAACTTGTGGTTAATATGAAATTAGTTGCACATAAAATAAAAGATATAAGGAAATATATTACCTTAAGTTTTTATTTACATTGAAAATGATAAAAATTCATGAATGATAAATATATGATCATTATACATCTATTATTAAACTATATGAATATATATCATACCAGATATTATTTTTCTAAGACTTTTTCGTTACCATTTATTAAATATTTCATGTTAATGTCATATTTTCTGCAATAACATCATTGTTTTTCATGTGTGTTTCAACTAATTTTCTTGAACCACAAACATAAATATTGGTTCCGTTATCTGTAGAACATTTAAAAATATATAAATAATACATATTTTTAGTATATATATATTTATTGGAATATATGATATTCTGATATAAAAAAGTGAAATGCACCATTCATGGAGATGGAAGACCATACATACTGACGATTTTTCCAATTTTACTATAGAATATAACTATATATATATATATTAAATATTATAATACAAGAGTATATATTTTTCATATATATAAAATATTTCCATTACACCAATTCTTATTAAGTTTTATATAAACTATCAAAAAATCACATCAATTCGTGAGCTGATAGTCCACTATACTCATGAGAAATAATATCATATTTCCAAAAAATAGAACGAAAGATGGTATGTGTAGAATAATAAATATAGAAGAATATTTTATAATAAATTTAATTTGTAAATAATAGATACATAATTATTTATTACTTTGAGTGGTGGTAATGGAAATACGAATTACATTTGTTTACGAGGACGTTGTCTTCCATACACACAAAAGATGCTTTAAAAACCCATTTATTGAAGTTAATACATTTTATGGTCATTAGGATAACATAAAAATATAAAATTATATGTAAGACACTAATTGTATTATCACATCTTATTAAAACAATAATTAATTAAGGTCTAGGAATAAATAATATTAAATTTCTCACTGATAAATGTGGCATGTTCATCGGGTTTCCTCCTTAGGTTTTTTCCAAATCTAATAGGATGAGAATATAAATTTTGGAAGTGGATTAATGAGGGTTTGGTCAATCCTAACGGATTATAAGGTGTGATAATTTGATGGATGTGAGTGTTTTATTATAATTATGTAGGGGTGGAATTTTAATAAATTCATAACATTTTTCTCTATTGGGACTCCACTATTACATCATGTTCACAAAACTTTGACAAATAAATGGGTTATGGATGATTTTGTAGATGAATTCCCCCACCACACTATAAAACATACCATTTGTTATAAAAGAACATTTATCTCAATTTTAACATAACTCTGTTAATTTTACATAAAAAATAATGACTATAATAGAATTGGAATACATATCATTAAATATTATGTAAGGTGATATTTTCATTAAAAAAGTATGGAAAATAATATTTTATTTAATTTACAGAAAATTAATATTTTTAGTATAGTTTTTTTATAAACTAAATAATTATTGAATTGTCATTTCCTACGGAATTAAATAATAATTTCACTAAATAGAATTAAAAATGAATTATTATAATAATAAAATAATATATATTTATTTATAATATTTATAACTAAACATATTTTTTTTCCCTATACAATGTTTTTAAAGATACTAAAAGGAAGGTTCATTTTTTACATTTCTTTACATAACATATTATTTAGGAAAATTCGAATGATAATTGTCCCAAAAAATAATGCATAAAAATACAAAGGTGATAAGGGTCTAAATAAGGCCATCTAATGGGTTTTGAAAAGATTGTAGGTCATTATAACCATTATCTTCATAGTTAGGCACTCAATAAGCTGCTTATAAAACCATCATTAGTAATAAATTTTTACGGTCTTCACAATTCATTTTGGTAAAAAATTGAGTTGAAAATATTATAAATTATAAATTCTGATGACTAAAAATAAATATTGTCTTTTTCCAAATTGATTTCACATAACTGAAGAATTTTAATTAAAAATTAATCTAGTATATAATATGAATTTTTTTATTAAGAAACAATTTTCAAAATATTACAATGTTTCGATATAAAAATTCAATTTGTAAATGATTTGAATCATCCCAATAGGATCAATTAATATATATTTAACTAATAGATCATTAAAACATATTTAAAATATAATTTACCATTATAAATAAATGAAACTATATGGTAATTTCAAATTAAAATTGAATATTTTCTGTATTTAAAAATAAATTGAATTTTCAGAAAAATATGAGAAATCACAAAAGAAATTTTCATATTCTGATTTTAAAAATGATATTTATTTTATTGATTAAATTTTATAAAAAAAATAAAAATTTATTTTTAAAATAATTCTTCCATAAAAATGATAAAATTCTTAATTTTTTTCCAAAATAAATTTTGTAAGTTTAAAATTGGATTTATTCAAAATATAAATATTGAAAATTTAGAATATGAATGTTAAAAAATTGATAGAGTATATATTATAAATATTTCTGGAATATAGTTGAACTATTTTTTTATAATTAGTTGTTTTAAAACACACTTGGGTTTATAAAAATAGTATTTTAGAAAACAATTCCATTTCATATTAAAAAGTGTTTTAATTCCATTTTTATTTAATTCTCACAAACTAATTCATTATATATTCATGTGTAAAACATAATTTCATTGTTTATTTAAAACTATTAATTCTTGTTATTCTAATTCATTGGTGATTACTATCACATTAAATAATAACATTTTAATAATATGAAACGTTTCATTCATACTTAGTGTTAAATTTAACAAAATGATAAACTCATTTTTTCATGTATAGCATGAAAAACTGTATATTTAATTTAATTAAAAATATATAAAATATTAAAAGTAATTTAATTTTTTTCTACAATTCTATACGTGTCACATATATGATCCAAGGATACAAATCATATTATTTCTCTAAGCTCTTTGTGTTTATGATGGCATGATTTTTATGAAGCTCATATCTCACCCACACATTATATCATGATGAAATGCATTTTAAATCCACATCTCTTCATAGGCAATGAATTGATGAAAATATTTTGAAACTTGCCACTCTTCCACAAATTATTATATCTTGTTTATGAATCCCATTTCATTTCATTTCATGGGTTATGATATGTTAAATGCATTATGATCATATGGAACAAATATATATGATTTTCATTTTTTATTGAGTTGGACCTATATCTAACTCCAATAAATTGTGTCAGTATTTATTTCTCATTAGATACATAGGACCAAAACGTGTAGTGATCCCATTTGAATATCAATATTTTTCTACTATGATGGAATTTGGTGTGAACCTTGACTACTATAATTGTCTAGGGAGTGATCATGGTCATGTATCATACTCTTTGCTGTTATCCTTGACTAATATGGATATTATATCTATGTATATATGTATTATAAATATATATGTATTTCTTCAATGTTAGTCTTTCATGGTGTATATTATTTGATTTCCTTATGATTCATTTCTTATAAAAAACCAATATTTTCACCATGACTCAATTTTATGATCTTTCATATTCAGGGTATGATTTTCAAATGATATAATCTTGTTTTCATATTATTATTCTCATTATATTCTTACATGTCTCTATTGTTTACCATTACTAATCATCTTATATCACTTTTTCTTATTTTTTCCTTCCTCAATTTACTAAAAAATATATTATGTATGATATTTATATGAATAATGAAAATTATAAGGAATGTAGTGTGATATGATGTAGTGTGCATATGTACTATATATTTTTGTTTCAATGATAAAAATTATACTAAACTATTATATTCTCTTGAAATGTGTTTATGTAATTTAATTAATACTAATATATTATGATGTAATATATATATATATAAATAATGGTATCCCTATAGTTGGTATCACTAGATTTGTTTTCTATAACCTTTTGAAACTATTTTTATATAACCTTAGTGAGAACCATAAGAATTTTTTTATTGGTATGTATGATTTAATTTATAGTAAAATGTCATAGAATTTTTTTAAATGATATAAAGAGTGGATATCATGAAACTAAATCCCTATTTTGATACTAAAATTGGATATGGATATGGTAGATATGCACTAAGTGATAAAACGTGTTAAAAGGGTGAATTGATAGAGACTCGATTTTCACCTGGTGCATGATAATGGGTGTAACACCCCGAGATTTTATGAAAAATATTCTTTTTAATTTCATTAATGTCTTCTGTTGTACGCTACACCAAAAGGAGCTTGCACAACACGCATCCTTGACTTGCCTTTCATTACACGCAATCATGACCTTCCTTGATAGCGTGTGTAGTACAGAATACCGAGTTTCGCTAAACAACGATATGCTATTAAAATATTATTAAAACTAGCCATTATGAATAGTAATAACCAGTTTTGGAAATTTTGTAAATTTTATTATTCAAAATTTATTTCATTTTTGGATTCGGAATATCGAAATTAGCTTAGGGTGAAATTTTGGTAATTTTCGGATAACTTTTAAATTTTGATGAATAGTGGGAATTACTAAATTTTAATGAAAAAAAACTTTATCAATTGAAATAATTAATTGTAATAAATTATTAATTTGAGTGGTTTTAAAGTATATTTAGAATATATTTTTACAATTTAATACAATGTTGGTCATTGGATGTAATTTCACATTTAAACCAGTTATAAACAAGTGTCAATCTTTTGATAGTTATTATCTCTTAAAAACACGCCTTTTGTTTTGACGAAGGGAATTAATTTTTTAAATTAATTAATGAAACTGATATGTTTTGAATTTGGTAAAATAGAAATAATTTTTGAGTTCATAATATCAAATATATCTTAGGCCTATTTTTTGTATTTTTCTGAAAACTTTCAATTTTTGATGAATAGTGAAACCACTAAGTGGTAGTTAAAAAAACTGAATTTTTCATAAAACATAATTTTACCGCTTATGTGAGTGGAATTTCAAATATCCAAGAGACATGGTTGATGTCTGTAAGTAAAATGTGGTTCAATTTGATGAAAATAATTTTTGGTGAATAGTAACTTTTTTACTTTTATTTACCACGGTTAAAAGTAAATAGGGTAATTAAGGGTAAAAATGATATTATTATTACCCTAACACATGTAAAAATTCTATTGGATAAATGTAATTCGACCAAAAACAAGCTTAGGAATAAAATATGACCATTTAAGCCCACTTGGATTAGATTAGGACATTTATTATTATTTAATTCAAAGAAGAGTTAAAAGAGTTAAAATCAAAGTTTATTTACTAAAACATTTTTAATATAGGGTTATACATAAGATAAATTCGATATTCATTAGAAAGCTAAAAAGATTTCCTACATAATGGTATTTTATTTGTAATTTTTAGACATTAAATAATTTAATTTATTAATGACACAACGATGATGCAGTAATTATATTATTAATGAAATATTGACATAATTGATGTTATAAATACCCAAATAAATATAATTTGAGACTTTTATTGAATTACAATAATTTTCTAGGTTAATATGACATGTTATTCTTGATTTAGTTAACGTTTTTAGAACTTATCATTCTGTTATGATTTTCACAAAAATCAACTACTAAATAGTGTCAAAATTGACATGAAATAGTTTTTAAAACAAATATTATATTATTAATTTTTATTTTAATCCTAAAAATCTATGGTTCGGCCAAATGACTTAGATAAGGTTATATATATTAATAATAAACAATTTGGGGTTCGTTTGGATTCTGATAGTAAGTTTATTAACCTTATAGTGTAAGAACACAAGAAGACACAGTAAAAGTAAAATTATTTAACTTAATGTTAAATCTAAATGATAAGGTTAAAATAGGAACGTAAACTTGTCTAAATTCTATTGTATGAGAGGATTTTGACCCATCCCCACCTTATCCTAGAAATAAATCAATTTGGAGCTATTTAAAACCGAACTTGACTTTATAATAAAATAATATTTTCAGTTATTCCAAAGGTGCCCCTCTCCTCCCTTATAAAAGGGCACCTCCTCCCTCTCTTCCTCACACAACTTTGAGCCTTCAGGCTCGGCCAAACCCTGCCAAATTCTCTTCTAAACTTCCCAATAAACATCCTAGAGGTTCTGGTCTTCTTCAAAGTCCATTTTTAGTGCCCTAAAAGGAGGTCTTAAAGAAGCACTTCAAAGAAGAGGTAATTTCCGTTATCGATTATTTCACCTTTATTTCTTCTTCCACTTCTTCTTCTTAGGTTGTTTCATTATGAAGTAATATCATCAGTATCACTCATATACTGATATGTTATTATAATTATGAAACAATCCTATTTCACCATCTATCCATCCTACGGAAAACGAAATCACCACGTGTGCGTACGTACAGAATACCGTCTCCACGCCGTGGTGAAATCTATTTTCCACCACCACCTTACTTGGATTGGTATAATGGTGTAAATAATAACTATATATTATTATTTTAAAGTGATATTGATTCTGAAATAGTATACAGACACTCCAATACAGTCCCACGATCATGAGAACGATATCATCGCTCGTGCGTACGTACGGACTACCGTATCCACGATGCGATGAGATTCATTCTCCACTTTAACCATTCATGAATGATTATAAAGTATATATAATAAGTAATCATGAAATATATGACATTATAAAGCTACTAGACTTATGTTTATATATATGTATGTCATCTACATAATTCCACTCAATTCAATAACGAAAATAACACAGCGTCCATGCGTACGTACGGCCTACCGTCTCCATGAACGGTGTATTTCTTTCCATTTATCGATCCATTATATATATTTATATTCTGAATATATATTATATATAAATCATGTTTTATATTCTATAATTAAGTAATAATTATCTATGTAATCATATGAATAATTACAAGTTAAAACATGAATGACAAATGAGACAATTTTACCCAAAACGCTACTTTAACATGAATTTACAAAAGAATGGGTAATATAAAGTCATAAGTGAACCATATATGATATAATAACAATGAATATGATTATTTAATAAGTCAATGACATTATTTAAATCATTATACAGGAGGTTTGGACACTTACGAAGCAAATTGGACCTAAGGTAAGGGAAAATATCACAATCTCATTTTTATCCGAGATTGTTTTTACTTTGGCATTTACTGGGGTGTATTTTATCATCCACATCCATGTTCCCTCAATATTTAATATTGTTTCCATCCACGTACAATAGTTTAAATCCAATGTTACCCTTCAGTGAGTTTTTAGTAAAGAATATGAAAGGAATCTTTTGTCGTTTTTCGTACAAGGTACTTTTTGACTTTTTCGACAAAAGTACGAAGAATGATTTTTTAACTTATACGGCATGAACGGATTTTTAAAAAATTATTTCCAAGAATCATCCTTTAAAAGTTTTCAAGTTTATTTGTATCAACTTCTTTATGTTTAATGTTTTATGACATGTTAATAAAGGAAAAATGTTTTTTAAGAAGAAAGGATATTTTCCTCAAGAATGGAGTTCAAGTGTTTTATCAAAATTATTTTCCATCTAAGATAATAAAGGTTTCTGTTTTTATCTCTATTATTAAATTTATATGATAATGTTGTGATGGAATTATTTTTATAAATTCCTTTATCTTATATGAATTGTTTTATGATGTCACGATGTTTAAGTTTCCCATTTTTATTACATGGGTTATGAAATGATGTATGATTTATGATTTTGTGGAACACATAAGAATGGTATCATTATGAGATGGGTGGGACCTATATGTCCCTAAAATTCATTGGGTAAAGATTTTATATCTAATGAGATAGACATGGCTGGAGTGGTAGGTTTTACCGGTTCAGTGGAACAAGACTGAAACGAGGGTGACTCAGTTCAGAAAGGGACTTTGTCTACTAAGATAGTCTTGGCAATGAGTCTTGACTAACAAGAAATGATTTTCTATAATTATGTGTGTATGCCACAAAGCTTCATGTTTTAATTTATGATTATTGTGATTACATTTCACTACCATGAGTTATCCCAGGTAATGAAATTATGATCTCTTTTATAGGTTAAGATTTCCAAAAGTTTTGTGCCTATGTATATGATGTGATTGATATTTCTTTTGTTTACCCTTACTGAGCATTTGAGCTCACCCTTTTATGTTTTCTTTTCCCCAGGATATAAAGAAAGGTTTTAGGTATAAAAAAAATAAGATCTTTATGGGAGATGTTGAAGATTTTTCACAAGGATTAGAAGATTATATTCCGAGTTTCCAAAGACACTAAAATATTACGATCCTTGTGTGTGTGTTTTTTTATGTACTAAGTATTCCGAAAATGTAATGTAATGTCAATGTACGTTAGGCTTCAGGTCTCTATAATGGGCCCTGATTCCCACACAGTATGACACAAAAAATGATATGATTCAAAAATTCACAAACACTTTATGAATCATAATGAATTATTTATAAAGATGATGACTACGAATATGATCATATAATCATATGGTTCCATGAATTAATTGTTTTTGGAAGATTTAGACATTGTATACTTGATTTTTCATTATTATGTTTTCCTCCAATATTATTATTGTATGTAGCACTATTATTTATTGGATTTTTCAATAGATAGATAAAAATTATCCATGTAAATTATTTTTGTGACAGAAAATGAAATTATTTTCCACATGAGAATACAAATTTTGTTGGTTAATCTATGAAAAAACATGTATCTATATTTACACAACATAATTAATATAAAAATCACAATGGATATCCAAACCAACAAAATAGGAGACATCATTCTACTATGTCCTTCATGAAGAAATATCTTACTTATATTAGTGGGTCATCTGATCCACTAGTGTCTATGTAATGTATCTTTTCCAATAATATGACATTTTCATTATCTAGTGTTTGGATCACGAAAAGGTCATTTCAGTTGTCTATAGTTTGGAAGGTGAATCGGATCAATTATAAAGTATAATAGGAATAAAATTCAACAAGATGAAATTGAATCCATTTATTGTGATGGGTTCTTCAACATATATTTCATTATTACATTCACTTAAATAATCATATAAACATGGAGAATAAATTCCATGAGAAAAATAAAATGATTGTGAATGATTTCAAACCTATAATGAAAATTTTATTATAAATTTGAGGTATGATTATGGTATTGTCATTGAATCAGAATGTATTATTGAGTTAATCTTCAGTTTATTTAAACAAAATCTTGATTAGAGTTATCCATTTTAGACTTTAGTGGATATTAAGAGAATGGTAGATTTTATATCAAGGTGAAAATGGTGTTTTTCATTATGTATCAATCACCTAGATTTTATAATAAGAGAAAATTAGAATTAAAATGAAAATATAAATGCCATATATAGAAGAAGATTTGAATTTTTTTTTATTATCAATGTGTGGAGAGAAGCATATATGAAATTTCCAATAGGGGACTAGTAACTATTTTAACAATGGAAGGGAATGTTGTAATGAATTTGTTACCAGAATGATTGGATGATGTTAGTAAAACGGTGTGATCAAATAGAATGTTACACATAATGCACCACCCACACATTGGTGATTCAAGTGTAAGGAGAATTATTATTATGTTATAAAATTCCAAAAACATTAGTGTTAATGATGATTTATACATCATTAACCCCATAAGATGAAGGAAAATTTGAGGTATCATGATATATTGGTTTCTAAGTAGTAGTATTATAAAATAATGGTAAATGGTACACTAAATACCCACTCTATAACTATTAATCTCTTATTTGAATTTGTATCTAATAATTCATTCATATTTTAAAAATTCACTATGTGTATAAATATTTATCAAAAATTAATAAATATTGAATTAGAATTGAAAAACCTTAATGGGAAGATGATCATTTCCCATGTATATGGTTCTTTTATGGTTGATGTTGGTGGGAATATTCTTCCTGTAAATCTTTTCATTATTCCTGTGGTGGAAGTTGATTTCATCCTAGGAAAGGATTTGATTTATCTACATAAATACACCATTATCTTTTTAGGATGTAATTATATGTTTGATATTACAAACTAACCTATAATCACCAATCAATGTGAAAAAATTTAAAAAAATTTGATGGAGATAAAATCCATAGTATGGGTCCTGAAAACTATCCCGAAGGGGTTTTTATCTAGAATGAATAGGGAGAAATTCAACATCCATGGTATACATATTGTATAGTTTTTATTGATTTATTTCAGTATGTTTTTCATACACAAACACCATTATATGTTTCTGAGCTCCCAATACTCTTCATATCTAGTTCAACACAAATTTAAATAAATATTTATAGAATAGCCCCAATTTAGTTTCAAAATTTATAGAATAAACTCTTGGAAACCTTGACTCATGATACATGTGGTACAGTGTGTCACCTTATGGTGCACCATTTCATTATTTTAGAAATAAATATTGATTTATGTGACACTGAGTTGATTATTATGATCTAAACTTTATCAAAATTCAGAACAACTATCAACTTCTCTGTATAGACGACTTTTTTGATCAACTACCCAGAGGTCAATAATTTTAAAAATATTAACCGTCATTATATGTATAATAAATTAATTGTTATGTAGAATGATATAATTAATATGTTGTTAAATAAAATATATAAGGACTATGAATATATATTTTTTCCATTTTGTTTCACTAATAATTTTTATGTCTTCATGAATTAAATAAATGTAATCTTTATAGATTACTTGGATTTGTTTGTGGTGGACTTTATTGATGATATTCATACCTATTAAATTTATTTAATAATATCATAATGATAAATTGATAATTTTCTAAAGAACCTATGTAATGTGAAAGTATATAATAAATTTAAAATGTATGAATATGGGTTGTAAAATGATTAATTATTTGGGACATTAAATATTTATAGATGGTATATCGGTAGATCAATCAAATACAGAGGCTATTTATTGTTGACCCAGGCTAACCATGGCTATTGAGATGCATAGTTTTCTAGGTATATATAGTAATTATTAATGGTTTTTTGATACTTTTGTTGGAATACCTAATCTACTCACCTTGTTACCTTGAAATGGAGCCATGTTTAACTAGATAGATCAATATAAGGATAATTCATATGAAATAAATAATATATGAGTAATTACAGATGTTCATACATAACCCATTGATGAATAGTTGTATCTAATCTATAGTGATGCATCTAATAAGGTTTTTAGATGTGTTTATACTCAGAATAAAATTTTTATAGATTATTCCCCATGAAAATTGAAAAATAATGAGAAACATTACCAAACATATGTTTATGAGTTTATAGTTGTAATGATTGGATTAATTATATAAGGTTATTCTATATATGGAGAAATGTGGGATATATATATACCAATGATAAAAGTTTTAAATATATATTCACATAATTGGTGTTTAGTAAATGTGAAAATGGATAGCTAAGAATAAATATTGTGACATCCCAATACATTACCATCATGGGAAAGAGAAATTGTTGGATGATGATTTTATTTGAAAGGGTAATAATAAAATATCCATGATATGGATTATAAATGATCCAATATTTATGTATTTGAAATGGGTGGAAATAGAAATCTTGAATAATTGGGTAAATATTATCATTATAAATTAAATGTTAATGAACCGATCTAAGAAATGTTTAATGATATGTTAGAGGAAGATGTAGATATTTAAAATATTTCAATAAATGGTTTTGTGTTTACCATAATCATGATGGAATGATAATGTTTAGAAATCATGTATGTGTTCCATCCATACAAAATTTGATGTAGATGTTAAAATATTTTCATAACTCATTATTCAATATTCATCCCATATGTAAAAATATGTATAGAGAATTGAAATATTATTCCTAGTTAGATGATATAAAGAGAGATATCCTAGAGTTTGTGTCTCAGTTCGTGGTATGTTTGTATGTTAAGGATGAGAGAAAAAATCATAAGGGTGTGTTAAATACATTACCCATACCATTATTGAAATGATAAAACATCAACATGTATTTTGTTTCCAGACACCCCCATGTTTCTGTAGGGAACAATTCTATAAGTGTTGTATTCAATCACCTTATTATGTTAGTACACTTCATTGATATTATATAATAATTATATTTTGATCAAAATTCCATAATATACATTACAGAATTAGTAAGGATTCAAGGAGTACCATATTCAATTATTTTTAAATCAGTATATGTGGTTTATATAAATGTGGTGAAGAAGTCATTATTAATCTATTGATACATAATTGAGACTCAAATCGCTATATCATCGTCAAGAAGACAGTTAGTCTAAAATAACAATTCCAAAATCAGGAGTACATGTTGAGATATTGTTCATTGTATTTGAATGGTTATTAGGATTAACACTATCTTCTAGTTGAGTTTTATTTCAAAAATATATTTCATTAAATCATTTATTTTTCTCCCAAATATACCAATACATAAATAACAGAATATATCAAATTTCATTGAATGATATTGGAGAAAGAAACCTATTGGGTCAAGGGATAGATGAGGAAATGGAAGATAATATCAGAGAAATTTTTTAATAATTGATGGCAGTTCAATGTATGGATAAAATTCATGCTGACAATCATTAGTGTGATCTATAATTTTATTTTGGCGATGAGGCGTTTTTATGAATTTCTCCATGGAAGATTTTTATGAGAGTATAGAATAAGGAGAAACTATGCCCTAGGTATACAAGTTCCTATTTAATTATTGATCATATCAGGATGGTAGCGTATAAATTTACAATTAAAACATACGTATATCCGGTAAATAATGTGTTACAGGCATCTCTCTTTAGGAAATATACAACTGATCCTTCACATGTATAGAACTAAGAGGTTATACCACCTATGAATTATCTTTGTAATAAGGAAACAATGGTGCTAATTTTGGATCATAAATAATAATTTATATGAAACATGACCACTCACCTGGTCCATGTTTTTTGGTGACACAACCATTTTTAGGAAGATACATGGTAACTGGAGGATACATAGAGGTGGAATTTTACTCCTTATTTTCTTCTAGACTAAGGAATTTCATGGGAGAAAATCATTTTGTGGTGGTATAATGTTACACCGTTATTTTTTATGTTTCATCATTTAAAAAAAATAATTACATTTTTTGATAACATGTCTTAAAAGAAACACAAATATATACACTCATTTCACGAGTAGTTGTGATTGGATTACAAGAAAAAATTTGTTATCTGTTGTCGCATATGACATTGGATTTTAACAAAACCAAGATATATTATTAATATTTTCATTTATAATATGCAATTATAATATAGACATTGAACATTTATTTATGAATATTAAAATATTTTTTTAAATACTATATACATATGATTTATATAAAGAAAACATATTTCCAGAAAGTATGTAATTTTTATAAAATTCTTTATATGTTTTGAAAAAATTATTTTCTAAAATAAATTATATTTATTTGTTTTTTTAAAATATTATAAAAATAATTTTTTAAATGTTCCCAAATTGAATTTAATAAAAATAATATTTTATAGAAATTATAATATTAAAATTACCTTAGGGTTGTTTTTTTTATTTTTCTGAAATGATTAATTTATTAATGACTAATGTAATATACTGAATTATAATTGTAAATTTTATTTCCATTCAATTTAATTATATTGTTAATTTATTTTTTATTTATTTTAATGTATCACTAATTAAATTATATATATTTTAATCTTATATAATCCATTTATCTAATTTTATATTGAAATTTGGTATAGAATCATTTCAAACATTTGAACAATTGCTCTTTAAAAACCTTCTTTACCACCACATCCAAATGATCATTTTTAATATTAAATTATCATCTCAAATGAATGGAATTTGGAGTAATTAATTTCATATTTATTATAATAATAATTTATATTATAAAATATTTTAATCTTAATTTTTTACCAAATTAAATATTAAAAACAATAAAAAAAATACAATGGCTCAGGTAAAAATTGATTTACTAGGGTATAAATTAAAAAGATAAGGGTTAAAATTACCTATAAACTCATGAAAAATATTTTATTGTAATATTTATACCTTATAATGTTTAGGGTTATATTTTAATCCATTTCATCAGTTTTCACATGAAAAAATGGGAACACAATTTTTCCTGATATTACAATTATTCCATTCAACTCACTTATAAAATGCCACCCCATATCATCTCATATTCATAAATTATGGCATATATGTTTCATCTGTTAAATAGAAAATAAAATTATAATATCCCTTATTCCATCCTATATGATTTGTTTGTTATATAAAGCCATCGTAGAAGCCTTTTTCTGCAATCCCATTGAGGATACAAGAAAAAGTGGATCCGTTATTCAATAAGCGTTTTTTTATATTTATCTTATAACCCCATAAATTATTATTACATATTTCCAATAAAAATGAATGAATGTTAAATATAATTTTATGTTTTTAAATGAATTTAATGAACAAAAACCATATTCACTTCTATCAAATGGGTTATGAATTCGTCATTCATAGTTACGGAGGACTACCACCTCGTGAATCGATGGCATTAATTTTTTAGTAACCACCTATGAAGGATTATTAAAATGATGGTTTTATTATTTATAAATAATATTTATGATGTTATTATTATTTGGATTTACAATATCACTCTTTTCTTCAAGCTATCCATTTTTTAGGAATATGATAATTTCCTACGTGTCTACAGAAGACTACCACCTCACGAAGTGATGTGATTCATTAATGATTAACATGGAAATAATTAAACATGTTTTTAAATAGAATATATAATATATTTGAAAAAATATTTATTATTAAATGATAATATATATCCATTACCATGATTTTTTTCAAAATGACACGAAAATAGAAACAACGTGCATGCTTATGTATGGCCTTCCATCTCCATGAACTCTGTTTTTCATTTCATATCAATATATTTTATGGATTAATATAAATAAATATATAATTAATATATATTATATTTAAATCATGTTTAAAATAAGGGAGATGATAGAATCATGATCTATGTAATAATACTATGAAATTATGGATTAAAACAAGTGTAAAAACAAATCAGTTTTCAACTGAAATGTGATATTAGCATTGATTAGTTAAGAAATAACTAATTAATGGCCATAAATAAATTATATATGTACTGATATATATGATTATCTCTCTATAATATATGCATAATACACACATAATTTTTTTAGGAGTTCAACTGTAACATCCAAAATAAGTATAGAATAATAATTTCGTATATTTATTATTATTTTTGAATAAGATATTTATATTATGTTAATGGGGAATCTTTTAATGATAATTAACATGACACAAAAATTTTTTTTTTCCTATATCATACGTTTCACATAGGATTGAGTTATACTGAAAAATAATATATTGGTAATATTATTTTTTTTAAATGGTTGTTAAAACCTAACTATTGTGTTGGCGGGAAAGAACATAACTAACTATATTAAGTTTACACATGTTTCTTAAATGTTTTTATATTTATCCAATAAATTTTAGAGTAATAAAATGAGAATAAATCCAATTTTATGTAATAATACTCAAATATTTTTACAAGCTAGTTTTAGATATTTTTGGTGGAGAAAAAATTTTAAATCTAGTTCTTCTCAATATTATATATTCTATTTGAAAAAATAAACTTCTTATTTTGAATCAAGACATCAAAATTTAATTTGGATGATATTTTGTTATTTTTATGATAAAATGTATATTTCAATGAATAGTAAAAATACTGTATCTTAATTCGAAATTACATTTTCATCTAAATTTTTAATATAGTTATATTTCCTTAAAAACAATTTAAAAAAATACAATATTTTTACTATTATTTAAACAAATTATTTCTTTAGAATCCATTTCACAATGATAATAATTATAAAAACTATGTGAACTTTTGACCATTTGATATAAAAACCATGTTTTGTTATTCCATCAGTGGGATTATTTTCTAATTAGTTTCTTCTAATTATGTATCATGAATTTGGAAAATGGATTCCAAATTGAGAATCATAAGAATGAAATTATGTAAATATGTCCCTTTTATTTTAGGAAATTTTTAATAGTAACTTTTGTAATTATTTTTATTGACAATAGTTAAAGGTAAATATTATAATTAAGGTTGTAAATAATTTTATAATAATTAAAATAAATCCTATCACACGAATAATTTTACTGGATGTGTTATGGGTAACCAAAGAAATCTCATGGCCAATATTTTGTCTTCTTGAAGATACTTAGGTGTGATTATGATAGTTAAAAATTTTAACTTAAAGTAATGGAAAAAATGTCATAAACCTGCCTCTTATTACTAAAACAATTTTAATATCGAGTAATATAACAAATATATTAGACAATAAATAGTAATTATAAATATAAAAATATTATTTACATAATTGTTATTTATTTATAAATTTTATGTTGAAAATAATTGAAATTTATTATGACTCAATGATGATGCAATAATATATTTATTAAAGAACGAATCAAACAAATATTAATAATAATATTAAAATAAATATAATTTGTACCAATTTATGTAATCAATGAATTTTATATGTGACTATGATATATAAAAATTCCATTAAATGGTTTTATTAATTCACCTATGTGCGTTGATTTTACTTAAATTCAATGAAATGATTTGCGTCAAAATTGAAACTATTGATTTATTAAAAATATAATATTTTATTAAGTTATATAAAAATAAAAAAAATTAAAAATAAAAATTTGAAAATGATAGAGTAATAATGATCATAATTTGTCAATTTCATTTATTTTCACCCCATATATGTAAAATTTATAGCCTCTTAGTCTTTAAAATGTTGTTACCAAAATTTAAATTAAAATAGAATAACTAAGCATAAAAAATAAAAAATAAAAATAAATTCAATACATGTATCAGAATTTTTTTATGATTTTAATTAGAACTATACTCATCTTATATTCAAAATAAATGAGTTTCAGATTATTTCGAATATAAATTAAATTTATATTACTTTAATGTTGTTAATGATTTCAAGGGTGCTTCTCCCCTCTCTTATAAAAGGTACACATATTTCTCTATTAATTACACTTAAAGGTATATTTGGATAGTCGAATAGCTACCAATCCCCTTCTTATAATCCTTCCCCAGGTTATTGAATATTTATTTTATGTAGAGGAATCTATTTAGAGGTTTTAATGTGTTTTTCAAAGGTGATTTTTCAAGAAGAGGTATCATTTTCATTATGTATTTTTATTTTATATTTTCATCAAAATCCATCAAATATAATCCAACCATGATGATATAATAACTCCATTATCATAAAAATACTGATTTTTATTACAATAATATCATCACCTAAATCTATTTCCACTTCTATTAAATGTGAAAGGAATAAGTTATTTGTCTGTATGGGTGGACAATCACCTCCATGAACTAATCAAATTCATTTTCAAAAATAATATCTCATGGGTGGTTGTTATTTTAGTATTAATTTTAATATGTTATATTGGTGAAATATTAATTATTATATGATAAATATATATGTATTAAATTCTTAATTACATAGGAATTAAAATTATAATGTTGTTTGTGCGTACATGTGAATTATCACCTCTACGAAATGATATCACTCACTATTTTTCATTATATTACTTTTAGAATATATATATGTATAATTAAATTATTAATATGATATGAATTATGATATAATAATTATTTAATGATAAAAAAATAATTACCTTACTTACATAATGATGAAAGAAAAATTAAGGTGTTACTCATGCATATGTATGACTTACGGTATCCATGATTATAACGCTGTTCATTTTTCATAACAATACGTCATGGTTTGATTTAAAGGAATAATTTGAGTATAAAGATGCTAATAATGTCATGAATGATATTCTAGAGATGATGTACTTATGACCATGGACTATTACCATGTTCATTTTCATTTCAATAAACAAATATCTACATAATGTCAAACATAAACTCAAATAATTAACTAATTATTATAATAAAGTAATAAGTGATATGAAGAGAATGATAAACATAAAAATGATTCTGAAGAAATTATAAAATAACAAATTTTTATTTTTCCGGATGATAAATATTGAATGAGACATGTCTTTTACAAGGTAAGGGACTTCGTCTCAATCTTCTTTTATTTAGGCATGTTTTAAAAGTGTACACCTACTTTTTATACTGTAAATAAACATCCCCATTGAATTTTAATTTCATCCAAAAATTTTCCAAATTAATCATATTATATGAATAATTATTATTTCATTATAAAATTTCAAAAGAAATGATTTAATAATATGTGGCGAGAATGATTTCTCTTCCACCATAACCATTATTTGATATTTGGATTCCTCTATAATTCGTAATGGTTTTAAAAGGAATAATGAATCCCTTATTTATTTTTTTGTATTTTGGAATTGAAAATGTGTTTGAAATATTATTTACTATTTCAATATTAAGAAATTATTTCTTTTTATTACAAATGACAATTTATGAGTGAATTGTTGATAATTGAAATCTTTTGTGTGATATGATTATATGATGGTAAATGGACAATTCACAGAGGGTTACATGATAAAATATTGATGGGTGGTGATGTGATAAACCATATAATGGTGATTCCTTGATAAAATAAGGATGTGTGGTTATGTTATAACCTCCAATGCATTGGGTACGAAATTCAGTCATATAGATGTTATATTTTTAAAAGTGGAAAGTATGGAAGTAAAATTCATAGTTATTCAATTTAAGTATGATTATGTCCAATATTTTCATTATATTATATATGTACCATTATTTGGGTTTAATAGTATAATTTTGGTTAAAAAAGGGTATCCAGTGATCTTATATTCATTGAAGAGCATTTATTGTTAAAAAAGGTGAAATGTATTACATTACGATAAATTATTCATGGATTAAATGTTTTCACAAGGACAATAATTTTATTTTTTTGTGTATACCATACTGATCATTTTATTCCTATCCCATGTTTGAAATGGATTTCATAGGATTTAAAGGATAATAGTGTCACAGATGGGATAAAGTAAATTTTATGTTGTTTAAACATAAAATGAAACAATGTTTTTTTTAAAGTTATTGTTTTATGAAACAAGGTATTGTTAGTAGAATTGTTAAGTATAATTTTTGACCTAATTATCTAAAATAATAAACCTGAAAATATCCTCTATCTAAATTAAAGTCAAATTGTTGACATATCTAATGATAATGTGATGTTTAAGAATATGGTCGTATAGTTGGTATCTGAGGTAAGTTTATATATCTTTATATGTCAGGTTGATATTTCAACATATGTTTCATGTTATATATAACAACAATGTTTACTATAATATAAAGGTTCGCAGTCATTTTTGATAAATTTAATGAGATTGAGATTACTAGATTTAGTATTTCTTAGTGTTTATCTCTTTTATAAGAGAGGATATACTAATTTGTTTTGATATAATCACACAAAAGGTTTTGGTTTTAGTAAATGGTTGTATTGGGTATGCGCTAATGTAAAAATGAATCTGAGGGAAAATTTGTTATTTTTCTAAATAAAAAAATAAAATATGAGCTAAAATGGGAACACTAAAGGTTACTATAAACAAGCTTTCTTGATTTATGATTTTCCACTATCATTTGGTGAGATTTATAATTCATCACATATGAGAAAAATGAATCCCTATGAATGTTTAGGAAGTAATATTAAAGGTATGTATATTCACTGACATATGTGTCGAGGATGGTGAAAGAAACACATGGGGAAATGATTTAATGGGGTGAAAAGATGTTATAGATGAGTTAATGAAGGTCATAAAGCAATTACCTACCATTGGAAAAATAATAGTTAAGTTTACTTTTGGAAAAAGAATAAATTCATACCAAGTTATCAATTGAATGTTTTAAATGTGTTGAGTATGGTCATTTTGTAAATCAATTACCTATAAAAAAGGTTCATGAATGGGATCAGGAGGATTTTAAAAATATATGTGAAGTAATAACTAATACTATTTCTATTGAATATGAGGAAACTAAAAATTACCAATGAAAGGTATGAATTATTTCATTGTCTCATGTTTTGACAATATTGAATCTTTGGACATGATTCATTTTTTTGATTACAGGAAATATATATTATGAAATAATATAGAAAACCATCATTAAAGGATCACAAATAATAGTGAATGATTTAAAATTCTATTTATAAGGGATTAAACTGTTACTATAGACTATATGATCCTAAAATGTTAAAAATTATTAATGCTCTTTTGATGGTCAGATTACATTGCAAGAATTGTTTTAGCTATCTGTATCCATAAAGATTATTATGTCAAATTATTATTTAATAGTGAATAATATTTTCTGTTGTGGACATAATTATAATGGTGTGTATAAACATTGGGGTTTATAGGATCATATATTTTGGTGTAATTATGGGTTATTACATTTTGGTTATCAAAACTAAAGGTATGAGATTAACATTGATGATAAAACATGTTATTATAAATTATGAGAGTTTTATTTCATTTTTTAATGTTATTAAATTATATAATTTTAGGATATAAACTATCCATAGGAAGGGTGAAATCCCATCACATCAGAAATGGATATGGAAATCAAACCCAAAACCTATGTGTGAAAAAGCTTTATCACCTACCACTGGTCTATTGGATGTCCCAACAAAGTATGTACTTTTATTTGTAGTTCAATTTGTTGATGGAACAAGAATAATCTGATTTTTGGATCATCTGTTTTATCAAATGGAATTCATTGGAATAGGAAAATGATTTTTGGATTAAGTTAAAAATTCTATTTTGTGAGATGTTCATTATTTTGGAAACCCAATATTCCAATATAAATTAACATATAATGGGATTTTATTTAAGGTGTAATTGTTGAATTCTATTTATGAAGATTTTTTTTATTATTGACTTATGGTGATTTAGAATGTTTATTGAAATGATTAACCCAACATTGAGAATATGTGATTTTTTGAAAATACATTTTTGGTATGAGCCACTAATAGTGGATGATGTCATTTGGCAATAAATGTTAGAAATTTTCTTGGAATATTATTGTATTAAATCCATATCATTTTTGATTTTATTCATAGTTACAATATTATTGAGGAATCTTAATGATAATAGTTTTTGGAATTGTCTATTATAATCATTTGTTTTTACTCTTAGTTTTGGATATTAAAATTAGTCATTTATCTATTAATGATTATTATATTTGGAGATTAATAGTATTTTTATCCAAACCCTTTAGGTTTGGATTACGATTCATGTCATGGTGAATTGATATTTAATATTTTTTGGATTATGTTATTCTCTATAAAATTATTCTAGTACATCAATCACAAAAAAAATTAATCTTAATTAATCATCATTTGGAGAAAAAGGTGAGTTTTTTGTGGAATTTGATTAAATAATGAAAAATTACATTTCATGTATATCTATTTCCTTATTATATTAGTCTAGGTAGAAAATGAATTCCACAAATTTGTTAAAATAATCATTAAAAAATATGTTTAATTTTTAATTTCCCATCTCCAACATCAATGACTATTTAACCCATGATATGTTTTTGGTTTTCTGATTGATTACTATCTCCTCGTCCTATTTTCTATCACACTTCATAAGACCATGATGGTTTGTTTTTCTTCAGTTGAAATATTTTCCAACAAGGAATCCTATAATGTGTTATCTCGTGGGACATTTATACTTCACCATATGTCATTAAACAAGTAACTTTTATTTAATCTTTTTCTAATGTGCGATTTCATTAATGTAATTTCAAAAAGATAAACCGCAGCTTCTCAGTTTAAATTTAAAATTTCAAAGACACAATTTCTAAAATGGGGAAGCATGTAACATCAAATTTTATGATAGAATAATGCCTTTTTGTATAATTCAATAATTATGAATAATATTTTAATTTTAATTTTTAGGGGGATATTTTTCTTACTGTGTACTTGACAAGTAACAATGTGTTTCTTAAAGATATTAAATTTCACACAATACTAGGCTATATGGAAAAATAATACATTAAAAATATTATTATTATAAATAGTAGTTTATTATTAGACGTTGTACTGGTAGGAATGAATAGAAATCAGTATATTTTGTTTATAATTTTTTTAAATTTTTTACATTCATCTATTACTTTTTTGAGGCATAAAATGAGAATAAATCCAATTTTACCATAAAAGTAATAAATATTTTTAAATTATTGTTTTACTACCTTTTGAGGGAAAACCCTTTTAATATTCTTCATGTCACTTTTTTATGTTATACATTTCAAAATAAAAATTTTCATTGGAAGTGGAACATCAATATTTACTTTGGTACAAATTTTGTAATATTTTTGATAAAATTCAGATTTAAATGAATAGTAATAAATTCCCCATTTTAATTCAGAAACATAATTTGCATATAATTTGTTTATATACTTTGATTATCATTTTAATTGTTTTAATTTATAATAATGACATGATTATATTAGTTAATACAATATATGTCATTGGAAAAATTGTCACAATTAAAATTAATATAAAATACAATTTTTGTCATTGGATTCAATTTCACAATGAGAATTAATATAAAATCATTATGAGATTTTAAACATTTTACATAAAAAATCTGTTTTCTTATTCTATAATTGAAATAATTTTTTATAAATTTCTACCCATTCTATGTTTCAAATTATAAAAAAGGGATTTCATATTAATAAGCATATGATCCAAATTATATAAATAGGTTAATTCATTGACATTATGAATAGTAACTTTAGTAATTATTTATAATTAGTTAATGGTAAATAGGGCTATTAAGGGTAAAAAAATATTACAATAACATATAACTACCCAAACACTTTTTATAAACATATTTTATTCATTATAGACTACCAGGTATTCTATTGGGGTATTATTGTGGCCTTTGGATTTCACTTGGGGTGTGGTTATGGAATTTATTACATTTAATTTAAAGTAATAGAAAATATGTCAAAAACATTTCTCTTATTACTAAATAAATATTAAGTTAGAGTTTTATATGCGATCTCATTGATTATAAATACAAATTACAATGATGAAAATATTTCACACATCATAGTTATTTATTTATAATTTTTATGAAATAAATAATTAAATTTAATAGTGGCACAATGAGGATACAATAATGATTTATTAAAGGAATCATGAAATAAATGATCCTAATAACATTAAAACAAAAATAATTTGAACCAATTGATTTCATCCATAATATTTAAAGCTAACTATGATATATTATAAGTTAATTAAATTGATTTTTTCAACATTATCACACTAATATGATTTTATTTTATTTCAATGAAATGAATATAGCTGAAATTAAAACTTTTGATTTTTTATAAAAATAAAAATTCGATAAATTATTTAAAAATAATAATAAAATATAAAAAATAAAAACTGACTATTATAATGTATATATGTTCCAAATTATAAATTTAAGTGAAATTCACGCTATAAAATTCAAATTTATTTTCACTTAATGATTTAAATGTTGTCAAAAAAATTAAAATTAAAAGAAATTAATTAATGTCAAACCGAACAGATAATGTGAAAATAAAATCACCCAAATTATAAAAATTATTGGATGATATTATTTTAAATAATCCTTATATTATTTCTAAAAAAATTATTTTGGGACCATTTTTAATCAAAATTGATTTTATATTAACTTAGTAATTTTAATAATTCTAATAGATCCCATCCCCTCTCATTTAAAAAGGCACCCAATACTTTCTCTTACTCAGACTTCATGGTCTATTTTTATTCCCAATTATCTATCATAACCCCATCCTAGAATCCCTCCCCATGTTATTAAAGAATTATTTTTGGCGGAACACCATCCTTATAGGTGTTAAGTTTTTTTTAAAGGTGATCAACCAAATAAGAGGTATCGTTTTCTTTATGTAATTATTTTTCCTTCATCTTTCACTTCCTTTAAATATATTACCTCAATTATGAGATAATAAATCCATTATACTAAAAATGTTTATATTTTATTATGCTAACATCATCACCCAAATCTATATCAACTTCAATTTAAAGGGAAATGTGTTAATTTTTCATGAGTACATGTGAACTATCCTAACCGCGAACAGATCTAATTCATTTTCCATAACAGTCTCTCATGATAGGTTATAATAATAGATTTAATGTTAATATGTTATATTAATGAAATTTTAATAATTATATAATAATAACATATCATTTAATTTCTTAATTCCATGCGCATAAGAATTATTACGTCATTCATGTGTACGTGTGAACTATCACCTCCATGAAATGATGTGACTCAATTTTAAGAATTATATCACTTTGATGACATATTTTTGTATAATTAAGTGATTAGTGTTATATTAATAATGATATTATCACTATGGAATGATAAAATAATGATTACCTTACTTCTATAATGATCAATGATAATTGAATACATTACTCATCCGAACGTACAACATTCAATTTTCATGATTATAGATTTGTTCATTTTTCATAAAAACACTTCATGGATTAATTTAGAGTTATTATTTATGTAGAAATATAATAATAATTTCATTAATATTATTCTAGAGGTGATAGATGTATGACCAAATGAATGAGTACCGTGTTAATTTTTGACTCTTGAACTGAATATTGACAAAGTGTCCGAAAAAACTGAAATACATAACTAATTGATATAACATATTAATAAGTGTAATGAATTGAATAATAACCATAAAAAATTTCTAATGTATGTATAAATTTTTCTATTATTATTATTCATTTATATAAAAAATTAACGACAAATATCTGACTCAAGGTAAGGGACTTGGTCTCAATCCCCTATTATTGAGGATTTTTTTGATAATATATACCTCCTTCTTTTATACAGTTTATAATCAACGCCTTTGAAATTTAATTTCATTAAATAGTTTATAAAAGGATACTTTTTATTTGAATTGTTTTAAATTCATTTTAAAATGAAAAAAAATAATTTTTTTTAATGTATGCGTTGGTAATGACTTCTTCACCGCCATAACCATTTTTTGATATTTGGTTTCATCTATAACCATTGATGTTTTAAAAGGGAAAAAATTCCTTACTCCCTTGTCGGTATTTTTGAATAAAAAATGGTTTTGTATGTTAAGTGAATGTTTAAATATCTTGAAATTATTTCTTGTGAATTAAATTGACATTTTATGAGTGAAATGATAATACTTGCAATATTTTATGTGATATGATTATATAATGGTGCATGGAAATTTTACAAGGGTTATGTGATGAACTAAATATGGGTGGTTTAGTGATAAATTTTTTTTAGGTGGTTTCGTTATATCATCCAATGAATTGTTTATGGAATTCATGAATATGGTTATTCTATTTTTAAGAGTAGCTTGTTTGGAAGTCGACCTCATGGTTATTCCATTTATGTAGGATTATTTCCCCACTTACCTTTATATGTTATATATTTTTTCTGTTGTTTTTATAGTAATTCATTAGTTTCAAAAAGGGTAATAAATGGTATTATATTCAATTTAGTGTATTTAATAATATATAAAGGTGAAAAGTATCACTTTAGCATAATTCATTCATGGTTTACATATTTTCGCAAGGATAATAGTTTTCCTTTGTGTATCTCTTACTGAGATAGTAATGACCAACCTATGTTTTATTTTTATCACATGAGTAAAAGGAGAAAAGAGTCATGACTGGAATCAAGGAAATGTTTTTATATTTAAACATGAAACTAATAAATGTTTATTTTTTCTTTTTTTTAATGAAAAAATTGATAGTGAGAAGATGTGTCTACATTTTAATAGTTAATTTTCTACATATGAGTTATGGCCTAATTCTAGAAATAAATAAACCTAAAAGTATCCTTGATGTGAATTTAGGTCAAATTATTGAATTGTTTCATTATTATGTAATATTTAAGGCTATGGCCTTATATCAACCATGTTTGATGGAAGTCGAGACCTATGGCAACGAGTTGTTTTCTCAATTTTTAATCATTGCGACATATGTTATGTTATGCCCCAAAATTCTTTAATAAGATGTATATAAATACCCTTTGATATGTAATATCATAAATATATTTATATTTAGGATCTTTTATGTTTATTTTTATTTCATCACTTCATGGGTCATATGATTCAATGTTACCAAAGTGGTATATATTTTATGTTAAAATCTCATCTGTTATTATGATTATTTATGATTATGTTTATGATGATAAAATATGATGATCTATATCTCATGATTTCACATGAAATTTCTTCTTCTTCGTTTAATCATTATATATTCATGTAAGGGTAATAACTACCAGATATTTCTTTAATAAAATAAATTGGAATATATTTTTATGAAAATTGGACACTTTTCTCTCTGGTCGGAAATTTGTTTTCATCAAAACACTTTTTTTATAAAATATCTTCAAAATTATTTTAATTTGTATAAAAATAAATTTCTAACACTGATTTATTTTTTAAAAATTTAAAATATAATTTAATATTCATTTTATTTTCAAAACAATTCTGATTTGGATTTTATAAAAAATGTTAAAGAAATTATCATTTTAATGTGTACAAAATTCTTTGACATCATGTCCAATTATTTAAATTTATCTTTCATTGTATTTTTTCACAGATATTTTTGAAGAATAGGATTTTAAATATGTTAGATTATTTGTAGAAAAAATTTAATGGTAAAAGAATATTTTTCCAATGGAAATATTTTTAATGACCTTTCAAAATCATTTTCTATATATGAGGAAATCTGTTGATATTAAATATTACATACTATGGATATGATCCAAGGATAACATTAACACTATTTCTATGAGTGTTTTATGATTATTATGGTATGATTTTTATCAAACCTATTTCTCTTCCAATAGTTATACCATTGTGAAATGCTTTGGAAGTTCGTAACATTTTATTTGTTATGCAATGATGAAATGATGAAATGATTAGAAAAACTGTCTATTTTCAATAATATGTGATATTATTTGTTTAAAAAATATAATTTTTTCGGTTATAAAATGATTAATATTGTATAATAATATAAAACACATACATATAATTATAATTATATATTGGGTGGGACTAATGCCCCCCTCTAATTCATTGGGTAAAGAATTATATCTCATGTGATAGATAGGACTAGAACAGTGAGTGAACTATGTTTATTAAGGGAATTTGTCCACTATGATGTTTTTAGTTGCGTATATTGAAAACTACGACGGTTTGGGGAGTGAAACCATTTCAATATGATATCAATGGAAATTATCCTTGAATAACATGGAAATAACATTCTATATTTCTCTGTATTTAATAAATATATGTCTTATGATGATGTTATGCTAACATGGATCTTGTTATTTGAATTAATTATGATTAACGTATTATGAAATTCCAAAATTTATGACATGACACATCTTTATGATCTTTCATATGTAGTGTATGATTTTAAAAATTTTCACTAATGTTCTCATGCCCCTATGCTCTCGTTATTCTTATGTATCTCTCAAGCTTACCGTTGTTGATCATCTGGGATAACCATTTTTTATGTTTCCTTTCCCTAGGATATGAAGAAATGTATTAATTAAAATATAATTAATATATCTTCTAGTTATAATGAATATATTGTGATATGATTTATATTCATATGTAAAAATTATATGTTCTTCCAAAATTCTAATGATAATAGACTAATATGGTACTCTGGTGTGTGTTTATTAAATTTCATTTTTATTCTTCAAATAAAATTACATTTTAATTTATGAAAATCCCAATGTCATATATGTACTTAATAACTCTATTCTCAATGTGTAAAATTAATAATAAAGGATCAATGAAAAAATAGAGTAACTAGTGTATTACCCAATTCTAATTCATCTACAATCACAAATCACAACCAATACACTTTCTAAATCCATTTATAGTAAAAATACATTAATATAATGAATAAAATATTTACAATGGTTATTCAAACTAACATTCGCATTGAAAACATTACTCTTATGGTCTAATGACATATGTAATTTTAATAACATCTATTATAATTCCAAATATAGTATCTTTTCTCAGTCACAACCATATCAAACCACATCTAATTTTATTCCACCTTATATGAATACTTTATAACCTGAACCACTAATGTGACAACAATAAATTCCCCATATAGAATTTATAATTGGATAGATAGAGAAATCATCTGTTTGTATCGACCATATTTTAAAATGTTGAGATTCTACATAACATCTATGTCCACATTGAATATGTTTGTTAATCTAACTCATGTAGTTTGTATAGAATTTATGTAATATATTTTGATTAATAATATCTCAAAATTTCCATTTTAGATTCATATATTGTGAATGATTCTAATACAACCATCATGTTAAATATGTTAACTCTACCTGATAAATCCATGACATTAACTATCCAAATAATAGTAGTATATAAAAATATTACATTTATAACTACTAAATCATTCATAAAATATCATGATCATTCACCAACATACTATCAATTTGATTACAATATTAAGTTATTACAGTTTTCCATAATTATCCATTCAAATAGACATCACATATCTATTTTAATTCATCCTTTTAACAATTTTTTATAAAATGTCGTGCCCCCGTCAAATAACAAGGCAAAAGTTATTGAAAGTAGAAAATAAAGGGTTACATTAGTTGGAAAGATGGAATAATATCTAAATATTTATCATAAAGAGGAATCCAGTCACCAAGAAGGTCATTCTGCCATGTTTTACCTTAACTGACCCCCTAGTTTGCAAGACCATCAACAACCATGTTCGCTTAATGAAAGACATGTGTGGCAATGTAATTGAGCTTCATAAGAGAAGTAAGACAATTCATCCAACATATAGTAAAAGGTGAGGAAATATGAATCACTCCATTCCAAATATCTTATACTATAGTGGTTAAATAACTTTCAATTAAAATATTATTCCAAAATTTTTTCTTAGCATAATCAACCACATAGATCAACCCAATAATTCCCTCTTCTAGAGATGAGACCATACCAAAACCACCAGTGAAGAATCCATGACAATGGCTGAGATTGTCTCTGAAAATAGATCCACATCCTGTAGGAGCAAGGCTCCCTTTAGAAGCACCATCAACATTCACATTGATCCATCCTAGATGAAGAGTTTTCCAGAATACCTTAAATATGAAAATAGTTATTTGGTATACACCATCAATCTGAAGACAACACATGATCATAAAGTCACCAAAAGTGGTATAATAAATATCATTCTGAATTAAGGAAGCATCATGAATAGATATGAGAAACATCATCCAACAAGCATTAATCTTCAATGAACCATTATTATGAATATTATTATTTCTCTCAGATCAGATTACATGGAGAAGCTCAGAAACAAACGTCAATAAAGGATTCATGATTTTTTTATAAGATTAAAACTCTACACAATGTTGTAGTTGTGAGCTAATTGAATTATGGAGTAACCATCCGCAATTGAAAATCTGAAAAACATATTTTCAAAGAGCTGAAGAAGTAGCACAAAACATAAATAATTTTTTGGAATCTTCTCTATTTTGATTGCACAAGATACATTTAGAGCAATCCTATATGCCAAAATATTTATGACAAGAAATAGTGGGAGCTCTACTATGTGAATTATGCCAAAAAAGTGTGTGTCGTAAAGGTTAAATCCATAAATTGTTAAAAAAAATTAACTATCAAAAGATAGAAATAGTATTTATCAAATTGTAATTGTAAAATCTTTATGAGTCAGGACCACCATCATGTAAAAGCTCCAGAATAATGAAATCTTCAGAGTTTAAGTGAGGATAATTGTCAATAACATGTCTAATGATATCAGGATGTTTGATGTTTTGAGAATGTAGAACATCCCTTATGGTGGATTTGGTGGCAACTCATGGATAATTAGAAGGAAACCAAGATATTAAAGATGAACCAGTCCAGTTATCGAGCCAAAAATTCATGATGGGATCTATAATAAAAATCCATTTAGAATTGTTCATATGGTTTGTAAAAGTTTGTCAAAATGAATATTTTACAACAAAAATCTTACCGCATTAACATATTATATATATATATATGATATGTTACTAAATATATTAATCAGTACCACATAATTTTAATTATATCATATAAAACAAAACAAAAGAAATAATAGAGGTATGAAATATATATCCATATTCCTCATTTCATTCATAGGTACACATAATTTTATATAAAAAAATATATTTCAATGATCCTATCAAGTAAACAAACTCATGATAATTTTTTTTTAACATTGGATAATGACGTAGATTATTTTGAATGAGCTACCTAAAACTAATTATTGAATCATCATTTCATTGAATAATGCAATTTAATGATAAACCAAAACATTTTAATTTATAGGATACTCAATGATTGTATATTTATTCATCCTCATAGCATTCTTCTATCAATCTGTATCAAATACTTCAACAAAAATGACAGTTATATGGATTGAGAAATAACCATAATTGAATTTATGGGACCTCATATCATTATATAAGAAAATAAATATCATAAATGGAATTCCAAATGATTACTAGGGTAATCCGACTATCACTTAATATTTCTATGAGGAAAATAAAATAAGAACATTTATAGAGACACACCAAATTTTTATATAATTTTTTTAGAAGTTAAAATCATGATATAGTCAATTTTATTTGAATGTAATGATCGTTAATCTATTTGGCTTCATAATATCATGGTAAAAAAATCCATATTAAACATTATATATCATAGAAACCTACCTTATTAATTCTATTAATCCAGAATTAATTAATATGGAATATGATTAAAAATATTATAATCTATTTGAATAATGAATTTATTATAAATTCACAGAACAAAATTATCCAATCTCAAAACAAATATAATAATCAATTTATAAATTTATTCAAAAAGCGGCCATGCTGTAATGAAAGTACTATAATGTGAATAAAAAATTCTTAGAAAATAATAGATGGAGGATATGTATTATCCATATTCTGGAAGTATTTACTAATGAGAACCATCTATTATATTGATACACAACACATTTTAATTTAAACTACCACATAGTTATCAAAATATTCTATGAACAATGGATAATCAATAATGGCAACTGACGACTTTTTTATCTTCCACAATTAAAAAAATTATCTACAGTAGATACCAATCATGATTTAATATAATATATTTCAATATATTTTATTACATCATAAAATAATTTACTATAATTATATATTAATCAATTTCCCTTCGAACTCTATCTCTAAAATCCATGAAATATAAGACATATATTATGAATTATGGTCTTCGCATTGAAAATAAAAAAAAATTCTCATCCCAAATAAATGTAAATCCTAGGATAAATAATATGAAATATATAAAAACATATATACATTGAAAGATAATTCCAAAACAAGACCCTAAAAATAAAAAAGGATTAGTAATATCATTATTGGAAAGATAACATCAATAATTTCATAATCAATGGTAAATCATATATGTAAAATGTTATTTTATATGTAAAATATATTCATTTATTATGCCTATATATATAACTCATTATACACAAAAATTCAGTAAACCAACATGATTTTTAACACATGTAATAAAAAATGTTTTCACTATAAATAACCATCACATGATTTTCATCAATAAACATAGTTCCCTCCATGAATTTTTTTCATCAATTATCTAACTAGACCAAAATAAATACATTATATTTATCATAAATATACCTCATAGTTGAAAATACATTGAAGAAACCATGATATTATTCCATCCTTGGTGGATGCTAAAACTATCACAATCCAAACATTGATGCAATCTAACCCGACACCCTACATGATTCATGGCATAGCCTGAAGGGTTTTACTGATCCCCAATGGATAGAAACTAGTGCATGGGATTCAAAAAAAATATTTTCAATGTTTTAACCTAGTTACATAATCTTATTAAACCAATAGAAATAAACATCACAATAATGGATAACTAAATCCAAACATGGCCCAACAATTATTAAATTTAATGTTTACAACATTAAAAAAACCAAAAAAAGATACAACAAATAGAAGACAACAAGACCATCTCAAAACATCCATGTTACAAGATATTCATCACCCTAAATCCAAAACCACTAGTGCTTGTAAGAACCAGAACACCGGAAACTTGATCCATGATCACCATGATACATCATTACATTACATGGGTTATACACAATAATGTCTATATACACCCTTGGGTATATGCATGGTGTGATCTAAAGCGCATTAGGATTCCACCCAAAAGAAAATATTCCAAACAATAATATTATAAGACCAATTAAGATGCACATATTTATAAAACATTAATTTTTTTGAAGAAAATATTTTAAAGGATACTTTTCGAAGAAACACATTTCAATGAAAATACTTTTTATAAATAATAACTCTTTATAAAAAGATATAGACAAGGTCTATTGTATTCTGGTCGATAGAACCATATTAAAATACATCATGTCAATATAATGAACTATGGGTAAATCCATATATGTAACTAGAAATATCGGGACTCTAGAAACGCTTAATCTCAGTGACCAAATCATCCACTAAACTACCAATATTGTCATCTTGAATGATCAATTAGAAGAAACGTATCCCAAGGTTCAATGGGTTCCAAAACACTATTCCCTTCCATAAAAGTCTATAGGGTAACACATCCCAAGTTGTTATGGTCTATAATCATATGACCTGCTTAGTTAGTTTTGTGTTCATCAATCCCCCAAAAATAATCAAGGCCTTATCCACTTTTTAATCAAGAAGATTTCTATATCTTGCTTCCCACCTAGATACATGGGATTTCCATTCTGATAAAATTATGTTTTTCATATCACATCAACCATTATATTCAGATAAATATACAAGAAATTATTTATAAACAATGAAATCATCTCCTTCCATAAGAAATTCATTTGAAAGTTTATTTCTTACTACATTCACCATTTATAAAATCCATTTTGAAAACACATTAAAAAAAGACATGTAAAATCCTATTATTTTTTTTGCCAACCCCCTTACAAATTCATATATTAACCATGTTAATTTTTAAATTGTTCTTCCCATCATTTTCACAATTCTCAAATCAAAATAATGGTGAAAAAATAACAAACAAGAAAATAAAACCAATTTCTCTTGAAACTCCCACTTTCAACACATTTTTACCTAAAGTGACTTTGAAAACAAATTTTTTACCTATCAAAAAAGTAAAATATCATTTTCACAAAGCACAAAAACATTTCACACATGAGAACACAAAAATTATAAAATCAATATCCTCACATATCAATGTGATACCCATTCCATATTCTATTTTTAAATCACCTAAATATTCTAGAGAACACATTTTCTAATTCATGTATTCTAGATCAAGTCATATATTAAATTACAATCACACAACCAGCTACCTCTCAGATATAAATTTTAGAAAAATGATTAGAAACCACAACCGCACCACCACAAGACTCTAACATGGAATGATTAAACCAGAAACATCAATATCAATAAAAAAACCTATGGGAAAACCATCCCTATGTAATAAACCCCACTGTAAAATAGAAAATTTTCATGAAGGTGAGATGAATGCTAAAAAATGAGTTAAATCCATGGATGAACCACCTAAAAAATGATTCCTTCAATTTCTCACACCCACACCACCTAATGAATAATGATTAAGGGGTACAATGAATATTAGGGGACACTCCAATGGTTATATATATTGAATAGGGTGTAATTGACGTGATTTTGGGTTAATATTTAAGAGGATAAAAAAGTAATTTCATAATTTTTATTGAACTGGAAAATAATAATGGTTATCCCACCCAATTTTGTGATCTATGTAGAAAATATATACCCCTCTTTGTCCATGTTGAAACAAGCAACATAGATTTCCATCCTTGTTTGACTAACCGTGCAAAAATAGGGTGGTTTCATACTATCCCAAATGAAACTGGGATACACTATTTAGAGGGGATGGAAACATGGTTTCCCCTAAACCATGCATCAACTGTGTGCTACCTGCAGTCAATCCCAAAACCCTGATATTTTCTAAATACTCTTCGGGAACCCAAGGGAAAATTTTTAGAAAAAAAATTCTAAATAAAAACTTCATAGTGAAGACATGGACATGATAATTATCTCTAAAATAAAAATTTTCTTTATTATAAATAATTCCTTATGAAATATTAGTGAATATAAATGGAAACTATTTCTCAACAAAATTTATCTAATCCCATGTCTCATCACGTCATTAACATCTTGACAAAGAAACCTAATCAGTGGAATAAACATTCAAAGAAGCACATTCTCCTAAGATTCAAAAATATGAATTGGTAATTCAAATACAATAAAATTAGGCTCAAACGTAAACTCTTACAAATTCAAAAAATGGGATAAGTTTGGTTTTCTGTTTAAAATATGATACAAGAAACAATTCATTAATTTAAATCAAATGACAAGGTAAATCATATTAGTATGCCACCTTACCAATCAATATTGTAATCTAAAAATGCCAGAAATACCTTTGTATTATCTTCCCGTTCATACCAAAATAACAATGACCCAAGCATGGTCCCAGATTTAGGAAAGCCTGAAAATTCACAGAAAAATCCAAATCTCATCACCTCTAGTTATCATATGATTTATAAGGACTCTGGTATATCAAAAACCACTTCATGATCTACATGAAATTATCAGATGTCTCTTTCACTTGGCATGATTCAAAAAATGACGTCTCACCTACCTTATCAAAACCCAAGGTAGAACGATATGATTGACCATAAAGTGCCTCAAAAGGATCCATTGAAACCACAGATTTTTATTTTTTATTATATGATAACATGACCAATACGAAATTGGTATCCCACAAACCTCTAAAATCTGGCACAAAATATTGGATCATGAGATACAAAATCTGATTCACCCACTCTGTTAGACCATTTATTTGATGATGGTATGTCATAGTGAACATGACCTGCAACACTAAAAACATCTAATGTCGTTCCTAGAATCGAGAAGTAAAATCAGGATCCTGGTCACAAACTAGTTCTAATGTCATTACATAAATCCTAGGAAACTCTTGTAAATATAACTTATCCAATTCATCAACATTCAATGAATCTTTTATTTTAATGTAATTGGATAATTTTGTGAGATGGTCAATAACAACAAAAATATAATTCCTCCCTTAGGGTGTACGAGGAAATCCAATAATTATGTCCATGGTGATTTTTCCAACATCTATGTTGGGATGTACAGTGGATGAAGAAAACCCAAATGCCTTTGTTGCTCCACATTAACCAACAGGTGTGTATAAAAACATTATACAATGTCAGCTACATCTCACCTCATACCTGGCCACTAGAACTATTGACTCACATCATAGTATATCTTGGTGGAACCTAGATGAATAACCAACTATAATTTGTGTATATCCTACATCACCATTTTATTAAATGACAAATTCATTACAACATTACCCTTGAAAAAAAATACCATTGAGATCAATGACCTTTATCAAGGAATATCCCCAACATGAAGGAATATCATTGATTTCTGGCACAACTCATCACCAGGATTCTCACACTAAATTAGATACAAAATAGATGGTGATAGCTAAATGCTAGCTAAAAATAAACCTCTTTTATGATCTTTTTACACCATGTGAATCAATGTAAAAGGAGAATCAATGTCCAATCACCATAGTTCTTTCTCAAAACGTTCATAAGAACTCACTTTATTAGAAATATACTACAGAATTTCCATTTATTGAGGTATACATGATATAAAAAAACCCATGAAGATACACAACCTAAAGAAATTTCTTCACGTTCATATCTTTATAGGTTAAAATATGGGTCGTGATCATATGATTAGAATAAAAAATTTTCCAAAGAATGATAAGGGTGTCACTTCATTAAGGCATGCATCACCAATTCTAATTCACAGTCATGGTATGGGTAATTCATTTCATGTGGTTGGATTTGGAGGGAACTGTAAGTGACCACACAATTATCCGGAATTAGCACACACCTAAAACCCATAACCAACGCATCACAATATACCACATATCCCTTTTGAGACTCATTAAATACCAAAATAGGGGTTTTATCAGACACTTATTTATCTCTTCGATGGAAGTTTTTAATTCTACATTCCATTCACACCTAACAACTTTCACAGTCATCACTTTCACAGACGAGACCATCTGGGGGAAATCCTAAAAAAAATATGTTATATCCTACCATGTCTAAGAATATCATGATATCAAAAATATTATTCAGTTTTTCTCATGAAATACATATAATTATTTGTTTTGGGTCCCTCAAAACCCCTGGTTCTGAGATCACGTGACACAGAAACATCACCTTCATAATCTATAAGGTGTTTTAAAAAAATCCATATATATGATGATTTCTAAGAGTTCCCAACATGATCTTAAAATTCGACTCATTATACACATTATATCCAAAATCGAAATGGATTTAAACCACAAATATCGTGAAAAAAGTGTCATGATGTTGATTAAAAACAATTTTTATGAACATCCTGATGACCGATTATTAATTTTTCAATCCCATAGGAATGAAAATTCACTTGAAATTGATGAAAAAGCTTGAGATGATTGTTTTTCTAAAATCCAATACTCTAACTCAGACATAATGACATGAGTAACACAAATAAATTATAGAGAACCAACTTTTCCACTTAATCTAGTACAAACGTACACAATGTGGGGAAATGATTATTTATTTTTGATCAATACCTTATTCATCATTATATAATCATTACAAAACTACAGAGATTCATTAACCTTTTAATAAATAAAATTGGAAAATATCAAGTGTTGATTCTTTAGAAAATCAATAAATTGGATACCAAATTGTCCAATTTTACTTTGAATTTCCCCAACATGGTGGTGCAATACTATATAATGGAAGGTATTTTAATAGTGTTAATTGTAGAAAACTGATGGAAAATTCAACATCCCACTCTGGAGACATATCTGAAAAATCATCCATGATTACCTCTGGGAACACATCCCTCATAAGAGTTATTACAACCTCTAAAAAATCATTACTTCCCTCTAATGTTAGCGATCTGAACTAGGAAATGGTTTTTTCTCAAATTTCGAAGTATAGGTATAGTATGACCAGAGCATGGATCCTATTATTTATAAAAAAACATGGGTACTCCAATCAGGTGCCAAAAAAACACACTCATTGTATATAGAAATCGATGTTCACCTAAAAACGCACAATCAAATACATACCAAGGATAACATTAAAGAGTTAAAACACTAAAACTAGAAAATCCCATAATATTATTACCACTGACATGGTGAGAGAACATGGACACCTAAAACCATACTCTCACTTCATATTAAGTGGATTTACTAACTACATCATATATAGTCTAATATCAATTAGAAAATTAAACCCATCAGTATGGTAGGAAGAAATAAAATAAATGAAAGCACCATTATGAAGCAAAAAAATCTAAATATGATTCAATAATAATGGTACCTTGAACTATCAGAGGGGATTTATCTAATTCCACTTTTCCTGGATCCACCACTTTGAGTTTCCTCATCCCAACATGAGCTTGAGAATGTCCACTAGTCGGTTGGTCTACCCTGAACTAACTCTTCACATAAGATTCTCTAGCCCCACTATAATAGATTCCATACTGATAAACCACTACTCTTGGTGGTTTTGGCTGATATATAATCCCTTTCGATTCCATATATCATTCACCACACTGAGATGGGAACACCACATTGAAAGATATCAGAATGTGCCCCAATAATTCTATACTATAGATAGGGTTTTGGTAGAGATGAGCATGAATGCATCATTATCCCTACCATCCCATACTGAGGGAAGATGACTGAACTAGTCATGGAATCCACAAAAGAGGAAAGCTGGGATTGATGGCCTAAACTACCACCTTCCATCATCCATTGCTTGTCTTGCTTCCACTTCTTCCTAGAATTTCTTCCACTGTCCACTATTGATACTACTCTAGAGAAACAGAACATACTTCCACGATCAATCTTGACCACCATAGCATGATATAACAACATATAATATGTTATAAGAATGAACAAGAAAAATTACTCTTGGATCACCGACCACAACTATAGCATCCCTCCTTTTTATCACATCAACATTTATTACATTTTACAAAATGGAGGATCTTTAAGGTTTAGTGTCTTGGAAACCAGAAACATAAAACATGAAAACATAAAACATTCTTCTTAAACACTTGATAGGATTCTACTCATGTTAATCCTAGGTTCATTACTGCATATCATAACCTGGGGATATAAAGCAAAAGAAAGGGTGAACAGAAGGCCCGATAAGGGAAATAAGGGGAATCATTTAACATGTGAACATGAGATACATCAATAAAGTCATGAAAAAGAACTTTAAGGCATGAGAAAGATATCTTGAGGCTTATAATAATAAAAATAACATTTTTCATAACTTGAATATGTGGCTACAACATTTAAAATTGAAAATAATTTCGTTTCACCATGGTCCATCCCCAATGTGTCATTAAAAAATTACCAAGGTTATTCACCAATGTATCAGTCTAAAATGTCATCTCTAGAGACTAAGTCTTTACCCAATACATTGGAGCGCTATCAGGGCGCACCCTTGACATGTATTTATTATCATGTGATCCAAATATATCATCATAAATCATTTCATAAACAACCTATATAGCAAAAAAATAATGGGTTTCATTTCATAATCATAACGTTTAAAAACTGCTTTATAGACATGATCTTTACGTCACTTTAATCCCACGGAATGGGAGAGCGGGTCTCATGTATGTAAATCCCAGAATTTAAAATGGATCAACTTGGTATATATGTGAATATCCCTATATAAGAGAGATCTTTGAGTATTCAGTTAATAAAATAAATGAACTTTAGAAAAAGAGACAGACATTTTGAGACGGAAATTCTACAGCATAACGACTATGTTTCGGGGTTTTAGAAAACATTGAAATGAGAGGGTACATGGGTCAAAAATTCATAAATGACCCATAAAACATTATAGGTGCTGAATATGAAAGTTATATGAACATTGTAATGAAATTTTAAGGACATACCATTTGAAATTAAAAACATGGAAGGAAGACAAATATTAGATTTATCTTATGAAAATTTGGCAGCCTATCGACGTCACATAAACTTCAACAAAAATGAATTGACGAGAACAAATAGGGTCTCTCATCATATGAACATAAAAGATAAGTATGATAGATAAAGAGATCATACCCAAAAATAATAAAAAATAACTTGAATGACTTGACATGAAAGTTGAACTTTGAATAATGAGAAGGGTGAAAGAATCCCTTAAAAATTTGGCGGCCTAACGGCGTCACTTAAACTTCATCAAAACTGATTTGACGAGATCAAATAGGGTATCGCATCATATTAACATAAAATTTATGTATGATAGATATATTGATCATACCCCAAAATAATAAAAAGGAACATGAATGACTTGACATGAGAGTAAAACTTTGAATAATGAGAATATTTAAAGAATCCCTTAAAAATTTGGCATCCAAACGGCGTCATTTAAACATTAACAAAAATGAATTGATGAGATCAAATAGGGTCTCTCATCATATTAACATAAAATTTCAGTATGATAGATATAGATATCATACCCCAAAAAAATAAAAATGAACTTAAAAGACTTGAAAAGAAAGTAGAACTTTGAATAATGAGAAGGGTGAAAGAATCCCTCAAAAATTTGGAAGCCTAACAGAGTCACTTAAACTTCAACAAAAATGATTTGACGAGACCAAATAGGGTCTCTCATCATATTAACATAATAGTTAATTATGATAGATATAGAGATCATACCCCAACATAATAAAAAGGAACTTTAAACACTTGACATGAAAATATATCTTGAAAACGAGAAGGGTGAATGAATCCCTTAAAAATTCGGCAGCCTAACAACACCAATTTAACATTCATAAAATGAAATTATGAGAGAAAGAGGGGGTCTCTCATCATATGAAAATTAAAAGGGAATTATATTGAATATAAAATAACATCCTTCAACATAATAGCATAGATAATAAAAGAAATGACATAAAAGAGATTACTTGAAAAGAAAGAGAGAGGTTAGATCCCTTACCATAAAACGTAACTCTTAAAACTCAAAGGATGGGACCTTGAGGGCTTGGGGGAACCTTGGGAGGAATACTTGGGAGGTAATGAGACCAGAGCTTCGTTGGGGGAGATTTTCGAGTTGAATGGAGGAGAGTATGGCTTGGTATTTATAGGGAAAGTGAGGGGACAAGGCATTAATGGCCAAGGGACACCTCATTAGTGGTTTTGAAAAAACCCTGGGCTTTTTCATGGTATTTTCCCATGGTATTGGCCACATGGAACACCTCATACATTATATTACTATTAATAAGTCAACCATATTTATTACATACTTAATACATCATTTAATGATTTCATTAAACACTCGTAACTTAAAAACTGTATTTTTACTATTCATCGAAAAATCATTTTTTTCAGAAAAATTCCCAAGAATACCTTAACATAATATTGATGATCTGAGTTCAAAAATGAAATCCATTTTATAAAAATAATTTTCTAAATATTTTTAATTTAATTTTTAATTTAAAAACACTATTCACTTGAAAAAACTAATACTTGACTAATAATTTATGAAACCATTATTTAACTATTTTATTGAATATCATTACTTAATCACGGTGGATAGATTATATTAATACTTTTTTAAGTGATATTACTAATCCATTTGGTCACATTACTAATCCTAAGTATAAAATCACTATTCATAATTTACTATTCATCAAAAATCAAGTTGATTTTATTAGACATTAAATATCGTACTGAACATAATTGTAGAAGACCATTTTTTGAAAATCATTACACATTTTTAATTATTTAAGGTTTACATAGAAATTTTTAAAATATCATTTTTTTAAAAATCATCAAAAATATGCATACTATATTTATCCGGTCATTTGAAAATTCATAAACTTCATCATAAGAAGAAATCCCAATTTTTGTTTAAAACAAAGTATTACACAAGGTAGTTACGGTCTCCTTACATAGCCCCATATCACACCAGCATAGGACCTAAGTGTAAGGTATTCTAAGGTGAGGGAATCTGAGGGATGCTCAGCCAACATCACATGAGTAGTAATTTCTATCAGTTTCATCTTCTCGTGAAGGCGATTCTGTTCTAGCTTTACACGATGAAGTTCGGCTTGGGTTTTCTCCAAACAAATCCCACTGGTGCTACCTCCTTCCCAATTTCTGTTAGATGGGATTTTATTGGTCTAAGACTGCTAGGTGAGGCCATCAAATCTTGTTTTTATATTAATTAACCAAGATTACTTGAATTTAGAGAAAATAATCAAAATGTTTAGTTTCCAGTGGTCATATTGGCCAATGGTCCTATAACAGTAAATACCCAACGATCTCATTTTAATTATACTCATGTAATCAAATGAAATAGTTTTGTTGAAAATAAAAAATAAATTTACACACAAAATTAGGAAACAAGATTTATTCAAAATTTTGGATCGTTACAATCTTCCCCCTTTAGAAATTGCGTCCTAGCAATTTTTAAAATTGGGTTTTGAAATTTCATTAAAAGTCCCACATCGGAAAAGGATTCAGTAAAACTATTACATTAAAAGAAAAAAAGGAAGTACAAAGGTCACCCTAGTTAACCCACGCTAGGATTCCATGTTGGAAAACATGGACATGGAGGAGAAAACAAAGGGTCATGTTCTGAGAGAGCATGATAGAAAACATGATTAGGAGAAAGCTAACCACAAGAAAATCCCAAACATATGATGTGTCTAAACGGTGTGGATTACCTAGTTGGAAACGTAAACCAACAACGTTTTTGTATTACATTACTTTTCATAATTTTGAGGAATTCATTTACTACATAGTACAAAAACATAAGGAAATATACCTACCTTCAAGTAGAGTTTCATTCTTTAATAAGTCACTACCAAAACTAATCTTTTCTCCAAATGAAGAGAATTCAAAAACACTTGGTCTCATCAACAACACAAGAATCATCTTCTAGAGAATCACATAATCCACAAATTATTAACAATCTATTTCTTCTATCTTTAAAAATTATCCCAAAAACAGAAAGGGTAAGGTAAAACAATTCTTCAAAAAGAAAGAATGCCATAGGAATGGAAACTACTATTAAATCTTCATCGATCCATGGTACTACGCAAAGTTCATCATAGACCATTCCATAAATAACGGTCCTTAAAATTCTTCAAAATAAAACAAAATAAGATTGAAAACCAAATAACCAAAGGATTTGATAACATAGTCTTCCAGAATAAACTTCATTGTTCATCTCCAAACAACATCAACCACTATTAACATCTTATAACAAAAGTAGCTAACCTAATCATATTTTACCCAATATAGGTTAATCATTTCAATAAGTAACCTAAATTATTATAAGTCAACCTTCATTCGTCAATTCTTCAAAATATAAGTCAACCATTACTCCTCAACGAAAATACTGTAGTAATCTATATACCTCGATCATATAGGGTCCCCAAAATAGTGAATGTATTCCAAAATAATAATAATCTTTTAATCCCCTAATCATCTCTATCATATTAATACGGAAATCATTGCATTTCCTTTAACATTGGTTGTTGGGACATGTTCTTCCATTTCCCACCATTAACTAAGAAGAGAAAGTATAATTAGGGGCTTAAATACTTAGCCAATAATCATGAAAAGGAACTTAAAGCATATAAGGATAACTTTTAGAAGAAAAGTATACCCTAAATTGTGCTCCCCTCGGTTACAAACTAGGTTATCAATGATCATATATTCTTACGTGAATCTTTATTTTATTTTATCTTTGTTCCTTTAATAATGGTTCATACTAAGCTTATGAATTTACCAAAGCATATCCCCTGGGAGTATCGTAACCAAGAGTGCAACAAGGACCATTGTCGTGTACCAGTTCCCGTTATTGTATAGATCAATGAGGTGTTTTCGGGTTTTACCCCTATGTACATCTGTGCCAATGCCACCTCTACCTGCTCGTATCCAGACATGATTGTATTTTCTTGGCAACCCCTTACTCAATACTCACCAAAATACCATGAATATTTCCTTTATTTAAACTTTTCTATAGGGTTCTCCCTAGAGTTATCATATCCTAATTTCCACAAATAACAAAACCATATTTTGATAACAACTATATCATTGCGCCTTTTTATCATATAAACAATAATTACAATTTACAAAATGAAGGATCTTTAAGGTATAGTGTCTTGGAAACCAGTAACTTAAACATGAAAACATAAAACATTCTTATTAAACACATGAAAGGCTTCTCCTCATGTTCGTCCTATGTTCATTACTACAACTCATAACCTGGGGGCATACATCAAAACAAAGGGTGAGAAGAAGGCCCAGTAAGGGAAACAAGGGGAAACATTTAACATGTGAACATAAGATACATCAATAATGTCATGAAAAAGAACTTTAAGGCATGAGAAAGAAATCGTGAGGCATATCATAATAAAAATAACATTTTTCATAACTTGAATATGTGGCTACAAAATTTAATATTGACAATCATTTCGTTTCACCAAGTTCCATCCCCAAGGTGTCATTAAAAATTACCAAGGTTATTCACCAAGGTGTCAGTCTAAAAGGTCATCTCTAGAGATTAACTTTTTACCCAATGCATGCGATCACTATCAGGGAAAACCCTTGACATGTCTTTATTATCATGTGATCCAAATATATCATCATAAATCTTTTCATATACATCCCATATAGAAAAAAAATAATGGGTTTCATTTCATAATCATAACATTTAAAAACTTCTTTAAAGACATGCTCATTACGTCACTTTAAACCCACGGAAAGGGAGAGTGGGGCTCATGTATGTAAATCCCAGAATTAAAAATGGAACAACGTGGTATATATGTGAATACCCCTATATAAGAGAGAGATTTGAGTATTCACTTAATAAAATAAACTAACTTTAGAAAAAGAGAGAGACATTTTGAGACGGAAATTCTACAGCATAACGACTATGTTTCGAGGTTTTAGAAAACAATGAAAAGAGAGGGGACATGGGTAAAACATTCATAAATGACCCATAAAACAGTATAGGGACTGAATATTAAGGATATATGAACATGGTAATAAAATTTTAAGGAAATACCATTTGAAACGAAAAACATGGAAGGGCAACAAATATTAGATTTCTCTTATGAAAATTCGGCAACCTAACAGCGTCACTTAAACTTCAACAGAAATGAATTGACAAGATAAAATAGGGTCTCACATGATATGAACATAAAATTTATGTATGATATATATAGAGATCATGCCCCAAAATAATAAAAAGTAACTTGAATGATTTTACATGAAGGTAGAACATTGAATAATGAGAATGGTGAAAGAATTCGTTAAAAATTTGGCAGCCTAACGACGTCACTTAAACTTCAACAAAAATGATTTGACGAGATCAAATAGGGTCTCTCATCATATGAAAATAAACTTTATATATGATATATATAGATATCATACCCCAAAATAATAAAAAGGTACTTCAAAGAATTTACATGAATGTAGAACATTGAATAATGAGAAGGGTGAAAGAATCCCTTAAAATCTTGCCAACCTAAGAGCCTCACTTAAACATCAACAAACATGAATTGACGAGATCAAATAGGGTGTCTCATCATATGAACATAATATTTATGTATTATAGATTTAGAGATAATACCCCCAAAAAATATAAATTACTTGAATGAATTGACATGAGAGTAGAACTTTGAATAATGAGAAGGGTGAAAGAATCCCTTAAAAATTTGGCTGCCTAACGACATCATTAAACTTCAACAAAAATGAATTGAAGAGATCAAATAGGGTCTCTAATCATATGAAAATAAAATTTCAGTATGATATATATATATATCATACCCCAACATAATAAAAAGGATCTTTAAAGATTTGACTTTAAAATAGATCTTGAAAATGAGAAAGGTGAAAGAATCCCTAAAAAATTTGGCTGCCTAACAACGCCACTTTAAACGTATTAAAATGAAATGATGAGAGAAACAGGGGGTCTCTCATCATATGAAAATGAAAAGGTCAGTAATATGAATATAAAATAACATCCTTCAACATAAGATCATGTAGAATAAAAGAAATGACAAAAAAGAGATTACTTGAAAAGAAAGAGAGAGGTCAGATCCCTTACCTTAAAACTTAACTCTTAAAACTCATTGGTTGGGACCTTGAGGGCTTGGAGTCACATTGGGAGGAATATTTTGGAGTTAATGAGACCAAATATTATTTGGGGGAGAGTTGGGAGTAGAATGGATGAGTGGATGGCATGGTATTTATAAGGAAAGTGAGGGGAGAAGGCATTAATGGCCAAGGGACACCTCATTGGTGGTTTAGGAAAAACAATGAGATTTCCCATGGTATTTGCACATGGTATTGTCAACATGGGACACCTCATAACATATATAACTATTCACAAGTCTAAAATATTGATTACATACTTAATACATCATTTAATGATGTCATTAAACACTCGTAACTTAAAAACTGTATTTTCACTATTAATCGAAATATCATTTTTTCGGAAAAATCCCCAAAAATTACCTTAACATAATATCGATTCTCTGAGTTCAAAAATGAAATAAATTTTATAAAAATAATATTATAAATAATTTTAATTTAATTTTTAATTAAAAAACACTATTCAGTCAAAAAAAAAACTAATACTTGACTAATAATTTATGAAACTGTTATTTAACCATTTTATTGAATCTCATTACTTAATCAAGGTGCCCAGATTATATTAATACCTTCTTAAAGTGAGACTAATAAGCTATTGAGTCCCATTACTAATCCTAAGCATAAAATCACTATTCATAATTTACTATTCATCAAAAATCAAGTTGATCTTATTAGACTCTAAATTTCGTACTGAACATAATTGTAGAAGACCATTTTTGAAAATCATTAGACATTTTTAATTATTTAAGGTATAAATAAACATTTTTAAAAAAATCCTTTTTCTAAAATTCATCAAAAATATGCATACTATATTTATCCGGTCATTTGAAAATTCATAAACATCATCATAAGAAGAAATCCCAATTTTTATTTAAAACAAAGTATTACACAAGGCAGTTACAGTATCCATACATAGCCCCTTATCACACCAGCATAGGACCTAAGTGTAAGGTGTGCTATGGTGAGATAATCTGAAGGATTCTCGGCCAACATCACATGAGTGGTAATTTCTATCAGTTTGAACTTCTTGCGAAGGCGATTCCATTCTAGCTTCACACGATGAAGTTTATCTTGGGTTTGGTCCAGAGCAAAGCCCAGTGGTGCAACCTCCTTCCCAACTTCTGTTAGATGGGCTTCGATTGGTCCAAGACTACTGGGTGAGGCCATCAAATCTTCTTTCAATATTAATTAACCAAGATTACTTGAATTTAGAGACAATAATCGAAACGTTTAGTTTCCAGTGGTCATATTGACCAATGGTACTATAATAGTCAAACCCCAGAGGTCTCATTTTAATTATACTGAAGTCATCAAATGAAACAGTTTTGTTGAGTATAAAAAATAAAATAACACAAAAAATTAGGAAATAAGATTTATTCAAAATTTCGAGTCGTTACAACAACCACATCTTTAATATCTAATCATTCATCATCTCAATTGAAAAGATTTTTTGTGTATACCAACTAGTTATGCAATGTGGCTAGAATGTTTTATTTATATATGGTCTCCCTGCCGAATCTCAAAAAAAATTTAGGACCTAAAAAATCCAATATATAACTGTAATACTAATAATTGAAGACAAATTTGATGTCTATCATCTCATCTACTCATGATTTCCGGCATGTACCACTGAGTCCCACCTGTTTTGACTATGAACATTCAACATGAATAAAGAACATTTCTGCTTACTAAACTAGAAGTATCATGAAATTTGAACTTACTCTCTATATTTTTAATCTAATACAACAATTACTATTGTTCTGTACTTCCTCAGAATCAACGATTCTTTTTATTAAAGAACAACTAAGCTTTATCATTCCTAGTTCTTGGTTTATCATTTCTAACTTGAGAAGGACCAGATCCCACACCTTGGCCAAAAGAAAGGATAGCCTGAATCATATCTTTCACTAACATCAATTTGATTGGTGCTGGATAATGCTCTCTATCTTCTTCAAATGGACACACAAGATGTCTTCAAGGATGCATCCTGCTACATCACATTCTAAAGATAAGGAAAATCCATTAATAAACTATTAAAAAAATATTCATTAATAACAAGAAATCTTAAACACATCCCTGAATCATAAAAAACAAAATCATTTATATTAATGTGGAAAACAAAACTATTACACAAACAAATTGTGTGGATATATATTATGCGTCTTATAAATCTCACATTGAAAAGATTTAAAAACATAAACCAACATCAAATGCTATCACGAGCATTGTAACAAGGTGTGCGGGCTAGGTATGCTATTAAAACAAGAACCTGAATCCCTAAAAATCAAAATTTTTTATATCCATGCACATCTCCAATAACATTACCCAAAAATAGTATAACCTCCTATAATACCGTTTTTCAACAGAATATTTTTTGATTCCGTCTTACACTACCCCCAACCTGATTTATGGAATGGCATAGAGAGTATTCATGATCCCCACATGATTGAAGCTAGTGCATGGGTAACAAAAATATTTATTTTTAATGATTTTACCTAGGTATATATGAATAAATAACTAAAAGAAATAAACAACAAAATAATGGATAACCAATGATAAAATTTGAACAAAAATTTTCATATTTACTGTTTATAAGTTTAGAGAATACCAAAAAATGTACATCCAATAAGGGATAACAAGACTACCCTAAAACCATTATGTGATAAGAGTGTCATCAACCTCAAGACACCAACACCATCACCTATAAGAAGTGGAAGTCTTGAAACCAGATCCAAAATCACCATGACACATATTTCCATTACTTGGTTCAGACATAATAAAGATTACATACACCCATGGGTGTACATAGTGTGTTAGAAAATACCTAGTAGGATGCCACCAGAAATAAAAAATTCCATGCTACATTTAATAAAAATAAACATGATTAATTTTATAAAAATTTTGAAACATTTTGACGTATCTATTTTAATGTATACATTATCAAGAGACAATTTTCCATGAAAAACATTTTTTAAAAGAATATTTCATGAAATAAAGATACACAGATGGTTTTTTATATGTATATGGATTGAACAATATCACATAATCATCATGTCGCCAAAGAGAACCATGGCTAAATCCATTTAGGTAACTAGCTATATAGGGTCCCTGTAACCTTTTACAATTATTATCAAATACTCAAATAAATTATCAACTATATTATTATGCATGATCCATTAGTTGGGAACGTTTCCAAAGGTTAAAAAGTCTCTAAAATAGCGTTCACATGAATCAACCACTAGATAGGAACACACCCCATGGTCTTGTGGTCATTGACAATATCTCACGATTAGTTATTGTCGTAATTTTCAATCAAGCAATATGATTCTGGCCATCGACCACTTTTGATGCAACTATCATAATATTTATAGTTATCCCACATAGATAACCGGGATTACATTTTTTTGAAGTTCCATTTTAGACATAACATTAAGCAACACATTCATATATAAATTCCAATCATCATTAGCACACTTATACATCACCAATTTCCATAAGAAATCTATTTGGAAATATATTTTTCATATCATCCACCTTTTATAGAAGACATTTAGAAACAAAATAATATAACATATGTGAATGAAAATCATTTACATGGCCCATAGCCCTTTTAAATATAGTCATTATCCAAATTTATTTTTAAAACATTCTTCCTAACATTTTCAAAATTCAAAAATCACATTAAATTTGCACAACTGAATAACCAACATTCAATGTGACACCATTTCTATTCAAAAACTTCCATTAAACATATTCACACAACAAGTGACATTGAAAATAGATTCTTTAATTTTCACACAATTCATCTAATATTTCTATGAAGAAATACAATGTATCACATATGAAAAAAATTCTTCCTTTAGAAAATTCACATATTCATGTCCAAAACCATCAATTTTTTTTGCACCATATATATTCCATAGATAAAATTTAATAATTAAAGGATGTAATCTATAGTCATACAGTAATTAAAATGCATGGAACCACCTACCTCTTAAATGGTAACAGCTAAAAAATGATGTGAATCCAAAACCTCATCCCTATAAGGCCTTACAAATGAAATATTCATATATAATACTCAATATCACCCCCAACACTGGATGATCAAGCCCCCCTTAGTTCATACATCCTACTAGATAATAGATACTCATGAAAAAGGTTAGAAATGCCCTTAATGTATGGAAAACCAAATGGGTAAGAAAATAGTTGATGACTAATTAAAGTTCTCACACCAAAACCACCTAATGAATGATTCTCCAGAGGTCCAAGGAAGCATGGAGGAGGCTCCCGTGGCTACAAATCCCAAATTTGGTGAATGGTGGAGATTGGGATTATACTAGAATGTGGTAGAAATATAATTTCTAATTTTTTTGACCTAGACTAGACGCATGGTTAGATCACACTATTTTCCAATCCATGAAAAAACCATGAACCCCTATTTTTCATAATGGAAACTTGACACACAGTTTTTTTATGATTTGACTAACTGTGGACCAACTGTGTGGTTCGCCACTCTCTAAAATGTCATTTTACCTTAGGGTTTCTTGTGGATTCACACAAAGCTTCTCCTAATTCCATGTCAACCATGCTCTATCTATTATCATGGTCAAAATATTGAGTTTTTACCAAAACTCATGGGGTACACAAATTAAAAATAAACGAACAAAATAACTAAAAGTAATACCTCAAAATGGAAAAAGTGTGAAAAAAATATTTTGATATTTTGTTCTGCTCCTATAATACCTCAAAAGGTCCATTAAATCATGGAGAAAGAATGTTTTGTCAGGAAAACCTCATATTCATGTAATGATGAGTGACCATAATTAATATATATATTTCAACTCTATAATCCCCTTGGATCACCTCTTATCATGATATTTTTATTATAATTCCATGTTGTTTTATCTAATATAAAACCATTTACACTATCATTATCATAGACCACACAAAATATGGTCCAATGAACACAAATTCACAAAAGACATTATAGTTAAAAAGGTGATTTATTTGTAATTAATAAAACAGATTAATAGTTTAAATTGAAATTGATGAGTGTTGTAGTATACAAAATGAGAATCATAAAAATCAACAATGGAATAAATACATGTTTATATTGGTAAGTTTATCTCCATAAATCAATATAAGAGATGCTTGCCAAAAATCACGCAGATCATGTAACTCTCAAAAGGAAAATTGATTGCATGACCTCCAAAATGGAATGAAAATGGATCATGCACAACCCATGTTCTTATGTAGATTAGTTAGATCCCCATCAAAAATCATCCATGTTATTGAAAATGTTTTTTGGAAGGAACTGGGTGTTATGTGGAAGTTATCATATGAGTTTCTCGAAATCACATGACATTTCCTCTTGCAGATTCCATAGAACTAGATAAAAATTCCTTATAAATAATGTTAAGAGGATCATGTGCGGGAGATTTATGAATTTCTCACTTGATCTTCTAGATCTTATAAATCCCTTGGTAGTATGTCCACCATGTCAGGTAAATGAATCAGGGTATTTTAGTTTCATTGTGTGTAGGGTCTTTGATATGTCCATGTGTTGTCCCCATAGCTCCATAGAATATTAGATGGTTTGTTTCTTAAAATTATAATGTGTCACTAAGAGACCCACTATTGATCATGTGTTGCCTCATAGACAAGGGTAATGATTTCCTTACACATCATTGGAACAACATTGAGATATCTCTTGTCCATTTAAATAACGATAAAAAATAAAAAGGTGAAATATGATATATTCTTTCAATGAGAGGATGTGATGTCTTTCATATGAATGGGGTAATCCTCCCAATGTAATCACCATTGGTCATGTAGAGAACTCCTCATTTAATCACCATGATATTGTGGAGCCCTTATAAAATTTCAGCCCAATCTCATGATGATTTCCTTGAAAAGAGTTATTTGTATCATGAATGACAACATTCAAGTCATCTAAGATCATATGACTACCTTTACATGGGAATCCAGATCCAGAGAATACTTCTAGTCATGTCATACAAACCTTTTATCATATCTTCTACATGTGAACAAGTTTTCTCGAAATTATTTTGATTAAATAGGTTGTAATGAACACTACATTGATTGTATGGTCTTGTAGTTGTTGTTTATCATGCGACACATCGATGAAATCGTGGTTGATCAATAGTTGGATCAACTATAGTGTGTGAAAACAAAATCCTTCCACCAGCTCCACGTTATGTATTAAATATACACACCATAGTGGGTGTCATATAACATGGGTGGAGGGGCCAATAAATCCATCCCCCATCCCATCGGTAACAAAATACACACACGACAGATGAGAGACTAGAGATGATAGATACATGGGAGAACATGGGTGGACTTTGTATATTGGACAATCATGTGATCATAAAGGTATTCCACCATGTAAAATAATGTGAATGACCTGGGGACCACATAGCTTTGATAGGTTCATGATGTGATCACTCTAGAGAACACCTGGAGGACTTCTAGCATGTCACTCAATTTGTGTGAATGAGGACCCAAATGAATGATGGGTCACACAATCCTAAAATAAGCTCTCAATTGGAAAAATGTGTTTCACATATGTTATAATGGAAGGATTAAAAGACTGAGAACGATGGGATACTTTTGTGAAGAATGATGTGGTGATCATAATTTTCTTCGCATGACCTAACCATGTAATGAAATATAAAAAAGGCAAGTCTCTCATATAATGAGAAACTCCCACGACATTCTATTTGAAATATGTGGTCTCTGTTAGTCATGTTAATAATGTCACGCAAATCTATTTGGTAATGATACCAATATCTCTTGTTGTTCTCCATGCTTGAAATCAAAATCTTGTGGCGTCCCCTACACATGCCACAAATGTTATGAGGAGACACTAGGGTATGCCAACTATGTCTTGAGACATGCTCCAGACAAGCTATATTAGGTCTCATGATTTCTTCCAGTGAAGTCATCCTGATCATGTGACACCTTCATAAATTTCATCCTTGATTATATGATTTGATTTGTAAATGTCTAACAGGTCTTGCGAAACACCCCAAATGTGTTAGTTTTGATAATGTGATTCCCTCCCAATATTAAATTCAAATTATTTAAAATCTTTAAAAATACAACTAGATCCTAATTTGTTTTTGAAAATTTTCACTCAGATATGAGGTCGCGTCCATTCATCCTCAAGCAAGCTAGTAAGATAATTAAAACATGTTAGGGAGACATTAATGCCACATATTGAAAACACCACAGGTCTTGATAACCTTGTCCAGTAGATATATTTGGGCATTCCATAAATTGAAATATTAGATCTCAATCCCTAACATACAGAATATATGTGTGATTTCTTTATTATGGCCGATATCAAAATGGAGTCCACCTTGAAGTATGTCCCACAATAACATTGAAATTCCAACCATTATGACCAAATCATTAATATGATTTTATTATTCTTCCTCAACAACTAGTAGATTGAGAATATATCTAAAATATGTTTACACCGATTCCTACAATAATTAGTATATGTTGGGAAACATTCAAAGGATTGAGCTCCATATAAAACAACCCATAGGGATTCCCCGACAGATAAGCCACAAATTCGTATATATTGAGACTAATAACTTATTATCCATTATTTCCCCCAAATATCATGGTTCATGTACTCTTATAGATTTGAAATAATCAAATAATTTTTATTTTGAGACTTTATATCCTGGTATATCAAACAGTGTAATCTCTATTCGATGACTTGATATGAATTTCCCCATATAATGAAATCCACCACAGGGTATGTCTTATGGGAGCTATCAAACATAATGACTCTAAATTCTTCCATATCTATTATACATTATACCTCATCCGAAGGATTGAGATCAATACCAGATTCTTAATTTCATTCTTATATATATATATATCCTTTCATCATGAGGCTACACTGCTTCAGGTCATTGAACTATGTGGGTTTTGATTCCTATAGTGAATAGGATTTGTATGACATATCATAATGGTTCAATCACATCCTTGAGATAATAATCACCTCCATGGATGGATGTACACATTGGATTTATTATTTATTTATTTAAATAGTTTAAGAAACTACCCTCCAAAGGGTAATGGATGATTAACATTAGATAGTTATTGATATACTACTTAACAGACCCATTTTTACACATTATATAATTCAACATATTATCAATTTTTTAGGGTAACTAGTCATGTTTCGGGATTTGGAAGAGATTCAATTAGTTATATTAAATCTAAATGATAGATCTTGAGTAGTCAATAATTACACCCAAAAGGATGTAACGATACTGATATCACATCCTATCGACAAACATGAGTACCTAACTTCCATTGGTTATGTAACCCCAATTTACTTCTTACCTTTGGAAATAAGGTTCATACATTGTTAATAACATGGAATATGTTGTTAGTTTATGTGAAATGAAATCATGGTTAACAATACATGCCTAATTACTTTTGGAAATTTTACCCCACTAATAATAAATAATAATGATTTCCTATTAAATTTCATTTCCACAAACAAAATTTTTGAAACTGTATTTGAAATGATTTAATTATGGAAATATCATTATATATTAAAAAGGATAAACTGACAAGATCTAATAAGATCATTTTATTCCTACTATTTGGATGGAGATTCCCATGAAAAATAAATTTTGAAACCTATGTCCAATAATTTAACTATGAAATAATATTTATAGGTTAATTATGACAATATGCATTATTATTGTCAGATGATTTTTTCTTACAACGTTTGTGATCATTACCATTGAAAAAAATTTGAACCTGATTTGAATCTATCAAAAAAAGAAAAAAAATCAATTGGTCATATGTAATCATATTTTTCATGAAATAAATCCATAATCCGGGTGATAATTCTACATGAGTAGAATTGCTAGATCAAGAATAAAAGGTAATATTTAATAACATGTGCATATTTGTTCAATACTATATGTTTTCTGTAATAATTCCTTAATCAGTGAAAAATTTCACATTTTTTTCTTTATGAATATATATACTACTTTCACAAAAATCTCTTGACCTATGATCATGTCTATATCCAGTGACCATTTTGGAAAATCATACATGGATACAAACCATGCAGGCTACAGAATGAGCTCACTCATCTGACATATACAGTTTCATGTGGAGAATGATATGATCAAATAACTCCATCAACAATATAAAATCTAAAACCTTGAGGAAACATTAAAAGGTCTAAAATGATGAAACTGAGGAATTGGAATCATTTTTATAATGTTGTTGTGAAACCAGTGGCCTTTATTTCCACCACCCACTTCTTTACTGGAATTTACATATAACAAAACAATATTATACTTTAGTATTGAATAAATCTTGATGAAGGATTCAGCTATGACTCCCTTTTATTTTAGGTTCTATCGAGGGGGCTCCATTCAACCACCATCCCCAGTTCCAGCTCACTGGTACCCCTCATTCATTTAATTAGGGAACCAATTCGAACATTTCAACTATTAATTCTTCTGCATGGGAATTATGGAAGTAACATTTGGAATGAAGATATTTTGATAATTGTTTGGGAGATCATATAAATGCATGAAGTGAAGAATTGATTTGTCATATTATAGTGGTATCCAATGATATTTCTTTTATCCCAAATCCCTCAAAATAGGCCCGTAGGCATAATCCTGCAATAAGGATGGTAGAAGTGCATATCCCTACCCACATGAATGAATATCACCTACATATGTCGATATAATTAAAAGGGAAGATGTTGGATCATATCCCCAATCAAATTAAATACATTAGATGTTATATATTATAGATGAAAAATGTTCAAGATTACATTCTTATAATCACATTGGTTATGTTTCATTATAATATATCTGTAGGTGAAGAACTATGATTGCATAATCTATTAACAATACAGATACGTGGACAATCTCATATTCATACCCATATAGCCAGGGTTGAAAAAAATAATAATCAATGTAACGCCCGACCCCAGTTACCCAGAGTCGGTGCATTATTACATAACAATTGCATGATCACAAAATATCATGTTTCGAATGATCGATTAGTTTAGTAGCCTGGGAAACACTAGATACATTCATAAAGTTTACATTACATAACATAATGAAAACTACAACAACATAGTCTCCATAGTCCACACTCATATCCCCTCATACTATCCCTAAAGGTCATTCATAAAATAATTCTTTACATCCAGGGAAAAATAAAACATAGAAAAGGGTGAGCTCAGATGCCCAGTAAGGATAAAAATATAGCAGAAACTTTCATAAATAAGAATAAACATTTAAGAAAATGTATAACATAAAAAAAATTTCTTTTAAACTTGAACTTCATCATAATATGACAGAATAAAATGACATAATTCCATTTACTTATTCACATGGATATTCTACCAATCAAATAATCACATGCAATATAAATAACAACTTTCATAATGATGGAATGCATAATGCCAGACTATCATAACCACATAGCCAAGGCCTCGTGGCAAGAATAAATATAAGATTTTTTCAAGGCATCATTCCAAGACACTAGTTTGTCTCATGAGACCTACTGATGCATCAAGGAGCTATAGAGGGCTCCACCCGTCACTTATTAAGTCCAATGCATTCCACATATGAATAGTTTTAAACATAACATAAGCATTCATATTAATACTAGCATACGAAATGTCAATAATTTCTCTATAAACCATGAAGGGTATAAAAATAACACATAAATAGTCAAAAATATTACAAAACCTTCAATACAATAAGGAATTTTGTATCATAATAAATCAACATCAAATAAGCATAAAATCCATCAAAGGATATAGACATAGATGATATCCAAACTATTTGAGAGAAATATCTCTCTTTTGAAATAATTTAAAAGTCACATAATTATAAAAGAAAACATTTACAAAGAAAATATATTTATAATCTTTCAAGGGAATCTTCGACGATTTTATAATGTCGGAAAAGAGCCGCACCTTCTGTATAAGATAAAAAAAATGCATTCTTAACTAAATTATGTCGAAAAGGTTAAAAAGAACCTTATTTGGGAAATGATGGAAAGATTAATTTATAAACATCTTATAAAAAGTCACACAAGGATATAAATGACATTAAATCATAATTTTTAAAATATTAAGAATTATTTGAAATACATTTTTATGAAACATGGATGTGGATGATAAAGAGGTCCCAGTATATAATTACGTTTAAACAGCCTCAGATAATGAAGAGATTGTGAAATAAAACAGTACCTTTTACCTTTCCTTGGTTAAGGGTAGGTTAACCTCCTGTATAATGGTGAAATAATTCTTATTAAATTATAAAATAATCATTTAAATTAATATGATATCATATATGATCTGTTAACATATCTTTGTTAATAACATCTTAGTATTATCGTTGTTTCAAGTGTTATCATACTCGTTTTCTTTTATATGTTTAGTTACATAATAAATTTTTTTTATGGATTGGTTGTATGTAATTCATATATAGAATTGTATCAAGTCCTCAAACATTTATTTTAATCATTAAATGAGAATTATTCTTTAATGGATATGATGGGGAATGATTCTCATCGCCTTCGTGAAGACGGTAGTCCGTACGTACGCATGAGCAACAATATCATTTTTTTGATATTGAAATAATATATAATTGGATGTTATATCATATATAAAGAATCATTATCATGTTATATTTATTATTTACATGAATTACTCATAATTATAATTCCCATCCAAATAATAACTTATTGAATAATAATTACACCATGACGTGGAGACGGTAAGCCGTACGTAAACACCTACGGTCACATGTCATTCATAGGATGGATATAATACTGAATATGGTTGTACCATATTTATAATAACATCATAGTATATATAATATATTGGAGTTATTATTTTAGAATGGTAATAACAATGAATGAAGAAGTTGAAAAATAAAGGAACTTGAAAGAGGGTTGTGATAACATTACCTCTTATTCGGGTTCTTCCTTTTTATTTGATCAAAAGGGGTCCATAGGTTTAATTTATGACCAAAGTAAGGGCTCTAAGATAAAATTAGTATATTAGAGAGGGTATTTGGGTAGAGGTTGGACTATCCCAAAGGATTTGAAGGTATGAATGTGAGAGAAGGGTGAGTGCCCTGTTATAAGAGGGGTGAGGGGCATCTTAGGAAAGGCTCGAAATATTGTTTTATAATAATTTCATATTCGGTTTATAATGTTTCCAAAGTGTATTATTTAAAGGTTAAGGTGTGGATGAGTTTAAATCCTTTCAAACAATATAATTTAGATAGTTTTGGGTCTCTATATTAACCTTATCATTAATATTTAACCCATAGTTAAATAGTTTGACATTTACCATGTCTCTTTGTATTTTTATTTTATATAGTCAATAAACTTACTATGAACTTCCAAGAGACCCCCAAGTGGTCCATTAATTATACACCTAACATTATATAAGTCCTTTGGCCGAACCATAGATTTTTACGAATAGAATTTTAATTAATAATATAATATTAGTTTTAGAAACTATTTTGTGTCATTTTTGACACAATTGGGTATTTTGTTTTTGATAAATTCATAACAGCATTATTAAATTGAATAAAATTCATATAAACAATCATAATATGTCATATTAACCTTTGAAAATTAGTGTAAATCATAAAAACTCTCAAATTACATATATTTTTATATTTATAATATCAATTATTTTAATATTTCATTAATTAGGTTATTACTGCATCACCATTGTGTAATAAATAATTTAAATTATTTAATGTCTAAAATTATAAATAATATACCATTTTAGGAAATAATTTAATATTTCTAATGAATATTTATATTCATATTTTTCTAATTTATAACCTTATATTAAAAATGATTTTGTAATTAAACATTGATTTTAACTCTTTTACCTCTTCTTTGAATTAAATAATAATAAATTCTCTAATCTAATCCAAGTGGACCTAAATTATAATAATTTATTCCTATGGTTGTTTTTGGTCTTGATAAACTTGTCCAATAGAATTAGGACATGTGTTAGGGTAATATTAATATCATTTTTACCCTTAATTATCCTATTTACTTTTAACCGTGGTAAATAAAAGTAAAAAGATACTATTCATAGAAAAATATTTTTGTCTTATTGAACCACATATTACTCCTTGATATTAACCGTGTTTCTCGGATTTTCTAAATTCCACTCACAGAAGTGGTAAAATTATGTTGTATATGAATTTCATATTTTCTTAGGAGGTGGGTAAAAGACAGTTAAAAGTTCAATAAAATTTATATATATATATAATTATTCCAAACTAACTCCAATAAATTGAATAGAACTTATATAGGTACTATGTATCTATTTTGACCAAAATTAAATTTAAATAAAATAAATAATTATTTAAATAAAAATTAGGCTTTAAACTATAACTTATTGTTTTTTCACTATTCATTAAAAAATTGAATGATTTCAGAAAAATAACAAAAATTCACCCTAAGCTAATTTTGATATTCTAAATCCAAAAATGATTTCCATTTTGAATGATAAAATGTATAAAATTTTAATGTGTTGGTATTACTATTCATAACGGTTAGTTTTATTGGTTGTGGTGTGTGTTAGAACTCGAAGTTGCGTACAACACACTCTATTGTATTATTCAAAGAGAAGCATACCATTGATGATTTGGATGTGAAAATCAACATGAAAAAGTGGGGTTTCTAGAGAAATAAACCATCTTTTAAAATTCTATGAGTATTATCATTATATTACAATAATGTATGAAGAATATTATTTGGCTGATATTCATGATCTAACTAGGGCTCACTATGTGAGACTAGCACATACCTCAATATATGTTCAAATTCTTGTCCAAAGTGACCAGTGTAATACTCTAAAGGTATTAATATGGGATCATATTCCCATTGCATCTCGGGATCACCATGTGATAATGACACTTGCCTCAGGATAATAACATATACTTATCAAATAATACTAGAAAAATACACCAAATAAAGATGATCAAGCTCATATACAAACTCAATATGAGTCCTGCTATGCAATAGAAGAATATTCCTTGGGGTAGACTAATATACCTATTAGTGAAGGTAAAAGGAAATTTTAATTAACTCACAAAATCCAAGCTGGTATCTCTAATTTTGTTGATGATTACTTTGATAGTCCTCCTCATGGTATTCTAGAGACATATCAAATATACTCTACTCCTGACATCACATTGCTCAACCTCCCCATGATGATATCTCGATCAAACAAAAAAAATCAATCCCATTCCAAACTACATTGATATATAGAGGTGCTAAAAACTCATAAGCATTCATATATAGAAGTTCCTAAAACACCACGTTAAACAATATATATTTTCCCATAAACTACTAGCAACACTCCACTATAATCATCTTGAATCCCAGAGAATACGATTAAATGATATTAACATGTGTAGGATTGCAAGTCTAATGAAGAGGAATATGACATTGACATATGGATAATGTTAGACATAAAAAAAGTCCCCAACATGTTATAAACCCTTTCCACATATGAATATGAGATCTCAAACAAGATAAAGATAGTTTTCAGGCATTACTTGTGCATAAATATTTGTAAAAATTAGTGGTGGTTGATGTCTATACACCTCCATTATCCATCATATGAGGGTCACATTCCTATAATCAAGAATCAATTCATTCATCTTGACTTATCTGATATCTCTATCTCCCTAAACCCAAAACTAAAAAAGAAAATTTAAAATCCAAAATCCACTTTCATCCATTGCATTATTGCTCTTCAGTAAATTATTGTCGGATATTTTTAATGTATTATTACCTGAGGATACAGAAATTATAGGGAATTATACATCACTATAGTCTTGGATATAGTTGAACTACCTAGAATAAATCATATAATTTCATATCCTCTAATGAAAATAGGTGATTGAGTTATGCGCAAGATAGTTGGTCACAACATCGGAATTCCCCTAGATTATGGTTCCATGAAATCATAAATACAGGATGAGAATGACGCAAAACAAATTTAAATGGGCCCCATTATTTAATGGGAATGAATGTCATAATTGGAATTCAATACTCTAGTCAATTTGATATTTTCTCATAGAAAGCGTCTCTCTTCATGGGATACTAGTGCTCTCGTATAATACATGGGAATAATGGTTCCAAATCAAAAATGTCACAACAAAATCATCCATTCCAACCTTCTAGGAGAAAACCCATCCCTTATTGCCAATGGAATATTAACAAAGACCTCCACAGCTTGGGTCATCAATTCATAATATGATTAAGGATATATCTTTAATATGTATAGATCAACCCCATCCAATTTGGCTGGATTATTTTTTCGGTAAATATCAATCAATAATGTCATCACACCATGAGAGGGTCCTAGAAAAATCATTGGAAATTCTGTATCAACATTATCCAATTGGGATGAAAGTTTTATTCAAAATTACCATCTTATGAGTCATCATATCCTCAACGAAAATGATCATATCCCAAAAAAAGGATCAAAAAATTCTATTGGAGGCCTCAAAATTTTCCCATCCAATAGGGCTGGTGGAATTGTAAACATCATCATCATCATCATCATCATCTTCAAAGTAGATGGAATTAGTATTTTCTTGAATGGAAGGTAAATATGGATGCTCATCATCACATTTGTTCCTTAAACCATAATATAATCTTTTTCTATTCATGTCCCATTTGGATGTAATTATGAAAAACTACCTCCATATTAATTTTCATTGGATGAGATGGGAGGAACGTATGGACAAGTATATAAACCCATACTAGGTTCAAAATCCATAATTGTTTAATGTGGATAGGAGTTAGAAAAATGACTATTATTTTGGTAGTGTAGAGTAATCATTTTTGTGTTGATAGTAATAGAACAACCACCATTTCATAATATACCTCAGAGAATGTTTTCACAATCAACATAGTAGATAAAGTTGAACATGATGAAAATGCAGAGGAACACTATATAGATAATATACCATGAGAGAAGTGTGATTTTAATAAAAAAAGGACGCTTCTAATATGTGGAGCCAGGGGTTAATCCAAAAAACGGAACCTCTAAATTTTGAGTTTCTACCTCAAAGAAAAAAAATTCCATTAATAAAGGGATACAAGTGGTCTTATCACACATTCCACAAAGAAGAGCTAGAATTTATTCTATGGAGGAGAAGATTCTATAATATGATAATGAAATAAAATAATTCAAAAATATAAATGTGTAGATACTTAGGGTAGTCATTACATATAGGTATTATCTACCGGATGAGAGGAATATTACTCCCTTAAATCTAGAAATATTTGATCCACCTAAAAGAGATATATCTAACCATCAGTTTATTTCAAGATCCTTGATGATAGAAAACATAAATTATGGATTCTAAGAAGATAACAACATAAATCCATTTTTTTGTAACATATCCCTCTCCATGGAGACTATCTAGATATAGTATGGATTGAGAATCCATAGGTCATAAAAAAGGGCCGCCTCATCATTCCCTTTCTTCCACTATAGATGGGAGGAGGTATAGGTAGATGTACATCCGTAACTGCTTAATATATTTTAATCCATAGCTACTAAAATGGATTTCATTTATTGAAAATGTTCATCTATGAATCATAAGAAGAATCCATATCAAAAACATTTGTATTACACATACCCCCCCTACATAATTTCATCAATCCAATCATCCCCACCTTTGATGGAATGGGAGACTCAGAATAGCATCTAATATAATTTGTATACCAATGCGGTCTAATTTAGGGTCCTCAAGGACAAACAAAGGAGACAATGCTATGTTTCTCTATGTTGACTTTGATTGGCATAACATTTTTTTGGTACAATAGTCTTCCATTAGTATCCATTATAATATGTGAAGACCTTCTTTATCAATTTCTTTATCAGTTAATATCTACACTGAGGAAATCAATGATTTTTGAACTAAATTTTTTTATGAAACTCAAAAATGGGAGGGTTTATGAATTTTTTTCCATATACATTAGAATAAAAAGGTCACTCACCACCCCTATTTCAAATTAGAAATTGTTTGAACTGAATGGTGAAACGAAATGGAAAGAAAAGTATAAACCACATACTGTGGCGAAATATGTAGGTGGATTTAATGAATTTACAGAAATGATACAATGCTGAGAATATTCCATTTTTAGGATCCATGATAAATCTTTTCCCATTACATTAACACATGGGAAAGGTATTTTCAAGGTAAATTCCTCCTCTGTTAACCTCAAAACAACAGTAGTTCCCATTAAAGTACAAAGTCAAGATACAAACTGCCCATATCATCCAATAAATTGGTAGAAGGGAAAATATTACACTCATCATGAAGATAGAGTAGACGACCATCACCAAATATTTGAGGAAGAGATGAATAAATCACACACCTTTAAAAATTAAAATTCCCCAGGTTATTTACTTATATTCATGGAATGTAACATACCCAAACAAACATAGTCCTAGAAAACCACTAAGGTCAACCTCACTGATCCTCTTGACTACTTACCATTCTAAAAAAGGTTGGGTCACAAGATCTAGGATAATTTTCTCTTTTAATATTTCCTCATTTGAATGATAATTTATTGGTTGGTGATGTAGGAATACTCCTCCAAATAGGTGAAAATTGTAATTTTCACTCAAATAGATATCGATGGTTATTGGAAAAAAGTTTCATATGCATGTGGGATGAAGATTGACAACTGGATGAAATGAATGATAATTTATTGATAACATTCCTCCCTTATGACATACCTAATAAAAATCATTACAGATCCAACCCCTTGGGAGGTTTCCTCAAATACTATTAACTAAGGTGAATAAAGATATAAAACAATAGTAGATAAATAATAGTAAGATTCTTATTCTTCTTTGATGTATGCTTTGCACCATGAATATTGTTTCCCAAAAAAATCTAAAACACAACCAATGCCCCCACCAAATGGAGACCTCATATTAAAAATAGCTCATCTTTTGCTTTATTATCATGATACACATGGAATAAACCTTATTTGAATATGGATATGCTTTTGAGTATGAGATACTCATACATAAATGGGGATCAATAGGTCAAAGGCACACGATCAATGTTTGAAAATGATAGTGTGGTCAGGGATTGACCAAATATTTTGTTCGCATCCCATAGAGAACATGTATACAGGTAAAACCCATGAGAAAGAACTTCAATAATCTGAACTGAGAAATGGAGGTGTCTCAGAACCCTCCATCAGTTCTCCCTAACCAATCATCTTATTCAAGCATCTGGTAGTGGTACAATTGACTGATCATCCTATACAACTAGGAAAGTCATCATGAATATGCCATCTCAGCCTCTGCACAATCACCAAGAATATATACCTTAAATACCTCATCTCCTAAAATAAAGAATATAGATCATCCCCAATTTATGAATCGACAACCTCTAGAAGAAAAATATGACGTTAATAAAATAGTTAGTGGTTGTCCGTACACATCTGTCATTCCTTGGCACACTCCACGTTTCAAAAAAAAATCATATATGGAATCTCTGAATCCCACTAGATCTTATAGGAGTTTGTGATTGAATTACCTACAATCATGTTTTATGGATTGGATACTATGTCATCTTAATTCTTTTTGATCACCTAAGTACCAATGTTGGGATACAAAGTGGCCATATATGGATATATAATACCCCTATATCATTTAATTTTTTTCAAAAATGTTTAATCCAGAGTTATCAAATTAACAGTGGTTCTGGGATCATGGTCATATTAATTTAGGACCCCCATAATTTGGTATAAAATTTTTAAGACATATAAATCAAAAAATGTAATCATTTATGGGTATGATAAGTGAGAGAACATACATCTTGGAGATATCATGTTCATAAATAAGTTCGGGGATTTCACATCTAATATCATGTTAATGATTGTCTATTAATAAACTATATATAATTTCCTACATGATAGGCCTTGGATTATTTCCATGTGGATGTACCATTAATATTTTATTAATATTTATATCAACCCGTATATTAGAATCCTATAATACTACATGGTTACAGTTCTCCCTTTGAGTCCATTCATGACACAAACATGGAGGCATGTTTTTATAATTTGGTGGGAAAACCAAAATGGTGAATGAAAATATATAGTTTGAAAACCCCAATGGATATGGGAAAACCCAAGGAATACTTGGAGTATTTTTGATAGTGATTATATACTTCCAATAAATCATATTGATGTGATAGACCTAATCTTTGATATATAACCACATTTTATCTCTAATGAAAATGTAAAATAAATTACGTTATTGAATTTCTCGACAATAACTCTACAAGTATGAGATGACCATGTTTCTTCCCCTGGAGTCTCTCATATCAACAATAAAATACATTCCTTCATATTTTTCCACCTCATGTTAAAATAGATCAATAAACTCAGAGTTAGAAGAAGAAAATAATAACTTACAGAATTCTCCTCCCACCATTTAGGAAGGAGTCTCCACCACCATTGTCGATCTTATAAAATATAATCCTAGAATAGAAGTAGTCCAATGGAAAATATTGATATATTCATCAATTAATCTCAAGGAGAAAGATATATACATGGTATTTCCAAATACACATTGAAATTTATTTTCATAGAATGATATAATAATTTTTCAACTAAACCATGATGTAGCCACACACCACAAAGGATATCCTAGTAACAATTGAGGCATCAAATAGGTTTCCATATGGATAAACCACAATTTTGATTCTAATGAGTAATTTTATTTTTTCTAATTTATTAGAGATATGTTTTTTCTTAGATGTGTAAAACACAAGATGGCTAACTAGTGTTGTTGCTACAACACTATGAATGGGAAGATTTTTGTGTGTATCAATTTAATAGACCTTATTTGATAATGATTAAAAAAAATCCATTTCTAATCATAGATATCATGAATTATGAATCATATATTTTTTATGACCATTTATTCATGGATGTGTACTTTTGGTAAAATCCAATAAATATGGGCACCATAGGGAATTTTTATCTATCAGATAATGGACATTGTAATAATGAACATAGGTGATTCGTATAATAGTAAAATGTGTCATTAAATTATTGAGTTATTTTTATGAATAACCTTTTATCATGATGATGACCCGATGTACAAATCTCAACATTGGTGTGGTCACTTCCATTATTATTCAGACAATATATGATAAGATGCAACAACACTGCCCAAATATGAATCTACTAAAATGTGCATTCAGGGTAACATTGAGGAAATTACTTTTATTTGTGGTATTCTTCAGTGGGATGAATGTTTTCCTATAAATGAAAAGTTTAAATAAATAAATTTTACCGATTAGAATATCAATTAAAAGGAGAGGATATAATAAAAACTTTCATAAAATCATCATTTCATAGGCAACAATTTTAGAAAACCTCTCAACTTCATCTTGATAATAAAGAAGGGTGTCAATTACTAATGGTGTTAGAACTACAATGAATCCATCAATAGTATTAACATGTACCTGATGCACCCTACAAACATGGTGGGAGGGAAATCTGTTAATCAGGTATGTGGTTTCCATGGAATGATCTCTCAATTATATCATTACATAGAAAAATGATGCAAGGAATGAGAAAAATATATATTACCTCATCCAACTAATTTTAGGAATTGAGAAATGAAATTTTTTTCTCAGGAAAAACATCCTCACACTAACAATTATAGTGAAAATATTAGGAATTACTTATTGGACAATGATGTGCACCATGTCGCTCATATCGACCCTCTTGTGTAAATTCTTGGCCTCGCTATATTTACCTGGAGGATTTCCTGATGGGTGGTTATTATATAATAACCTGAAATTTTCTTCATTTCATAACTTCCAGTGAATGGGAAATCCTTACATTATTTCCTCTTAGAACATTTTTTCCTAGAATGTATGGTACTGGTTACTGAGCATCTACATGATAAGGTTTTATATTCTCATGACACTCCACATTCATGGGAGATGTATTTTGATAGATCCTCCTAATTTCATATTGCTTACTATTGGGAAAACCAGAAACAAAAATCATGATGGATTAGGGATTTGTGTTTTTTATATTGAAAAATAATAATTTTCATAATCATCATCACTTTATAAGGACTTAATAAATAATAAGGCTAAGTGGTAAGAACTCATTAATGTCTTCAAACAAGCCATATAATTGGATATTTCATACCAGATTATTAAAGGCGATCTTGAGATAGTGATAAAAAAATAAATGGGAAATATTCCATAAAAAATGTGAGAATGTGTCCATATCATTGGATATGTCAAAGGAATGATGGAATGGATTTATTTTGAACCCATGTCACATTATGTTCCCTAGTTAAAGAATTATCTTGTCATTTCACTGGCTAATGAATCTATAGTTTTGTCCAACCCTAATCAGGATGAGGTGGTCCTATAAATCACGCCCAAAAGGATAGTCTCATCATTTACCAGTTATTACATGGAATAAATAAATAAATTCAACACCATCCATGAGAAATATGAACCAATATTTACCTATGGATGGATTGAGACACTAATTAATTATCTCCAAAATGGGAGCCTCCTAACAGGATGATCATGAATGGAAAAAATTCTGGGATGAGCATCAAAACATAAAATTTAGGATGGTCCAAATTAGAAAAATAAAAGTTATATACAAATGATGATTCATGGAATCTACCTCTGATTCAAAGAATAATATGAAATCTCATCCATAATTGAATAATTCCATTAGGATATTGTAGAAATCATTGGTCTTGGACCTGATATCCAACCAAATTTGGAGTCTTGGTTATTAATAGAAAAAAATGTTACATGACTTAAGGTAATTCACCATGAAATTTGATGCATTATATATTCATGAAACCTTCACCCATTAACTCTTATAATTACATCATACTACTAAATATTCCTAGCCATTTTTCCTTTTGGTGATTGGATGTTGTGGGGCCATATCCCACATCCACTGATAAGTAGATTAAGTACATCCCTTGTACTGTGGACTTGATTTCAAAATGGGAATAGGTAATATCCCTCAATGAATTTTTGGAAAAGAATATATTACACATTATGAAGTAAAATATCATCAATAGTTACATAATCGCTGTAATGATACTAGTTGGAATCAACACCAATATATGTTTTACTATGTAGAAGAAATTGTTTTAGCATTTTAACATTGAGTCCAATCACTCATCCCGCTATCATGTAGTTAAAAACTGAAAAATAATGGCCTAAAATAATAATTTGTTAAATATACTATTATATATGGTGAATAATTGAATGATTTCCTGGTAGGATAAGATCCCTCAAGAAATATGGGCTTACTATATCATCCTTGTTCACTACAACAAAATAAAATTTATATTCATTAGTATATATAATCAAATAAATGTTTCCAATAGAAGACATGATTCCATCACATCGGATAAATAAATGTGGAAAAATATAAAATTACAAGAAATTAAAAAAAATAAGAAATATAAATTAGAGAGGCTCGATGAGAAATTGTCACATTCTTTGAACAACCCTGATGTCCCTTAGATTCAGATTAAATGAACGATTAATTAATGAGTCCACAATGATCGTTCATAATCAACGAATCATAAGGTCCTGAACCTGATCAAATAGTGTATGGGTTGTTATGAAATTGTTTTAATATCTTTATCCCATGAATTAGACAACATACCTTTTGTGCTTCTATTTACCACAAATATCCAATTCTCATGGATATGGACCCCCATATTTCTGATTCCCTTTTTTTGACTATGGATGTAGGTCTATGGATCATTGATATTAGCTTCAGAACAACATTCAAATTCATCATTACCAAATCTTATTTCTGATCCCTATAATCCATGAAATCACCAGGATATAACTCAAAAATTTAGGGTATAAATGGTCATACCAAGTACGATTCACCCATATCATTATTCATGACCTGAGAACCTTAAGGTATGTTTATCAATGCTTTCATATCCAAATAAAAAGTATGTTGGTTTACAATGGAACATAGTTATTCTAATGAGGTTGTTCTAATACATTCCCATCATACCATGTCCATGTGAATCATGAAATTAAACTGATGGAACTTCAGTTAATTATATATGAACTTAATCTCTATCCAAGGATGTTCCAAATGGAAATACCATAAACTGTTAGAAATAAATTCAAAATTTTCCTGATGAAAACACACAAAGATAGGCCTGGATAAAAGTAAAGTCTTCTTACGCTGATCTCTTCATATCCCGAGTGTCGGGAAAATAGAGTGTAAATTAATAAGTTATAAATATAATAGTTCCAACTACATGGCCCAGTTAAAATATTATTGATGCTCTCTAGACCCCCTATTCTTGAAAAATGTTATGGTGATGAATTTTAACATATCCTCACTAGGATTATTTGTTCACTATGCGGTGATACTAATTTTATTGTGATAAAACACTTCTTCTATATTAAAATTTCAATAAATCACACATCATGACATGACTTCATAGGTTCCCTAAAAACCAAACATGACCCTCGGAAAATGATACCCTATTTTAAGAGACAATTTCTTTACTACATATTTTTTTAATATGGCTATTGTACATGGTATTCTTACTATCAACCAAATGCATCATTACCATTCAGAAAGATCATTCTACTCTATGTGAGCCATAACATTTCTATTGTTGAATGTAGTGCTATAGGGTGTTCTAGTTCATCCTTGATATTATTTTCCCATATCATCCTCATGACTCGAGAACATTGAACCAAGACTTATGGTCAATGAAACCAAACATTTCAATAGGACTCAACACCCACAATCTTACATCAATATATTTTTTAAACTTTATCAAAGAAGGTATAAGGGACACCATTCTCAAACCTTTTGATGGGCCACACCCAAAAAATCAAAACCAAAAAAGTTAAGGACTAAGATTCCAAATCAACGAGACTGATTTTTAGGGTACTAGATCTCATACTTGGTTGCATTAAATAAGCTTACCACAATATTTTCTATGATGGTTGAGTCTTCCGAAATCATTTATATCCATAAAAATAGAGTGTGGATGATATTATTTGGCCTTGCTATAAACCTATAAGGGCCTTGACCAGCCAAACAAATGTATCTCCTTCATGGAGTAATGAAAGTCCATTCCTTATGAGCCTTGGAAAAACCATGTAAAAACGCAGAACCTGTGGGTGTTTTGGGAAATACCTAGTCTGAATGACTAATTCCATTTTCATTAAATCAATAATTTTGTCTATGAATTACTCAACCCATATTCCAATAATCCAGGTGGTTTCAGCTTCACTATATTTTTTCCATCCACCCATACCAAATATAAAATCATTCATCGTCCTTGGAAATGAGGGTGGACATATCTCTTGGACCATGATAGTGACGCATATGTTCATTAACCAACCAAATAGATTCATATTTTCATTACTAGAAATAAAATCCAAGAATAAATATCCTTGAAAACAACATTGTTGAACTAAAAAACATAGGGATTAGTGGGTCATCCCTGGAAAATCTACCACATATTCAATGTACATAAATCTTTTCCATACAATAGAAATTTATAATAAAAATCATGATTATGTTTTAACCACATGATGTTAAATTTCAGGAAATATGCCCTTATAACATTATTTTAAACTATACACAATATTCCCTTACCACATGATGTTAATACATATTGAATATTTCCTTACATCACAATGTTAAACTACACAGAAGAAGTTTTTATTGTATGATGTTAAAATATATAGAGAATTTTTTCAAGAATATTTTAATAATACCATTATTAGAAAATATGATATAGAAGACTCTAAAGTACCAATAATAAAAGGTCTGAGAAAAATAACATAGACTAAAATCATAGTATATTTTATCAAATAATAAAATAGATGGATAAAAGTGAAAAAATGCGCACCAGGTTGAGAACTCAATATGGTAACCAAGAAAAAAATTGAGTATCTTCTCATTTGAAATTCCCCTTATGTGATCCGGAAAATATCAAGAATTAATAAAATAGAGATGTCACTAATCATGTTAGGTCGTAAACACATAATAAGGTATCCAAAGAAAAATGAGACTACATGCATTGTAATCCTTTCCCTATATGATATCTACGGTAAATTTCTGGAATTATGAATGAAATGTTATAATGAAGGTGGTTACCACTATATTTCCATAGAAGAAATCATTTTGTGCTTGGTAGTTACATTGAATTCATCTTAATAAAGATAATTATCCCTCCCAGACATATTTTTTACACAAATTATCATTTACAAAACCAGTTTATATCAATACAACTTTAGAAGATACATTGACTAAGAATCCCATGTTGGTGAGAATTAATGAAAATATCTTAATAAATTTTTTTCTATTTTAGAAATTCATCCCTAGGAATTATTATTGACATTATATTATGTAAGGTATGGTTGTTTTTTACAATCTCTGAATCATCAGATAAAGGAATTGAAATTCACACTATGAATGAAAGAAAAATTTAAAATAAAATAAAAAGTTCTGAATATGTGGTCATTGACAGCACACTTGAATGAGGAATCTCCACAAACTAGACTATCTCCATTGAAAAGATAAGAAAACGAAATTACAGAAATTACATGATCATCACATCATGAATTTATAGTACATTGTGATATCTACATACATTTTCCCCAAGCTGATAATGGATTTATGTAATTGATCAATGGATTCAGTTTCTACCTTTGTAACCCACTACTAGTCCTCTGACGTTTTATCAATATCATGCATATCCTTATATACCATGCTCAGGAGAAATTGATTCTGAAAAAAAATTTCTCATATATATTAAATTCATGATGAATGTTGGATAACACTTCTAGAATGTGATGAATTTTAGACAATATACAATAGATTTCAACCTTCCAAGTGTTGAGCATATCTCGGTGACTTTGCACCTCCACTGAACAGTGGAAAACATTATTTATATCCTTTCCCAATAATCTTTTTATGGAGAAGGGTGACTTAATAGATCCTACCCTTAATTTAAGGGTCCTCATTTTTTCCCTTAGATATATCACCTCTATTACCAAAAATTGATGAGTGGAATAATTAAAACACTCTTAATGCAGGGCGGTGAACAAAATCTAAATAATACCTAGATGATCCTTCAACCCTTACATTGAGGCCTCCTAATTTTATTTAAAAATATCATTCCATACATTTATTCACATCATGTAATAATGTGATTTTTCCCATGGACCATGAACCAAGCCCATCCGATGAGTATGAACATATTTCAGTGCTAACTCACCGTGTTATGAAGTCAGTACCAGAGTATTTAATGACATAAGTGGGTGCACAACCCCTATATTTGCTAACATGGTCAAAGGAATTAAAATATAAATTGGGAATAAAACCTACAAGATCTAGGGAAAATTAAATAAACAATAAGCACATGGGTTTATATGTCATATGATAAATGACATGATATCCCTATGTGACCAACATATATGTGTGATGTTATAAACATTCCTTTTTAGTATTTTATCTAGAAACATCCACCAACCCATCCACATATTAAAGAAGGGAGACAATGCACTTTTATAATTAAAAACCTTATTTCACCACCCTTGAGGGATGGAGGATAACAAATAAATGTTAGGAGATAAGAATCAAAGTAAACAACTTGTTCAATTTCTAAAAAGTAATCACCTTAGAAATAACATTCATACAGAAACACTAAAAATTTAGTATAGTATATCCATGTATCATTCACTACTAAATTCACAATCTCCTTTGTTAGATAAAATGGAATGATAATTGGAATATATTTTGTAGTAATCCAGCTTAATTGAGATGGAATATCAACCAGGTTTTCATCTTGTTGGGTCATACTAAACAATGAATGTTTTTCCAATGATGTGGAATGCCGACCCACATCACCAAAGGATAATACATGATCCTATATGACTGGTCTATGGGGACCAATGCATTCCAATAAAATAAAGATGTTATGTTGTAATAGTCTAAATTTGAGAATGAGAAAAATGGTACAATTACCTAAGGAGTTTGGGGGAGGTATATGATAATTTAGATAGCTTCTTTATCTCTCACCTATAATGCAGGATCTTTTGAAAATTTTGACACCGGGGGAATGAGGGAAGGACCATAGAGTGTATTAATTCCAAAGGAAATTTTCTAGTGATGTTATTCAATACCTTAATTAGAATCTGCTAACATGGTGATCCTTCAACACTAGTCCCCTAGCCACTGCTCAATTCAGCTACAATGACCATACCCATAGGATATTATATAGGAAATAGAAGTCATGACCGGACTTTAATGTCTTCATTATATGTCAATATTAATAGAAATTATGTTATCATGGTTACGATTGCACCATATCCATTTTTATAATGTGGTAAGATCTTTCTTTTCGCTACCTTGATGGTGGGATAACCATGTTCCTCCATTGTATCCTAAAGCATGTCTTGGACCACCATTGTTTTCACTAAAAGAAAATAGTATAGCTAATCCATTACCCTATATATCATTACTTCATGGTTTTATAATAAATCATTACACTCCGTATGTTATTGTTTGAACATAATTCTCATGTGACTGATAATGTGATTGAATCCTTCTATAGGTAACTCTAACTAGAATAATATTCCTAGGATCTCATTATCATATTTTTATTTTCTCTGTGTCATACATTATAGTAATGCGACATGCTATAATTAGGTAGGATAATATTCACTCACATTAGACACACTCTCTATGTCCATGTTGGTTAAAATGTCTTCTAGAAGTGAGAGTCATGGTAAATTCCACAAATACATACAAGGTACAATTGAGTCTATTAGTACTCTATAATCATTATTCTTATCAAGCCTCATATTTGACTCAATATTTGAGGAAAATAATGTACCATTTCATATTTATGTAGAGCATTTTCCTTTTATATAACATCATATCCAAATTCTAACATGAATTTGGGACAAACCAATCCCTACATCAGGATGGGAGAAGTCTACCATGACCTTAGTCTCATCCCATGTAAACATTATCCCAAACATGCAAGACACTATTGAATGATTCAAGGATCAAACATGAAATGGTGGAATAAATCTCATCTTAATCCACTGTAACTGATGGACAAACTAAAAATATGAGCTCCATTCCAATATGATAGTCCCATAAATGTGGATAGAGAGGCTCCCATCATGAAGAGACATCATATAATAATGTGACACAAGGATTCCACTACTATTAAAAATCATAGTACCAGTTCTATTTCCACAGATTGTTTGATAGAGAAGTAGTCATAACATCTCATGAAGGCCCTTAACTACTATTATATTAGAGAAATGGTACATAAACCACTAGTTCACTAAAAAAATATATTCAACTGATTGTTTTAGATGTTCTAGATGTTTAGGTACTCATATTCTCTTAAATGAGGCCACATCTGACCCCATAACTCCTAAAAAGATATTTTTAGTCTATGTGGGGATATTCCACTATAATTTGGAATAGAAGGTGAAATATTTTATCCACCATAGGTTTGGATAAACCAATACACTTCCCTAATTATGAAGAGGTTTTTGTCATTAATGTGGAGACTCTAACTCTACCATTTTCTATCATCAGGAGTAGCTACCTAATTTGGTACGTATAAGGGAAACTTGATAGATGAATGGTCTAATAAACCTGTTGGATCACCTCCCATCCTATCTAGAAAATATCCCATATTCCACATAATTCCAATAGGGACCCATAGCAATGTAATGGTTATTCATAGGGTAAGCCTTTGACTTCCTTACTTCAAGCTCATTATAGGATTTATTAATGATGTGTCTCGGTCATTAATTGAACAAGAAATCAACCCATGGAAGATGTTCCTCATCAAGGGACCTCTCTTCCAACATGATCAACTCATAGGAAAGGGGGTCATATTTTCTTTGTTATCTAACACGTATTATGTGGAAAACTCATCATACATCAAACTTAATATGGGTTCAATACAAGTCTACTCATTTCCCAAGAGAATAAAACCCACATCACAATGTATTAGGTGGAATGTTTTTATGTTTGGACACTACTGAATAATCATTTAATCCATCAAGAATTTTTTGTAGTAGAAAAATATTACAACTTATAGTATGACTCATTCATCTTGATCTATTTTAGATCCATGGAATATTTTGAGGAAATATACTATACTAATAATGGAAAACCACAATCCATTCCAAAACTCACCTAGAGTCAAGGTCCCTGTTGGAAAACCAACCAATCCTTTTTTTCATGGGGGGATTTTTAATTATCACACGTGTAAGAAAATATCTAATGTAGATTCATGGAATTTTCTATCAAAATATATGGGAATTAAATTCTCAATTTTTGTATATCTATGTTCCCCCTTAATAATAAAGTAACCTATGTTGGAGATGTTAACCTGAAAAGTAATATGGGTTTCTAAAACACCTTATGGGTGAATTATTGATGACTTTTATGAATGAATGGAAGTGCCATTAGTATGACCAAACTCATTTAGTAGATGGAAATTTGAAATATGATATTCTTCAAGATTATTTTCCATAGGATTTATTACACAATTTTTGTATATTTGAATGTAAAAAGACAACCAACATAGATGCTAGAAACAATAGCATTCCTAAATTACATCACTATTGTGGCCTCATTATTTGATGAATTATAGGAAATATGACGAGAGATGGAATCCATATATATAAAATAAGGAAGTATACATATCTGATAAGAAAAAAGTGATATTGTCAGAAGATATTACTTAGTCCAGTAGTATCATGCGTATCTTAGGAAACATGAAAGGATTTGTGATAGCATGTCCTGATACTATTCCCATATACTGCCTGACCCATGGAGATGTCACAGACCGCATGATCGATAAGACATATCACCCTCACACAAGCTTTCATATGAGTTGTGATAACATGGCCTTGAGAAAATCATGTGAAGTTTATGACAGCTAATAGACCCTAAAAATGATAAAAAAGATAATGTAAAACTAGAATGATATTCATATAGACATGGAAAATGGTCAAGGAACAGAAAATACTGAGAAATGACTCATTATTGGTTTGGGAAAGTGATGGAACAAAGAAGTAGTGTAGTATGAGCACATGGTTGGGTATTTCGAAGTAAACATGGGAAGAAATCTTTAGAAATAGATCTTACGATACATTATTGCAGAGAGGCCTTGTCAGTGGAAACATTAGAGGAGGTTATTATGAATGGATCATGTTATAGAAGAAAATATAGAATGTTCTAGAGAGTTTATGACTCTATTTAATGAGCCTATCCAACTCTTATTAATACTAATAGTCACTCAGAATTCAAAGCATCATACATGAAACCAATAGGAAATATCCCTAATGTATATAGTGGTCATTTACATTCCACTAAAAACTCCCATGTCCCTATAGACATTTCTCCTAGGGGGAGGGGATATTCAGTCCCAGAAAATTAGAATCATCAAAATATAAAATAATTAACCAACCAATGTATAGGGAATATTTTACCGAAAAATAAGAGGAATATAAATATGGGAAAACATAATACATATCAGGTAATAGTCAAAAGGAAATGTAATTTCCTGACCCTCAGAAGATCATGTGAGAAGATAATGTGCAGTGCATGATATTAACTTGATTACACTTATCCCCTTTGACTAGAATCCTTGTTTCATACGGGGTATCCTAAAAATCATTGATGGTCATGCATAGGATTGCAAATGTGTCCCTCAAAATCACATAACATGTCATCCAGTAGCCACATAGGAATCAACAAAGACCATATTATAAAATAAATTTTTAGGCCTCATACATAGGAGATTTATGAAGTTATTGTGTGATATAAAAGACATCAAAAATACATTATAATGATTTCCACATTATCATGGAAAAATGATATAATGTCGCATTTATCATATGTTGAATAATATATATATAAATAACGTGAGTGTGATAGCGTCGACAGTGGAGATTCTCCCTTTGTAGAGATAAAGGCGACATATGGGTTGATCCCTCCCCTCCTGGTGGGGGAGGGACCTCTATAATCATTCAAGAGGGTCGGTCCATTATTCAATCAAATTTCATACCATTATTTACTACTTCCTTCCTGAAAGACTCCTTATGCCATAAATTCCCAGATCTAGTTAATGGGTTCCCGAATCATCAGTTTTCTACTTCAGACTAAACATAAACCTCTTGTATTCTTAATCTCACCTTGGTGGCTCGGTTTAATTAGATTTCACCTTTGGTAGATTCATTCGATCGGTTCTTCTTTGACTCAAAGAACATGCAGGAGAAAGAGATGGTGGGATTGCTGGATAGACACCACATTATGATTCGAATCTCTTTGGAGGAGGAAATCATTCGTTCTAGGTCACGTGACCCATGCAGCTTCGATGGATATTGGTTCTTCATATTTTTTTAGTCCTTAGACATCTATATGAAGAACAAATTTCCTACAAATATGGTCCGGGTGAGTTTTCCAAATTTACCATTGCCGTTTCAAAATACTTCTGTCATTAGGATGATTTTAAATCTCGTTGGTTGATTTCTCTGCTATGATAGTCGAACTGAATCAATATTTAATCATATCAACCTATGAGTTTGTGTTGAAATGGATGTTTTAGGATTATTGTTGAGTATATTTGTGTTATACATGGTGAGGAATACAGGTGAAAGCAACATGTTGTCTATGAGTCTTTCCGGACATTGGTTCTACCTGCAATCAGCTAGGTAATTCTATAGATAACAAGCGATGACGAGATATTTTTCTGGTTATGGAGGTGGGTAGATGAAGTTGTATTGCCTTAATGGCATGTCTTGCGGTTGGCTCGCCGAATAAGACTTCTAGGGGTTTATAAGGTATAGAGAGGGGTATCAACACCAAAAACATGCAGAACATGGTGGATGTACCTCAGCCATCGCTGTCTATGAAGGTGAAGTGGTCCGACTATTACCCAGGGATACCCAATCTGTATTTAGAGGATAATAATTGTACAAATGGGGAATATGTCATTGGAATAAGTGGTTAATCCAATGGTCGAAGAGGTATTCAATAGAGTAAACAATGTTCTTTAAAGTACTTCTGGGGAGATGATTCTTTTAGATGTTATTATATTGTCGGCCAAATTGGTTCAGTATGAGGATTTTTGTGAGAAAATGAATTTATGTGGGGTTCCAACTTCTATGAAATATAGGGAAGTCAGAGAGATGGAGGTGATAGTTGATTCATATGTGGAGGTGTTGAGGTTATGTAAGAATTTTTCGGGCATGGGAAGGCCATAATTGGATATTCACCTTAGAGATGGAAGGTAGGGGAGAATATGTCAAGGTCCATCAATCAAATTAAGCTGAGGAAAAAACATTGAATGTTCTACAGAGGCAGGGTTGTGTTCTACGATCAATATTCTGATTGATGAAGATGGGGAAAACACATTAGAAACCAATGGAATTGATCCCACTCTCTTGGTTGGTGATGATTCAAGTCTGAGGAGTCACAGAAGTAATAGGACGAGGAAGATTAGGAAATAATACTCCTAGTTACATCCTCCATTAGAGACTCTATCTACAAAAAAGATATATTCCATTTAAATAGAAGTAGGGGATGTGGACTATCAAAATCTAGAATTATTTTTAAGCTCTGATAAAGAGGTGTTTGACCAGGTATTGTTGATGAATGCATCTTAAGAGGAGGAATCTATTATGATGGGGAGGTCTTTTAATGTGTTACTCAACAAGGAAAAATACTATTGGATTGTTAAACATGCCCCTATTCTTGTGGTGGATTCAATAAAAGAATGATCAGCCATGAGAAGTACAAACAGACCTGGGATCATCTGGCCGCTAAATAGAAAATATGTTGTCAACTGTCCCAAAAATCTAGGTAACCTCTATCTCATGGAATTAATTTATTGAATTGGTTTCCAGTAGTATAAAATTATCTTTCAATTATTTTTATTAAATGGGTGTAATTTGCAGAGTGATTGGGTAGCCGGTTGAATCGAGTTGTGCGCGAATTTGGAAAAGGCGTTGTTTGATTTTGAAGGTATCTTGGGGGTGTTCAACAAGTATTCTAGAGGGTCCTACTTTAGATGGGTACCAGAGTGTAATCCTTCACCAGTGCATGCCATTTGGAATTGATTTATTGAGAGGGTATGGCTATGTCGTTGGATCCAGGTCCATGAATTCGTGCATGGGACTTATTGCTGAGTGGTCAGGGGATGGTGAGGGTTTCCATCTCTTTTCATTGGCTGGGGAGGCATGGTCCCTTTATATTGGTTCTGTGTTTTACGGTTTCAAGTGTCTGTAATATGAATCTTGGGTTTCTCACTTTTCCATTAATGTTTTTATATTGTAATAAAAATTAATTTTTAACCAAGGTCACCACCCTCATCCAAAGGGTCTCAAACATGTCCATGTGACTCCACTTTGACTCCATAGATAATATGAGTGGGTTTCCTTTAAAATGATCACGTGTCACAATAATATCCATCATTGATCATGAGATTAATCATAGACAAGTATAATAAATTTATTTGATAAAAATTTCACAACATTATGAGATCTCATGTCCATGTAGAATAGTGATGGAATTAAAAAGTGGAAAGTCATGTGATTCTTATGAGGCAAGTATATGGTTCCCTTCATGACAAATGGGTTATGTTTCCAGAGTGATCAAAGTTAATCATGAAGGGCCACCCATAAAAATACATCATGATCTCATGAAGTCCCTTAGACTTGTAATCCTAATCACATAGAGTCTCCCATGACTATAAGGACCTGACCGTAACCATTACATATTCTTGAATTAAATGGACAATTCCCATTGAGGATATTTTCAAGTTTAGTGTTTTAGATAATTAGGTCATTACATTTACATAACAATATGAATATTACATGAAGAAATTTCTAATCACTATACATTTTTTCTTAAAATCAAAAATAATTCAAAAAGGGTCATGTCTAGTTCCATGTTTTAGACAACATGAATTTTAATTGATCTCATCCTTGACCATATTCATCTTTATGTCCTATGAAAAACATTTCAAAACATGGGATGTGCAGAAAAACCTCAGTAAGAATACACAAAGAAGTAAATTTATTAGATTTTTAAAACAATATGTAAACCATGAATAATTATCATAAGTAATACATTTCACCTTTTTGAAGTAGTAAATACTCTTAATTGAATAAAAGATCATTTCATATCCTTTTGTAACCAAAATATTACCATAAACCTCATATAAAGAACGCATAACATATAATGGAAACATGGTACATAAACATACCTAAATGGAATAAACATAAGGTCAACTTCAACACATATCACTAAATAGAATAGCCACATGGATGACTTCCATACCAAATGCATTTGAGGTTATAACATAACCACATGTCCAGGTTTATCATGACACAACCTGTTATTTGGTTTATCACGTAACCACCCATCAAATGTCCATGTACTAATATAAAATCATGACTCATAAAACAAATATAAATAAATAAAAACATTTCCATATTTCAATCACAATATATCACTTAAATATATAGTGATAACAACTCCATTATCAAAACCATTTTCAAAACAAAAATACATAAAATAGTATATGGTATTTATTTTCCATGAAAATAAACATTACGACTCGTTAAAGAAGCCCAAGAACAAATAATACTCGCGGTGGTGGAATGGTCATCAACACCACCTAGGTTAAAAGAAACATTCCTTTTTTTTCATTTAGTAAAAACCTTCCAAGAAAAATATTCCCTTTGAAACGTCAAGGGTGTTTGTACAACTTATAAAATAAAGTCTTGTATTGAAACAAAATATTCTTCAATTAAAGGTGATTCTGATGAAGTCCCCTACCTTATGTCCGACATGACCTGTTCGTTCTTTAATATCCTAAATAATAAACTAAAGTAAATATCTATGTGTTTAATAACTTTTTTCATGGTTATTATTCATTTTATATCACTTATTACCTTGTTATAGTCATTATGTAATCATTCAAGTAAATAATGCTCGTTCTGTCTATATTTGGTACTTGAGTCACAAATGAACACCGTATAGTTAAAATTTGTTCACATGGTCCAAAGATCATTATATACAGAATTATATTCATGATTTAGATATCATATATATCATATATATCTTGTATATATATGTATTTATATTAGTATATATCATTTGGAGGTAGGAAATGAAATACACTATTCATAGAGATGGTAAGTTGTACGTACACATGAACGCTACTTTCATTTCTATTTATTATTTTAAGGGAATTAAAACATAATGATACATAGGTATATTATAATTCCAGTATAATATCATATAATATAATTAACTCCATCCTTTATAGGTAGCACATATGTCATTAACGAGTCATTTCACTTTAAGGGGATGGTAGTCCGCGCTTCATCAAATGAAATTATTGTGTTTACCTGTTATAGAAACCATAAAGTTATGATGTAAATGGGAAATACAGAAGCATAAAGAAAACATAAACATAATATATATCATATATAAATAAAGTTCCATCTTAATATCCACCATGAGAGGCGGTAGGAGATAATCGAACAATCATCGTTTCGTGAGGCGTTATTTTTCCATCCACAGAAACAGAATGTTCTTCACCCATTAGATGGAGGTGTGTGTAAGTGTAGTTCGAATACATATCATCACAAAATAATAGTATATTGAAGATAATGGTGTTGTTATACTTGAAATGAATAAAATGAGTTTAGGTGTTCAAGATGTAAAATAAAAGAAATGAAGTAAAGACAAACGGTTCCCTTTAATTTGGATAACTCCCTTTGGTTTGAACCAAAATGGTTTGTTGAAGTGCCTTCGACCTAAGGTAAGGCATCTAGGTGGAAGAGGGAGATGTAGGGATATTAATTGGTCAGAGTTTGGACTAGCCAATAAGCATGATAGTTGTGTGTAATTGGTTAGAAATTGTCTCTATTTATAAGGGGGGGGATGGGCTCTTTAGGAAAGTGTGAAAATATTATTTTATAGGGAACGAAATACGGTTTCTAAAGAACCGAAAATCATTATAGTCTAATATAATATGACTCATGGGAGAAATAAAATCATCCAAGAAGAACTGGACTAGTTTTGGATGTTATATAACCCTCGGTAAAAATCAATTCACTAAAAGATATTAGGTTTTGTAATTTTTGCCTTTAGATTCTATTAATTAATTTATAGTGTTATTATCACTCTCAAGTGGCTCAATGGGGTCACAAAATCAACACAAAGATTCCCATGGTCATAGATGACTCAACCAATAAGGTTTGGAGAAGATTTAAGGTAATCATGATGTATTATATTATTCTTTTTACCTTGAATTACATTATTTACCATTAACCGTGATTAATAAATGTCAACAGTTACTATTCAAAAAAAATTATTTTCATCTTATTGAACAAAATTTAACTTATTAATAAAAACCACGTATGTTATATTTTTTAAACTCAATTCACAAAAGTGGTAAAATTTTATTTAAATGAAAACTCATTTTTTAAACTACTACTAAGTGGTTTCACTATTCATCAAAAATTGATGTTTTTCAGATAACTACAAAAAATTCAGCCTAAGCTATATTTGATATTACGAATTCAAAAGGATGTCTATTTTTCCAAATTCAAAACATCGAAGTGGAATTAATTAATTTATATTTAATTTCCATTGTTAAAACAAATAGCGTATTTTTATAAAACAATAACTATCAAAAGAGTGAAACTTGTTTATGTCCAGTTACAAAGTGAAATTAATTCCAATGAACAACATTGGATTAAATGGTAAAAATATATTCTAATTACACATTAAAAAAAATGAAAAATATAATCTAACCACATAAATAAATATATTAAAAGGATTTTTTGAATTAACATATAGTATTATTGACTATTAATTAAAAAATGACCTTTATTGGAAAAATTACAAAAAATTACCCAAAGTATGTTTTGATGTACCCATTATAAATAAATAATTTTTTTGTCAAATAGAATGTATTAATGGTACCAAAACTAGATTTAAATATGGTTTCCCATTAAAAGGTTTTAAATCGACCTTTTAATGTAAATAAAGCTTAATATTTTATTCATTCACATTTTATGCCTCTAAATTTTTACTATATAAATGTAGTTACATTTAACAAACATGTATAATCATATTGTAGTTAGTTTTTTTCAATCCATCCAATATAACTGCTATGAGTTAACTACCATTTAAAATAATAATATTATATTATTAGTGTGCGACATAAGATTTCTAAGAAACTCGTTGTTGCATATTGGTTACGCTATTGAACATAGAAACTGCTTTAAAGTATAATTAATATTTAATTTCAAATTTTAATAAATATGAAATATGACTTATTTTTTATTTACATGGGATGTTACATCCTTCCCCATTTTGGGAATTGCGTCTTCACAATTTTAATTATCAAATTAAGTGGTGTATTTATCCCTCGTATCATTTTTAGATTCCCACATTGCCTATTCAACCATATGGGTTTTTCTCAAAACCTTTACCTGGTGAATAACATTATTCTGCAACACGTTCTCACTTCGGTCAAAAATTTGGACTGGTTGTTTCCCATAAAAGTGATTCTCTTACACCTGAACTACCTCTGGGCTCAAAACATGAGATGGATCTGGTATTTACTTTCTCAACATCGAAACATGAAAAACATTCTCTACCTAGGATAACCTTGGAGAAAAATCCACTTTGTATGCAACTGATCCAACGTTCTCTAGGATTTCATAAGGTCCAATGAACCACATACTCAACATTCCCTTATTACAAAAACTCATCACACATTTCCATGGAGACACATTGAGAAAGACATGATCTCCTACCGAAAAGGAAAGATCCTTCCTCCAGTTAACTGTATAACATTTCTGTCTGCTATGAGCTGTTCTCATGTGCTTCTGAATCAACTGAACTTTTTTTTCCATCTCTTCTACCAATTCTGGTCCCCTCAACTTACTTTCCCAAACTTCATTCAAAAAATCTAGAGTTCGACAACGTTTTCCATATAATTCCTCAAATGGAGCCAACTGTATACAACAATGAAAACTATTATTATATGAAAATTCAACCAAAGAAATATTTTGGTCCCAACTTCCTTGATAATCCATCGAGAAAGAACGCAACATATCCTCCAATTTCTGAATTGTTTGTTATGATTTCCCATATGATTGAGGATGAAAATTTGTACTACAATTTAATTCAGCACCCAATGACTTATGAAGGCCATTCCCAATTTTATAAGTAAACCTGGGATCATGATCAGATACAATGGAGAGGTTAATTCCAAGAAATGAGACTATCTATTGAACATACAACTGGGAAATTTGATCTAGAGACAAATTATATCGAATAGGAAGGAAATGAGCAGATTTAGTCAATCGATCAACAATAACCCATATTTCATTATTACCTCGAGATGTCTTCGGTAATCCCACAACGAAGTCCATTGATATATTTTCCCATTTCTAATCTGGCCCCACTAATGTCTGAAGCATCCCTTTCAGTAACTATTTCTCTACTTTAACATGCTGACAAGTGAAATACTTCACAATAAAATCAACAATATCACTTTTCATTCCATCCCAACAGTAATACTCCCGACGATCTCTTTACATCTTAGTACTAGCAGGATAAACTGAAAACAAGGAACTATGAGCTTCATATAACATCTCATTATTCAACTGTGAATCAAAAGTCAGAAGAATCTATTTCCAAATTTCAAAACACAATCATTATCAATGTTAAATTCATGCAAATTTCCCTTTCTGAACCAACTCTACCTTTTTCTTTAACTCACTATTTTCCTTCTGTGCTTGCTAATTCTCTCTGATAGAAATGATCTCACTAACACCTGATACAAAATATAAATTTTTTTTGCACCTTCAACTTCTATTCCAATGTTTATCAAATAAAAAAACAAAGGATCTTTTTCCAAAAGTAACACGGTTAGTGAATCATTACTTTTTAGACTCAATGCATTGGCCACTTTATTTTATTTTCATAGATTGTAATGGATCGTGCAATTATAATCCTTGATTAATTAAAATCATCTCCTATGTCTTATGTTTAGTTCCTTTTTAGTGATTATATACTATAAGTATATGTGATCAGTATATATTTCACATTTTACTCCATACAAATGATTCCTTGAAATTTTTAAATCAAAAACAACAGTAGTTAATTCCAAATCAGGTTTAGGGTAATTTACCTCATGTGGTTTCAACTGTCGTAAAGCATAATAAATTTCCAAATCATTCTACATTAGGACACAAATGATTCCTTTCAACAAATCATCATGGTAGATAACAAACTCACCATTTCTAGTTGGTAGTTTCAAAACTAAATCATTCCCCAATCTAATTCCCAATTCTTGAAAACAGTCATCACATTCTTTTATCCAAATGAACATAACACCTTTTTGAGTTAACATAGTCCTTGGACTAGATAACCGTGAAAACTTTTCAACAAACTTCCACTAATAACCTTCCAAATCAAGAAAACTATGAATCTCGGTTACATTTGAGGGTCATGGTCATTCTTAAACAATGTTGTTTTTTGGAAGGATCAACTATTATACCATTTTTTGGAACAATGTGACCATGTAACGAAATTTTTTGCATCCAAAACTCACACTTGATGAATTTCCCATAGAGTTTATTTTCTTTTAATGTTTATAAGATAGACCTTAAATGAATTTAATGTTCCTCTTTAGTTTTGGAATAAACCAAAATATCATCAACGAACACAACCACAAACTTATCCAAGAACTCACAGAATATTCTATTCATATGATCCCTGATTACAGTAGGTTCATTGGTTATACAAAAAGGCATAACAACAAATTTATAATGTCCATATATAGTATAAAATGTGGTCTTCAGAATGTCTTCTTCCTTTTCTTTCAACTGTTGGCACCATGAATTCAAATCAATCTTTGAAAAATACTGAGCTCCCCATAGCTGATCAAACAAATCCTCGGTATAATGCGAAGGATAATTGTTATTAACATTGATATTACTCAATGCTCTATAGTAACTGAAATGTCTAATTAAAGAATTTTTATTTTTAATAAATAAGGCAGGAGCACCCCATGGTGATGTTCTAGGTTGAATGAAACCTTTATCTAATAAATCCTGCAATTTCTTCTTTTACTCTTAATGTTCAATTTCGGCCTTTCGATAAGGGGGTCTTAAAATTGGATTAGCATCAGGAACTAAGTCAACAGTAAATTCAACTTCCCAATCAGGTATAATACCATGAAACTCAACAGAAAAAACATCAAGGTACTCATTTTCCACTAGCACATCATTAATCTGAATAGTTCCTTTATTTTCAACAATACGAGCAAGGTAATATTCACTTCAATCTTTTACTAGTTTCTCATCTTCCTAATATGTTATCAAAATCAACGGTTCATTCTTGTACAAAAACTTCAAATCATTATGAAACGAAACCTATTTAGCTCTATAGTCAATCTGAGCATGATAAAGATAAATCCAATCCATATCGAAAATAACAACTAACTTTACTTGAAAAAAAAACAATAAGGTTTGAAGCAAGATTCCTTCCGCACACAAGGACATGAATGTTCTAATGTTTTCTTTTTGTCTCAAAATTTCTTCAAAGTGTTTTTAACATATGTTATTTATTCATATCTTGAGATGAAATTCCCGGTTTACTAAAAAACTTCATAGAAATAAATGAGTTTGTAGACCCTGGATCAAACAAAAATTGGTATAATCTGAACAAAAAAACAGTGTACCTGATTCAATTTCATTGGATGGCCCAATATCTACGGATGTAGTTTCTATGGATTTCAAAACCACTTTCTTATTGTAGTCTAGATGCTTTCCCTAAGTTGAGTTCTTTGTTAGACGCCCATTTACATAATAATCAATTTCATAGAACTTAAAACATTTTACGGACTGTAAATCTGATTTAGTCTCACCATTACCTTGCTCTTTTTCAGTTCAATTACGAGCCTTATGTCCCAATTTCCCACATCGGTATCACTTAAATAATTCAAAATACAGTCCCACACATGGCTTTTACCCTAGTTTTTAGAAATTGTAAACTTAAGTTTCTTACCATCAAATTTTTTTGTTGAGTTCTTCTCATTATCCTGCCACCTCGACTACTTATTCTGTTCTTTTTAACAGAACACGTGATCATCCGAAAACTCCATTTCCACCTTCTCTACACAACGAACATATCTTACATAACATTTAAACTCATGATAATCTAAATCACTTCGATAATTTGGCTTTAATTTGGAGAAAAAGAATAGTTGATTTTACTATCATTATTTCATATGAAATTTGGAGAATACCTTACTAGTCGAGTGAAATTTGATTTGTAGGTAGCCATTGATTCATCCTCCTACCTCAATACCAAGAATTTTTTTTCATTCTAAGATGAACCAACTTAGGAAAATAATTTCTCATGAAACATACCATTTAATTCATCCCAATCGAGAGCATAAATCTCTTCACTATCTATGATATTTTTCACAATCGACCACCACTGATCAACATCGTCTTCAAAATGGAAAACATCGAGACTAAAATATTTTTTGTTCTAAACAACCCATGACATCCAAAATCTGGTCTGGTGCTTTAATCCACCATTCTGCTAGCACCAGGCCAGATGATCCTCTAAATGACTGGGGATTTTGCCTCATGAAATGATCTACTACTAACATGTTCCTCTGTGGTTAATCAGGATTATCTCGGACAAGGATACCACAACCATTTATAGCCTGATTCATTTTTTCCATCACTAATCTGGAATGTTTTCTTCCTCCTGTTGGAATCCCAACATAGATGCCTTGTTTCCACTATAGAAAACCACTCTAAACACTGAAATATATTATTCAAAGCAACATGGTAATATGTAAATGCTATATGATTTCAATATTAACATAAATTACATTATGGATGTTAATATAACAATACCCTAACTCCTAAAGTTATCTAAAAAACCTTTTATACCAAATATAAGGACACACCCTAAAACATTACATATTCTTGAATTAAATGGAAAATTCACATTGAGGGTCTTTTTTGGTTTAGAGTTTAAGAGAATTAGGTCATTACATTTACATAACAACATGAATATTAACTGAAGAAAATTGTACTCAATATCTGTTGTTTTCATAAAATAAAAACTCTTAATAAAAGAGTTTTGCCTAGTTCAATGTTTTTGATAGAAAGACTTATCCATGATCCCATACTTGACCCTATTCATCTTTATGTCCTGTGAATAACATTTCAAAACATGGGATGAGCATAAAAATCTCAGTAAGGGATTCACAAAGAAATAAAACTATTAGTTTTTAAAAACAACAAGTAAACCATGAATACATATCATATGTAATAAATTTCACCTTTTTGAAGTAGTATATACTCTTAACTGAATAAAAGATCATTTCTTACTCTTTTGTAACCAAAATATTACCATAAAACCCAAATAAAGAACTCATAACATATACAGTTAACATGTGACATAAACATACTTAAATGGAATAACCATACGTCGAATTCCACACATATCACTAAATGGAATAGCCATACGACTGAATTACATACCCAATGAATTGGAGGTTATAACATAACCACCTATCCTGGTTTATCACGGCACCACCCATCATTTGGTTTATCATAGAACCACCTGTCAAATTTCCATGTACCATTATAAAATAATAACACATAAAACAAATATATTGAAAAAAACACATTTCCACATTTCAATCAAAATATATCACTTAAATATATTGATATAAATATTCCATTATCAAAACCATTTTCAGTACCAAAATACATAAATGAGTATATAGTATTTATTTTCCTTGATAAAAATACATTAGGATTTTATGGAATTCAAAGAACAAATAATACTCACGATGGTGGAAAGGTCGTTGTCACCGGTTACATTAAAAGAAACATTCCTTTTTGTCGTTTTGTCAAACACTTCCAAGAAAATGATTCCCATTGAAAATTCAAGGGTTTTTGATACAACGTGCAAAAGAAAGTGGTGTATTAAAAAAAATATGCCTCAATGAAAGGAGACTGAGATGATGTCCCTTACCCCATGTCTGACTAGACCCATTCATTATTTAATATCCTGAATAATAAACTAAAATTAATTTCTAATTACCTAAGAACCTTTTTCAAGTTTATTATTATTTTTATATCACTTATTACCATGTAATTATCATTATGTAATCATTCATGTTAATAATGTTTATTTTGTCGATATTTGGTACTTGAGTCACAAATGAACAGTGTATAATTACAAGTTGTTGACATTTTCAAAAGTTCATTATATCTTGATTTATATTACTGATTTATATATCATATATATCATATATATAATGTATGTACATGTATTTATAATAGTACATAACATTTGAAGGTACAAAATTAAATACACCGTTCATGGAGGCAGTAAGTCGTACGTATGCATGAACGCTACTTTCATTTCTATTTCTTATTTTAATGGAATTAAAAAATAATGATAAACAGGTATATTATAATTATATTATAATATCATATAATATAATAAAATCTATCTTTTATATGTCCCACAGATAGAATTAATGAGTCATATCAATTTGAGGGGGCGGTAGTCCACACTTCTTCAAATGAAATTATCGCTTTTACCCATTACGGAAACCATTAAGGTATTCTATAAATGGAAAATACAGAAGAAAAATGAAAAAATAAACATAATATATATCATATATAAATACAGTTCCATATTAATGGCCACCATGAGAAGCAGTAGAAGATAATCAAACAATCATCGTTTCGTGAGGCGTTAGTTTTGCAACCACAGAAACAGTATGTTTTCATCCATTAGATGGAGGTGTGTGTTAGTGTAGTTCCAATACATCTCATAAAAACATACTAGTATAATTAGGATACTATTTTTCTTAGAAAATAAAGTAATAATAAGAGTTTATGGGTTGGATAAGTAAAATAATAGAAAAAAAGTTAAGATAAATCGTTACCATTAATTTGGGAAACTCCCTTAGGTTTTAACCAAAATGGTTCGTTGAAGTGCATTTTTCCTAAGTTAAGGCTTCTAGGTGGAATATAGAGATGTAAGGAGATTTATTGGGTAGGTTTTAGACGATCTAATAGGCTTGATAGGAGTTTGGAATTGGTTAGAAATGGACTCCTTTTATAAGTGGGAGGAGGGGCTCATTATGAAAGTGTAAAAATATATTATCTTATTATATAATGATATTCAGTTTCTAAAAGTCTAAAAATCATTAGGGTCAAAGATAAAATGACTCATGGTTTAAATAAAATCAGTAAATAATAATATAACAGGTTTTGGATGTTATTTTAATATTTATAATCTAATTTATTAAAATGATTTATTAATGAGGTAAACACTACATCATGATTGTGTCACAAATAATTTAAATTGTTAGATTTCTAAAAACTATAAAAAAATAACATAATGTAGGAAATATTTTTATCTTTCCAATAAATATTTATAGTTGAAATGATAATTTATATAACCCCTTGTAAAAAGTCATTTACTGAAAGATGTTTGTTTTTGTCATATTTGCCTTTATGTTAATTTATCTAAAGTGTCATTATCACTGTCATGTTACTCAATGGGGTCCCAAAATCAACCCAAAAATTCACATGGTCATAACTTACTCAACCAATACTGTTTTAAAAAGTGTTAAGGTGATTTTGGATTCTTAAAATATTTTTTTACCTTAAATTAACATATTTACCTTTAACCGCGGTAAATAAAAGTCAAACGTTACTATTCATAAAAAATTATTTTTATCTTAATGAAACACATTTTACTTAATAATAAAAACAATGTATGTTAGATTTTTGAAATTAAATTCACTAAAATTTTAAAATTTCATTTAAATGAAAAATTCTATTTTTTAACTACTACTAAGTGGTTTCACTATTCATCATAAATTGATGTTTTTCATAAAACTACAAAAAATTAAGCCTAAGCTATATTTGTTATTAAAAATTCAAAAATGATTTCTATTTTTCCAAATTAAAATCATTGAAGTGGCAATAATTAATTTAAAATTAATTCCTGTTGATAAAAACAAATAATGTTTTTATAAAACAACAACTATCAAAAGATTGACACTTGTTTATATCCAATTTCAAAGTGAAATTATTTACAATGAACAACATTGGATTAAATGGTAAAAGTATATTATAATTAAAATTTAAAACCAACAGAAAATATAATCTATCGATATAAATAAATTATATTAAAAGGATGTTTAGAATTAAAATATAGTATTTTTCACTATTCAATAAAAAATGAACTTTATCGGAAAAATTCAGAAACTTTACACAATGAATATTTTGATTTCCCAATTCTAAAGAATGATTTTATTTGGTCAAATAGAATGTGTTAATGTTACCAAAAATATATTTATCAAACATGTATAATCATATTTTTGTTATTTTATTCATTCTCGCCAATACAACATCTAGGAGTTGACTACCATTTAAAATAATAATATTATATTATTAGTGTGAAACGTAATATTTCAAAGAAACCCATTGTTGCGTATTGGGTACTCTATAGAACATAGAAACCCATATAAAGTAAAATTAATATTTAATTAAAAATTTATAATAAATATAAAATATGTCTTATTTTGTGATTTACCTAGGATGCTACAATGACAATACACATAATGCTGAAGAATGTCACTATAAAATTCATCTTTAATCATGTGAAAGCCTTTATACTAGTGTCAGGATCTGAAAATTATTTATAGAACTATGGTGTTACTCTTTCAAAATATCATTTACATTTGAACTTTATTATGAGAAATGAATTCGATCACCTGGTACCAATAAACATAGTGACGACGGGATAGTCAGGCGGTCAATGTTTATTATACGATGCAATGATGAAAAAGATTATGACCAACAAATGAAACGTGTATAGAACATATTACCAAAATCCCTACACAAATTACATATCACATTTTTCGAAAACAAACGAAGAAATTATTTGTATAACTAAGATAAAGGGGTCAATAAATCCAATCTAATAGAAAAACACACACACAAAATGATGAGAGAATTATAGGGATGTCGATATAGGGAATAGTTGGTGACTTATTATATTATCTAGTCATGTGATAATTAAGGATTTCTAAGAGGTAAAATATTTTTAATGACCTATTATATTAGATTACATAAACATTCTATTGTCAGGATCACTCTATAGAACACGTATAGGACTTATGGAGTGTCAGACATATTTTGTGAAGGAGGCCTTGCATCTTAGATGCGTTACTTGAAACCTAAAATAAGATAATAATGTATTAAACATGAGTAATGTAATCAATAATTAATGTAATAATTAACTAATAATGATGTAATACTTATGAGAAGATAGATATGCTGATCATCATGAACATTACAATCCCTATCAATGTCATGAGATAGCACCAGGTCATGTCACCCAAGTAATGTGACATTCTCTTAGATTTACAATACCGTAATCTGATGTCCCTTAATCATGTTAAAAAGGTCACATTAAACCCTAAGGGTATGTTACCCTTATCTTGTGATGTTGACCAGGCCTTCCGACCAAATCATGCTACAACCTCCAAACACGTCACAAACATTGTGTGGAGACACTAGGGTATGTCAACTCAGTCTCGTAAAACCCTCCAAATATTCTATCATTTCTCTTTCAATTTCCACACAATAAATTCAAACATATCAAATGAAACCCTTCAGACATGTTATCCATTATCTCATGATGTCCTTTAAACAGGTTTGTCAGGTCATGCGACACCTCCATATGTGTCAGCCAAAATCATGTCATTCCCTATTAACATGACATGAATATTATGAGACTTATTTCAGAAATGTCAATTGGATCATGAAATTTTCATTGGAAATATCATATAGAAATCCATAACATATCTATAAATCCTTGTACATGTGAGGATGGAAATCATAACATGTTAGAAAGACAATCCGGAAACATCAACCTGATGTCATGAGGCATGATAACTTTGCTCGTGGCTTATATCTGGGCATACACCCAACTAATCCTTGAGAAATATGATATTTTTAATTACTTCATAAGGATCAATCTCAAAGGAGAATAAATTTTTATGTAATTCCCACCTTGTCTATGAAATTCTATTCAATGGGGAAAAATCATTCCCTTAGGCTAATGAATATCCATCATCCACCAGTAGATTAAGAAAGAAACAGAAAAATAGTGAATCTTATTCCTACAAAAACTATGATAAGTAGGGCACCATATAATTACATGAGATCCATATCCATCATCCCATATGGCCTCCCTAGGATATATGTCCAATATCGATATGTAGTGAATCCTGTCACATTCAATCCCATGTTTCCCATACCAATCATGGATTATGTGGGCCAAAGGATTTGCAATGATCATTTATTTTCATTATGAATATCACCTTATAGGGAAAACACACTTTGTAATCCTCATTCAGTGTCATCATAATAATTCCCTCATGTATGGGAATCCACCTCATAGTATGTCCTGAGAGAGATCTCAAACTAAGATAACTTTGATTCCAACCATAATCTGGAAATATAAGACACCATTGTATTGCTAAATCCCAATACCCAATGCCCAATTATCCTCATATATTTTTTTCCACATAAAATTTAAAAACCCCAGGTTGATGAATTATGTGGGTTTCGATTAAATTTATAATATAGACATGTAGGACACCTCTTAATGTTTTAATAGCATCCTCGAAATATTAATCACCTCCCATGATGTGCATAAACTATACAATACATGTTTATATGAATTATAAATATAATAATACACCCATATATTTGAAATGGATGAAGAAACTCATATACATATATATTTACTTCTTATCAATCCCCTCTTTACATATGAAAGGAATCAACACTTGATCATTTTTTAGGGAATCTATCTCATATTAGGATTGAGAAGAAATTCATGAACATATGTTAAATCTATAGTAGTGTCCAATATATGGTAAAAATCCCCCCAAATGGTTATGATGATCCGAAACTCTAATACCATTTACCAATTTGAGGTCAAAAGTCCCATTGTGTATAAAACCACAATTCACTACCCACCTTTCAAAATCAGGTTTGTACTCAATTATGGTTGTGGGAACCTTTTGGAGTTTCTGTAAATGGAAAACATGGTAAACCAAATGTGGTGAATTTTTTATCATACGTAACCACACTCATAGTAAACAATTTCTATTTCTCAAAGACATTCATTCCCATAAAACTAAAAAGGTGAACCTGATGTTAAATCATGTAACTACGACCCATAATTCCCATTAGACCATTTTTTTCATACCATGTGGGAGATATTTTTTTGTGAAATAATTATTGATTACTATTATTTTATATAAAATAAACTATGGTAATATTATATTTCAATGATAAACAAAAATATAAAACACTTAAAACTGGTTTATAATTTTTGAACGATGCAGTATATATATCTATATATTTAAATATGGAATTATGTTAATATGATTATAAATGTAAGAAAGAATCTGAAAATCATTTTTATATATTTTTTATTGTAGAAATATCAATCACAGATGATGAATCTATAGAACTCCTTGGTTTCTCACCACTTATTCCAAATAAGGTCTCACAAATCCATCAACCAAACTCAACACTATAATTGCTAAAAACTAGGAAAATAATGTACTTCAATAAAAAATAAATAATATTATTTAACGTATACTAAATATCATATAATAACATTACCGAAATAAAAATTTCTATAAATTTTTTTTACTGGAGGTCAACAATTTTTTTTTCAAACAAGGTAGAACCGAATTCTCATCATTAACCCAATAAAAATAACGGAACAATTACATAAACTTGAAAATTAAATTATAAATAACAAAAATCAAATAACGCATCCAAACAATGATACATATTAGAAACACCTATTTTTTACTAGAGGTAATCTATGAATAAATGAAAAATAACCACTTGCATAACCTTTGGAATTAAAAATTTCTCTAAAAAATAATAAATATTTAGTATTCTTCAACCAACCATCATGTTAATATCAATAAATAATTTGATCTCTTCATAAATTTATCTAATGATAATTTATTTATGATTCATATATCCAAAAAGATATAAGAGTTGTTTCTAACATCATATTACGACACAATCCACTGTTATCCTTCTCCATATTAAGAATCAATGCTGCAAGAATATCCACCACCCCCCATTCATTGTTTTCCACATAATAAAAATCACTATATGTGATCATACTCAATATATTAGTATCCAAATTTTAATTATTTTATACTTACAGAAATACATATTCATAATCAAAAAACAAATCTTCTAAAATCCATATATAATAATTCATTTCTTAATCTAAAATATTATATTAAATTCATTTTTGATTCATGTAGACCAATGTGATCTATATAATGAGGTAATTACACTATAAATAGTGAGAAAAAACTACATATGAAATCTCAAAATAATCAGATGTATTGAAAAAATTGGGGGTACATAACTATATTGACCTATATTATATCATTTCCTATAACTCTATAAAAACACAACTTAATCATTTATGAGAGTCATTGAAATAAATCGTAAAACATAAAACCTTATCAGTAAATATTATGATATAATAATTAAGTACCATCAAATAATACCCATATATAGTCTAAAAATGATCATTTAATTATGAAACTTGAATAATATTTGTTAAAGTAGTCAAATGTGTTTTGATCCTTGGGAAGTCAAATGAAAAACTAGAGTAACAAGTTAAGAGAAACATGATATATCTTAGTTAAACATGTATATGTATTATTAGTGGAGATTATTTTATCTTATCCTAATACTAGCATTAGAATTAATCAATTTAATTTAATGTGAATATGAATATTAAATTTTATTATTTTAATACCTGAAGTAATTAAAAGCATTATATTATTATCACTTAGAGAAGAGAACCTTATCTTCTACCTTATTTAAAAATAATGATCACTCAATATCATCCAATCACCACTAAAATGAAATATTATCTTTCATCAACATTTCAATGATATCATGGAATTTACAAAATACCATCCTTTAAAAGCATAAGTTGTATGCTAAAGGAGGCTTCTCAAGGAAGAGCTACAACTCTTGACTAAGTAATTTTAGTACATTTTTTTATACGTCCTATAAATATATGATATCCATTATAAAATAATTATTTTTTTCTATATAATATGTTGTATTGTTTTTATGATGATGTAACAACCGTTATCCAACCTTTAATATCCTATGGTAAAATAAAGCATCAGTAGTGCATACATGTGGATTATAAACACCATGAAGTGATGCGATTGAGTTTTCATAATTAAGTATAATTAACAGTTATACTAATGGATTTAATAAATATATCTCTTCTTTATTATATTACTAAATATATAAAAATAATTATAATTATTTAATTTTTTTTCATTTCATTAATAAGAATGTGTAAACATAATTCATGCATACGTACAAACTATCATCTCCCCAAAGTGATAAAATTGAATTTTCAGCACCAAATTCTATGAATGGTTATAAAATTGTATATAATGATTATGTATGATATTAATCAAATTATTATTATTTTATAAATAATGGTACAAAGAACAATGTTGAAGGACTAGAACTACCAAATGAAAACTTTATCCAAAATGAATAAGTTGACACACTAAAATGATGATTTTAATAATGATTTAAAAATTTTACATTAAAATATTTTTATTTGGAAATATATGTCTTTATTATTATGAATATAGTTATGCTATATATTTATAATAAATATATATTTATTATAAAAGTGTTGTTAAATGTATTAAGAATAATGAGACTTGATGTAAGTGCTTGTCATCTAACTTTTATTTATGCGATACATATTTCATATTCACCACATCTCTCCTTTATGTGTCATATACAATACGAATGAATATTATTTTCCTTAAAATAATTTATATTTAAAAATCCATATATATTTCTATATTTTATGATGTTTTGAGTAATATATTACCAATATTGTTTTGATTTATTATATAAAATTGTCTTCTTGGGACACATATTCTGTTATACATATTTCTTATTTTATAAGGTGTACATATAGTCCATTTGACATGTTAGAGAGTGAATAAATCTATGATGATTATATTTTATGTTTCATTTATTTTTATTCCTTGAATAGATGTTATGTTTAAAATTAAATCAAATCAGTGTGGGTTTTACCATAGAATATCGTTTTTATCAAGATTATTTATCCTTAAAATAAGGATGATAAATTTATAAAATATTTCCCCCAACTATTTTGTTTATTTTATTCTCATATATTAATTTCAATATATAACATGTTTTACTAACATTTTACTATCTTTATGTACTAATAAATTTATGAGAATGTTGTATGGGAAACCATATTTATTTCACACTTTAATAATAAGTCATTTCTCTTCAAAATCCATATTTTCTTAAAAAAATCAATAATGTTATAAAAATTAAAAAAATGAGTTTTTAAATTAATATTTTAAATGTATTTACTTTACAATTTTTTTAACATAATATTCTTTTTATTTTTTGAATGTAACAAGGTAGAATTTTTCGAAAAATGTAAAAGAAATTATTTTTCTCATATAAATAGCATGAAAAAATTTATCCAATTTCATGACAACACAATGATTTAAAGAATATTTTTGAATATTATTTATATAGAAAATAATTTCCTTTATATTTCATATATTATTTTATTTCAAATATGTTATTTAATAATGAAAACATTTGTTTCCTCTAGAAATAATCTTGAGTCATTTTAAATGTATTTGTCATCTATCAAGAAATTCAATAATTTTAATTACGATTAAATTTGGTTACAATTATATGATATCATATTTATCCTTTATTTATATGGTTTATGATCATGATGATAAAATATCTATGAAACATTATTTATATTCTAGTAGTTATGTAATGGTTATTCATTTTTGAGTTAGCGAGTTACTTATGAATGGAATATGTATATGTAATGGGAGGGAAAACATATTTTTCCCTTCAATGATTTGGAAATGGTTTATGATTGATGTCATCAAATTATAAATGGGTATTTATCCCAATCCATTAAAAGAGGACACTTGGGAAGTTATCCAATGCCTAAAAGAGGGCACATTAGAGGTTATCCCAGGATTCAAATAGGTACATGTGTGAATAGATCATATCTAAGATATAATGAATTAATATTGGGTTATCACCAACATAATATTTATATGATTTTTATTATTTGATAAATTATGCTACATTTTTAAAACATGTCCCTTTGGAAAAATTATTCCATCATGGAATATGTTCTATGAAAACTTTTTGATTCCTGACTTATAAACATCTTATCGTTATAATAAGACATATGTTTATAATTTATGAATACCTATATATGTTTTCCAAATATTAATATCATTTTCACATGCCCTTATGCTCATTTTAGGATTTAGTGATAATTGATATCGCCCTTATTTACTCAAAGAATGCATTTGATCTCACTGCATATTTCGTTTTCTTTTCATTAATATATGAATAATTTCTTTAAGTATATTATGCCTAATAATGTTAATATATGTGAATAAACTAGCGAGATATGTTGTATATTTTTATGTAATTTTTTTTATCTACTAATTATTCTAATGAAACTAAATATCTATGGTTTTAGCACCGATTGAAATAATTTGAAATTAATAATCATCTAAAATTATATTTTATTTATGTATGAAATGTATGGGTCGATATGGTTGGTATTATAGTAAAAATAAATTATTTTTGTAAATTATTATGAGAAAAAATTTTAATTATCTCTTAGTATAAGAATAACCGTTTGATAATATCATAAAGTTTTGTTACAATAGATATTATGTGTGTTCATTGAAATAATTCACTATCATGATACTACTTGTGTATTTCCATGTGGAATAGATATATCTAGGTGTTATAACCCGATAAATAGATTGTAAATTATATCTATGAAACCATTCCTGTGCGTATTTAAGAGGCCCTTATAAGACAATATGTTTGACACACCTATGAAATTTTCCTAGCTCAATTACATTTTATTTATCAAGAATTATATTAGATTTTTATAGTTGATGATCATTTTTGACCTTGTATAAAACTAATGTGATATAAATTTAATGGATCATGACATTATTTAGAGTGATTTTTTCATCATTACAATATTTTAAATTGTTATCATCATTTAGAGAAATATTATTTTTATATTCTTTTCAATTTATAAAACCTTGATGAAAATTTTAATTTCTAATGCGATGGTAAATTCAATGACTTCCCTTCAGTGAAAATGATTGAAATTTGAGGCTGAAGAAGAATACTTATGAATATTCCAAATAATTCATCTCAATATATTACTATAATAATAAACATGATTGGGTTTCCTAATTCATCAAATAAGAAGATTATTTACTTTAAAACAAGTCCATGTGATAATAGAAATAAAAGAATGGAATTTCACTTCTATTTTTGTCAGTTATGTAAAAATAATCACCTAGAATAATGTATCAATGAAAGGGGATGATTTTTTGGGTATAGGAGGGGAATATATAAATTAATTGAAATAGAATTTTTTGAATTAAATGTGGATAAGTAGGGAATTATTTGAGTCAATTCCCTAGTACAGGGGAATACTCTTACACCATGAAATGTAATATTCTGTGCTAATAATTAACGTGGAAGGATTAAAAAGATTATGTATTAGGATTTGGGAATTATATTCTATCAAAAATATAATTGTTAAAATAATCAATAAAAATATAAGGATTATTATATATTTATTTAAATTGTATTTTAAAAAATGTATTCAATGAGGCTGATATCCTAGAAAATTTATTCTATCAAAAGATTATATTATTAAAAATACTTATTTTATTAATAGATAACCCTTAAAATATATTTTCACTTCTCCCCATTGTTCTCCCAATAACGTTACCTTATTATGTGTTATTTTATGTATCCGATGTATTTCACATCCCCTTTATCAAATTTAGTTTTATTATTACTTTATATGATATTCAAATAAAAAAATTAGTTATAAAACATTAAAACTTTAATTAACATAATAAAATTATATGGACAAAATTAATTTTTTGTGGGAGAAAAAAAAATCCCAAAAATTTAGTATAAACAAATAATTTTCTACATATCATACGTAACACACAAAACGAATCATTATGTAAATTAACATAAAATATTAAAATATTTTTAAATGAAAATGATACAACATGGAAATTAAAATGGGTTTTTAAGAATGTATAATATCATAATATAAAATATGTACAAATTCATTATATAATGAAAATATATTTATTAGTTCAATATAAATATGAAATAATTTTTTTGAAAAGTCAATTTATATTTTAAAAATTTGTTTTAATTCAAAACTAATTTTATTTATATATTTAGGTGAATATTATAAAGTATTTATTCATCTTATAAAAATTTTATGTGTAAATGGATATTATTTAGGAAATCATCTTACAAAAATAACCTTAGGGTGAAAATTTATGATTTTCTAAATAGATTTATTTTCCATTGAATAATGAATGACACAAATTTTTATAAAATTGTGATTTTTTATTTAAAAGGCGCATATTGTTTTGAATTTGACCTTATTGTAAAATATGACTCCTTTTTTATATATTATCAAATTAATTTCATACAAATAATCATTTTTGAGACCCTATATATCATGTACGTTACCATTTTATATGGTTATTTTCCCTTATAAATTACATGAGTTGAGTTATATTTTTCAATGAGATTTTTTGTTATTTTTGAAGTACCTTTAATGGTACAAGGTCTGGTGAAATTTTTTAGAATCAATACACAATCTCCATGAAAACATGATTCATGGATGGGGTTCATTGTGTTCTTTCATAATTGTGGCAAGATTACTCTAATTCATCTATAATATTGAAGGAACCAAAATAATGGAAATATTGGTAAAATGAGGCATGACCAATGGTTTGTCATTAATATTCACCGAATATGGGAGGTTGTGTCATACAAAATGTATCAATTCATGGATATCACATAGTTTTATAAACATTGTGGAAAATCCAAACTTATACATGTGTGATTCCAAGGAGAACACACATGGTTGGGGAAAGGTTTGAAAACCCATCTGGCCTAACCATGTGACATGTAGTTTATGCTTTGAAAAAAAGGTGTATTGATGGAAATTACTTCCCCAAAACACTCATTATTCTAATTTTACCTCAGGATATCATATTATTATTCATTTATAAGATCCCAATGAGATTATTTCTGATCCTTAAGTAGGTTTTGGATGATTAAATGTCCATTAGAGACCTTAAATAATCAATATGTCCTTGTTCATCCATTTTCTTTTAAAACATACAATTATAATCACTTTAATAGAAATATGTAAATTATTTAATAGATAAATCTTTGGATTATTTTGTGTATATTTATGATATATTTTTGTATTTATAGAATATATGGTTTAATTTGTTATACAATATATTTTTATAGTGTTGTTATCTATTTTTTCATGCATTGAGTTGTAGGTGGTTTCACTATCATGGACAATTGTTATAGAACGTGATGTATTAGAATTATTTAAAAAAATATAATAGTTTATCTATAGAAATTAAGTTTGATTTTTTAATGTAAACAATTTTGGGTTATGTTAATGAAATATAATTAATACGGGGGATTTTGGAAAACCAATTCTTCTAATTTTAAAATTACCAATTTAAAATAATAGTTTGATTTTTATGGAAGACATGTATTTATTGAAATATTTGGAAAGGATGTTATGTTTAATGTAAAATTAATTATGCCGAGATTTTCTATAATTAGGTTGGAGTGTATTGAATGTTCAGTGATGTATGGTTGTGATGACCCACCATCAATGTGGGATAGAGTATGGTTGTAATGTACCATCATCAATGTGTCACACCCAAAATTTGTGTATAGATGTGTGTGTGTGTGTTTTTGAAAATGGTAATGCTAATGCCATTTGATAATGAATGATAATAAGATTGTTTATAGTTTTTATCCAATTGAATTCAATCAAATTTTTTTTAAAAATGTGAAACTATTTCTCAATTATATTATTTTATATTTAATAATAGGTTCTTCTCCTAATGATTGCTATTATGGAGTTAGTTGGGATTACAAAATTACTTTATAATCTACTTATTCATTGGAAAACTGCTGCATTTGTAGTTATTTTTTACTCCATCATAAGATAAGGGATGGTGATTTATTTTTCTTATTATGCATCGTGATTACATTGAATTAGAATGTGGTATTAGATCATGTATCCAGTTTAAGTAGTTCATTGAATGATACAACATTGGGGTATTTTGGTGATGTTATAATTTAGTTTTTTTATTTGAAATTAATTTTCCATTAACAATTTTAATTATTTTGGTGAAATATTTGATTTATATTATTTATAATCGTGACTCCTTCAAATGATTTGGATTTTTATATTTTGTGTTGTCATGCATTTATATTTTTAAAAATGGTAAAATCAATCGCTATTGTTCTCATAATACTGTGGAATATATTATTGACCATTTGTTTGTTGGGGAAGCCACATAATGTATGTGGAAATCCATCTATTATTATTCCTATGAGTTAGAGTAGGTTGTATCAAATTATATCAGTCTTGGATGGTTCGTTTATCTATTTGGATGGTAGCAATGATATAGGGTTACCATAACATTAAATGATTACACAAAAAAATAGAAAATATTTTTTTTCATCATGTCTACAATGTGGCATGAGAAAAAAGGATTCATATGTCAGTTGTAATAATATTTTGAACTCATCATTGTGTGTTTAACAGATGTGTGTCGTATATATGGCATTGTTACCGAGAATTCCCTATAGGTCTACATTCATCAGTTGGTGATACATTATTTATTTAAAATTGTTATAAAGAATGTATTTTAATACATAAGTGTTATTTCATGTTTCTTATGGTGATCTAGAATTTTTATAAAAAATTTTGTTTCCAGTGAGTGCATACCTAATGAAGTATTATTCTAGTTATAATAAATCACTCATATTAGATGTCATAGAAATCATAATAAAAATACAAGGAAAATTTATGTTGAACTTGAGCCAAAAGTGAAAAATAACTTTCTGAAAGCCACCAAATATATTTTTAATCAAAAAATTTGTGGAAATAAAATAAAAAACCCTAAAATTGAATCAATTTGTACTATTTTTGAAATTGAATACATCTATATTTAGAGGGATATTATGATTGAAAATTAGACATCTGAAAAAATAGAGTGAATACAATATTTGATTTCCATGGTAAACGAGTTGAATAAAAGGCCAAGTTGGAAATTCATATACAGGTTGAATTTAAATTCTTATAGTAATATATATCTATCCATTTTATATAAAACTAGGGTATTATATTTGACGACATTGAATAATATTTACATAAAAAATAATATCCTCACATATTTTCAAGTGAATGGAAATGTAATTTTTTTATCCTATAGAAATAGAATCAAACTGGGCTATACTATAGATGAATTTTTATGATCCTAGTCTACATTTACCGAAGTTATTCTCTAATTACTTCCATCAATTCATGTAACATAGATTCTGTATGTGACAACATATTCTCTATGAGATATGTGATATTTATATTATTGATTATTCAAAAATGGTAAACAGAATTGAAATATAAGATATATATATGTGTGTGGAAATTTATCACATAGTTTTTTTATTATAAATATGGTATTATTGGGGAATTAAACTTCTCAGAATAAGTAGTTGGACAACTGCTCTTCTATGGTGGTGTAGCATTATAGAATAAGACCACTGGACAAGCTCACATTCCTCTATAACCCAAATGTGTTATTAGGTATTTTTTTTGATCACATGATAATATCAAAAAATATTTCATGGAAGCACCTCCTCATTTCAAAATTTAAACCATATGATACATCTAAATCATTTATTCATAGAACTAAAAAATCATGTGCTTGATATTCATCTCATTTTTCACAAACATCATATTCATCGATGGGGAAATATCAATAGAATACCTTTAACAAATAGAAATGAGTTATCTAGGTTTATTCATGGAAAACAAGGACTCCAAAAAATATAAAATATCATTTAGGAGTCTAGGATATGTGTGGAGCTAGTAAGAATCTTTATGGTGCTGATTAGATGATTACTGAGGATTAACTTATTCCAACAATGGTGTGAGGTATAATAATTTTTAATTATAAACTCTTGAAAATATCATTTGATCTTAGAAAATGTCACACATTTATTTCTTCTCATGTTGTTTATCATATGTTCTAGTGTGTTGAAATTATTACTTATATTTTGAAACATCAATCTATTTTATTACAATAGGATTGTCAAGATGTTATGTCTGCATCATGTTCTAAAACTATTAAGGGGACTGAATTTTCAGTTGATTTATCTATTAATGAAAATCATATGTAACAAAAAAATTATGGGAATGGATTGAATGAAATAATTTAAGGACCATATTGAATTTTAATACAATCAATATAGTTTAGTATCTTAAGATATAGTTAAAAATCACATTAAAGGTGACTAGTATTTTAATGAAATCATAGAAGACAATAGAAACTAGTATTTTTTACTATATATTACCCATTACAATAGTAAAATTATTTATGTATGGATGAAATTGGAAATTGAAATTTCCTAATAATTATCGAACAATTTTATGATGTCTTTCATAATAATTTCTCCATATTTCCATGCAAATGTCATGTGGAATTTATAATTGATCCCATAGTAGGTACTTGATCTATTTCACATTTAAATATAAGACACAACAAAAAAATATAAGGGAATTAAATTTCTATCAAGAAGAGTAATAAAATAAAGGGTTGAATGGACTAAGAATATCTTTATGGGTAGCACATGTATGTTTTTGTAAAGATGTTTGATGGAATAGTTATGATTTATATTGATTATTATAATTTAAACCTTGTTTTTATTATGAATCTATATCATATATAGGGAATTGATGATCTATTTGATCAATTTAGATGTACCTAATGGTAATCTAAAATTGATTTATGTCTAGGGTATAAAAAACTATGTGTTAGGAAATATGGTATTCCAAAAAAACAAGAATTCTAGTTTCATTATGGACTTTATGAATATGTGGTTATACCATTTAGTATTATAATTTCACTAGTAGTTTATATGAAATATATGAATTATATTTTACAATGTAATATTTATTTAATTGTAGGGGGCTTGCTGATGATATTATGGTATATTCTTAGAAAAAATATTATCATGAAAAACATTTGGCTATAGTATTTGGTATGTTTTTAAATGATTACAATTATGTTAATCATTAAATGTCTGATTTTTTGGATTGATTAAGTATGTTTATTTCGATACATAATTTGTAAAATAATTTTTCTATATATATTTTATTTTTATAATCTTATATAACATCCAAAACACCATTGATTTTTTTAAATATATAGTTTTTTTAATTAACAGTACATTCATGGTGCATTGTTTCTTATTTTTCATGGATTTCATTACTAACGATATCTTTGAGAAGAATGTTTTTCCTTTATAATGGATTGATGTGTTCCAAAATGATTTCCATGAGATTGAGGAGAGGCTAACATCTCCTTTAATCCTTATGCATTTAGAGTCTGGATAAAGCTATGTTGTCCATTTTAATGTATATGGTTTTGGATTAGTAAGTGTTATCACGAATGGTGATAATTTTGTAGCAATTTTCTCTCAATAGTTTTTGGCACATTTGACGAATTACCCTACCCATGATATATAATTATCTATTGTTTTCCACACATTGAAAATGATCATCCAATATATTTTTGGGTGAGAAATTGGTAGTTTTCATCAATCATACGAACATGAAAAAAATCTATCACAAATAGAGTGTATCTAATGAAATAAAAATTTATGGAATAAATATATTTTTTACTAATACATGTTGTATATAGAGAGTGAAAGGAATTCCATTGATAAATTATTGTATAGGAATTCCTATAATCAGTTAGATATAGATGCTTTAGATAAATGGATTCTAATGTCAGTAAAAGATAATATACATCTAAATCATGATTATTATGATGACATTGTGTTTTTCTTTCTGGTTTATGATGTTCGGAGTTAAGTTGATGGGGTTGGAAAAGCTCAGAAATATAACCGCAAATGTCAATCTGTGTGGTAAAAAATATATTGTGGTGATAAAAATAAAGATAAAATGGTATATGAGAGATTTGTTATGTGTTTTTGAGTTTAGATTTAGGTTCCACTAATTTATCAAGAATACCTATTCAATGCCGAAAACCATTAAAGATTTTCTATTCAACATGGTGATAAAAAAATGTTTAAATATTTAAGATCATAGTATTGGTGATCTTGAATAAAGATGAAAGTGGTAATGTTTTTATAAATATTACTCATCTATGAACATGTGACGAAAAATGATAAATGAATAACTGGTATAATGAATTCATTACTTAATCCTATGTGGAAATGGGTGACTGATGATATGGATTTTGTCACAAGACTATAAAAGATGGATAAAAAATTCCATTTAATATGGGTGATTACATTTCTTCTCATGAAGCTGGCTCATATAATTCATATTAGTGAATAAAAAAATAGTGAAATGACTGAATGATATATAAAATCATGATGGTTTAATTTTTCATGTAGTTCCATTATCAATTTCATCTGGCCATGTTCCAAATATTTTTAGGTCTATTTTTGGAAGCCCAAGTAGTAATACCTTGGAACTGAGTTTACCAGTAACACATCATATCATCCCAAAATGGATGGTTAGTCCATGTATATTATCCAAATAATTAAACACATTGACAAAGATTTGGGGATTTATTTTCATTTATCAATTGAATAACATTTACCATTAGTGTATTTCTTTAACAAAATCATTAAGAAATACTCTATACAAATGCCTCATTTTAATGAATTGTATGGCCACCCCTATTGTTCTACACTTTGTGTGGGGTAATCAAGAAAGATATCACTCATCATAACTATACTTGTGAATCATAAAATGGAGTATAAAAATTATACAAAAGAGAAATATGACAACCTAGAGTTATCATAAATCATACGTGGATCAAAATAATTGTCCTCTATCATTTGATTTCAATGATCATGTCTTCCTGAATGTGACTTCATAGCTAGGGTATCATCATTTTTGTACTACATAAAACATATCAACTCTTTAAATTTTCCCTTTTATGTCACTGGGATGAGTTAGCAATGTGGTTTATCAAATGGATTTAATATCAATTTTTTCTTCTATACAAAATGTGTCTCATGTATATCAATCGATGTAGTAAAATCCTGATCATGACCATGAAATTTGGTTGAACCATATGGATCTTGAATGGGATGCTATGATAATTCACATACCAATACATATAGTATATAGGAAGTAGTTTGTCTAATTAGTGAATAACAATAGGATATTATGAGGTTTATATTTTCATGTAAGATTTAGAATGTTACATGAGGACATGGAAATGAAATTCATGATAAATAATTGAAATATAGTAATGAAATTTCATTCATCAAAATTTTGGGGATGGTAATAATAATTATGGTTAGAATATAATAGACTCAGTTTTACATACTTTACCCATTTAATATATTCGATGAGTTTTGGTAAGACAAGGGTTGAGTTTTAGGAGTTTCTGGATGTCTTTTAATAAATTTAATAGTGATTAACAATGTGAAGATATTGAAAAAGTTCATAGAAACAATGAACTATCTCAAGGAAAGCATGGGACATGTATTGGGAGACATTGGATGAGCACAAAGTTGTAATATTATGTATCTAAACATTGTACATTCCATGAAAAAACCTTTCATTTAAAAACAAAGATAAAAACATGTTTGACACACCGGTTTTCAATCCCTATGAGAAAACATCGTGAGGGTGTGGCTTAGAGATTATATTATCGAATGGTTAGTGCATGGTTTTCCAAATCCTAAGGAATGAACATGAAATAGCCTAGGTGATTTCCAATATCACATTCTTGTTTGGAAAATGTGTTTTCAATCCATGGGGAATAACCTTGTGATGTGTAGTTACTTCTCTAAAAATTTTCTTTAATTCATATTAATTCCACAAACCCTTCATTATTTTCCTTTTCTCTTAGTATATCAAAATAATTTGCCTTCAAAGGCTTCCAAAGAGATTCTATTTTATCTTGAAGAATAATTTTTTTGAAACAATGTACATTAGAGATCTAGAATGATCAACATGTACATTTTACTCCTTGTTATTGTTAGATATAGTATATTCCTAGCTCTAAGATCCAAATACCTATTTTGTTTCTAATATATCTTTGTGCTATGTTGTGAATATTGATTAGATTATGTTGTATCTATATAAGGGAATTTGTTTTGATTTTGAAACTGGATTTTCTTAGTGTCATTTTTTTTCATTATCATTTGAGTGGTAGGTGGGTTCTCTTTTTTCAATAATTATTCTTGAAAATGATGTCTTGGATTTATTTAAAAGTTATTTTTGATTTTTCTAAAGAAATATTATAGTAATTAATAAAGTAATCCATTTTCATCTATGTTATGGAAATATGAGAAATTTGATGGATTTTAGAAAAAAATCATTTCTTATAATTTTAAAATGAATATTTAAATATTATGGTCTAGTTTTGATGAAAAATTTGATTATTTATTTTTTTAAATTGATGATTTGGTTTTGTAGATAGAATTATCATTGAATATTATAATATTGGGAATGGTCAAAAAACATGTTAATGGATTTTAAAAGTATGTTTTCTAGTTTTTCATCCATTTATTTAAATCATATAATTTTTAAACAATTCAAATATTTTCATCCATCTTATATGAAATGTCATAATTGGGTTTTCATAGTGGACTAAGCTGGGTAGTCGCTGGGGATTTCCTACTGTGTTTATAATCACCCCATATATGGGAACCTTGGTTAATTAAAAGATATTGTTTACAGATAAAAATCAAAAGGGAAGCTATAAAATTTCATTAGTGATGTATCATGAAACTATGGGTTCGGTAGGTGGGATTGGATTTCCGTGCTAGTTTAGACAGTTTAGGAAATGATATCACTTTGGTGTTTTTGTGTAATATTTTATTTTGGATTTTTTATTTTATATTCCTTTTCCATTATCACAATGATAATTATTTTGGTTTGTTTTATTTATATTTTATTTCTTATTCACACGCATTATATAGATGATCTGGATGATTTTATTTTGAGTCACTAGATTTTTGGATTATTATAAAGGGAAAAGCGTCCCACAATTTTCTCCATAGCCCATATATCTTATTTACGACCATTTGTGTCTTGGGGATGTTATATAATGTTTGTGTGACTCTTACTTTTATTTGAAAAATTTGTTTTGTGGTGTGTTAAAATTTTACATGATTTTGATATATGTTCATCTTTATACATTAGAACATATTGTTTTTAAAAAAAATTTCATCATGTTTTATGAATTTATATGACAATTGAATTATTAATATTATTGAAATTTAATTTTATGAATTTAATTTCATAGTTGGGATAATTTTTTTTCGTATCTAAAAATTCATAATTTTGTTTTGTTCATTATGAATTGTAACCATAGAAAATGTATGATACCATGGTAAAGGTAAAATGGGTTAATTGGATTTACAACTAATGTCAAACGGAATAAAATTATATAACACAATATAACTTATTACATTGGATGTTTCTATAACATATATAATTATCTACACTGAAAATGTGGCCTCTCTAATTATATTATGGTATGACCATTATTTTTTATTTTTAGTGATGGAATAAGTAACAAAAATGTTTACACAACACCAAAATGTTCATGGGAATGTGGTTGAAAAATCTATTAAATGAATTAAAAATTTAAAATTAATATTATTTCATTGAATTTAGTAGATACCTTTTTATTTTTGATAAATAAAGCACATTTTAAATGTTTTAAAAGATTATATATTAATTAATGTATGGTATTAAAAATTTTAAAAGATAAATTATTTTAATAGACTCGGTTAACATTAATGATATATTAATTTAAATAATATATCATTAAATGATATAAAATATATAAAAACATATATTCATGATATTTAAGGTTTTTTTCTATTATATCTTTCATTAACAACTTATTGGCCACTTTTCTTTTTATTGTAACATTCAATACCGAGAAAGTGTGAGAAACATTGAAAAAATTAAAATTTTCCAAAATCCCTATGAGGGGTCAGAAAAATAACACAAGAGTTAAAAAATAACCTAAAACTATAAAAATACTATTACATCATATTGTTAAAAAAATAATTTTAGATTTTGAATAAATTATTTTTGATTCTCATCATGTTGAAAAATAATTTATATTATTTTTATGTTTTATGTAATACCAAGGGTACCCCACTATACACATATAAAATGGTACCACCTCATGTCCCTTATTCAAAATATTTTAGATATCTTTCATATCCATGACCTATTACTCTTTTTTGAGTATATAAAAATTTACATGTTCTTCTACCCACTCTAAATATAAGGTATGAAGTCTAAAATAATCAAATTGGTATCTTAAATATAATTTATTATTATTATTACGATGTAAAATCCATTATCCAACCAATTTCCACCACATGGGAAAGTAAAACATGAATCATACGTATGTGCGGATTACCACCTCAAAAAGTGTTGTTTTCCGTTCGTCGTCAACACTTCAAATTAATGTATATAAATATGGATTTACTAAATATATTTAAAATTTATGGTATTAATATGGTTACATAAATATAAATTAATATTTAATATTCATTCCTTCTATAAATCAAAAAGAGAAAACATCACCAGTGCAAGAATAGTAAATAGCTTTTCTACGAAATGACATTATTGATTTTTCAACAAACCATTATATCAATGGTAATAATTTTTTTTATTATAAATAAAATACGATATTAATGAAATTATAATTTTTCATGAAATAATGTTACAATGATCATGGAAAAATGGACCAAAATATCGGAACAAAATCATTCATGATAAATATAATAGATAACAAACAAAATTGAAATGTTTAGTAATGAATTATTTAAAAATAAAAATATTTTTTTTAACTATAATAGATATGATTTTATAATTAATATTATGGTTATATTTTAGATTTGTTATATTTTGATATTTTTTTACAATAGTTTTTAATGTTCATGAAGAAAGATGGGACTTCAGGTAAGGGTTTCTCATCGACAATTTACTTATGTGAGACATATATAATATTCAACACATGTTTCATTTATGTTTTTAAAATTATATAATTTAATGTTCTATATAGTTATTTTTAGTAATGTAATATTCATTTAAAAAATCTTACTCCATTTTTGGATTTTTTTTTTCAGATACTACCAATGTTTTATTGATTTTTCCTATTAAATTATTGTCATTGGGACATACATTATGTTATACACAAATATTTTCTTATATAGTGTATATATAGACACATTGATATTTTATATCACAAAATAACTATAAATTCATGAAATTTAATTATTTATTAAATTTTATTTTTTATGGGGATTAATATTTAATAATTTACAATGAAATAATGGTTTTATGTTACAACCTCATTTTAATGTGTTTTTATGATTCATTTTATGGTAATGAAATTATATGATATTTTTCTAATATATTTTATGTACTTAATTCACATATATTTAGTTTTTTAAATTACCTATTTTCTTTACATTTTCATCACATAGGGTACTTAAGAGACATATTGAATATTCTTGAGGGAAGCCTATATTAATTTTTTCATCAGTTAGAAATAATTTTTCTTCCATATCAATGTTTTTATAAATATTTTCAGTTTTTTATTACCTAATATATAATTTTTAGTTAATGTAATTTTTTACAATTATTGAATTTATCTCTAATGGTGTAATGTAATTTTATTACCTTTTTTGAATGAGGAATATTTTACATTTTAACCAAAATTTGAATGGAATGTTTGTTAAACAAACATGGAATTACTATATTATTCTACCAGTGGGGAATTTTTTTTATAAGCTCAATACATGGTAAAATATTTATTTTCTATAAAAATAATTCCTATAATATTTTGGATGTTTCTTTATTTTAAATAAGTGATTTCAAAATGACAAAACTATTTTCCTCATGATATGTTACAATGAACTTATAAATGAATGAGTAATATAAAATGACTTCCTTTAATGTTCATTATATTTTCTATGAATACCATTCTATGATATTCTCCTTATTCAATCACTTGATGGATTGTGGCTATGATGAAGAAATTCCAATGAAACCCATTTTCATTTAAATATTCTTAGTTATAATTAATGATTTCAAGATCATGTGGCATATATATGTATTTTTATGAATATGTATTTGATGATATTAGAATTATATATCCCTTTAATAAATTTTGTAATAGTTGATGATATATAAAAATAAATGGTACACATAGTTTCATCCCACACTCAGAACGAATGTTGTATGAAATGTAATCCAAATCCTGAAAGAGCGTACAAGGATGGTTATGTTAAGCCCCATAAAGGTACATGGGTAGTTATCCAAAGCCTATTATAAGATGAATATCATTGTGGGTATCCTTGAAATTATATTTCTATGATTATTATTCTGACACCCCATATGAAACATTTTTATGAACTAATCGTTTATTATTTTATACACTCGTAGAATATTTTTTTATTTCTTTTTTATTTATGTCTTATAAAATTGAATGACTAATTATGTGACACATATTAATGATCTATGAATTTTTAGGTGTGTTTTTTCATATTTTAGTTTAATGTTATCATAACTTCATTCTGATGTTATTATTTCATGATCATTTAAATCACCCTTTTTCCCCTAATTTATCAAATGATCTCACCCTTATTTTCGTCACAATATGAAGAATGTATTTATGTATGATATACCCATTATCATTACTATACCTGAATAACATATTTATAGATGATTTTGTTATTTATGAACAAGTGGATAATTTATATATGTTTCAAATGACACTTATCCCTTATGGTTCTATGATGGATCATAATAATATGAAATAGATATGTATATAAAATTATGTGTTTTTTATTTTTAAAATATGTGGGTTAGTATTGTTTTGTTTGGAATAACAACCATATTTTTACCCCTAAATAAATTTAGTAACATTAACAAAACCAACAGAAGGACTATATGGAAATATATTATCCATTTATCTTCCATTCACTACACCATATCTCATTAAAATTATAAAATCTAGAGGACGAGTCTACTATGAATACCTCTCATGAGGAAAATTGTATTTGGGTGGAATCTGAATCTTTTGATAACCATCCACCATAATATTATCGAATACATGATAAATAACAATGAAAATAATAAACATATATTAATGATTTCCCTAGTATTAAACAAATCATCATTGAACTATATATTTGAGAATAGAAATCCATGAACTACCAGCACTTGGGAATTTCTTGAAAGAGGTTTGAGGGTGAACTATCTCAAGTTTCATCCTTAACGAAAATAATAAACATATTATAAAGACTATTGATTCACTCCACTATATTTTTTAATAAAAATACTCTTAATTAATTTAAATTCATGTAAAATAATTATCAATCAATGTAGTTTTCAAAATGTCATTGATGTATGTGGGGATATTGATATTATTAATCTGAAGTAATATCTTTTATTGAAAATCCACCTTAAAATTGTATTCCCTTTTATCCCTTATTCATAATAGGTAAATAAAATATCAAAATAGTTACTTTAATTTTATCTCAGACTCTTATTTGTATTAATTTCGCATATAAATGGTTAGTGGTTCATGTTATCACACTATTTTCCAAGACCAGTGAAAAAAATTAAATTAGAAATATACTTCTAAGCATGTCCCATGTAACCTAAGAAGAATCAAAATCACCAATATACTATTTTCAATATTTCTTAAAATTTTATAATATATAAAATTATAATGAAATATAATACTTTAACTATGATCATTCATCAAAAGGAAATATATACTTTATCAATCTATCACATTATTCCATGATTTTAAATAGAAGATTCATATGTTGATAAACCTTTACCCTAAAATATAGTGTATTTATAACTATATGAACCACACTCTCATGAATAAATCACTCTATTAAAAGTTATATTAAAAAATGTCCCCTATTATACATAAATGATGATTTTCATTATTTTTCAATGATTTATATAATGAAAAAAACATTACCACTATGCTAATATATATTGATATAATTTATCCAAATTTAATTAAATTTTTATAACATTCTAACATGTAAATTTAAAAAAAATTAACAATATTAATGATGCCTAAGCCAGATATATGTATATTGAATTTAATAAGTTCACTCATGATTATGTCTATCTAACATACAAACATGGATTTTTCCTCGTATCATAGGATACCTTCTTGGTTTTAACCAAACTCACTTGTTTTTATCAACAAATACCATCAATATATATTTTTTATATATTAAAATCATAAATTCATAAACAATTACTCATCTAAAATATATCCTAAAAGGAAAAAATATTTTTGATAGTACTCATTATTTACCCAACCCCGTACTGATTCATCACGATTCAGTGGGGAGATTATAATTTCCATAAAAATCCTACCTCTATAAGGTAGTGTTATAGAAACTAGAACAAATTGTATGAAAATGAATATGGGTCTATTTAAAAATCATAATCCCATGAAATAAAATATATAAAATTATAAATCCCATATACTATAATTATAAGAAAACATAATTCCCATCAATAAAATAAATTACATTTAATCCCATGAAATTATAATAACATTAGAACTCAATAATTATAAATAAAATAAATATATGAAAAGATAATGACTCCATTAACATCCATATTCACTAATGGCTAAGCTATAATGATTTTTGTTTTATCCCCATAAATATCCTTTAAATATAAAAAATACTATATAAAAATAGGTGTGAGCATACAAATACACTCAACAGGTTTATTTTGAATGAAATATCATGTCACTATAAATGAATCACCCTGATTATATGGTATCTAAATAGTGATATTTGAATAGTATCCCATCCCAAGTATTTTATAAACCCATCACATAAAATACTAATTTATTCCATATATATTCTATATATAATATAAATCCTTTAAATATATCATACATGACCACAAATACGTCTTTCTAACTATAATAACCACCCTCTGCTCCAAACTATTCATGTCATGTCCCTGTCATCCCTCCCCTTTCCATATGTCACATCATGCCATAACCATTAATAAATTATACTAAAACCACAACTAATATACATTACACCACATCCATGTATCCAAAAAATGAGCATGACTAAAATTATAGAAATGATTGAAAGAGAGTGGATGATATTTGAAGTAGTTTTCCATCCTTGTATACTACATCATAGATATTAAGGGATAACTCGATACCCAGATCCACTTTATAGTCTGTTATGTTATCCAACATGGGATATAGTCTATAAAAAGTAAATAATATATAGTAATATATAAAATCACATAAAACATTCATGGTACCAATCCTATCAATGTCAATATTTTAACGGTCTAATCCCATATTAATCCATTATGATAGAAACATACCTAACTAACATTTATAAATAATTTAATTTATTCATATATTATTTTATTTATTGAAAAATTAAATTTCATCCTTTCTAATTCAAAGTCATTTACAATATAAAAATATATTTCTATTACTATATTAAATGCATATATATATATATACTAATTTATTTATTAAATTTCCATCACCTATAAATTCCCATCTATATATTTAAGTCATTCAATCGTTATATATCAATAATATGGGAACATATATCAACATCAATCTAGAATCATTAATCTTGTCTCATGTCTATAATAATATCTTATAATATAAAATTCTATACCACTACATAACAAATATATATAAAATAAATGAACAAAAATGAATTAATGTGGGATCATATATATATTATTTATCCCACTCCTCTCTAATGTTTAATTCAATTTATAAAATTTAATAAATAGAACACTATATGGAGATATATATATGAAGTAGACCTAATTATATTTAATATTTTCTCTATTGATAAAATATAGTCAAAATAATATATTTTTTTTGAATAAAAAATATATACTTTTAGATAAATAGATAAAAAATTATAATGATCCCAGTTCGTGTCATCTATAAATAGTGAAAAAAGATAGACATTAATAGCAAATATTGAATTTCTAATAAAAATAATTTTGATTATATTATAAAATTAAATGAATATATTATACAAATCATCAATTTTATCCTTCTTTGTAATCATTTAAAAATAAAAAAATTATTTATTTTAATGTTTTTCAGGTTTTTGAACACTGTGGTAAAATAGGTATTTTTTAAGGACTTGGTTTCTTATAATCTAGTTCATCAATGTCGTTCTATGAAAAAATACTTAATCTTGATAATAATTTTTTATTATGAGTTTCTTAGTTATAATATATTTTTTCAAGATCAAAATTTTATTCCTCCTAATACATTAGGTAACATGTAAAGAAACTCCATCATTAGAAACATGGATATCCTATAAAATAAATTAAGAGTTATAAAAATTATTTATATTATCCATTAATAAATTTATTTTGTAAAATACCTTTGTTTATATTATTTCATAAATTATTTAGTGTTTATAAATTAAATTTTTCATTATGTTTTTCATCATTGTTGTTTGGAGGTATTATATTATTTTATATCCAAAATATATTAAATTAAGGGGTATCATGTTATTAAATATTTTTAATACTTCAATCAACCCATTCTTGTAGTTTCTTTATAGGGAAAACATTTTTTTATAGTTAGTGAATATTTTTTTTCTATTATCAATGGTAACAAAAATCTCTTATGATATATAATACATTAGTCTAATAACTCGAATCATTTAATCAGAATCAAGCACCCATTTTTGGTTAAATTTATTATTAATTTTATTGAGATAGACTAGAGATTTCAATTATTAAAACCATAATTGATCATTATATGACGATATAAGGTGATTACAGGATTATATATAAGGTTCTTACAAAAAAACTATAGATAAAAAAATAAGAGATTTAATCGAATTATTAGGATGATAATTAATTATAATATGGAATGAAAAAAATATATAATAAAATATTTACTTATTAACTAGCTAAAAGAATATAAAAATGTTAGAATTTACTCATTCTTGAACAACTAAATTTCAAGAAACCAAAAGTGAAATTTGTATGGAAGAATATAATATTTTTTACATATTTCCAAAATTAACAGACATACAAATATATCAGTGGTTTAAGAATATTATGAATACATTTAAATCATGAAGATAAATTTATATTTCATATAAAAATATTAATGAAAAAAAAATATAAATTATAATGAGACAATTGGAGAATAAAGTATTTCTTATCGATGATATTAAGTATATAATATATATTAATGTGGATGAGGTCATTATAATATTTTTAATATATAATCTTTTTCCAAAATTAGATGAATAATAAGATAAATTTTATAATAAAATATGGTATTTAATAATGTTAATACAAATATTTTTGAAGTAATAATACTCATCTTAGTTAAGATCAATTTTCATAGCCTTTGAAATTGATGGTAAAATATTTTATAGGGGAAATAAAAATAAAAATATTAAAAGGAGGAATATATATTTATAAATGATCTAGAATAAGGTATGATGAATAAAAATTATATTTTAATCTATTTTGATTGAAAAAACCATGTCATATCAAACCACATTATCTAAATAAGATAGATTATAAGAAGGATAAATATTAAATAAGTTAAAAGAAATAAAAATTAAATATCTATTTCAAGTTAACATATATTAGGAGTACTAATAAAAATTATTCCTTTCATAATAGTTAATATGATTATTATAGTAGGAAGATATCATGATTCAAGACCCCTATGAAAAAATCAAAAATATTAATTATGCCTAATTCCTCGAGTAAGTCAGTCCATAACAATTGAATCATTAAATTATTTTGATTCATATAAGGAGGATATGATTATATTTATGGAAGAAACAAATGAGTATGTGGATCAAGATTACTAATCATATAAAAATCTAGATGAGAAAAAAAAATTCAATGTTGATTTTATGATAATAATAGTATTTCTCAACTAATGTTCTAACATAATGAATGCAATATTATTTATTTTCCTATAAATATTATGATTATTATTTAAAACTAAAGTAGGATATTAAAATGCTAAATAATATTATATGTAATTTTATAGTAGGAGTACATAATATATATAAAATTTTAAATAAATAAATACACTAAAAATATTATCTCAATTATGATAGAGTTCTTTTAATAAACCAAATTTTTTAATAAATTACTTTGGTCCATAAATTTTACATATTAAAAAATACTAAAAAAATTTATCATAATTTTGAATTAAATGTTATTTTAAAAGAACATTACACTTCATTATAAAAAATTAATAAATATCAAGTTTCATTTTCACTCTTTAACCTAGTAGAGTAGACAACATTTTTGTTTTTAAATATAATGTCGTTATTATTTTTGGACATAAACCATTTTATCTACCAAATTCAAGAGTCCCATTATTTTTAGGTTAATAATATGATTACCAGATGGAGAAATATTTTTCTCATGTATAGTGGTTACAACATAAAAATGAAATAAGATTACTTTAACATTCTAGAACTAAAAAATAGAAGCAAGACATGTTATTTTTTATACAAATTTATATGTTTACTTTTTGAAATTTGGTAATGTATACTTCCATAGTGAAATATTAAATTATAATTTCTTTTATTAATTGTAAATAAGAGAATCATCATTTTATAGGGTAATTATTGGATCAAGGTTTTTATGTAACTTTGAGAATGAAAAATTCACCCCAAATATTTCTTAATGTGTTCAGATATTATCTACACATTATTATTCAAATTTTTTAGTATAGATATTGAATACATAAAAAATAATTTCATTAACATTGTTTATTAATTTATGTTTCTTGGATTTGGCATTGAATGTTAGAATACATAAAAATTAGTACCAGAACAAAATATTCCACGTGGTAAATTATAAATGATTTTCTAAATCATATGCTTCATAATTAAAAATTTATAACCCTATTTATAATGGAATGTAATATGAATTGAGTTTTAAGATAATTTGGGATGTCTTTATTAAAATCGATTCTTTAAAACCAACTTATATTTCATGATCAATTTCAATAATAAAAATAAAAATAATATCCCCTGTAGATTATTCTTCTACAAAACATTAATGTGGAAACGTTCGTGGAGTATTCGAAATGTTATAAGATTATTGAACTTCCCTAAGATAATGATAAAATAACAATTTAATTGAAATAATGTTAAAAATATACTATATGATTTATATAATACAAGTATGATGAGAAATTAATGGTGCTTTAGAATCATAATTTGTTGGGTCATTAGATATTGAGTCTTCTTCTCTTGATGTTATCACTTTTTGACATCGATGTATGGTGGTCCTTATTAGGTCCACTCTAATTATAATTCTAAATGATTATGCTTACATGAAAATTACTATATGTAAACGTGTTGTTGATCCTAATATTTGAGATTACCATTAATATATATCAAGACACATATACACTAATTTATGGAAGACAATAATGATTAAAGATTCTCAAGGTGATATATCATTTTTGGGTGAATCATAAGTAATATTGAATGTTTTATTAATCCATAAAAGTACTTTCCCTTCTAAATCAATGTAATAGGACATCTCAATCCCATTGATTCGAAATATAATACCTAATTATATCCAATAAAAATGATTTCATCATAGAGTCTGTTTAAAAATTAAATAAAGGAAAGTTGATCATATAGTAATATATCAAAAATATGCATCCTTCATAATGTGATAATTGTTTAAAATGGATTATATTATATAATTACTATTTATAGAGACGTTTTTTTTGTGACTTTAATAAATCTTTCAAAATGTTCACTGACATGTTTTAGTCACTTATTTGGGACTATATATAAATATAATTAATACTACTGAGAAATAAGGCTATAAGGTCACCCAATATGTGAATTTATAATTCCATTATACTTTATAAAATATAAAATTAATATATAATATTATTCATTTCTAGTGGGAAATTTATAATTTTGGTAATGTTGATCACAAATTTTTAACAATGAGATATATGAGTTTAGAATATATTATTTGAATGTTTTATATTATTTATTGTTCACTGGAAAAAAGTAAATATTTTTTTATTCTCCATTTTTGAAAATATAATGATATATAAATTCTTATTATTTACATTAATATTTAAATTAATATTTTCTTATTCTATTGAATAGAATATTTTTTTGTTGAGAAAATAACATTTATATGAATATATAATTATTATTAAATGTTAGATAAAATCCAAGTTATCATTAATGGGGTAAGTTAATAATCCGATTTATATGATATATATTTTAAAGTAAAATTTAAATAGTTTATAATTTATATTATTAAGTAATCATATTTAAGTAAGTTCATGTTAATGGATATAATAATAATATCTTTAATATTATTTTAAATGAGGTATTATGTAGATTAAATATCATGATAAGAACATATGTGCAATTATAAATAGTTAAACCTATGTATATAAAAGAAAATATATCAATTTTATCTATTTGAGTATTTATTTTGCAAAAATGAAGATTTTGTGAAGTCTATAATGAAATATAGAAATTTATCCACCCACTCAATAACATAATGGCAATAAGAGAACCTTGTAGAAATCAACATCGAATGACAAGAAACACTATGTTCCTCTATGATAACACCTATTATAAAAAGAACATCATCTTGGTATTCATGGAGTACTTAGAGATAACATTATAGTATTCCTCATATGTATTTTCAATTATAGATACAATGATGAAATAACAACAATGGTTATTTATCAAAGGAATTCACAAATATCGGTAATTCCAGTTTTATATTTTTATTAAATTAAATAAATAACTCGTATGGGATATTTTGTGCTTTCTTCATGTTCATAAAATACAATATATTGAAGTAAATGAAAAAAATCATATTTCAAACAAATTATACAATTTTTCCCCTGAAACATAATGATGTATCTGATGAGCCACATTCTAATTTATAATTATTTAAAATTTATTTTGACTATTTTTTTTGGTTTTTTATTTTTCATTTCAATATTTCAATTATTTTTGTAATATTATTGATAAAATTTTCATCTATGTTTTTATGTCCATGAATATGTCAAAAGCTCAAGAAGAATGCTGAAGGAACCCATCCAGAGCTGCCAAGGTCACTAGCTTCACAACATGAATGCACAATGTGTAATGGTATACTATACACTATATAATTGTGGTTTTGTTAAAAAATATTGACCATATAAATATTGACCATCTATGTTATTGGTTACAAACTTCCATTACACACTACCAATTCACTAAATGTGGGGAATAATGTTTGACATTGAAAAAATAAGGGTATTTTACTAATATTATAAATGATGTGATTTTGAATCCGTATAAAGAGAGAAAAAATTATTTAGTTAATAAAATATGTTTTTATATTTCATTTATTTACATCCACATGACAATCAATGCTATATTTTTACTATGAAATGTGTTGCTAGAATGTGCACACAATGCTACATGGGTCAACCCACAAAAATTACACATTGAGTTATTTTATTTATGTTGTATGGGTCAATATGTTTGATTATTAATGATAAACAAAAAATAAATGTTTTGTATCAAGTTGTACATTTAATATGACAAGTTTCATTCCACACATGGTTTTTATAGGCGTGTTAGTGGGGTTTTAGTGTTTCTATACATTCATAATAATTATTATCATGAATATTATTCGACTACAAAATGTGTAATATTAGTCGAACACACTTTGTACATTTCAAGAATTTATAGAAATATATGTTTTGTATATAATTGAATTTCATATATCCATATGCTTTATTCATACTGTATGGATTAATATAATTAACTACAAACTATGTATATCATGACATTAGGTGAAGGTATTCATGTCATATAAATACATATTAAAAAATAAAATCATTAAAAGTAAGGTGTGACTTGAAATATCATGTAACAATACATATCACATATTTATTGAATTTTAGAAATGGATTTCATATTGCACACAAATTATATTTAATATTATATCCGAATGAAATATATTATACTAAATTATAGTAAAATTAAAATTATACTGTATTATTTAATATAACATAGAAAGTAAATCTTTTTAAATATTGGGGGTTATTAGGACAAAATATGTAAATTATTATTTATTTATTTATTTAAATAATTTATTAATTACAATATATTTTTAATGATTTTAAAGAATGTAAATGATTGATTGGAATATTAAAATCATTTTCATTTCATGTTCTGATTGGTCGTGAGCATGAATGAATTATGTATGTTTTGGATTAATTTATTTAATTTTCTTATCTATTGAATTGATTTATTTGATAAATATATAAAATTAAATATGATAGTCTACTCATATTCTCTATCGCCATTATTATTTATATGAATTCTTGTCCATGATTTATTTATACAACCATTAACCTATGGAACCAATCAACATGAGTGCATAATCATTTTTAATGGATTGGGATCCCAGAAAAAGGATAAAATTTAGGATCTGGGAAGAATAAAAACAACCAAGGGGATACACAAAATTTTGAAGAAATACATCCACTTGATCCCAAACTGGTCTGATGAAGGTATTTAATTATGGTCAAGGTTTGTTTATCACTTCTAGAAAGACCATTCGTTTGGTAAAATAATAGGATCATACAGAAAATTATCTTGTTGATACATTGCATGATTATTTTTATATTTATGTTATTTATGGTTTATTTTAATACATAAAAATGTTCACATAAAAAACAATCATAAAATAATTATACAAACAAATAATAAACATATTATATAAATATCATATTTTAATTAATAGTAAATAAATTTTAAAAATTCTATATTATATTAACAAAAAATATTACTATAAAATACTGAATTTTAATGTTCAATATAATCAAATCCCTCAATAAAAATATTAATTTAGATATCACCCCCTAACCTCATATAGATTGATACCATTGGTCCAATTATTGTACTTGAACTCATTATGATTGATTATATTATAGAGGAGTTCTAATGAATGTTTTGGGAATGAATTACCAATTTATAATCAAGATTAGTTTCCCCCCATAAGATATGGTTTCACGTAGAGTTATGAGTTATGGAAATAAAATTTGTGTATTATATGATTTAGGTATTTCACTAAATATATAAAGGGGTTGTGATTTAATTTAGTTGGTAAGTAATTCATAAAAATTTACCTTTTAATAATTTTATCTGGCCTTTTCTGGATAATTTAAATAGAAATATGGATCACTACCTATTGAATATATTGTTACATGATATTCTAATTAATATGGTGATGGATGTTAGTAATTTATAAAATAGGGGATACTAATTATATTAATAGATTATGTCACAGAAAATAATAATGATAAATTACTAAATATATATCATTTAATTTATTGTTGAAAAATATAATTCCACTCGACCATATCACTATCCATGAACTCTATTTTTGAAGAAATATAATATCTTAACTTGTGATAAATTTAAGTAATGGTATATGATATTTTGTGTTATACAATTCTAATTTTCTGTGTTTTATGCATTAGAGTCAATAGTCCATATTAATCCTTATTTTGAATCTAGTGAGGATGATTAAGAATTATTCTAGATATACATGAATAGTGAAAAGATGTTTTCAGTTTCAATTTATCATCCATAAACAATTATCTTTGGATGATTTCTGTAGACATGAGAATATACACTACAGACCCAAAAAAACAATATATATATTTTAATTCTTAATATAATAATATTCATTATATAACAAAATGATACGTGACATAATTATTTAGTCATGCTTCTTTTAGAATTCTGCATATATAAACAACTAGATAATTAGTGAACTATACAATGTCATGCACAGGTTTTAATAATTATGACCCTTATAGAATTATTATACATAATAACATAATTTATGAAATAGGGTACATGAATGGGTGAGATTATATTCTCATGAAGTGTAATGCATAAATATATCAATATAAAAATAGCATAAGGAAATGAAAACATGAGGGTAATGTTTAGAAACTATACCATCCACATCATAGACCCTAAACAGGACTCATGGCCTAAATCATGGTGGGACATAATGCTTGTATCATAAGGTAATAAATAATCATAAGACATGAAACAATACAACATGAATAAGACATGGAATTGGGTAAATCACATATGATTACAAAATAATTTTCTTAGTAATAAATCAGCATTGAAAAAACTATCATAGTTGAATGGATTCACTCCCTAACAAATTGTGATAGTTATGGTTCACCTCCAAAAAATAATACTAGATAAGGTCCCGTATTGAACTGGGTTCACTACCCATTCCAGTCCTATTTGTCTCAATATATTAAAATCATTGTTAAATGAATTGGAGAGAGATATAGGTCCCAACCCTCGTATAAAATAAATCTTTCATTTGTGTCCCAGATGATTATAAAACATTAACCATATAAGTATCATGTAAAAAATGGGGTTCGTAGAAATTTCATCATCACATAATCGATGTAAATGATAGATTTTTTATAACCATTTTATCATTTCATCACAAAAACCTCATTAAAAAATATTTTTTTCAATAAAATATTATCATAATTAATATGACTCACTCAGATAACCAATTATAATTGTTTCCAGGGATCAAATCCTTTGTAAATTATGAGAATAATAAAAGTATATCATCATAATTATATAAATATTGTTTTAGACAATAAGTAGAATTTCTTGTGGAAAATAAGATAATTAATTTAAAAATATTAATATTTAAAACCAAAGGATCAGAAAACAAAATTTTTAAAAAAAATCCTTGAAATTAATATTTGAATAATAAAGAGTAATATTTTAAACATTGAGTGTAGGTGAGAGAAGAAAATTCCATTCATGTCATAAACATTAAAAATAGAATTCCTTTCACATTTTCAATAAAAAGTCAAAAAAAATCACATCACCAAAATAAAAGGAATATTCATTTTATATCATTTTGTAATTAGTTAAACATGGTAAATTTTTTTCACAGTCATTGGAAATTACTAAATAAATTCTATAATTCGTTTATACAACTAATGGGTAATTATGAAAAATGACTTCTTCCTGAGGGTGATACTAATTTAGTTTTCATTACAAAATTATTTTGGAACTTTTGGTACATATTTAGGGAAATATGAAGGGAAAAATGTATTTCCATGAAATTTAAAAAATTCTAATAAAATTCATGAGTTTTTTAATAGATATATCATAATATATTATCATAATAAGAAATATCATTAACCAACCTGATAAACAATGTAGTTATAACATAAAACATATATAAATTTAGTAATTTTTGAATAGTAATCAACATGAAATAAAGAACTATATCTATTTAATTAAATCCTAATACTTTTAATAATATTAATTTTAAAATACAAACATGATTATAACATACTCTATATAAATTAATCAAGTGTTGAATATGGAATATGTCCCAGAGAAATTTATGTGAGGTGAAATCACTATAAATGATTTCAAAAAAGATGAATTGTAAGACCAATGATAGAATAACATTAAGGGAGTAATTAAATATCATAATAATAAATTTATGAATATTATAACCTGATAATGGGTCTTTATATACACCTCATATATCAAGATAGGTGCATAACATACCTTATGACCCAAAAGAATAAAATTTGAGGAATAAAATATATTATGTTAAGTCTCATGGTACATCGTGATCATTTTTTTAATATTTTAATACCAATATTAGTTTATTATAAATATAAAAAATAACAATAGTAAAATATATTATTCCATATATTTCTGACTTATATTCTTTTATTACCCATTTATTTATAATTTGTAGTTGAATTTTCTCCTTGGGTAATAATTGTGTCCTTTTTCATGTATGTTTTGGTTTGGTATTTTCAGGCCTTTTATTTTAGATTATAGTCTAATAGATACATAATGTAAATCATGATAAAGATATATATTTTACTCATTAGATATTTATTACTATTAATCCATAAAATTTAGTGATTGAAATTTAATTACATTGTTCATGGACAACGTAGGTCATATATACGCCAGAATGTTGTTTTCATTTTCTATATGGATAAAAAAATAAAGTAAAACAACATATATAAATTAAAGTAACTATTTTATTTCATATATATCTCATATTTTCATTAATACTATCATAATTACCTTAAATGTAAAGCATTTGTAAAGAATAAATCGCATTAGTCAGTGTTGCAGTAGTCTACTGTACACATGAGCGACTCTATCATATTCTCAATGAATTTTAGGTATGATTTTGTATTTTATATTATAATTATATAAGTATAATTATATAATAAATTTCATATAAATATATTAACTCCCTAATTATATCAATCTATGATATGAGTTGATGAATAAATAATTATATCTGAGAGTAAGGTTGATGTTCGCTATACATGTGATTGATAATTTTACTTCTCATTTGAAGAAAAAGGGAATCGATATAGATTATTCGATAAATATATTAGAACAGATGAATATGGAATATAATGGTGTTATTATATTGTAATTATTATTACAATGATTGATTTTGTATGTTAAGAATTGAAAAGAAAGGTCTTAGTGAAGACAATTACCTTGGCATTGAAAAACATCTTTTGGATCTCTCATTAAGGTCCAAATAAATTGTCTTTTAAGAAGTATTATAAAACTACATTTGGTAGGGTTTTTGTGGAGAAAAATATATTAATAGGTTTGAAAAAGTGTATGGATAAAGTGCTCATTTATAATTAAAGACGAGTGTTATTTTTTATGTGCCCCAAACTATTAAATATATGGATGTATCATTCACCACTTGTGCCATAATATTTTATAATGTATGGGATGTTGGTATTATATGCTATATATACACCTCCAACACCCAAAAAAATCATGTTTTATGATTTCTACACCTTATCATTTAATTTTACTTAATTTAACTATTTTAGTTATCACCACATAACATATATTTTGTATTTACCATGGTGATTCATCCCTTCATCCAAAAAATTAAATGAACCACATTAATTTATATGTACCTAATTATTATATATATCATTAACAATTTATAACATGATAATATTATAATTGAGTAAAATTAATTTAATCACAAGACCATGTAATATGCAATACCCCATTTTAACAATAACTGTTGTAATTAATTATATTTGTTTTTACTATTATCTTTGAAAAAAAATAATTTGATATTTTTATATAATATATATTATTATTACTCCAAAATATTAATTAAGATAATAAAATTATGTTAACAAAACTTTTATTTTTTTTTATTTAAAATAAAATCAGAATACGTGATAATAATGCAGTCATCCAAACAAAATATTTTCTTCTGTGTATAATGTTTTTAATATAAAAATTGAATAAGAAATTGATTCCAATGAAATAAATTGTATTATTAAATTTATTATTTAGAATTTTACTATTAAAACCACATTAAAATATTTTTTTTTGTAAATCCTTAAAAAAAATTTATTTTTAATTATAATTATTTTATTGTTACAATACATCGAAATATTAATATTTGGTCAAAAATTAAAAATACATAGATGAAATATATTTTTTACATTTATATTTTAAAAAATATATATTTTTTCAATCAATATTTTTAAAATTGTAAAAAAATACCATTATTACTTATTCACTAAAATAACTAAATAACATTTTTAAGAAATAGTAATTTCAAAACCCAAAAAACCCTAATAAAAATTAATGATTTTTTAAATATTATTTTTTTAAATTTGGTAGTTATAAGTGATTTTTTATGTATTTTTATTCATGTTATTTCTATTATGTTAAATTTCAATTTAATAATGGCCTTGTTTAAATAATAATATTAATACTATATTAAAATTCTTTAAAATTTAGTGTTGTGTCTTGCCCAATCTATTATAGGAATTAACTTAATTTAAATTTTATTTCTCAAAACAAATAGGTGTTATATTCTACCCCATTAAAATGAATATTCCCTTTAAATTTATCACTCTGGTACAATGATATGATTTTTTTCTATCTTATCATATCTGATGGTTCATAGCTGTCTTCTTCTAATATGTGCTTTCACAATGAATCTTTTACAATGTGAGTTATCTTATTTGATAAAAATTTCTCTCCATGACCAAGAATCTCAACAAATTATTCCTAATAATAATAATCATTCTATACTGGTATAACCTTTTATTTATTAAATTTTAAGGATTAGTTATGTACGATTCATTATAGATACATGTAAACATCATGGATTTGAGAGAGGTGCAATTTAAGTACCATGTGATATGCAACAATACCTGCTTGATCAAGAATATCAAAGGGGAAACTATTTATTGGAATCAACATTCCATTCTTCATGTATGTCATATTCCACTTCCATGGATAAAATCATTGAAAAAATATCATTCAAACTTAAAACTCTATATCACATTGATGATTATAACCATATATTTTCTATGAAATCAGATCTACATTGATTTTTTTGAATGAATTATAATTTAGATAGAATTTCATTAGATATATAACGTCCCAATATCTTTATTTATTAAACATTATACTTGGATGTGGGATTTACACAAGTTATTCAACTGATGGACTCATAAGGATCCATCTGAGTTCGTGAATAAAATATGTAATGTATAAATACTTAACTTGAGTATGATTCTGAGCACAAAATCATTTGAAATTAATAGAATATGATCTCAACATATCCTATTGGGTTTCATTTTTTCTCTCATATAGACTATCTATCTATGTATGATATATTGTTTTAAAACATAACTATTTATCCATATTTAATAGATCACTTCCCCATAACTTCATCTTAAAACTCTCATATCGATTAGATACAATGGAATGTTGAAATGCATTAAACCATAATAGTTCATTAATGTCAAATATAGATATTAGATCATGTTAATAAAATTTAATCAGGATTATGTGTGATGAATATGTATGATGATCTAATACAACCTATATAGTAGTGTACCATTCAAATTTTTTGGGGAGTCCAATGAAAAATCCATGGTGATGTCTCTGTTTTTCTATTGTGGTATGGGTAATTTTTGTAACATTCCCTTAGATTTTTATCTCTCAGCCTAAACATTATCTCATAAAAATAAATTAGAATCACACACTAAAATATATCTCTTCATTTCATTACACTATAAATTATATTTCAAATATCAATATAATATTTTATTTATATGAGGAATTGAGAATAAAACCCTTGTTCTTTCACTAATTGCTCCATCAAATTTGGTGTGGATATAACACATTCATTGTTCATGAACATTATCATTCGAACATAATCAAGGTTAAAATTTTGATTATTTATTACATTCTTCTATAAATCCACATCATCCATCTGCACCTATTTAATCATCACATGTATATATGGTTGAAAACTCATTTGATAAATTAAATAGGTATTCCCTTACTTCATGAGTTTAGGGTTCATCATTTTTACATCCAAAAATATTGGACATTTTATGATTTTCAATATAGATATAAATACAGTATCATTTTTCATTAATGTATCAACAACCTTGTTCTTTTTGTAAGGGTTGTAATGTATTAATCATTCGTACTCTCTAATCACCTGCAACCATCTTTCACAGTGAATGTTTTACACATTTCAAGTGATTATATAATTTAAACTATTATGATCAGAATATATATCACAACAATATATTTAATCCTAATTTCTCTATATCATTATTTAAAAAATTACCGCTTCTAGCACTATATCATCTATGGGGTAATTTTACTCATCAACCATCAATTTTCTAATTGAACAAGATATCACCATATCATATTTAAATATAATTTTTATCTCTATGATAAAACATTTCTTTCAAAAATAAACATAGGAATGATCTATCATAACATTAAAAATAATAATTTCATAACAACCATGATATCACATAGGTTAGTGGTATGTTTTCATCCTTATCTCCCTTTATTTGCGGGTTAAATCCCAATAGTCTTGTGAGATGTGGTATGTTTTCATTTTATAATAAAACAATTTTAAAATAATTCTTAAAAATTTCCTATAAATATGATAAAAATCCCTGATGATAACATTATTAATTGAAGATGACATGAACCATTTATGTTATCAATAACCTTAAATTTATTAAAAGAGAATTCCTAACGTCTTATTGAACCCAAGGGATACATACACCATATCCTAAAACAATTTCTCACTATATTTCATTAATCAAATTAAAATCACATCATTTAAATTCTAAAATGTGTTGTTTAAGACATTGAACATACGATCCAGTGTAAAATAAAAAACACATGATGAAATACATAACACTTATGTTAGTGAATACATATATCCCTAAAAAATTGACATTGTCCATATATGTTTTAGTAATCTTATAACCAAAATTCCATTCGTAAAAATAATTCTACAATATAATTTTTCATTCCCAATACAATAAAACATTAATACTTTTACATAAATTGTTATAATAGGATATGTATTACCTTCTTATATTTGAAAGACCTTGATCTAGGGAATTGGCTCAGATAATTCCCCAGATACAGATATATAAGAACTTAAATTCCTTATGAACTCAATACCCTAAGGAATTCACTTCTAAAAAGAAAATATTTTACCAGGAATTTGATATATTAATACAGGTTCTTCTTCCCACCATATGGATATGTATGAAGTCCAGTCATATATCCTCTACGTTCATTACCAAACAGAATGTCATATAATTTCATCTTCCTCTTACATGATGCTTTAATAATCTCATCAATGCTCATATTGTTAATCATATATCTAGATAGATGATTACGAATAATAATAATATATTTTTCTGTATTCATTAACAAATTTTTTCTCTTATAGTTTACGAATTTTCCATCACATTTATTTCTACCATAATTTCTCATTGTTCCTACCATTTACTAAACTAAAAATTATATTGTTGGAAATGATAACCATAGTTGGGAGACCATACAATCCTATGAAATCAATTATATAATATCTATATCATGAGACCTTATCTTATATATATTCCATGATAGGATTTTCAAAGGAAATTAAGGGTTATCATTCATTTAAATATATCATTATGGTTCATAATGAGTTTTTTATTGTCAAAAAATATCGACCAGATGTGTAAAACTAGGTGTACAATAAAGCCCTTTTTGTAGACCAAGTGATGACTGGGTCCAGCTAAATGCACACTTTTTAGAGTTATTACCCTGATGTAAAACTATTTTAGAGACATATCTGCATATATAATTTAAATAGGGAAGTAATATCTCATAAAAAACTAGTTATATCGTTTACAATAATTCAAGGAAATTTTCATATACATAGACTTAACTTTAGTAATATCCCTACTGTATTCACTAATTTTTTTTCATCCCATTTTGTTAAGGATAAATAATCCTCACTCAGAAACAAACTATAGAAACCCAAACATCACATAACTAAATATAAAATCATAGTAGATAAATATTAATTACATAACCAAATAATTCAATATATACCCTAGAATTTTTACATTATATTACATGCTTTTAAACTTAATTAACAATCATATAACAAGCCATGTAACATAAAGTTTATGTCTTTAAAATAGTAGGTACGTAAAATAGAAAACATTGGAAAAAATAAAGAATTTAATTATTTATCATCCATTATGAGCTCCTAACATACTTTGATACCTTACATCTTCATTTGATAATAAAGAGATAATAGGAACAAATAGATGAGCTAAATATCCCATTAAGAGAATAAACATAATAATAAATCATATCATATGAGTTAATAGACATGATAATATGACATAAAAAGAATGGATATACATAAGGAATCATGAAATATAAAATGAAGCTATCATTGTTGATGTGGAGACAACATACATCATGACATAATCGTGAGTTAAGGCCCATGAGAAATGAAATGTTAGGATTCATGGTTATCCACCATGATAGATGCACATAGAAAACTAGTCAAGGAAAACACCAACACTATTGCACATGATGTCTCATCAGAAAAAATATTACACAATGCATCGGAGTGATATCTAGGTGTCGATGCCATAAAATTATCATCAATATTTGTACCACATGAGGAATCACACATAAGGAATAAATCATATACATAAGGGTTATCATTTTTAAGAATTTCATATCATAATATTTTAAAAATGGAAGAGCATAAGGGAATATCACAATGGTGTGGATGAATGAAATTATTTTAATCATAAATGAATATCTATAAGTAAATATTTTCATAGATCATGATATGTTTCATCAAACTGTAGTTATAATAAATAAAAAAGAATATTTACGATTCTTTTTAATCAAAACAAATTTCCTCGTTTTATGGTAAATATTAAAGAGTAGTTAAAGAAGAAAAAAGAATATTGTCGTTTAAAAATTATGATGTGATCTAAGAATTGTTTCATAATAACATTATTTATATTATAATAATAATTTTGGACCAAAATATATTATAGAATTTACTTGAAAATGTGTTTGAATTCATGAAGTTCCCTTAAATAAGGATTCCTTCTCAGGAAAAATCTATTATGGATCCGTTTAAAAACATAAATATCCCTTAAAAATAAGGATAAACATATCATTATACATGAGTTTGGAAAATATAAACTGAATTTTGAATTTTAAAATGAAAATAAAGTAGAATTTAATCTGTGTTAAAATATATAATGAATAACATGAATGAATAATAGAGGTTCAGGTATAATCTTTTAACTTTTGTATGATGGTGTTCTTCATATGATATTAAAGTCGTGAATAATAAAATTATACTAATTAATTATTAATTCATAAAACCTTTATACATATATTGTATTTATATTATCTTTATTAAGTTCATTTATGTCCTATTTTATGGGTTATGATATTCAATTTCATCATTTGGGGGCGTTAGTTTCCTTGGTTTTCATGATTGGTTTACATGAATACATGAAAACGATAGTGTATAAAGTGGGGGTAATTACCACTAATTAAAGATATATGTTATTAATTATTATAAAGAGGTTAAAATGGTCTTATATATTTGGAATGAGTATGAATCACTATATAAATTGTAAATGTCATTAATTTTGATTTATTTTATTAGTTTTTGAACACTATGAACTCATTTTTTCATAAATTGTTATCTACTGTAAAAAATGATTCCTAAAAATTTAATAATATAAAATACATCTATTTTAATCTATTTATACCATAAAAATTATTCCATGATCATCCTCGATGATGGTAATGGAAATTAAATACTCTGTCATCTTTCAATGTGAAAAATTTATATATCATGGAAGATGTTTTCTTTTTTAATATATATGTATGGGAAAGAGAGATAGTGGTGAATTAGTACAATATAATATAACATTCCACTATATATTTGTTAATAGAGTTATCATTCCATTTTCATGAGGGGAGGTGAAGATCGAAAATGAAAATAATGGAACATGAAATGAAATTAAAAGAAAAGGAAAGAGATTTTACCTCTTGATTCCTTTTTCTTGTGAACCTCTTTAGGGGATCAGTTTTGGTCTTTTTTTAGCATAAAAATCACACACACCTTAAGGATTTTCATGGTACGTGATTTTATTAGAATTTTGTCTAGGCTCAAGGCTTTATAGGTTTGAGGAGAAGAGGTGGTGAGGGGTGGTATTTATAGTGTTGGAGAGGGGTATTTCATCAATATTTTAATAATTAATTTATAATTTTGGATCAAGACCCGGAATATTTTGATAATTATCATAAAATATATTAAAATAATTAATTAATGTTCTAGATTATGTTTCATGCGTAAGTGATTCAAGAAGGAATATTTTTTTGAACATATAATGTATAAATACTATAAATTTCTGTATTTCACTATTCATAAAAATACATTTATTTTAGAAAAATCTCAAAAACCTCACCCTAACAATTTTATGGTGTGTAGAAATTAAAAATGTACTCCATTTTATGAAAATAATTTTCTAGATATGGGAAAATAAATTTTAATATTATAATCTAAATTCACTAAAAATTACATAATTTTAAATTATTACTCATTAATGAACACATTAAAAAATTAACATAGGAGACATAAAATTATTTTATTATCATATGATATTAAAATAATAATTTATAAAATCATTTTATGGAAATATTTTTTATTTTATATTAATATTTTAGTCATAAAATTTCAATTAAATTTGTATGACATACGAAAATACCAACATATAATTAATAATTTTTAAAATATTTATTTATATATGCTCTGATCTAATTATATCATTTGTTCACTTATAAAATTTATAATTTTTTTTACATTTTAATTTTTAAGGTTACTATTCAATTTTCCAGTTTACTATTCATATAGGCCACATTACTATTCCAAAGGGCATGTTACTATTTCATCTTTTTATGATATATAACTTCTATAAATAGCATTTATTTCATGAATTCACCATTAATATAGTTTGTATTATGTTATTTATGTGATTATATTTCATTATATTATATGAAATAATTTTAAGAAGTGAATTCCCATTGATATAATATGAGGTTATTAGATTCTTCTCCAATTATAAAATTTTACCATGTAATTTTCATTTTACATTCTAAGTAGAAAACATGTCTTCCTACTTTTCCTTAATTGCTTCTTATAATTTCCATGATTTCACTTCACAGATATAGTTCCTCCTTATTAATTTTACAATGTTAGATGTCTCATTGCGCAGAACATTATCTATACGATCCAAAATCATCCATAGCTGCTCCTTATTAGATCGATCCTTCTCCAACCATACCACCTCTAATGTTATTACATGTGAAGGATCGGTAATGTACTAACATTTGTGAGATTAGTGAAATACATTGTATAAAATATAAATGTTATTTGAAAGTGAGATTAGATTGGCCACCAATCTAATGCGACCAAGACTCTCGAATGGGTTGATGTACATAGGACGTAGCATTCCTTTCTTCCAAAATCTCATGACAAGATTCCTTGAATATATTTAATGGAATGCCATTTCTTTGACCTTATCCTCAAGGACTCATCCACAATTTTTTGAATACCTTGTTTATTGAAATTGGCATACCATGATGTAATGTGTAATGGTTTTCACATTTTTCCACTATTTCATTGAAACATTTCATGTCTTAGCAATTTTCTCTCTCCAACATCATCGCACCATGCCATTGTTCTGCAATTTTTCCATAAATTTATTCATAGCGAGAAATTATGATGCTCGAGTGGAAATTATTTTTTTTATGAGAACTGAAATAGAGGCTTTTAATGGACCTACTCTCCTTTGTAGTCTATATAATATTTTCTCAAAATGATTGAATAGTTAACTCAATTTGGACAATAGTTTTATGATGATAGGCTGTAATAATGTTCATCTCAGTTCTTTGTGAATGTCAGATATTTTATAGAACATCTAGGAGAATATCATATCTCAAATAGATACAATAGATTATTTTATGCCCTTAATTCTTACAACCCTTTTTATATATATCTATGTATGTTTATCCAACGAAAATTCCTCAATAATTATGATAATGTGAGTTGTCTTGTAAGATGATTCACAATAACCTATAGAGCATTATTCCCTCTAGAGGTCATTGGAAGTCTAATGACAATATTCATGGTGATGTTTTCATATTTCCATGTTGTTATAGTTAATGGTTGCATCAATCCATATGAATTTTCCCATTCAATCTTTACTTGTTGTCATACTAATAAAATTGATGTAAATTCTGTAATCTCAATATTCATATGTTCCCACCAATAGTTCTCTCAAATATCTCAATATATCGTTGTGATCCCTGGGTAAAGAGAGTAAATTGATTTATGTGCATCGTTCATAAGATCAATCTTTTTCTCCAAATCCTATGGTAAAAATAATCATTACTAGAATCATAGGAATCCATCAATATTAATATTGAACTCATATGATTTCCCATTAATGATAGCTTAGACAATTTTTTGAATTTCCACATCATTTCTTTTAACATATTTTATTTTCTCCAAGAGAAATAGTTGAGAAACAATTTGAAAAATGATTTATGTTGATCCTCCCTTAATGATTCACATGTCCATACTTAATATGTCGAATAATATTATAACCATCCAATTTATGATCATTGATATGTATGTAGGATCCTTTCTACATAGAGCAGTTAAAACCTTATTTTCCTTACCAGGATGGAACTAGATTGAGTAGTCATAATCATTGATGACATATAAGAAGATTAGATAACACATGTTATTATCCTTCTATGTGAATATATATTTGAGCCAATTCATATCAGTATATATATCACAATTCTCCCCATATAAATAATGACGACATATTTTATATGTGAAGAACGTAACCGTAAACTCCATATCATGTATATGATAGTTTTTCTCATTAATTTTAAACTATATTGAGGAATATTCTATCAAAATATTATTTTTTATTATTACACTTTTTAATACATTCTTTGAAGCATCGTTGAATACCACAAAGAGTACTCCCCTTATTGAGAATGAGGGTGTTGGATTAGTTATAAGAATACTTTCGAATTCTTTAATGATTTCCTATCATTATTTAACCCAAAAATACTTCACTCCCTTCTATGCCATCTTTGTTATTGGGTTTGAAAATCATGATAATTTATTTAAAAATCATCAATAATACCTATTTAGCCACAAAATCTATGGATATCTATTATATTTGGTCGCATGTTCCAATTTTCAATTACCATTTTCTTGCAAGAGTCTATAAATGGTCATTTTATGGGGACAAAATTCCAATGAATGATAATTTCTCCACCCATAACTCAAATTTAATATACTTTTCATAATGTTTACATTCTCAATGTCTTTACTATATAATTAAAATAATCTTTGTGTCCCACAATTGTCTAGAAGTGTATCTAAATAGAATCGATAAAGACTACTAGAAATTTATCTTGGTAATCTATAATGAATATATTAACTAAATCCACGAATATTTTAGTGCATTACATAGTATGAAGGGAACAATTGAAATTGCTAGTGTCCATACCTTTTTGAAAGGCATCATTGGTAATAACTTCCTTTCTCACCTTTAATTGATGAAATCTTTACAAGATGACCACCATATAGAAAAAAATGGCACAATGTAACTGATGAAACAAGTAATTTATATGTGAAATGAGATACTTTTTATTTATAATGGTTTTATAGAGGTCATGAAATTCAATGTATGTTCCAATTGTTCCATCCTTCATTGTGATAAAGTGGACTATTTGACCCCATAGTGAAGCACTCCTGCACATAAAACCCTTGTCAAGAATCTCGTATAAATTTTTCATTATAACTTCCATCTCTATAGTGTTCATTATAAAAGGTGTCTATGGCAAAGATAGTGGTCCTAGAATATGTTAAATTGGGAACTCAAACTCCCCGTTAGGCGAAAGAACATACTACACTTTGAGGAATTGATTATTGTAGACCCTCAAAATAGGCACAACTTGAGGCATAACTCTCTCTGTTACCTCAATAATTTGGGCAAGATCCGATTTATCATAAGAAAAAAATATCTACACTTTTGACGATTATTATAAAGGATATGCATCATCTACCTTACATATGTATTGAATTGGAGTATTCCATGGGATGTGAAGAGTGATCACTTTTTCCTAATAGTTGAAGTTGTATTTGTATAAAGATAGCCAATACATGCCCCCAAATAGAATCAAAATCTATGAAAGAAAGTAAGATGATGTTTTTTTGGAGGGTCAATCCAAAACAAATTACTATAGAAATGCTATAAAGTTTTGATCAAATAATTACAACATTTTTTATTGTCACAAATAGCTCAACCTAAAAATTTTGAGGTGACTTATGAATATTTTTACTAATCATGCAAGATATAAGTGAACTTGTAGAACAAGAATAATATAGTACATTATCAATTCATGAATTCATAACCATATTACCTATCACCACATCATTGTTTGGATCAAATTTTGTAGCTATGTTAGAATTTTCCATTCCATGTTTCCATGGATGTGGCTTTTTATTTCATCTAACAACCATAGGATTAGGGTAATGGTTTGAATAATTCCTATGTTCATTATAGATGAAGCACTGCACTATAGTCTATGTTTTGATCTGAAACTTCCTTTCATCTTCCACATTAGTGTAATTCTTAATGACTTAATAGTATTTCTTAGTCAGATGTCATAATGTCCAACATTTGAAGAATTTCTCGAGTCCCATTAGATTATTACTAGGATTCTTCTTCCCACAATTTTAACATGTAGGTAATTCATTATTCTTTTCATCGATGGATTTATTTGAGGATCCACCTTCATTAGACTCCATTTCCAACTTTTTTCACATAGACCGAGAGAACATTGAGAGTTCTGATCTCATTTATACCCTTGAGGACACAATATATAATCATAACAAAACTATTGAAGTCTCAAATCACCAATTATTTTCATTGACATGAGATTAGTCCACTAAAGAAGTGATCCACCTTTCGTTCAGTGTAAAAGAAAAAAATCGAGGGCCAACCTTGTAAGCCTTTTAAATTTTTCATCATACGCCCCTATAAATTAATCTTATTTCATCATTATGTCAAAGGAACTATCTTAACATATATAAATTAATGTTTTGTGGAATCTATTTAGTTAAAAACATTTTTTTAAATTACTCCAAATAGATGCAATCAATTTCCTACAAGGACATCATATTTTTGATCTGTATCCACTAATGATCATCTTCTCCATCAAAATGTTAGACCACCAATAAAACATTCACTTCTTATGAGTACTCATGCATAGAGAATATCATTTCCATGGAGTTAATCCACTATTCCTTGTGGAAGAGATCAAAAGTTCCAAAAAACATATGAGACATTTCCTGCATAATGTATTTGATGAAATATTTCTCTTTCTATGGAGGAGGATATTGTTCCAAATGATTAATGATTTAATTCATAACATAAGCCATATGAGGAAGTATTGTAATAATGTTTTTAGCACCATTTCTTATCATATTTGGCATTAAAATAAGGATATTTTCCCATTTCCTATCATATTGAATATTGCAATGTGTTCATTTATTTACAACCATTAACTAAGAAAAATAATTTTCAGTTTGGGGGCTTGAGAATTTAGCTAATAATCATGTAAAAAATGGAACATTGTATATAAAAATGATAAAATTTTAAAAGAAAATAATTTCCTAACTTGTGATCTCTCAGTTTAATTATAGTTTTCTCAAGGATTATTATGTATCATATACTCTTATGGAGATTTTATTTTAATTTAATAAGGGTTCATAATGATTTTATGAATTTACAAAATCATATCCTTTGGGAGTGTGATTCTTTGTGCATGGTATGACAAGTTGTTCTATACTGGGATTCCCTATGTAATTTCATGAAAACATTTCAATGTTGTTACTCTTAGTTACATCTAAGCTAGAACAAAGTCCACTTGTAGTATCTATATATTGATATATTTTTTACAAACTTCTTTCTTTATAATTTTCAAAGTTTTGGGATGTTTTCTTAGTCTTAATATTATCAGTAAGTTTTTTTCTAACATGCTCTATTCCTAACATCTGAAATACCTTTACCTTAATCTGATACAAACTGTAGGAACCCTTGAATTTTCACATAATATTACATTACTATTAACATAATTAACTATCAAATTACAAGCCATATAACATAAATTTGATTTTCATTAGAAGAGTGCGTACATATAAATTTAAACATGGGGTTAAATAAAAAATTTCTTAATTCATCATCTATTATGAGTGAATTCTTTCATTTGTCCCATTAAACCATAATTTAATAACCTACCGATAATAGGAAGATATGGAATATCTACCAATCTAATTATGGGAATAGACATAAAAATAATACATACCACATGGTTCATTAGGCATAATAAGATGACATAAAAGGCGTGGATATTCAAAATGAGTCATAACATATGTAATCATAGTATTATCAGATATGTATAAATAACCTAAAACATGACATAAGAATGATTGAAGGCTCATTACAGATGAAGGTCCACCAGTCATGTTAAACCACCAAGACCGTTTTACATGAAACACAAGTAAAGGCTAACCATAAAGACTATTACACATGAGATTTCATGATACTAAAAATTACCCAATGAGTCAGAGTTCTCTCTAGGTGCGTCCATCATAAATGGTTCATGAATATGTACTCTACATAAATTATCACAAAGAAGAAATCAAAAAAAAATATAAGGGTAACCCACAGAATGAATTGGATATCATAATCTTTTCTAAAATGGGTAACATAAGGGAATGTCATAGTAGTGTCCATAAATGAATTGATTAAAATAATATAAGGAATTTTATATGGTAAAATAGGAATCGATCATGATAATTTATGCTAAAATGAATGGATACCATGTAACAAAAGATTATTTATGAAACCATATAATTACATCATTTTAGTGCGGTTGAAGGTAAATATTAAAGAACATTTCATGAAACAATTGAAACAATATTTTATATAAAACCATAAGTGAACCAATGAATGTTTTGAAATTAAAAGAGTGATTTTATAAAAATAATTTTGTCTCAAAACAGATTATATAGTGCTCTATAATGTGGGTATGTATTCATGATGTTCCTTTAAATGGGGATTTATTTTCAAGAAGAATCAATTAGTTGAAATTTATAAACATGTGTGTCCCGAAAAATAAGTATGAACATATATTAATAAAAAAGTATGGAACATATAAACCAATGTTAGGATATGTAGATACAAATAAATGAGAAATTAATTTGTGTAAAAAGGGATAAATAATAACCCGAAAGAATAGTTGAGGTGTGGGTCAAATCCCCTACCATATGTTTGAAGGTGTTCTTTAATTAATCATAATGTCCTGGACGATCATATTAAATCAATAAATTAATAAATCCATAAATATTTCAACATTTATTTGATTTAGTATAACTCTATTAGGATCAACTATGGGTTTTTTATTGGTTATGATATTCAATTTCATTGTTTGGGAGCACTGGTTTCCATAGTTCTCTTGTTTGGTTTACAAGAATACATGTACAAAAGGTCATGTAAATGGGGGTAATTATCTAATAATCAACATATATATTATTAATGATCCCATAAATCTTAAATTTTTCATTAATATAATTTTTATATAATTTTAATGAATCATTAGATAAATAGATAATGATAATTGATTGGCATTATTTTGGTAGTTTTTTATCACAACGAACTCATTTTATTTTATAAATAAATATCATGTGTAAAAAATAAATCCAAAAAATTAAATAATATATTATAATCATTTTCAACCAAAAATTTGTTTTCATGAGCATCTAAGAAGATTGTAATGGAAATTGAAAAAATTATCTCACTTGAATGTGATAAATTAACACCTCATGGACGATGTTTTTATATTTTGTATAAAAAGAGGTTGAATGATAGATGATAATAAATTATTCCATTTACATAAAACCATTATTTTATATATAAGGTACTAGATTTATCATACCATTTGTATGAGTGTAATATTTGATAGTAAAATAAA